>OX123182.2:103943782-105143782 GCA_944739405.2 Euclidia mi
ATTTGTGCATGGGTGAATTCATTATTTCAAGAGGTTATTTGTTGAAAAATCGTATACCAATCCCCGCAAATGAGTTCTGAACTTTATGTAGACGGTAGTTAGTTCCCACCAGTTTATGCTTATTCCTTGTGTTCAGTTTGTGCAAATCACTATTTTTGCGGTATAGAATTGAATTTTTCTTAATGTAAATTAAGTTAGCATATATATATTGCGATGCAACTGTCAATATATCTACTTCTTTAAATTTATCACGTAAAGAATCTCTAGCACCTAACTTATAAATTGCACGTATTGCCCTCTTTTGAATGACAAAAATAGTCTGTGTATCAGCAGCTGTACCCCATAACATTATTCCGTAAGACATTACGCTGTGAAAATAACTAAAGTAAACTAGTCTAGCAGTATCTATATCTGTGAATTCCCTAACTTTTCTAACTGCAAACGCTGCAGAACTAAGTTTTACTGCGAGACAGGATATTTGGGCGCCCCACTGAAGCTTACTATCTAAAGTTAGACCTAAGAATACGGTTGATTCGACTAGTTGAATTGTTTCCTTATTTAAAATTATATTAGTAGGAACACTTTTGACATTAGGCAAAGAGAATTTAACACATTTCGTTTTGCTAGAATTTAGTACCAAATTATTTACATACATACATATACATATCGTCACGCCTTTTATCCCCGAAGGGGTAGGCAGAGGTGTATTTCTACACCCACCCTTCGCCAGATATACTTTAGTCCCACGTAATAAGGGGCGAGCCTATTGCCGTACCGGGCACATTTCCAGACTCCGTGCTGCTACTGAGAATTTCGTGACAGAAAAACCCAATAACACTGCCCGACCCAGGAATCGAAGTAATTTTCGGCCAATTTCTATCTTGTCTGCTATTAGTAAAATTTTTGAAAAGATTATTTTGCATCAATTAGAGAGCCACTTTCACACAAATAATTTATTAGACAGTGAGCAGTATGGCTTCACTAAGGGTCGCTCCACCGTTGATGCCGGTGTAACTTTGTTAAAGCATATCTTTAATGCTTGGGAAAACTCGAAGGATGCCATTGGTGTTTTTTGTGACCTGTCAAAGGCGTTTGATTGTGTAGAACATAATACACTTTTACGTAAATTGAAACTTTATGGTATTAGAGATACCGCACTCAATCTTGTTGCCAGCTACCTTAGTGATAGAATTCAGTATGTAGATGTTAATGGGAGTAGGTCTCTAGGTTTGCCAGTGGGAATGGGCGTTCCACAGGGCTCTATTCTCGGTCCATTTCTTTTTTTAATATATATTAATGATTTGCCGTTATTTGTTCAAAATTTATGTGATATTGTTTTGTTTGCCGACGATACGTCACAAATTTTTAAAGTTGATCGCAATTCAAGTAACTTTGATACCGTCAATTACGCTCTTGCACAAGTATTAGATTGGTTTTCGATAAATAATTTGGTAACTGCCTCGTTGGTCTCGCGGCATAAATGTGCGCGTGGGATCGGGAGGTCCCGGGTTCGATTCCTGGGTCGGGCAGTGTTATTGGGTTTTTCTGTCACGAAATTCTCAGTAGCAGCACGGAGTCTGGAAATGTGCCCGGTACGGCAATAGGCTCGCCCCTTATTACGTGGGACTAAAGTATATCTGGCGAAGGGTGGGTGTAGAAATACACCTCTGCCTACCCCTTCGGGGATAAAAGGCGTGACGATATGTATATGTATGTATGTAAATAATTTGGTACTAAATTCTAGCAAAACGAAATGTGTTAAATTCTCTTTGCCTAATGTCAAAAGTGTTCCTACTAATATAATTTTAAATAAGGAAACAATTCAACTAGTCGAATCAACCGTATTCTTAGGTCTAACTTTAGATAGTAAGCTTCAGTGGGGCGCCCAAATATCCTGTCTCGCAGTAAAACTTAGTTCTGCAGCGTTTGCAGTTAGAAAAGTTAGGGAATTCACAGATATAGATACTGCTAGACTAGTTTACTTTAGTTATTTTCACAGCGTAATGTCTTACGGAATAATGTTATGGGGTACAGCTGCTGATACACAGACTATTTTTGTCATTGAAATAAAGAAGAAGAAATATATCTTTATTGCAAGCACGCTGCACAATACTCATTAATTTTATATGTACTTATTCTAAAAACAAAAAAAGAAACACACCAAAAACACACTGTGGCGAAGTCAATATACACTGACTCAACTATTTGGCAACTTGTTGCCATCATAATGACACTTGGCATGTCTTGTCAACTGTCACAAACGGAGTTGAGTTGAGTAAGGTAGTTGACATTGACATTTATGTGATACGTGTCACCACGTGCCTCGCCACGTGTATCTACACCAGAGAGTGAACAATTTATAATTATTATGCTTTTGCAAATACAATCATTACAATTAACTTAAACAACAATAACCGCATGAGCATTATACACTGCGTGCCGCAATTCGGGCTGACACTCAGCAAACACTGTGATGGACGCCATAGTTCCAATCACAGTACTGATTTTTAGTGCCACCACGTATTATGTCAAAAGGCCACTGAAACGTGATGGTCATATTCTTAGAGTCTACGTACCATTATATAAGGCACATGTACAACTATTTATGACTACTTAAGTACAACTTCAAAACATGTGTTTACAAGTAACAGGGGAATACATAAATATAAGGTATGCCTGTTTATTAAGTTTCTACATTTAATTTACTTATTTGCTCCTAGAGGATGATATGACATTATTTTTGTTTAATGTTAATTTTTCAGGAGTTGCTGCAAGTCCCCAACCAGACCTCAAAGCAGAGATACTCATATGCTGTAAGCAATCCAGACTTATGTTACTAGGGCTGTATCCTCACAGGTAAGTACCTTGTAACTGTAGTTTTTGTTGAGAGTGTAAATAGCTCTTGAGGTTCCTTTTAAATGAAGCTTTTATTTTCAGGTCCCTTATCGGAGGAGGCAAATTGTTCCAGCATTTTGTACCTAAATATCTAAAAGAGCCCCGGAAAGCGGTACGGTGTTTAAACTACTTTGAACATTATTAATAATGAGACTGGGCGAGCTAAATTAGTAGATAACAATTATGAATTAAAATTTAATGGTGAAATTATTACTAGGAAAACTGATGTTGCTTAGACTTTTAACAAATAATATCTAAAAGAGCCCCGGAAAGCGGTACGGTGTTTAAACTACTTTGAACATTATTAATAATGAGACTGGGCGAGCTAAATTAGTAGATAACAATTATGAATTAAAATTTAATGGTGAAATTATTACTAGGAAAACTGATGTTGCTTAGACTTTTAACAATTTCTTCTTAAACATACCAGTGAACACAACCAGCTGTCTAGATTCATGTCCAAGCAAAGCAGAAATGTTGGTTAGGGGCAACGTGAATGAGTGTGATGTGCTTTTTAAAGGAGATGTACCATTTGGCCATACATTATGGGCCTGGCACGGCCAAACACAACACCATGTGTGTTTTGAAGATAAATGACTACTCTATTAACCTGTATAATTTCTTTAATTCGTATAGTAGGAAGAAGGATGAAAGACGCGTGCCTTTCACTTTTTATGTCTGTCTCTCTCTCTCTTAGGCGGGACGCGTGAACGACACCGTACCGCTTTCCGGGGCTCTTTTAGATATTTAGGTACAAAATGCTGGAACAATTTGCCTCCTCCGATAAGGGACCTGAAAATAAAAGCTTCATTTAAAAGGAACCTCAAGAGCTATTTACACTCTCAACAAAAACTACAGTTACAAGGTACTTACCTGTGAGGATACAGCCCTAGTAACATAAGTCTGGATTGCTTACAGCATATGAGTATCTCTGCTTTGAGGTCTGGTTGGGGACTTGCAGCAACTCCTGAAAAATTAACATTAAACAAAAATAATGTCATATCATCCTCTAGGAGCAAATAAGTAAATTAAATGTAGAAACTTAATAAACAGGCATACCTTATATTTATGTATTCCCCTGTTACTTGTAAACACATGTTTTGAAGTTGTACTTAAGTAGTCATAAATAGTTGTACATGTGCCTTATATAATGGTACGTAGACTCTAAGAATATGACCATCACGTTTCAGTGGCCTTTTGACATAATACGTGGTGGCACTAAAAATCAGTACTGTGATTGGAACTATGGCGTCCATCACAGTGTTTGCTGAGTGTCAGCCCGAATTGCGGCACGCAGTGTATAATGCTCATGCGGTTATTGTTGTTTAAGTTAATTGTAATGATTGTATTTGCAAAAGCATAATAATTATAAATTGTTCACTCTCTGGTGTAGATACACGTGGCGAGGCACGTGGTGACACGTATCACATAAATGTCAATGTCAACTACCTTACTCAACTCAACTCCGTTTGTGACAGTTGACAAGACATGCCAAGTGTCATTATGATGGCAACAAGTTGCCAAATAGTTGAGTCAGTGTATATTGACTTCGCCACAGTGTGTTTTTGGTGTGTTTCTTTTTTTGTTTTTAGAATAAGTACATATAAAATTAATGAGTATTGTGCAGCGTGCTTGCAATAAAGATATATTTCTTCTTCTTTATTTCTTTAATTTTGTTCTTGGATTCTTTGATTTGATTGCTTAAATATAAGGATTTGGCTAAAGCACATGTCCTCTTGAAAACTTTTGAATAATTTCTAACATATTGAATAAATTCAGGACTAAAATTGTATTTCTTCATACCATACAGATCATACAACCTAGCTCTACTTTTGTATATACCTACTTTTGCCCAATCACAAAAATTTACTTTAATGCTTCTTGCAAATGTCTTTTGTTTAAAATTTTTATTGTACTCATCATTAATAGTGTTAAATAAGCATTTATATAATTCATCGGGATCATCAATGGTTAAGTCAATGCTGGCGATCTTGGCAGCAACATCATTACTAAAGTGTTCGGCGAGCAGAGGTCATTGGCCTACATGTAATTTCTTGTACTTTAGGGGTTGTATTCATTGGAATTACAAACTTTTGCCCGCAGTGATCCGATGTCAAGTCAGTAAAAACAGCCTTACTTAAATAAAGACAATTGCAAAAAACATTATCTAAGCATGTAGAAGAATGTGAGGTTATTCTGGTTGGTTCAGAGGACAAAACATTTGAATTAAATGAACTAAATAAGCTAACTAACCTAGTACAAATTGGTGATTTTTCTAACAAATTGACATTAAAATCGCCACATACCATTATAGACTTCCTACTAGAAATTATGTGTTTTAAAACATCCTCTATAATGCTTTCAAACCGAGTGAAGTCGCTTTGTGGTGGTCGATACACACACACTATTATATGTTGTTCAAGCTCAACACAAGAAATCTCAGCAGTGCGCTCGATAGAAAGTTTAGCTATATCCTTACGTTCTTTACATTTCAAACTATTACATACATATATTAGAGAGCCACCACGAATAGCCTTCTTTCTTACGAATGCACTTATAACTAAGTAATGTTGATTGTTAAATATTAATTGGTCACCTCGCAACCAATGTTCCGTAATACATAAGATATCAATCTTATGTTTATTTAAAAATAAATCTATTTCTAATTCTTTGGCAAATAGGCCTTGTATGTTTTGATGAACTAAGTTTAAAACACATGAATGCCTATTTGTGTTCTCATCTAATAGTTTAAACTAATACATGTGTCAATACTACTATTGTTATAACTATTATCTACCAAATTCCTAAGTACTCTAGTAGTACTCCTTTTAGTATATAAATTAAATGCTAATAATTTAGCAAGTTGTCGCCTATGTACATAAGAAAGATACATAGTATCTTTTGTTAAAAAGAAATTACTAATAAAAATATTAGTGTCAAAAAATAAAATACTGTCACTATGACATGTCCTATTGTATAATAATAAATTTAATTTGCCTATCTGCCTGTTTTGGTCATCTGTGAGAGCATATGAATAAGGCAATGCACAAATAATAAAGCTACATCCTATTTTTGTGCTTAGATCTATCATTAAGTCTGTTAATTCTATGAGACTGTTTTTGGAGACTAATGAGCTGTCACCATATAATATGATGACAGTAGTTTGTGCATTCAAGTCGGCATTCTTAATCTTATCAACTAGGGTACAAGACTGTGCTCCAGGAGAACAAAAGTTCTGTACTGTATTTACCTAGATACCTATTCGGCGGCACTGACATTATAACACGCGATTTTAAACTTAGTTCATCAAAACATACAAGGCCTATTTGCCAAAGAATTAGAAATAGATTTATTTTTAAATAAACATAAGATTGATATCTTATGTATTACGGAACATTGGTTGCGAGGTGACCAATTAATATTTAACAATCAACATTACTTAGTTATAAGTGCATTCGTAAGAAAGAAGGCTATTCGTGGTGGCTCTCTAATATATGTATGTAATAGTTTGAAATGTAAAGAACGTAAGGATATAGCTAAACTTTCTATCGAGCGCACTGCTGAGATTTCTTGTGTTGAGCTTGAACAACATATAATAGTGTGTGTGTATCGACCACCACAAAGCGACTTCACTCGGTTTGAAAGCATTATAGAGGATGTTTTAAAACACATAATTTCTAGTAGGAAGTCTATAATGGTATGTGGCGATTTTAATGTCAATTTGTTAGAAAAATCACCAATTTGTACTATGTTAGTTAGCTTATTTAGTTCATTTAATTCAAATGTTTTGTCCTCTGAACCAACCAGAATAACCTCACATTCTTCTACATGCTTAGATAATGTTTTTTGCAATTGTCTTTATTTAAGTAAGGCTGTTTTTACTGACTTGACATCGGATCACTGCGGGCAAAAGTTTGTAATTCCAATGAATACAACCCCTAAAGTACAAGAAATTACATGTAGGCCAATGTCCTCTGCTCGCCGAACACTTTAGTAATGATGTTGCTGCCAAGATCGCCAGCATTGACTTAACCATTGATGATCCCGATGAATTATATAAATGCTTATTTAACACTATTAATGATGAGTACAATAAAAATTTTAAACAAAAGACATTTGCAAGAAGCATTAAAGTAAATTTTTGTGATTGGGCAAAAGTAGGTATATACAAAAGTAGAGCTAGGTTGTATGATCTGTATGGTATGAAGAAATACAATTTTAGTCCTGAATTTATTCAATATGTTAGAAATTATTCAAAAGTTTTCAAGAGGACATGTGCTTTAGCCAAATCCTTATATTTAAGCAATCAAATCAAAGAATCCAAGAACAAAATTAAAGAAATAAAGAAGAAGAAATATATCTTTATTGCAAGCACGCTGCACAATACTCATTAATTTTATATGTACTTATTCTAAAAACAAAAAAAGAAACACACCAAAAACACACTGTGGCGAAGTCAATATACACTGACTCAACTATTTGGCAACTTGTTGCCATCATAATGACACTTGGCATGTCTTGTCAACTGTCACAAACGGAGTTGAGTTGAGTAAGGTAGTTGACATTGACATTTATGTGATACGTGTCACCACGTGCCTCGCCACGTGTATCTACACCAGAGAGTGAACAATTTATAATTATTATGCTTTTGCAAATACAATCATTACAATTAACTTAAACAACAATAACCGCATGAGCATTATACACTGCGTGCCGCAATTCGGGCTGACACTCAGCAAACACTGTGATGGACGCCATAGTTCCAATCACAGTACTGATTTTTAGTGCCACCACGTATTATGTCAAAAGGCCACTGAAACGTGATGGTCATATTCTTAGAGTCTACGTACCATTATATAAGGCACATGTACAACTATTTATGACTACTTAAGTACAACTTCAAAACATGTGTTTACAAGTAACAGGGGAATACATAAATATAAGGTATGCCTGTTTATTAAGTTTCTACATTTAATTTACTTATTTGCTCCTAGAGGATGATATGACATTATTTTTGTTTAATGTTAATTTTTCAGGAGTTGCTGCAAGTCCCCAACCAGACCTCAAAGCAGAGATACTCATATGCTGTAAGCAATCCAGACTTATGTTACTAGGGCTGTATCCTCACAGGTAAGTACCTTGTAACTGTAGTTTTTGTTGAGAGTGTAAATAGCTCTTGAGGTTCCTTTTAAATGAAGCTTTTATTTTCAGGTCCCTTATCGGAGGAGGCAAATTGTTCCAGCATTTTGTACCTAAATATCTAAAAGAGCCCCGGAAAGCGGTACGGTGTCGTTCACGCGTCCCGCCTAAGAGAGAGAGAGACAGACATAAAAAGTGAAAGGCACGCGTCTTTCATCCTTCTTCCTACTATACGAATGAATATTCACATTAAAATTATTTTACCACTCAAAGTCGTTGTCACGTAAAACTTTCGCCCGTATACCGACTTTACAGGCAACCAATTTTTTTATTACTATATTAGAAAACAATATATTTTATTTACTTTATAAGTATATTTGTAAAAAGAATCAAGAAATATATAATTTATTATACATTCCATAATTATTAATCGGTAAAAATCGTTTTGTTTTTTAATCGATAGTAGAAATATTTTTTCAAACCATTTGCAACACTTTTTTTATCTGTTATGTCATTCGTGTTGCTACTGTGTATCGTAAATATTTTGCTCTAATTTATTGGTGTTTTCGTACGGTTTTAATGTAATGTAATTGAATATAAATTCAATAATAATGATCAGTACCTTCTACCCATGCTAAGAATATGCAGCGGTGTTTGTGATTGTGGTTAGCTTTTTTGGACGAGTATACATAGTACGAGGTTCCCTAGTACACAGGTGATTATTCATTATTATTGGCCACTCTTTATGTAGTTTTTGTTCTTTAAGACGCAAAGATATACTTTTATTTACATCTAGGTATTATATTTATGTTAAAATTCAATTTTGAGGTATATTTAGTTGCGGAATAATGTCCATTTCAAATATCTCGTATCTTATTTTCACCAAAAGTTATTTAAAAAGAAATTATACAGGTTAATAGAGTAGTCATTTATCTTCAAAACACACATGGTGTTGTGTTTGGCCGTGCCAGGCCCATAATGTATGGCCAAATGGTACATCTCCTTTAAAAAGCACATCACACTCATTCACGTTGCCCCTAACCAACATTTCTGCTTTGCTTGGACATGAATCTAGACAGCTGGTTGTGTTCACTGGTATGTTTAAGAAGAAATTGTTAAAAGTCTAAGCAACATCAGTTTTCCTAGTAATAATTTCACCATTAAATTTTAATTCATAATTGTTATCTACTAATTTAGCTCGCCCAGTCTCATTATTAATAATGTTCAAAGTAGTTTAAACACCGTACCGCTTTCCGGGGCTCTTTTAGATATTTAGGTACAAAATGCTGGAACAATTTGCCTCCTCCGATAAGGGACCTGAAAATAAAAGCTTCATTTAAAAGGAACCTCAAGAGCTATTTACACTCTCAACAAAAACTACAGTTACAAGGTACTTACCTGTGAGGATACAGCCCTAGTAACATAAGTCTGGATTGCTTACAGCATATGAGTATCTCTGCTTTGAGGTCTGGTTGGGGACTTGCAGCAACTCCTGAAAAATTAACATTAAACAAAAATAATGTCATATCATCCTCTAGGAGCAAATAAGTAAATTAAATGTAGAAACTTAATAAACAGGCATACCTTATATTTATGTATTCCCCTGTTACTTGTAAACACATGTTTTGAAGTTGTACTTAAGTAGTCATAAATAGTTGTACATGTGCCTTATATAATGGTACGTAGACTCTAAGAATATGACCATCACGTTTCAGTGGCCTTTTGACATAATACGTGGTGGCACTAAAAATCAGTACTGTGATTGGAACTATGGCGTCCATCACAGTGTTTGCTGAGTGTCAGCCCGAATTGCGGCACGCAGTGTATAATGCTCATGCGGTTATTGTTGTTTAAGTTAATTGTAATGATTGTATTTGCAAAAGCATAATAATTATAAATTGTTCACTCTCTGGTGTAGATACACGTGGCGAGGCACGTGGTGACACGTATCACATAAATGTCAATGTCAACTACCTTACTCAACTCAACTCCGTTTGTGACAGTTGACAAGACATGCCAAGTGTCATTATGATGGCAACAAGTTGCCAAATAGTTGAGTCAGTGTATATTGACTTCGCCACAGTGTGTTTTTGGTGTGTTTCTTTTTTTGTTTTTAGAATAAGTACATATAAAATTAATGAGTATTGTGCAGCGTGCTTGCAATAAAGATATATTTCTTCTTCTTTATTTCTTTAATTTTGTTCTTGGATTCTTTGATTTGATTGCTTAAATATAAGGATTTGGCTAAAGCACATGTCCTCTTGAAAACTTTTGAATAATTTCTAACATATTGAATAAATTCAGGACTAAAATTGTATTTCTTCATACCATACAGATCATACAACCTAGCTCTACTTTTGTATATACCTACTTTTGCCCAATCACAAAAATTTACTTTAATGCTTCTTGCAAATGTCTTTTGTTTAAAATTTTTATTGTACTCATCATTAATAGTGTTAAATAAGCATTTATATAATTCATCGGGATCATCAATGGTTAAGTCAATGCTGGCGATCTTGGCAGCAACATCATTACTAAAGTGTTCGGCGAGCAGAGGTCATTGGCCTACATGTAATTTCTTGTACTTTAGGGGTTGTATTCATTGGAATTACAAACTTTTGCCCGCAGTGATCCGATGTCAAGTCAGTAAAAACAGCCTTACTTAAATAAAGACAATTGCAAAAAACATTATCTAAGCATGTAGAAGAATGTGAGGTTATTCTGGTTGGTTCAGAGGACAAAACATTTGAATTAAATGAACTAAATAAGCTAACTAACCTAGTACAAATTGGTGATTTTTCTAACAAATTGACATTAAAATCGCCACATACCATTATAGACTTCCTACTAGAAATTATGTGTTTTAAAACATCCTCTATAATGCTTTCAAACCGAGTGAAGTCGCTTTGTGGTGGTCGATACACACACACTATTATATGTTGTTCAAGCTCAACACAAGAAATCTCAGCAGTGCGCTCGATAGAAAGTTTAGCTATATCCTTACGTTCTTTACATTTCAAACTATTACATACATATATTAGAGAGCCACCACGAATAGCCTTCTTTCTTACGAATGCACTTATAACTAAGTAATGTTGATTGTTAAATATTAATTGGTCACCTCGCAACCAATGTTCCGTAATACATAAGATATCAATCTTATGTTTATTTAAAAATAAATCTATTTCTAATTCTTTGGCAAATAGGCCTTGTATGTTTTGATGAACTAAGTTTAAAACACATGAATGCCTATTTGTGTTCTCATCTAATAGTTTAAACTAATACATGTGTCAATACTACTATTGTTATAACTATTATCTACCAAATTCCTAAGTACTCTAGTAGTACTCCTTTTAGTATATAAATTAAATGCTAATAATTTAGCAAGTTGTCGCCTATGTACATAAGAAAGATACATAGTATCTTTTGTTAAAAAGAAATTACTAATAAAAATATTAGTGTCAAAAAATAAAATACTGTCACTATGACATGTCCTATTGTATAATAATAAATTTAATTTGCCTATCTGCCTGTTTTGGTCATCTGTGAGAGCATATGAATAAGGCAATGCACAAATAATAAAGCTACATCCTATTTTTGTGCTTAGATCTATCATTAAGTCTGTTAATTCTATGAGACTGTTTTTGGAGACTAATGAGCTGTCACCATATAATATGATGACAGTAGTTTGTGCATTCAAGTCGGCATTCTTAATCTTATCAACTAGGGTACAAGACTGTGCTCCAGGAGAACAAAAGTTCTGTACTGTATTTACCTAGATACCTATTCGGCGGCACTGACATTATAACACGCGTCATTGGAACAACCACAGTTGATTTGACACTTAACTCAGTGTGGACTAAACAATTAAGTACTTTATTAACATAAGCTGAGAGTACCTCCACGCGGTGAAGGCGGAAACAGTGTACGCTTATTACGAATATACTGTCTAAAGCTCCTATTCACACCCATCCAGATCCCTTCGGGCTTATGTTATTACGTGTTGTATGTGTGATACTGTGTACCCGGTAACGCAGGGAAGCAGGCACAGCTAAATTACGTACGTATCGGTTATTTAATCGAATATAATAGTAAAAATGACTCTTTCAAGAAAAACCAAAAAGGCCCATTCTAAAGCTATCAAAAGAAAGATCGAGTCGCCAAAAACTAAAAAAAAAGGTTACAGATTAATAAAGAATAATATGCACAATATTATGCACAATTGTCGCCAGACAATTAATTCGTGAAAAATGTGCAAGACGACGTCAGAACCAAAAACGCGAACACAAGGTTGAAATAGAAAAAGATATGAACGCGGCTGTAGTTTTAGATGTTGTATCTAAAACTACAGCCGCGTTCATATCTTTTGTAGAACGTGCAAAAGAGATTTGTAATGAATCCAACTTCAATAAACATATTTGACTTTAACTTTAACTTAACAGATTTTTCGTCGTATTGAAATCAAAATAAAAAAAAACGTAAATAAAAAAACTAAAAAACCTGACTGCAGTAAGAATATGGCTGCGATATTTTTATGAATATTTCAGTTCATTAGTAAGTGCTTCCCATCAGTGAACCTCTATGGGGCGATATGACTATGATGATGATGAAATAGCACAAAAAGTTTTGAATTCTTTGAACATCGTTTCGATGTCACGTAAGATATATGACTTCAGCATGAGATATAATATTTTGGAAGTTTTAAGTTGCAAGGTCCTAGTTGAAGTACAACACCATGTGGTGCGGTCAAACAACAATAATTTGATGACCACAAATTGTAGTCCATATGAACTACAAATTGTCATAAAAATGAGCATTAGCCAACATAGTGTCATGTGGTACTTAGCGACTGAAAACTATATTTGAACAGAGCAGTGGGTATTAAAAAATGTTAGATAATTATATTACTGTCATGTAACTGATTAAAATAAGTAAACCATTAATCAAGTTCATCAGCGTTCAAATAAAATAACTGCGTCAAAACAACTTTTGTAACGACATAATTTTAACAAATACTCAATACAGGACATAAAAATATTTATATCAGATTACTTAATTAAAAAACGTACACAATTGATAGGAAATTTGATAACTATCAGTACATTTTACCGTTTGATCCAGCATGAGCATTCAACAGTTTAAATCAAATATTTCAAATTCAAAAATCATTTTTTTTTTTATTTTCAAACCATTATTTAACATAAGTCTATGAATATTATATATCAACCTGGTAGCACCATCTACCTTCCTATCTATAACTAATCGCATCAACATCAATCGTTCCACGCTTGTCTAGTGTGAGCGATACCATATTTCCGTCCCTCTCTATCCCACTCCCTGGAAGAGGCACTGCCTTTCGCCTGATTGGTCGCCGCGATCGTCGACGCGAGTGACAGTCCAGAACCTTCAAGAACATTCGATTCGCGATACGCGTCGGCTAGACCGGATCATCCGCTCCGCTCCCGCTATAGTTATTACCTCTTAAAAAACCGCTCGCAAGTGGAAGTGACTGTGTAGTGAAGTGAAAACAAGCAGCTGCATCACGAAACCACCAGGAGACAGCCCTTCGGAAACGAAGAAGATTGCCGTATAAGGTAAGTGCCCTCCATCCTTGAAATATCCTATACCCACTCACAATCACCTCTTCCTACATCCTCTTCCTTTAAATACAGTCCATTTTTTCCAAATCGCCTAGAACCTACCTAAGGTTTCGGTGTATCGCCGAAGCATTTTTTTTTGGTCCTTCGAGCCGGATTCATTTACGTTTTTATACGTTATATCGCTATACCTAGGCAGTTATAGCACCTAGCTATACTCCTAATATATTCACATAACCGTCACATGGTTATTTCCGCCCGCATCAGTAGGTAAACTTTTATGTAGCTACCTACTTATTAAATTATTAATTCTGGAACTATCATAGTTGTCTTATAAATCTCATATTTCAAGCAACTTTTAATTCCTCAGCTCTAAAGTGTTGCCTACTTAGCCTACTTAGGTAAAATAATAGATACATTAGATATTCTTATTTTGTTTCGGTCTCATTAGCTTATACTTACGTAAGCATGTCACAACAAAAGAAGTCACGCGTGTCGGAAGACAAAGAGATGACAATCTTAGAAGCAAAACGCAATATTTTATTTGAACGTATTCAAAACATCTATAAACGCTCAAAAACCGCGTCTATGTCTGACAGTAATAGCGAAGCATTTCTCAGTTATTGTATGACAGTAGATAGTATTCGAACAGATTTTCATAAGTTGTTAGACGATTATAACGCAAGATTACTTTCTATCAATCCTGATGAAAAACCGAACTATCAGGCGTATACCTCATTCGAAGATCTTTATTGTATTATTAAGCGTATACAATCGCAATTGGAGGGTAAATATTCAGCAGAGCCCGTTGCCCGCAAACCGAGATTACCGCCAATCGAGATTATGTCATTTGACGGAGATATACGAAATTGGCCGTTATTCTATGCGAGTTTTAAGTCTACAGTGCACGATAATGGTTCTCTGACAGATGCTGACAGGTTGTACTATTTAATAGGTAAACTGTCACCGAAAGCCCAGTCCGTATTTGCAGGTGTCACACCCAGTGCTGAGAATTATCAGGTCATATTTCAGTCACTACTTGACAGATATCAGGACACGCGCGTCCTAGCGTCTACCTACTTTGACCAAGCTTTAAATCTCACACTGTCCGGCAACGCGTCTGTCTCGAATTTCCAGCTGTTTATTGATAACTTTGTTACCGCAGTTAATTCTCTTAAAAACTTAAAAATAGAAGATCTTTCCGACTTTATGTTGCTTCAACTCGCTTTAAAAAAGTTTGACACTGATACAATTCGCGCATTCGAGATGACGGAACGCAATAATAAAATACCTACACTAGATAGTTTTATTTCGTTCATCAAAAATCAGTGTCGAATATTTCATAATACGCAGTCTGGTTCACCTGGCCCGTCTAACACTAACAGCAACAAACAAAGGTTGAATAAATCGCGAAAAAGTAATAATAACTCGGTCCCTAATCCACAATCTTACGTTACATGTTCGGAATCTGATAGTAATAATTCACAGAAGTGTCTGTGCAGTAATATAGTGCACGACCATTTATATAAGTGTCCCGCCTTCGATAATCAGAATGCAACCGCTCGTTTTAAATGCGTAAAAGATAACAAAACTTGCATTAATTGCTTAAGCATAAAACATAAAACAAGTAATTGTTCTAGTAGAACGAGATGTCGATCATGTAATCAAAAACATCATACACTGTTACATTTCGACAAAGGTAACCCGTTGTCAAGTCAAGCCGCTAACCTTGACACACTTATGTCGCAAGTGCAGAACACGGTAGCTGCGCCTTCCACGCCTCACAATGAGATATCGTTGTGTACGACATCCATTGCGCGGGCGGCACGCACGCGCGGACGGCCTTTGCGCGCTTGTAGTGATCAGAGCAGTGCTAGGCCGCCATATATGGCGTCTAAGACTGTTCTGTTAGCGACAGCGCAAGTTATCATATATTACGATGTTAATGGGTCGCCGCACATGGTACGTTATCTGCTAGATAGCGCATCTCAGACCAATTTAATAACGTTAGAATTGTTCAAACGCCTCGGATTATGGAATAACTTTAAAAATACGAACTCAATAATCCGAGGGATAGGCGGATCAGAAAAACATTGCAAAGGTTCCGTAGATATTAAAATACATTCGCGTTTTGATAGGGACATTAATTTTAACATTTCTTCGCTTATCGTGGAGCGTATTACGGACACGTTGCCAAACGCTAATGTGGACGTGTCGCTCCTCACACATCTCGAGTCATTGCCACTAGCGGACTCGGAGTTTGCGAATCCGGCAGACATTGATGTTTTGATCGGAGCCGCAATATTCCCGCACTTGCTACTTACTAAAGTGGTACGTAGTGAGCAAAATAACTTACCGCCCGCTATTGAGACGGTATTTGGGTATGTGATTATGGGTACCGTACCTACATTACATACTTCTCAATACGTTACGTCTTGCTGTTGTTCTGTTCTTCAAGAAAACAATATTGACTCTCTTCTCAAGTGATTTTGGGAGCTTGAAGAGGTTACCGCACCGCCCTCGATGAGCCGTAAAGATCTCGAGTGTGAAGAGCATTTCCGCGCTACCACTGTTCGTGACGACAGTGGCAGATACGTTGTGGCGTTGCCATTCTGTGGTGACCCTTATTCGTTAGGCGACTCGTACATGCATCACCTAAGTTACGCAGCGCCTATAATGACGTCATTCGTGACTACATAGATAAAGGTTTTTTGAGTGTAGTTGTAAACAACGAGGGCAACTCTCTGCCCTCATATTATATCCCGCATCACGGCGTAGTTCGCGAAGATAAAACCTCTACTAAACTTCGTGTGGTTTTAGACGCTAGTTGTAAGACTACATCGGGTCAGTCGATTAATGACATTTTGCATGCCGGCCCCAATCTACAGGGTGATTTATTTAACATCATAATAAAGTTTCGTCTTTTCCAAATCGCTCTGTCAGCTGACTGCCGCCAAATGTTTCTCAATATCAGCGTTCGCGAATCTGACCGTAGATTTCAACGGGTCTTTTATCGTTTTGACAAGAAAGAATCTTTATCTGTGTATCAGTTCAATCGTGTTTGTTTTGGACTCAAGTCTAGCCCATATCACGCGTTACGAGTTGTTCGCCAGTTGATCGCTGATGAAGGCGATCACTTTCCCGCCGCAGCGGCTGTTGCCACTTCCGCTTTGTACATGGATGACATTGCCTGTAGTGTCATATCCGCTCCGCTAGCAATTTCGCTTTGTGAAGAGCTTATTCAGCTTTTCAAGCGAGGCCAGTTTGATCTTGTCAAATGGACAAGCAACTCTAAGGAGGTTCTCGCACGCATACCAGATTCTCATAAGGCTTCTCCAGACATTGAGTTTGAGAAGTCTGTACCGCATAAGGTTCTCGGTTTACGCTGGGACAAATCCTGCGATAGTTTTTGGTTTGACGTCTCACCACCAGATGATAAGTGCACCAAACGCACTATGATGTCCACAGTGGCTCGACTATGGGACATAATGGGTTTTGTGGCTCCCACAATTTTGTACGCCAAGCTCTTGATCAAAGAGCTTTGGCTATCAAAGTGTGAGTGGGATGAAACACCCCCTGACCATATTGTCGCCGCTTGGGGCCAGTTTTGTATTGAGCTTACCGCGCTCAATCAAGTTACTATTCCGCGTCATCTTGGGTTGGTAGATGGATGAACCATCAACTTGATAGGTTTCGCTGACGCCAGCGAGCGTGCTTACGGCGGAGTCGTATATCTGCAAGTCCGCATTGGTTCTAACTACTCGGTGCAGTTAGTTTGTGCCAAGTCTAAGGTCTCGCCTGTTAAAACAATTTCAGTTGCGAGACTGGAATTGTGCGCGGCCCTTCTGCTGTCTCAGTTGCTCCGAAAGGTTCAAGACACAGTTTTGCCCCACTACCCCATTAATAAATTATACGCATTTTCCGACTCCAAAGTAGTGCTCGCTTGGATTCATTCGTCTCCTCATCGCTGGCAGACTTTTGTCGCCAACCGCGTTAGCAAATTCATTGAACTGGTTCCTGCTACTTGTTTCAATCACGTCGCGGGTATTGAGAACCCCGCAGATTGCTTGTCTCGTGGTGTCACTCCACTTAATCTTCTGCATCATCCATTGTGGCTTCGTGGACCTTCTTGGATCTCCCATGATCCATCAGAATGGCCCATGCAACCCTTTGACCACAGTTCAGAAGACGAAGATGTACCCGAACGGAAGTCTGTTTCTTATCCCGTGATTGCTGAGGTTGCGGAGTCTCCCATCTATGCACTCGCACTACGCATGTCATCGTAGTCTAAGTTACTCCGCGCCATCGTTTATGTCTATAGGTTTCTTAGGCACCTACCTAATGAGACTTTTGTATCGAGTACTGATATCAAATTCGCAGGATGAAAGTTACTACGAGCTGTACAAGCTGTTCATATTAATAACGACATTCAAAATTTAAAAGACAATGTACCTTGTTCTCCCGCTATCCTTAGACTCAAGCCGTTTCTCGATGAATACGGCGTCATACGCGTTGGGCGTCGCCTGTCAAATTCGGATGAACCTTATAACTACAAACATCCTTGTATTCTGAGGCGACATGATCATGTTGTCGACCTTCTTGTTGATTTTTATCACAAGAAGCACCTCCATGCCGGTCTGGAGTTGCTTATGTCCTTACTTAGGCATAAGTAAGGACATAAGCAACTGTTTTAAGTATTGGATTTTAGCTCGACGAATAATTCGTCACAGAATACATAAATGTAACGTCTGTTTCAAATATCGTTCGCGCCCGACTTTCCCTCCCATGGCCGATCTCCCTAGCCAGCGCGTCAACCAGGTTGCTAAAGCGTTTACACACACCGGTTGTGATTACGCAGGACCACTGCAGTATACGCCAGTGCATGGTCGAGGTGTTAAAAGCCGTAAAGCCTGGCTATGTATTTTTACATGCTTAACGACGCGCGCTACGCATATTGAAGTTGCGACAGATTTAAGCACGGTGTCATTCCTGGCAGCCCTTAAACGAGTTCTCTCACGGCGCGGCCCTTTACAGTGTTTGTACACGGATAACGGCACTTATTTTGTGGGCGCAAACTCTTATTTACGCGACCTTTATAAGTTTCTCAGGGAAGAATATCGTACTCGTCTTCAGGAAGAACTTTCCATAAATCATATTGACTGGAAGTTTATTCCACCAGCATCACCACATTTCGGTGGATGTTGGGAAAGCATGGTCAAAGTAATTAAAACGCATCTCTTCAAGGTTATAGGTCAACAGATCCTCTCTTACGAAGAGCTTTTAACTGTCCTTGCACAAGTCGAGGCACTGATCAACTCGCGTCCGCTCACGGCATTGAGTAGTGACCCTGCAGAACCATCCGCGTTAAGCCCTGCACATTTTCTGAACACAGTGCCATTATCGTCATTTCCGGCTCCTGAAGCAGACTCTTCAAGCTTGCTCCAGAGACATACTCTGCTGGATAAACTCATGCAGTCATTCTGGCGGCGCTGGCGTGCGGAATATCTACACCAGCTTCAGGCTAGATCCAAGTGGAATAGTCCTGCATATATACGTTGGTCGTCATAATACATGATAATGCTCCGCCGCTTTCATGGCCGTTAGCCATCGTAGAGAAATTGCATACTTCCAAGGACGGTACAGTTCGCGTTGTTACCGTGAAAACCGCCAAAGGGAGTTACGTGCGCCCTGTTGTACGTCTTTGTCCGCTACCAACTCAGTGAGATCTAGCCTGAAGTTGGACCTACCTCTTAGTTTAAGGATTTAGTTAGTAGTTTACGCTATTATTGCGTTTGTAGTTTTCGCTAAAGTTAATTTAGATTAATTCTATTGTCATATCGCTGTCTTAGCTTATTGATGGGTTATGCGGTAGTACACCCAACATAGCTAAGTTCATATTTTTTTTTTTTAAAGGCAACCCTTTAGGGCCGGGGGGATATGGTAGCGCCATCTACTTTCCTATCTATAACTAATCGCATCAACATCAATCGTTCCACGCTTGTCTAGTGTGAGCGATACCATATTTCCGTCCCTCTCTATCCCACTCCCTGGAAGAGGCACTGCCTTTCGCCTGATTGGTCGCCGCGATCGTCGACGCGAGTGACAGTCCAGAACCTTCAAGAACATTCGATTCGCGATACGCGTCGGCTAGACTGGATCACCCGCGCCGCTCCCGCTATAGTTATTACCTCTTAAAAAACCGCTCGCAAGTGGAAGTGACTGTGTAGTGAAGTGAAAACAAGCAGCTGCATCACGAAACCACCAGGAGACAGCCCTTCGGAAACGAAGAAGATTGCCGTATAAGGTAAGTGCCCTCCATCCTTGAAATATCCTATACCCACTCACAATCACCTCTTCCTACATCCTCTTCCTTTAAATACAGTCCATTTTTTCCAAATCGCCTAGAACCTACCTACGGTTTCGGTGTATCGCCGAAGCACAACCACTAAATACAGTGTAGAAAATTTTATATTCCAATGAATATAACAATTTCTTTATTCAGAGGGCTTTGGCCAACTTATTGTAAGCATTACCCTTATTTAATAAGGTATATAGGAAAGTAAAGAAATCCAATCACACCATCTCTATACAGGAGCTAATATTCGGGCCAATTCAATTTGAGTTGCTTAGAACTGAGGTACAATCCTATAATAAAGAGCTGGTCATGTCAATGGACACAATAGGGAGGCAATCACCTCACACAACGCAACACGAACCAGCCTGCATTATTGAACTGGGGCACTGTACAGACAGAGAAAAGTAAAATAACTGTGTACATTACCATAAACAGAAAACCACACACATATTATGTTAATTATATAGTCCCAAACTAAGCAGAGCGTTTACTAAGGGTACAATGGCTAAATATATACTATTTTTTTTTGTAAATACACAAATATTTTATATAAAAACCACCAGACCAAGACTAACATTTTGAATTTAGCAGGAATTGAAGGCCTTTGGCTTGGCAGATTACCTTCCCGCTACGTCACCAGATCGTCATCTTAAATATTAAGTACTACTACAATAGCTACTGATCTGATTTTGTAGAAACTTTGCAATAATTATAGCTTATTTATATGAGAATAAATTATAGACTAAATTTTGTTCCGATAACTGACACACAATCGAGCTCAGTGGTTTGCCATCGGAGAGGCCTAGCCAGCAGTGGACTACGCAGGATGATCATTCACACACGGTTCATCATCATAATCTTCGGGTGGGTGCCACCTCGGCGAAGTAAAGTAGTATCGTGCCTGGGTATTATTTCTCTATGTGTTTATTAAGAAATGAATATGTATAAGTTTGTTTATTCGTTTCAATAGCAGAAGCCCTGATCAGTTAGGATTCAAAATGAAACTTATAATGTTATTGTATAAGATCGGATATGATCAAACAGGGATGGCATTGACAAAAAAAAACATTCAGAAATATATCATATTATTATACATCCTTGGTTTTTTTGCCAGCAATGGATGAAGTACAGGAAAAACATGTACATTATAAATAGTTCACTTCGTTTTCTTTGATGTAAAAAAGAATATGGTAATATCTTTTGGAGAGTTTGCCATGTTCTGTCCCATATCTGTTTGACCATGATTTACATAAAATCCATTCGATGGAATTGAATGGAGTTGCTGCAGTATTAGGGCGCTTGTATACGGTAAGAAAATACACCAGGCCTATGCAAGAATCCGTGTCGTAACTAGAAAATAACTGTGTACACTGCTTGCAGCGGTGCACGAAAAAATCTTGTCTGCGTAAGACACGACGCGGCGAACGTTGTTGCGGAGCGGTGGGGGGCGGAGTAGTAGGGTTCACACAGCCAGGCAAGTAGTGATCTGTGGGTAGGTTTTGTTGTGCGTTTGGTGTGGACGTGTATTGCAGCGTAGAGTACAAAATGGCTGATGAGTTACTTATAACTTTAGTAGAGAGACAACCGGTATTGTGGGACAAAACCTCAGAGATATATATAAAAGACTCACATTCGAAGCATGGAGAGAAATATTTACTATCTTAAACAAAGACTTTGACGACGTGACAAATGTCAAAAAATAATAATATGGTAAGTACCTATAACATATTACCTTTTATCAGAATTTTCAAAAATACAGATTATTATATAACAGATTTCCCGAGTGAAAATGATTCTATTTTCATTCGGGAAACCTGGTAAAAGAAGGTATCGGTGTTTTAATTTTTAGTTAAGAATGAATGATGTAGGTACGTTTGAATTTTCCGTATTTATGCAAAAAGGAACTACTCGCAAATTTAGATTTTTGCTTTTTTTGAAGAATACTAATTTAAAAGTGGTTTATTTTCTTATTCAAAAGAGATCCACATGATTTTTTTCCTTGGAAACAAGTTATACAAAAAACAGAAAGGAACCAACAGCAAAAACACACATTATATATTGCAGAACCGAACCACAGCACCATGGGACTCGATTCTTCAAACAAATAAACCAAATTAATTCCATGTCATTTTAGACAAAACAGATCCACTGATACTTGCGCGCCCTGAGCCTTGCGTGCCGACTGCACCAAAAAAATCTTGTCGTGTACACGTTCCGATTGGTCTTGTCTGCGGAAGACACGAAAAGTTTTCGAGTGTAGAACAGACAAAATTCTTGTCGTGTACACGAAGAATTTGTCTTGTCTGCCGCAGACACGGTAAATTTTCTTAACGTGTACAAGCGCTCTTATTCAATATTGTTAAGAAAGGTTGCTTACCTAGTACCTACTCGTACAGATTTTCTATACAGACGACGATATAATATAATATTCGTAAATTGACGGAAACAATAGACAGTTTTAGCCTTTTGTGGAAAATTGGTGGTTACTCTATATCTATATGATCCGTTTTAATACTAGCTCTATGTTTGCAGCACCGGGCCATGTACGTTTTTCTTGAAAAGTTTGAAGAGTAGTGATTAATACTTTTTATCATCCCAGTCTATGGCACATTTGCTTTCTTGCCCTCTTTGCCCATCTACCTGCAGCAAACAAGACCTTAAAGTGGCTTCAGACAATGCCGTCACCGTGGCCAAGTTTTGGGAACAGAAAATTTAATTTGAACTATTGATACGAAGAAGAAGAATACTTTTTATATTTATAATTTACTAGAGGTTTCAGGAATCCCTTCTTAGAACATACATGCCAAATTTCAGATACCTGCGCTTAATAGTTTTGGCTGTGGCTTATCTGTCGGTCAGTCAGTAAAGTAAGGAATTTCTATTCGGATCATATTGTTGTTAACATGTTACTTAACTAATGTAAGCTACCAACGCCTACATTGGTTTCAGACTAATGATATGATTTAAACATGAAAAGTAAAAACTTTACAATATGTCACCAAATTTCCCGACGCGGAACGTTGAAATCTTATTAATGGATTTGAATATCGAATTCTGGTTACATATTAATTCGATGGCCATTACGTTGATGGTTTATTAGAAGAGTATGACGTGTTCATAAATTTTATTTGTACTAAACTGGGGGGAAGGTCGGTAGAAATTTGAATATTCGTAAGTATTTGAATACACAAGGTGAGACAACGAGATGAGGTTCATGGATCGTGTAGGATAAAGTAAAAAATGTTGATTGTTTTCAGGTTGCGAAAGGTTTATGAGAATAAGTTTTGAAATTGTTTTATGTAGCTATTTTGTTGGTGGTATATAGTATGAGTATAACGTTAGAACGACTTTAGATACATGAGTAAAGAACTTGGCAATGACACGCTACTCAGATAACTTTGTTACCTTCTATCGCCAAAATGTCCAAAATATTTCGAACCTACTTCAACTTTTTGTATTCATACGTAGGATTGTTTTTTTTTTTAACTTTAAAACATATATACATACATACATACATAGACTCACGCCTGTTTCCTGGAGGGGTAGGCAGAGACTACGGAACGCCATTTGCAACGAACCTGACATATCTCTTTTGCTTCATTCACTCCCATCAGATTCCTCATGCATGCTGTTCTGTTCAGGGTACTTCTAACCTGTCCTGTTTTTAGGAACAAAAACAAATATCCTTTAAATTATTATTTATCGACATATTATATTGAAAAGCCTAGCTTTTTCAATAAAAACTCATCAAATATTATTATACAACTTATATTTACCAAGTTTTACCATATAAAAATCGATTTATTTATTTGTCGTGTCGATGGCAACGCATTAAATAAATTTGGCCCAAAACTCGGCCACTCGAATGGCATATACACGACTTAAAAATCGATTATAGTTCTTGCTCTATATTAGTAGCATATTAAAAACACTGTATATATTTTACAATAAGAATAATAACAACAATACTACTCTCCCTCTAGTGGTGGATTAAGAATACAAAGTATCACTACCTAATTTCATACCGTGGGTATCATAAGGAGGATTGAATGTCATAAGGAAAGTGGGTGTAATAAAGACTAAGGAATATACTCGAAGCAGATGGTATCCAACAAGAGAAACGGAAACCTCACATCAAACCCTATGCAAACCCGTCTAGCCAGGCCTAGCCCAAATCCTCTTGTTGTCCTACAATGCTTTTTGTGATACAAAGTAGGAGAGGCCTGATCATGATGATGGTACTAGTGTCAAAACTCCAAGTGCGCGTTGGTGTCTTGCATGTTCACTTCTGCTACACTTGGGTACACAGCTGATGCAGTAGTGGAAATTATTGTGGCAGCATTACTGACGCACTTTCTAACACATTATAAATTACTAAAGTTTACCCCCGCCTCCACAATGGGGAGAATGTTGGTTATAACGATACAAACGCTTATGTGAATCTATAGAAGTATAGTGTTTGCATGGTACGGATAGGCTCGTTAAATTACTGCAAAAAACCTGTACAGTCAGTAAGCCTTAACTTGAATCGAAACCGGTCAGTTACTAGGAACAAGACCTACTAATACCATCTTTACGCGTCTTTATTTTGGCTTAAAATTATTAGCCTAGTACAATCACAACGTCTTATACAAAGCTCCCAATTATTCGCTTCTCATGAAGTTCTAGACATTTTTAGTAATTAAGAAAATTTGTGTAGACGAGGAATAAAAGCTAATTCTTTTCTTTTTTATACTGTAAGGCGAAAAAGACTGCCACTTCATAGTGAAAATGCATATATTTTTAGAAATGTTTGCTTTGGTTGCTTGGTAGTGTCATCACACTACACTGTTTTATTCGATGAAATTTTCCAACTAGAAACTAGGTTCGAGAAGCTAACCTATTTTTTGTCAAAAATATTTTTTAACTTAATAGCAGACGAATTTAAAGTAGCCGCAAGAGATTTTCTCAATACTTATAATTCAGAGTCAGTCAGTTAACTTAAAAGTACTTAAAACTATTGACATTTTCAAGCTTAAAGTCTTAAGTACTATAATTCTGGCGCCGCGTTCGTCTTGTCTTGAAAGTTTAACATCATTGATCTGTTAGATCTATTAGTACAGCCGTGAGATTTTACAAAATGCTCTTAAGAGCTATACCCACATGTTGGAGAAAATCATGGCTCCGATTTTACTTGTATAACGTGGCATTTGGTTATCATATATCTAAGATGGCATTGTGGATCGAACCTTTGTCTCTCAGGGCAACAGTTTGCGTGATTAACTGATTGTTATTTTGAGTCTTCATGTGCATGAAGTGCGTTGGTTGAATTTTGTAGAGTCTACTGCAGCATAAGTTTCAATTTTAAAGTGTTAGCCGACTTAAAAAATAATTATAAATTAATGTGTTGTCTGGTTGAGAAATGTTGAATGGTAGCTTTAGCAGCAAACTTCGTCAAACAGTGTCACACACACGGTCATCTTCTGAATGTATTTTTGTCAATTATTTCAAAATGTTAAATTAAATACTTACAAATCTGTTAGTTACAATGGAAACAGGCTTTTTGAATAGGATCATTTTGTCACTTCCAAGGAATAGATAAAAGGGTATCCAAGTTGGTTAATGTCTAGCTTGTATTTATCCTGTAGTGAGTCCTAAAATAGCAGAGTATTGTTGTTAACACTTCCACTGATTCAAAAGGTATTGCTTCTTACGGATTATTAATTTAAAGTACCAGAAATAGCACATTTTAATTCTATTGACCAATGAAAATTTGCTTAAGCATTACTACATTTTTATAAACCTTATTCCTTGCCTGCTCTTGGAAGGATACGCTTAATAAATACTGTATTTATGGTGTATTACAATCGCAGATGCATAATGTCCGTGTGGTGACGGATAAAGAATACGTAATGTCACCACCCCATATCATCCCATGGGTGTCGTAAGAGCCGACAGAGGGAGCATATTATGCAGAGAACAGCACTGTAAGAGAAGGAAAACTTGATACGAACCCTATACCAACCCGTTTGGCCAGCATGGTATAGTAGGCCAATTCCTCCTTTCAAAAGAGAAGCCCAGTCCAGCAGAGGACTGTTAAAGGCTGATGATGATGACAATCGCAGAACAAAATAAATTTAATGACTACGGCTACGACCACGCTAAGGTGTAGCAGATGCTTTTCTACGGTTACAAACTAGTAAGTCACAACACCTTTATGCGTTTTTTATAATTTGACATGTTATTATCTTAATATGCATATTATGTGGGCTTAATGATCATATTTTCATGACCTTCATTATTATTCACGTGTATTTTCTACAGCAGTTGCATGGTTCTTCGAGTAAATATAATCATTTCGCAAAACATAATATTTCTTGTTACCAAATGTTGCAAATTCTAATGGCGCTGATAAACTTGAGCATTCACCATCACCTGTAATGAGCATTCGTGCGAATGTTACAAAACAGGAAAACAAAGATTTTTATCGCAATAAATATCATAATTATTGCGATAAAAATCTAAAAATAACGAGTGATCTTGATTTCAAACACGAGTATACGAACCAAGTCGCGTGAAAAATAAAGTTATAAAATTCAAAATCTCAAATCTGCTACGAACATTTTCACGATCTTTCTGGCGAACACTCTAATCCTTAGAATATTGAAAAAATACAGAAACCGCACTACAAAAGCAGTTTTAGCCAATATATTTACTTCAGTTTGGCTTGAGATTGATGATTTCTTTCTAGAGTAAGGGTAAGATACATAAGCAAATGACGTTTCTAAATAATAAAATGCAGATCCTAATTTGAACAGGTTTATTAAATCACACAAGTGTCTGTTCCTACATTCAAATTTATTTATCGATATCGAGGATTTATCAAAATTCTATTGAAAATAATTATGCGATGCCACGATGACAGCATTATTTCTAAGAATGCGATCCGGTAAACATTCAAATCATCGCTTTGTGCTTAAATATGCTGGTGAAATGTTATATAACTTAGCTGCTTCATTTATAGAGGTATAAAGCCCAACTATTTTTGAGCTCAACCAAAAAAGCGCAAGTAAATTGTTCCACAAAGCGCAACCATTAATTGCGCTCATAAATAAAAAATAAATAAAGTATATTTTTATTCCACTAAGCCCAACCACGTCGTAAAATAGTGAAGGGGCATAATAGATTTGTGGAGGATAAAGGTGTGGTGTTCCTCCAACTAGAGGGAGGAGCCTTTAACCAGGTCGTGCTTGGTGGCCTGCAGGCCGACGGACATACTTTTGAACTTGTATATATGCCGCTTGGCTCGCGAAAGTTGCTATCGCGGTTCAGGATCGTTTGAATATTTCCCGTCTTGTTAGTAGTTGCAGTAGTAGTTGTGTCGTAGTAGTTCCGTCGTCATTGGGTAGATGGCGCTGCGATATGTGCTATGTAGCTGGCCGCTACATCACTATCCCCCAAGACCGGAGGTCGTTCTTGAAGGTGATGGTCAATTGTCGAGGCTTCTGTAGTAGCTTGTCGCAGTGTGCTTCGCAAGTCCCACGATGAGTCGGGGAGAGGTTGCGAAGGTGATGTGCAGTCGGTGATGAGCAGTGAGCGAAGGGCAGTGAGCGGTGAGCAGTGAATGTCCCACAGTGAGTCGGCGAGTTACTGCGTAGTGGCTGCGTCGTGGCTGCGTAGTGGCTGCATAGTGCTGCGGGACGATTGCGATGTGCGCTGCTTACGAGGACCGTGTGTGCAATGAGGTGTGCCGTGGCGCTGGAGAGGCTGCAGGGAGGACCAGGCATGCAAGTCTGCATGGCCTACGGTTGGACCCTGGCCGAAGATGCTGGCTGGTGGCGACTTGATTGCTGACCATCAGGTGAAGTATGGATTGAGGAGATGAGGCAAAAATGACGAAGCTGTTGCTGGATCTGACCGGTGAAGGCTTCTTCAGATCACGTCGGGAGAGCTGCTGGTAATCTGACCGGTGAGGGTTGCTTCAGATCACGTCGGGGTCACCAATGTGGAGGATAAAGGTGTGGTGTTCCTCCAACTAGAGGGAGGAACACCACACCTTTAATCTCCACAGATTCTTAAGGACTATTTTATTATCGATAGAATTTTTAAATCATCTACCCCTTTTTTATTTATTAACCATGGAGATCGTTTTCAAAAGTACCAAGATAACAGAAATGAACAAGAGGTTAGGCTTTTTTATAGAATCTGGTAACAAAGTTATCAATCAGTAATATGTTTTGAAAAGTACCAGGGTAACATAAATGTGCAGAAGTTAGGAGCCTTATAAAAAAACTGGTTTTAGGGTCATGAATCAGAAATAAGACACTGCATGGTATAGTTAAAACTCATAACAATTTTAAACTTAGTAGTGTGGAATTAGGTCCCAAAATACCTTACTAAATTAAAAAATTATGTAGTAAATAAAAGCAGTTATCCTCTTTTCACACGTAGTATTGTTTAATCATCACGTATAAGAGGATACATTAAATCAATCAATCAGTACTACAGTACACTAGTACAGTGTATGACCTTACCCAACAGGCTCTACGCATAGTAGAGTAGTGGTGCAATGAGTACAAATTATCAGTAAACCCGACCAAGACCGAACTAGTTATGTTCACACACAAACGCGCGCTGGGTACTTACCGACTGCCCAGGTTATTTAATACAGAGCTCAAGCTGTCTACCGAGGTAAAGTACCTGGGTGTCACTCTTGACAGCAAATTGACAAGGAACAGCCACATGGAAAATAAGCTCAATAAAGCCAGCATCGTCTTCTGGCAGTGCAAGAAGATGATAGGTAAACGCTGGGGCCTATCCCCCAAAATTGTCTTATGGTTCTATAAGAAAATAATACGTCCGATGATAAGCTACGGCGCAGTAGTGTGGTGGCCTTGGACCAACCTAACAACGGCCGCCAACAAGCTTCAAAAGCTTCAAAGACTTGCATGCCTAGCGGCTACGGGCTGCATGAAAACTACACCTACAGCGGCACTCGAAGTGTTGCTGAACCTGCCTCCATTGCACCTGTTTATACAACAGGAGGCAATGATGTCGGCGGTCCGGCTAAGAGCTCTGAAGCTCTAGAAAGACACTAACACACCACACACTAGCAATTTAAATACACTCTTTAACCCCTTGAGTGTCCTACGGGCACGGTGTGCCCATAAGGATTTGTGTGAACTTCACTCCGGTGTTGTGTGATTGGTTACAATAATAAAAACGTACATCGACTAGTTACAGATTAACCAACATAATACCATAAATTTTTACCATATTTCTAAACTTGCAACCGAGAAAAATAATAAAATTGCTGATTTCGGTGCTCAGTTTTCTCCGTGCCGCCATATTGCGCTGTGGCGATTAACTAAGTTGAATTTGTGATTTTTTTTTAATGTGTTCTCACCGCAAACCTAAAGTGATTGTATATGTATTATACAGGGTGTCACAAGACCCATCACCAAGCCGAAGTCTACTTGTTGTGGACATCATGCCAAGTCATACTAACTAAAAATAATACCTGGGAAATGATTTTTTTTTAGGTTTGCACATTTTTAAACCGCAATTAAAAGCGCGCGCGTGCAATGCTCGAAATACCTACTTATCCATGAGGTCATAGGGCATCTAAAGAACATATTGGCAGGGTAAATGCATCGATTTTGTACCTAATTAGAAAAATGCCATACTAACTTTGAGCCTCAATATCTCTTGAACCAGTAATTTCCCAGGTATGGTGCTGAAGTAAAAAATGTTCGTAGTGATTGGTACAACATGGTATTTCAGTTTTCGTTAAGGGTCTTTTTATATCCTGTATATTAAATTATTGACAATTTAGTGAAGTATATGTTTTAAATATTTTTTTAGCCAGTTATAAAAACATTTACAAAAAAAGTGTTAGTAACTTTTGTGATGCAATTTTCGGCCGTTGGCCGCTAGCCGTCTTCCATATTTTAAGTGATTATATGTAAGTATTTATTAATTGTCTGGTCCTTGTGGTGACGGATTAATAATACGGAATGTCACCACCCCATATCATCCCATGGGTGTCGTAAGAGCCAACACAGGGAGCATATTATGCAGAGAACAGCACTGTAAGAGAAGGAAAACTTGATATAAACCCTATACCAACCCGTTTGGCCAGCGTGGTATAGTAGGCCAATTCCTTCTTTCAAAGGAGAGGCCTAGTCCAGCAATGGACTGTTAAGGGCTGATGATGATGATGATTTATTAATTACTTTACTAAAATATAGATAATTTTCTCACAAAATCGTCTAAGAATCCATTGTTAATAAGACATTTCGTATTGTTTTTGCCATAAATAGAGGTATAAACATGTTTTGTGAGTGAGAAATGTTTTCCGTCGGATCGTCAAAATGGCGCAAATTTTTCGCTGCTATGAATAAATGGTTATTGTGAAGTGATATCGGTGAACTGTGCTTAATTAATATATATAACCATCGCGTCGTCTACCTGTGTCAATATTAGTGCAGTGAGAAAGGGAATTTCGTGAATAATTTATGTGTATTTTGGAAAAATGTTTCACATGGTGTAAGAAAAAACAAACTGAGCTGCATTTATAATTTTTTTTTCGACATGAAAAGGTTAAAGGTAAGCTATTTTAATATAATGCTAATATAGAGTAACTTCTGAACTATATACGGTTTAAAATTTAACTCATAAAATTTTACCAAACGCGAGAAAATTAAAGTTTTATAACCTAGGATCTTATAATCGTTACATCCTCAAAATGGCTGGACACTACCGAAAATGCATTTTAGAGCGGGGCATGCGAGAGGTTAAAGAAGTTCCTCTCACACAAGCCATTGGCGACCGAAGACCGAAACAATTTGTGTTCGACAAGAAATACAAAATCCAACTGTACGAGGATCTACACGAAGGAGCGGTTAACCACAATGAGCTCACGTTCTTCACAGATGGGTCTATGACGGATACAGGTACGGGTTCAGGAGTATTCTCCGAGAACCTAAACATCAACATCGCAGCACCACTGGGAGCCTACAACACGGTCTACCAGGCCGAATATTTTGACATAATCCTAGCTGCCACAGCAATCATGGCACGTGAGGTAAGGGAACGACCCCATAAGGATCCTCTCAGATAGTAAGGCTGTCCTCTCAGCCCTCAAAAGCCATACTATCACCTCTGTACTCATGCTTGAATGCCACCAGAAACTAACAGAGGTAGGTAAACATAACAAATTAACACTGCATTGGATCAAGGGCCACTGGGCCACAGTGGCTTAAGAGGGAATGACGCAGCCGACGTACTTGCCAGAAGAGGGGCCACTTTAGAGGTGGTGGGATCCGAGCTCATTATTCCCCTCCCTTCTGGTTTTTATCGCAACCTGGTAAGAATTAGGACCAGGACCCAACACAACCATTCCTGGATTGGTATTGAAACATGGAGGCAGGCCAAGGAGGCTCTTCCCGCAGTAGACGGTAAGATAGCCAAACAAATCCTGCGGCTGTCCAAACAACAACTGCTGTCCAAACAACAGTCACGGCCGCCGACACAGGACACGGATTCTTTAATAAACACCTATATACTATAGGTATCACCGACAGCCCGCTGTGCAGGGCCTGTATGGCAGCAGACGAGACGGCAGCCCACCTGCTCCTCGACTGCCCTGAGGTCGCACAGTACAGGCAGCAGTACCTGTCCAGATACAGCACCCTGAGGGAAGCAGTGGGCCACATCAAGAGTCTGCTGGCCTTCCTCAAAGAGCTGGGGTGGCTCGAATGACGACACCATTCCCACCCGCACGCAAAATACTCGCCAAGACGTGGAGTTGCGGAAACAGCCCGTGCCAAGTGAGTATCAAGTAAGTATCAATCAATCAATATTAAATCATAACAATAATAGCATATAATGGGTATTAAAGGTCTTTACTAAATATTTATTAAAAATCACAGCCGGTTTAATTATCACATAAGAAATTGTGTATTAGCATTACATACAATCGGTCTTAATCGTTTTCTCAATAAAACAATTTAATATTAAAAGTATTTAGTAAAAACAGTAAAACATTAAACTAAATCTGGACCTGAGATGCATATGGTCGTATCTAAAGATCCACCCAAAATCACTTTTTACCATCACAATGCTAGGTTTCTTTTTCTCTTTCTGGCAAACTAATTCTTATAATTCTATCTTTATTTATTGTGGAGATAATTACATTCATAATGTCTGATCTACCAATTTACCGAAATATTCGTGTGGCATTAAGCCATATTTTAATATGCACCTTTTTTCCATAAATAACTAATATCTTACAGAGTCGCAAATCTATATAATTCTTTATGCTTTCAAAGCGTTTTTAACAGTCATGCATGTTTTTATTGGATGTATTTCCAGATACGTACTTATGACTCTAAATTTTGCAACCGATTAAATGTACGGATCATAACATACACCATTATGCTTTGAAAATTATGTTTTAACTTATAATACATTAAGTCGAATGCAATGATAAGACATTCTAGCTGTAATATAATACTCATTACATCATTTTGTTGGACTGTATGTTAATATAAATCATTATGTTGCCAACTTTTACTTAATTATCAAGTCGAAGCTTGGTCGGTACTGAAAATACTTCCGATTTTTCTGATGTTCGTGCGGGCCATTTGGGAGCGAACGGGAAGGCAAATTTGTTTGTCTTACTCTTGTGCCATTGCTTTTAAGCGTGACAGAGTGAGATACATGATATTGTGTTATGATTTGATGAGTTTGGTTACATTAGAAGATTTACCATATAAATCACCTGATATTGTTGTTTTTTTCAATCAATGAAAAATATGGTAACATGTTTTACTACTTTAAGCAAATTGTTCCAAATTTCTAGTCGTTTATCAAGCCAATATTAGTAAAGTATCACATATATCCTTGCCAACTAAAATGTTTGGCGACTCAAGTAGATTCTACTGCTTGGGTTATAATTTGAATACATCTACATATTTGTTGTAATGGCTGTTGTATCATATTATGTTGTAATGGCTGTGGACTGTGATGGCACAAAATATTTGACAACACTTTGAGGATAGACAAAGAAAGCTATGATCCAGTTATTAAGCATAAAGTAAAGAAACCAGTTGTGAATCCATCAGAATAGAAAAATACAATCCAATATTGCAAGATAGAAAGGATCTCCGTACCATTCTACAGTAGTTAAAAAATAATCGAAGTAGAAGACCGTACGATCAAATTTCATTATTCATGTAAAGCAAAATGTCATCTAAAGCATATATTTAACCAATTTAAGTAACAATGTAAAAGCTGGGATCAGCAAAGGCATATGAATAAACAAACATATATATTTTATTGTAAATACATACATATTATACATAGAAATACCCAGACCAAGACAAAAAGCGATTGATGAAAACAGATGGAAATGTAGAGTCGGATTGTAGAAATTTGTTATATCCTTACAGTCTTACTATTGGAGACTAACGTGAAAAGGTTTGCAAGGTATTTGAAAAGACTCAATTGGAGAAAAGTTTTAAAAATTAAGCATCGAAAAACAATTAGAAGGAGGCCTATCGATTGCCAAACGTGATCCAAGAAACAAGTCACCTGAACTTAAAATTAAAATGGTAATGTGATCATATTCAATTTTACCCATCGTATGAAAGCGATTCTCGTCAAAAACTGAGAAAAATATTTTAAGGACCAGATCTTAATGTTGCAACTATGTATGGTCGTTATATAAGATACAAATGAAAGAACTGAAGACACCTGAATATTTGAATGCAAAAGAAAGTTTATTTTTTCCTAAGTTTTAATTGATCATCAGTAGATACATGATTATGATGATTGTTATGCTTACCATAATAAACTTTTTAATATGAAATTTGCACATTTTAAGGACTTAAACTCTTTGTATAAAAACAATGGACCTTCAGTACAGCGAAAGAAAAACTTAGAAGGAATGAAATACAAAATATCAGAATGTGTGTTCTTGTTGTTATGACAACAGCAACTGGGTGACCTTTATTATAAAAAAATCATCAGCCTTTAGCAGTCCACTGCTGGACTAGGCCTCTCCTTTGAAAGGAGGAATTGGCCTACTATACCACGCTGGCCAGACGGGTTGGTATAGGGTTTGTATCAAGTTTTCCTTCTTTTACAGTGCTGTTCTCTGCATAATATGCTCCCTCTGTCGGCTCTGACACCCATGGAATGATATGGGGTGGTGACCTTTTGTATTCTTAATCCGTCCCCACATGGAACGAAATGGAATGAAATACTTCTAAAGGAGTAAAGTTGTTTGCTGACCCACCGTGTTAAAGAAAGAAAGAAAAACCAATATCTTCTGCGAAACATAAAAATTTAATTGCTCTTTTGCCATTGCGCCACAAGAATTTCACGAATATAAAAAAATTAAAGGGCTGTGTTAGTGAGTCAGATTTGCATGAGGCTTACTAGATTATTTGCTAGTTTTTTAATTTCAGATAATTTTGTTTGAAGATATTTCTGTGATTTTAGGTTACATTACCTACTTATAATTTAAAAAAATATAATTGAGAGAGATATTTTTTTATAATCGTTGATTATGAGGCCTCGCTTTCAGTGCAGCAGTGGCTTAAGACTGATGATAATGTAGTGGTCAGGATTAAAGAGACATTAAACACTGACTATTGTTTCGAGGTTTACACAATAACGTCGTGTTTCAATATAAAACTACAGTTCCGTCATAAAAATTGCAAGCATACAGACGTATGATATTATAATTTCGAAAAGTATTATTAATGAACGATTTATTACAGGCATAAAGTCGGATTAGAGCAAAAATTAAAATAAATTCTATTTACCATAGTATTTTTACATTTAGATTTTTCAAATTGTTACAAAATATAATATACAATTGTTACCCATATATATAATTCATAAAATTGTTCCAGTTTGCTGGTAAATATTAAATATTGCCAAAAATGTTTTGGAATTTTGTTCTTGCTCTCCTGAAAACCTCACTTTTTCCAGATCCGACCATATGCATCTCAGGTCCAGAAATATATATAACTAATATTCGCCCGAGTCTCCGCCAGCATGGGACTTTTTTACTTTCTTATGTATATTGATTAAAAAATCACAGATAGTTTTCTTGACAATATAAGAATATTTAAAACAATAAAATATTAAAATCATAACTCTAACACTTATAATTTAAAATCACAGATTGATTCGATATCACAATTATTGGTATTTTAGGCATCATACATAATGACAAATCGTTACATGTAGGCATCACGGCATAAAATTATGATTAATTATATATTGGAATCTCAACATATCTAAACAGTGTCCTAAAGAGATAAAGCCACTTGTATATTGATCTAATATACAGTTAATTAAGTTATTTCTTTCTTGGACATGGTTTTGGTTATCGGAAATCGCCATACCGCAGCCTACTCCCCGCTGCATCGTCTTATTTTTAAATCCATCGAATGTCATAAAGTATACTAAAAAGCCTTGTCTTATCAACTATCTATATTTTTCGTTAGTTATTAACCAGCACTGTTGCACATTGATAATTAGTTGCGCTTAGTGGAATAAAAAAATACTTTATTTTATTTATGAGCGCAACTAATGGTTGCGCTTTGTGGAAAAAATTTGCTGCGCTTTTTTGGTTGCGCTCAACTAATGGTTGCGCTCAACTAATGGTTGCGCTTTGTGGAAAAAATTTGCTGCGCTTCTTTGGCTGCGCTCAAAAATATTTGCGCTTTTAGGAATACCTCCATTTATAAATACCACGTTGACGAAGATTTGTTTAGTTATTTAATATCTATAAACAGATGCTTTGCGTATATTATTTTGTGAGATCTAAGCTTGTCCATTTTGAATAGCTATTATGGCATAATATTATACCAAACAACGTAAAGGCGAAAATATAAACAAAACTAAATAATTATATTCAGTGTTACATCAAAGCAAAATTACGACCACAATTTTGCTTAATCCTATTTGAAATTCTAAATACTACAATAAACATTCACCGCGAAATGTAAATGTTTTACAATGCGATAGACTGACTGATCAGTCTCTCCGCGACCACGCTCGGTGCAAGACGAGCGAGACGTCGGCAACAAATAGGTATTATATTTTATATAAGGCTAGAGGTCGATGAAAGCCCTTATGAAAGGATCTCTCCCATTAGCCTTGAAGAGAAAACTCATGGACATGGGCATTCTTACTACCCTTACCTACGGAGCACAAACATGGTCATTGACTAAAAAACAAAAATCTGCACGCGGGGTCTGCCAGAGGTCAATGGAACGTAGTATTTTGGGAGTCAAGCTTACTGACCTCATCAAAACCTCAATATAACGTTCCAGAACATAAATCATCGATGTAGGCCACTCAGCTGCCAAACTGAAATGGACCTGGGCTGGCCACGTTAGCCGTATGCCAGCACCGGTATGGGCGGGCACAACCACAAGGTGGATACCCAATAGCAGGAAACGGCAACGGGGAAGGCCTAAGAAGAGATGGCGCGACGAATTAGACACCTTTAAGAAGGATTCGCAAGAGCTCGCGTCTGATCGCGACAAGTGGAAGATGGAAGGGGAGGCCTTTTCCCAGCAGTGGGACATAAATTAGGCTTCTAATAATAAAAATAAGGCTAGAGAAAGCCCGCAGCTACACCCTTACATTATTTAAACTTAACTGTTTGATTCCGATTTGATTTCCGGGAAATCCCTTCTCCTATTCCCTTCATACCAAATTTCAGCTTCCTGCGACTATAGTTGAAGATATATCTAGCTGAAGCTTGTCTGTCAATCAGTCAGTAACACAAGATTTTTACATAATATACTGATACTAGAGGATGCACGCAGGTGCGCCCCCACATTTTTTAAACATTTTTAATTTTTTCGATCCCTTGAGAATTTCAGGTAATCCCTTCTTGGGTGCACACTTACGGTCTCCAAGAAAATGCATGCCAAATTTAAACTGATTGCGCTTTATCGTTTTGGCTGTGCGTTGTCGGTCAGTAACGGAAAAAAATATAACTATGGAGATTGAAGATTTTGCGAATCGATAGATTTATGCGAACCTCAAATATGCAATATTATATCTGAACCCATAATAAAATGAAGCCCCGCCGCGTCCTGTATATCTGTATGAGGGCGATAAACTTAAAAAGTATCGTATGTAGTAAAATAAATAAAAGTATGTATGTTAATACATACTCTGGATATGGATTTATACAACAATAGATAGTGTGATTCCTGAGGAAGGTTTAAGTGTATAATTCAAGAGGGCGGAGCCACGGGCCAAGTGTAGTATTTAAACAAAATTAATCACTCAATTATAACTTTTACACTTATGTTTATTGCAAATAAATTACGGTTGACAAGATGTATCGTATCAAGGCCTTGTCCTAGCGGCAATCTTACAAATAAGGAATCAGTGCACATCTCGAGAAGAACAAAGGTGGCATCGATTGTCCGTTGACAGCATATTGCCTTTCCAAGTAGCTTACAAAAGATTAACTGAAAGCGTACTAGACAAATTGATTCATCAGATCCGATCCACTACAGGAATGAGGTACTGAAGCAGATGGGTCCCTGTAATTTAATTGAAATCTTAGTTTCTTGTTAAGAAATGGTAGCTCTTTCCGTTCAATAATTATCTAGGTTTACATTTCTACGAGTACTATAGACCTTCCAAGATTGCATTGAATATTGTTTTAAACTAGGTTCGGTTCATCTATCTTTTTAATACCTTTAAACGAGCAATTCTTGAATATAAATATATAGGTAATCTCAATTTAGGCTCCTAGCTAGCTCCAACAATTTGCATGAAATATTGTGTGTTTGTGGGGTTTTGGGAGTGATAAATCGATCCAGCTAGGATTAATTTTTAGTAAATACGATTTACTAAAAAATAAAAACATGGAAAGCTCGGTTACATAGGTACTTGCAATTATTAAAAGGTAAAGAGTTTCAACTCTGTTTTCGGAGTTGATACATAATTGCCGAAATATTAGTATAATTATTTACCAAAACCCTTTGTCAAAGTCAAAGTCAAAATCATTTATTCATCTAGGTCACAAGGTGACGCTTATGAACGTCAATTTTAAAATTAAATTATTTAATGCTTCTACATTTACATTTACTGCCTCGTTCGCAAAGCAATAGGTAGAGCCACGAGATAGAACGGGCAATAAAACTCCAGAGAAAGAACGGACAATAAAACTCGCGCATTGTCTTTATAAATCACAATATAATTATTTTATACTAAGTCTAAAGCCTACCAAATTTCACCGAATTCTGTCAAATTCAAATAATAAGATATGAACAGGAATGTTCATTTAGAAATATAACATGGATTCAATTACAGCAGCACTGATCACAAATGTAACTGTATGGTCACAAAAGCTTTTAAAAAAGAAACAGTTTTATATTATTGTTACGTCTCAATACATGTTTACAAATGTATTGAGACGCTTTATATTACATAAATGACTTGGCAAGTTAATTTGACAGAATAAGACATTATATAGGCATCGCTTACTGGACAGCACCGAGTTGTTTAAGCGGTAATCTCGTCGCTTGTAAAACTATTGCTGGGTTCAATTTGAATGCGAGTTTCTTTGATAAACAGATGTTTACTTCGAATTCAATTGTTGTAAAAGTTGCTGCAGTATTGCATAAATGGTAAATGTGTCAGTTGTTTTCAAAAAAGTTCTAGTATCAGATCCAGAACATTTGTTTGCAGATTTGGCGGATATACCTTGGATCCAGATTCAAATAATGGAATGGAGTAAACACTCAAAACTAACGTTAGGTAGCAAAGATAGGACAAAAGTTTGTCTGATTGTGAAGAGACAGAGAAAAGTCAAAAAGTACTTTAAACTAAAATTAATGTAACTTCTCGTGAAAAATCCCTCCTCCGAATCATATTAATAGACCTTTGAATGGTCGATAAATTCCTTAAAAGTTGGAGCCGTCCAATTTAAGTTTGGAATTATTCCGATCAAATAAGCAATAGTTGACTGAGCCCGGTCAATGATACAATCAAAAGGGTACATTTATGTAACTTAAACTTAACTTTATCGGGAACATAATTTTAGTAAGCGGGATATTACTGACCGGCTCACTTAGTTTTCTATAAATATATTTCCTTTCTGATTTTTATCATCGTATTTGTTTGAAGTGATTACTATAAAAATTCAGAGCTTAAATCATCATCGTCATTGCCATAACATTATCCTGATTGCACCATTATAGCCAATGGTTCGTTTACTAGCATAACTAGATTTGACAGAATATTAGCTTTTCCACACAGTGACTGCCATCTAATCTATGCAACTCAGAGATGGCGAAATGTCATGATAGACCAGTGTCAATACATTTTTTAAGCATCCTTATAAGAGTCAAGACTAAATAACTTTAAATATTATATTTAAGTTACTATAGTATTTAAGATATTCAAAGCGTTGTAATCTCGTTAAAATATTGCTTGCGTAATTTAGTTAAATTAGTTTGAGTGTAACAAGCAAAAAGCAAATAAGACTGTGTTTTACATCAAACATGCTGTGTTTATATCACAAAATAATTTTATAATATCTTTCACAATTTATGAAAGTGTTTCAATGTTTGTTAATCAACCATAATATTATAATTATGTGCAAACAATAAGTCAATACAAACACATGTAATAAAATTGATGAGCTTGTTTCTTTCAACGCATTCGTCTCAAAAACAAATAAAGGGTATAATAGGAAAGCTGTCAACCCAGTCATTAAAAAATGGTATTGAGACCGTGCACGACAGTAGCGCCACCTAGCATGCGCAACTATTCGGGATTATGCCAAATAACGACATATCAGTATTTTATTGCTTTCTAGTAATTATAGTGAACAAAGATAAATAAAAAGATAAAGTGGTATTTTTACTATCAACGGTCATCCACTGCTGTCGCTATTTCAATTCGGAATTCAGTACAGTCAATAATAACTCTTGTATTGATGTAATCTGGCCTGAAACATTTGGTCATTGTTGCTTCTACGGTGGGTCTATTCGGCCAAAAGATTAAATTAGTAGTTGCACAAGCTAGATTTTGTAAGATCAAATGAAATATTCGTGACATTGTGGTTCTGTACACCAAATAATACACTCAAGGCACAGATTTAACAAACAAGAACCAGATGTAGCGTATTCGTCCAACTAAGTGAGGCACGTTGACAGCTATGTGTGCGTGACATTTGGCGACTGGCACTGTACGGACACGCGCGTCTATGTGTGTGTAAAGTTGCCAGATTATGAATAATCTCCCACTATTTTGCATATAGTTTTTGCAAACGAATATAAAAATATTACATACCTAGGTAATATTTTATATTCGTTTGTGGTTTTGAAGAATTTACCATAGATTTAATTAATGCTTTTAATATGTAATGCTGTTGTGAAAATTATTCAAATAAGAGATACCATTAAAGTATGCTTTTATAAATACATTTCTTAAAAAATTAAGGCTCCGAGTTAAGTTTTAACTAATTTTATTCGTAAATTGAGAAATAAATAGATAGGCTTGCGTCATAAATATTAATTAGCTAAAAACATTTTGTCATGCATACAATAAAGTATGAATATCATAATCATAAATCGTAACCAAAAAAAATTGCAATTAAAAATAAATAATGGCTACAATCAATAATTTCTGTTTCTGTACTTAATGTACACACGGCGCCAAGTCAAGCTAAATAGTCGAAGTACGATTTTGAAACTTATTCCCTACGCCATAAGAACGGTACAAAGGTCTAACAACGGTACAAAGGTCAAAGTGTAGGTATAGCTTGACAAGTAGCCGCGTGTACACGAATATTTGGATCGTTTGGGGATCGAACTCAAAACAATGTATATACTAATGGAAATCCTATTAGTATATTTATAAGAAAAAATATAATCTACAATATACTTTTACAATACGTTAATGTATTTTTCATTAACATGACAATCATTATTACCTACATAATCAATTGACAAGTGCATTTTCCCTAATTCAGGGAAAACGGTGTCGACGTAAACTGGCAACACTTACATATTTTCTGCAGAAATACGAATTTTATCGAAATAATATTATAAAACGGTCAAATAATCCATAGTTATCTGTAAGAATATATTCCATCTTCCCGTATTTGCTTTTAGAAACAACTTTTACAATGTTTAAAAACGCAAGACGGCATTTTATGAATTTAAAAGCTGGATCGATCGTGGCGTGTGAACTGTGCGATGCTTCGCAGCGCATTGAGTCGAGTTTGTATTCGCTTTTCAATTTTGTACTTGCTTTAGTGGCCTCACGCAAGTGTTCCGCGCGCTCTGTCTGCCTTTTATTCTATAGTCTTAGACTCAAGGCTGAAAATTTCATGCCAGTTTTCATTTTTATAAAAAAACTAGAGGACGCCAGCAGCTACGCCTGCATTTTTTTTAATTTACCCGTTTTGGCCGATCCCGTGGGAATTTCGGGAAATCCCTTCTTAGTGCACTCCTACGGTCCCCAAGGAACATATATGCCAAATTTCACCTTCCTGCGCCCAATAGTTGCGGCTGTAGCGTGTCTGTCAGTCAGTCAGTAACGCAAGGATTTTATATATTAAGATAAGAAGTCCGTATTTAATAGAAACTGTACATTTTTGCATAATAATATGTAGTTAATCTTGTTAATAAAAACTGCAAATTGCTAAATGACACACCAGCAAGATCTAGGAGTTCTTGATAATTTTTGTTGATGGAATACCAACAAATTATTGGCTTTTTGTTTCGGTACATTGATTATCATACAATATTTTGTCAGTTATCTTTCATTCTTGCATTATTTATTGCTACAATTTTTGAAGTTCCAGATCTATATCCACTTGGATTTCAACAGAGTGTTCACTGTAAATGAATCTATTACAAATAATGGTTGTTTCTTTTAAATTCGATTCAGAAAACAGATCGATTTGGCATCCTTGATCAGCCACACGAGGTTCAATTTGTTTAAATTCATTTTCATCTTCAACTCTTACTCTTACTTGATTTGATGTGATATCTAAGACTTTTGTGGTACTACGTTTTATAAAACGTGTATATCTAGCTAACACCTGTGACTCTCTAACTTTCTTCTGTCCATATATTTGAGGGATAATCGTATGAACATAACTTGGACTTGTTTGCACGTCAGATTTTTTGCCTCCAATAAAACGTTCACTACAAATTGTGTCGTGACGTCTTGGAGTCCATGGCGAGCCATCAACACTGAAAAATAAAACATTAATTAATATCACATAAATACAGAACAAATAAAAATAATTTATTTATTATGTATCGTATCTAATCTTTCTTTCATCTAATTTCCACTCTACTGTTGGAAAAATATAAAATTTACACAGACTATTTGTGCCGTTGTTTTTGCAGTCCACAACACAACAACAATTATGACCCATTTCAAAGATGGTAATGTTTTTGATCAAGAATTAAATTATCAGATATATTTGTTATGACAAAATTCAAATCAAAAATCAAATTGACTTCCCGAATAGTTACGGATTTCTGCCACGGCATGCGCTGCGATCGTTTTAGCTACCCCCTCCATGCACTTCGCACGTAGCGAATAGCCTAAGTAACATCTCACAAGAATACTCATGAGATGAGCGTTTAAAAGTAAATGACAGATAAGAAAAATCGGCCAGTGAAACCGAGGGCCGTAGCTAGAATTACAACAATGATGTTATTTTAAACAATCAGCTCATAATAGCAGCGAATATCGAGAGGACTAGACAATACATGAAACTAGCAACCTGATTAGAAATTCTATTTCACTGACTTGTATATTAAACTTGGTCCTACATAAAAATGAAAATAAAAAAAGGATTTCTCGAAATTCCCACAGGTAGAAGTGGCAAAATAAAAAAATATCTAAGGGCGTAGCTGCAGGCATCCTCCAGTTTAATATAAATTGCGATTCAGCAAACTTATATTTTATTATTGTATTAAGAAATGTATGACCCCGTGAACGAAATTAACACTTGCGAGTAAAAACACGGTTTTAAAATCATAAAGGCTCCAATTTGTAAACATTACATGTACCTTAAGGTAGCACACTAGGTCCGCGTTCATTTTATGTAATACATTAAATTACGACGCTCTTTGGTTATGCATACCTAAGTTCTATGCCTCATAAAAGCCATCATATAAACCAAACGTCAACTAAATTTTAATATGTTTCATTAAGCACATTACGTATTGTGCTAATCATCTGAATGACAAACATTTGATATTTCTGCGGTAGACACATCAGTGACAACAGGCTGGAAAATTCAACTTTTCATGTTATATGTAAAAGCGATTATTTTTCAATGGTTGAAACTAAAACTTTTGCGTTAGTGGACGTCTCATACGTTGTCAAACTGTCGGCAAAATGTATTCAGTTTGCGTTTCATTAATACGTTGACATTTAATGCTTTTTTAATTACACCCGTGATGTTTTTGCGTCATGTGCATACTGTGAGAAATAGAACTGATTGTGATTACGATAGCCTTAAGGCAGCGATAGCCTAGTGGAGATACCAACGGACTGTCATGCAGAGGGTATCGGGTTCGAATCCACGGCGTGTACAAATGCCTTTTTGAAGTTATATAAGAAGTTATTAAACTGTTAATTATCGCTTGCTCCGTGCCTCGGAGAGCACGTACGTTATACCGTCAGTCCCGGCTGTCATGAAGATCTTTGATAGTCGTTACGGGTAGTCAGCACCCTCAAATAAACTGATACTGGTCTAAACTATAGAATATCGCTGTCCCTTTGGGTTGTGGACTTCAGACGGCAATCGCTCTATGGAAAATTAGGCAAGGCCAAAGCATGTTAATCTTGGATGCAATCGGTATAACGCTAGGGGGATGATGATGATGATATGGTTATGATCCTCGTTCAAAGACAGTTGCGTAATAGAGTGACGGATATCTGTAAATGTTTTTTATATTGTTTTAATTGGATCTCTGTGTACAACACATATCCAATTAAAACAATATAAATATGTTATCTGCAACGTAGAAATTGAAAAAAGTCATCACAAAAAAATTGCTTCGTCGAACTAGTCGGATGGCAGTCCCGGGTGATTAAAACAATGCAAAACAGTTATAGCTAAGACAAAGCCCTCGTTAGTAGTGCGGTATAAAAAAGCTCCGTAGTTCTTTTATCGCAGTAAACTTCATAAAAGGCACTATTTCTCTAACTTAGAAATAATGATGTATTGAGGTTGCCGTTTCTGCACTTTAATGGGGTATATTTGTAGAGTTATATTAGACTAACGCTTGCTTGCACACTTGTTGTGTGAATACAAAATTAGTAGCTTCAGATTCACCAATTTAAAAGTTATTTGCAATCTGTTTATAACCAGTATTTATTTACGTAGCAACATTATTCTGATGTATTTACAAAGCATAAAATGATGTACAGTAAAGTTTGTGGATTATTCATTAATGAGGCAAACTTTATCACTGTTTGACAAATTAACAAAAACAAAATAATAATACAATATCCTAGGATATCCAAACTTGTAATGTTACAACCAAATACCTTATAAACATATTATTAACTAGAGGACGCCAGCAGCAACGCCTGCATTTTTTTAAAATTTACCCGTTTTGGCCGATCCCGTGGGAATTTCGGGAAATCCCTTCTTAGTGCACCCCTACGGTCCCCAAGAAACGTACATGCCAAATTTCAGCTTCCTGCGCCCAATAGTTTCGGCTGTAGCGTGTCTGTCAGTCAGTCAGTAACGCAAGGATTTTATATATTAAGGCGCTGTTATGCCTCAGAAGCCGTGAAACACCTAATTTTTCGTCGCGCATCTAGCCATAACGGTACATATTACAAACTAGCAAAAATTAGAGCTTAAAGTCAAAAGTCTGAACAAAAGACTTTTGAAAGAATTTTTCATGTACGTAAAATAGAATCACGGTAAAAAAATCACAAAATCGAGGCAGAAAATAATCTTTCGTCTCACTGTTTGCAATATTTTGATCGTAAGCTGTCATATTTTTTTTGATAATATTGTAGGAAATCTAATGAACTAAAGAATTACCCTATTTATTTTCATATTATACGTGTCTATTTTGTAAAATTAAATAAAATCTGCCAAACGTCTATGATTTTGACGCTCGGTAGATCCCATCAATATCAAACGCTTCAGCAATTTAAACCTTATTAGCATAAGCGGTGTACTGAGTGTCAGTTGCTAGTTTACGCCCCGCCCAGACCTCATCATTCGGCTATGAGCCCTGTGAGAGATAGGTCATGTCGCTTGCGTCTCCGCTGCACGAAATTTTACGTAAACCTGTTTGTTATTATAATACGCCGATTTGAGTTCGTAATTTCATGTTTTATGTTATAGACTGAATACTTTGAATCAAATAGGCTTTTCATGTAACTATGGGCACATATAATTAGGACCTAAGTTTATACTCTTGTTGCGTTTAATGTGTTATTGTTTCTGTGCTTATAAATATGTAATTAGAAGAACAAAATATGGACAATTAGAGAAATGAAGTTCTACGAAGGATTTGTACAAGAAAGCGTCGTAATAAAATAGAAATTCATCCATGGCCAAGTGATTATGAAATATGTAACATTTTTCCACAAATTATTTTCATAAGAGTCTTTTATGACTAACTATGTTACTTATATAGTATCAATTATGCATAATATAATTATATTAATTATTCTCACAATACATAGCTGCCACAGTTTTCAATTTTTGAAAGAGTGATAACATAAAATCGAATCATTTTATGTACCTATATTTCAAATTCATTAGCTTGTCAGAGCACCTGGAGCGCTAAGATGCCGCCACGGCGAACAATAATGATGATAGCGCTAATATGGCGCTCCGCAATCCGCACACAAGCGGTAACGAATGTTGTATTATTGTGTTTTGAACATAAACCTTTTTAGGTACATCGGGTAAAACTTTGATTATTCATAAACTATTAGGTATGTCTCAGTACATCTAATATCTTTTAAATTTCTAAAATCAATCATTTATAAGTAAGAAGGTGACTTCTCTGTTTGCTATAACACAAGATATAGTATTTTTTTAATAATAAAGTACAAAACTAATTATCATTATTGTAATTACAGTGAAGTTAAAGATAACAGTTCTGCAACGTCTTACACACATTTGACTTCAGTCATTCCTAACACGATCTGTTCAAGAGCTAGCCAAGAAATGCCAAACCATTTTTTTAACAAATTTGACTCAAATTCCGTAGTGATAAGCAAACATTACAAGTGGGATAGCAGTGACTGGTTCGAATTGCGTAGGAATATGTTGACAGATTGAAATTTTTGTGTAGTGGTAAAAAGAAGAGATAACAGCAGTAAAGCCAACTTAGTAAAAAATATTTTGTAGAAATAAAATATTTGCAATGTAAAATCAGTTGCGCATGGAATCTAAAATAAACAACTGGCTTTGCAACAACTGGCAAAGCAAGAAAATGTAACAATCGAGCCTTGTGGATTATTCGATTATCGGTGCCACGCCAGATGGATTAATAGGTCCAAACACGATTGTGGAAATTTAATGTTCTAAAGTTGCCTATAAGAATGGCCTGGAGAATAGTATAAGAGCAAATAAAATACAAATATGGAAACATGATAAAAAAGTGAACTGACTAGTCTAAACAAATATTGTAATTATTATTACCAAATTCAGGGGTAACGCCACGTTACACGCAAACAAAAGATTTTTAGGTGTGGAGTGGCGAAAGTATACCACTAAAAATAGAAATTATAGAAAGAGGTGATGTTTTCTGGGAGAAGCTTGTGGCGTTTTATATGAATTGGCAGTTGCCTGAAATTGTTGATTCTCGTCAAGCTCAAGGGATGGCATTGCGAGATCACGGAGAGGAAAATGTTTCATCAGTGCTTGAAATTTCTACAATACCAAGCCGTAAAAGGAAAGTAAATGAAACTGTGCCTCGTGAACAACAGCAAATAATAAGTCTTATTACCTCACACACTGCCTTTAACATTCGATGAGAATAAAGAAAACCTGCCGGGTTGTAGCAGACAGCTAACTTTTGATGAGCTGTAAACTCTGTATTTCGTTAATAAATTATAAATGAATATAAATAAATATCTTTTAATATTTATTTTCTTTGAAACAACACATATTTGAAGCGAAAGAATTTTTTTATATTTTTCCATACAAACATGTATGACGAGAGGTAACGAAAAAGCAGTAACTCAAATTCTTATTCTATAATTTTCTAAGCGACATAGCAGTATCTCATGAATAAGGTATATCCACATGTATTTTTGATGTTTCATCTATTTTGAAAAATAATAATGTGTTGGGTTTCGAAACGAGTCGCCTGAATTTGAAGGTATTGGTAGTGTAGGAGGCTTAAGGTAGTTCGTTTTAATCCCCTAAAAGTAATTTTGGCTGCCGGAGTTGCGTCTAAATATTTTTAAACAATTTCCAAAATTTCATACATACTTCGGCAATTATGCAAAACGGAACATAGTTTTTATACTTTAGTACAGTCTTACAAATGTAATTTTTAGGTTTTATGTGAAAAACGTGAAACGAAACGCAAAACTGCCATCTTGGAATGATCATATTGACAGCTAATGTCAAATTTGTGCGTCATTGCTTTCGAGTGCCTAGGGTTAGGTGCGACTGTAATAAGTAAATAAATAGGTTATATTAGGTTCTCTTTTGACCCTTAATCCGAAAATAGGAGCCCTTCGCAGGGCTCCGACAACCTTAGTTTATTAAACTAGTGTGATGAATGTGGAAGTTGGCAGTGCCATACACACCGATGTTTGGAGATTTTTTTTTTCAGAGGAAACCAAGTATTTCCGGCAAGTGAAAATGGTGAGGGGGGTTTCAAGACCTCCCCTGCTCCCTCTCCAATCACTCACAACCCCACAAAACGGCGACGTATTTCGAAACCTTTGCCATAATAATTATACCTATAATAACAATAAACATCCATAAATAAATAAAAGAAATCAACTTTTACTAAACTTCAATTATCGCGTAACTCGCTTTAGTTGAGATACGGCTTTTGCGCTTAGTAGAACAGTATTGTGTTTTTTAGGGTACCGATTCTATGAACTGCTTCACTATTTTTATACAAAAACAAAACAAACATAATAATGGCCTCTCCATACATGGAACTGACTTAATTATTTTTATCATCTTACGGCACGTAGGTTTACCTACTTTCATCAACATTTAATACCTATAACGTCTAATGTAAACCAGTTTTGCTCATGGCTGCACTGAGAACAAAAATTGCGCTATGCCTATATTGTACAAACAGATTGATGTATGTAATATACATTTTAATATCAGTATCTCAATTCAATATGCTAAAACGTTTTGCTTGCGATTTTGAAATATTGGAATACGGATTTCGCCAGAATACGGCCGCACGCGACGAGAATGAAGGGGGGCGCCCCGCAGTAGACGGAGCTAAGCTCCCTTCACCTCCCCTGCTTCACCCCCTCATTTACCAAACCAATCGCTTAGGACAGCGCCTTAAGATTAATTTTAATTATCAATTGATACGCCCCTCATATAAATGGAGATGTACGTGGAGGCTGTCCTAGTTAACCAAGACAATTTTCCTCCGATATAGTATTTTAGTCTCTGTAGTACATCCAACAAATCTTGATATTTTAATTAATCAAAACAAAACAAATGTCTGGTTAGATGTAGTAACATAAAAAATACTCTTAGCAATTTCAATTCCAGTATATTCCAACATATTTATAAAACGAAACCACGATAAAGATAGATCAAAACAAATTAATCCTTCAAGTTGACTAAAAAAAAAGCTGTGTATGATAACAGTTCGAATAGTATAATAGTTTTAATTTCGCATCAAACCTTATTTGATCATGCAGGTGAACAGATAAACAGAGCAGATTTGTAACGTATTCAAACTATAATGTATAGCTGAATATACTATCTCGGGGTTAACAATACCGCTGAGATATTTTGTTGCTCAGTAACTATGCCATTAATAATATCGCTTTAGATACTGTGATTTACAAGATATTGTTTTATAACTCCTGTGGGCTTTAGTTTGTGCTTTCGTTTATAGGATGTAACATTTTCCTTTCAAGGTACAATATTGTAAGTATGTATTTACATACGTCTTGAAAAATCACAGATAATTTTTAATTTTTAAAATGGATCTATTTTCTAAAAAATACCTTTACTTGTTAAGAGAATAATGAGGATGATTGCAGTGTAAAATAACAGTTTGTTCAACCAATTATTTAAACTGTAATAATTAAGCATATTTGACGATCATATTATAGTCAGCTAGCTTATATACTTTAAAAACAACCTTAGAAATCTACAAATTTTGCGAATCAAACAGAAATACCTATTAATTATCTTCTATTTATATAAAATTCTTGCGTTACTGACCAACTGACAGAAAACGCACAGCCAGCACTATTGCGCGCTAATAGCGAAAAGGCAAGTATGTTCTTTGAGGACCGTAAGATGGCAATAAGAATGAGTTTCCCGAGAAAACAACAATTACAGCAGGTAAAAAACAGGTAAAAGGTTTGTATTATAGTATTAGTATTATTAGTAGGTATTAGTATTATATCATCTTTATTGTACAAGGGGAGATGGGCCTCGTTAGCCTTGGTTGGCAACCTGTCTAGGAGAAGGAAAACTCCGAAATTAAACCAACTTTCAGGGAGCATACCCGACACAAAACCCCGATCTAAGGTGTAAACCGACCCGTGCCAAGGGATTCGTGGCCAGAGGGCAAGCTGGTCTCAAACGGAGGGTGCCTGTGTTGGTGGTCACAGGGCACGGGTAGGATTCCATCTTACCCCCGTACAGGGCTCTGCGGGGATGGACATTTTAAATCCCTATTACTCGTGGGAACGCTATGAGGACAGACATTAATAATTTTTCAAATGGCGGCGACGCGATTCGCAACCCGTCAAGTCTCGTTTCCCGTGAGGGCGAAAAGCGGCCTACGGAAAGCCGATTTGCTACATTGAATGTTGGCGGTGGAATGGAAGGAAAATTGGATGAAGTATGCCAGACGATGGATGATAGAAAGATTGATGCTCTGTGTGTGAATGAAACGAAAAAGAAAGGATGTGACACTACCAAGCATGGCAGCTACACGGCGTATGGGTCCGGAGTAGATAGTACCACTGGAGCCTGCAAGGGAGTTGGTTTAATACTGTCTGCGCGAATGAATGAGGGCGTAAAAGAGTTTGAACGTGTAAATGCAAGGCTTTATTATGCATGAGAATGAAAGTAGGACTTATTCGTCTTCTTATTGTAGGGGTTTACGCCCCGGTCAATATAGTAACGGGTATGTCACAACAAGAAAAAGACGAAGGGCAGGAGTTTTGGGAGAGTTTAAGAGAGATTCTGAGGACCTGTAAGGATAACGAAAGATTGATTTTGTTAGGTGATTTCAATGGATGGGTGGGAGTAAGGCGAGATGGATTTGAAAGGCTTTTAGGTGGATTGGGTGATAAGAGTGTGAACGAAAATGGAAAAGAACTGCTTGAGGTTTGTTTGGAGTGGAGCCTTTGTGTGACAAACACCATGTTTGATCACAAAACGATACATTTTTATACGCGAGGCGAAAAATGTTAGAAGAAGTATGATTAATTTTGAAAGTTAAGTTGAGAATGTGTTGAATACGAGAGTTTTTCGAGGGACCGGCATCCATACAGACCACTTTTTGGTGTTAAGCCGGATAAGTGGGCTCTTTAGAGGATAGTGACACCGAGAAAATAATCAAGAGAGTGTCTTGGAAAGAATAAAAGTAGAAAATCTGCAAGAAAAGGTGTGAAAGATGAGTATAAACGAAGATTGATAGCAAGATTTGAGAGGTTCGACGGCATAAATGATATGGAAGAATTATGGTCCTTTAAAAAAGAGGTAGTATGTGTAGCATCTGAAGTATGTGGTGTGATCAAGAGAAGGAAACTACGAAAGGTTAAGAATACATCGTGGGACAAGGATATACAATCAGCAGTATCAGAGAAGAAGAAAGCGTAGTTAGATTGGTTGGCTGCCAGAGCAAATGAAAGAATGGGAAAAGCAACGAGTGATGACATAGATGAAGCAAGAAAGGAGTTTGTCAGGTCTAAAAGTATAGTGAAAGAAATGGTTAAAAAGAAAAAAGAGGAAAAAAATGATGAGTTTGATAGTAGATCATCTGACGACTTTCGGAGAAACATTAAGTTTTTCTGGAATTCCGTTCGTGCAGTTCGAGGGAAAACTCAATCCTCAGAACACACAGCAATCAGAGACAAGAATGGAAAGATAATTAATGGTGAATCGTGTGTGCTGAAGAGATGGAAAGAGTATTTTGAAGGATTATTTGAAAGAACGACGACAGAGACATCAACAGGTGAAATGAATGGTAATGATAGCAATGATGAAAGCGATATTGGCGTGGATGAGATTTTGAAGGCACTGGCCAGTATGAAATTAGGTAAGGCTGCAGGATATGACATGATTACAGTCGAAATGCTGAAGGCTGGACAGGGCATCATAGTTAGTCAGCTGCAGCGTTTATTCACTGGAGCACAGGCCGAGTCCCTGATTTTTGGCCAAAGGTCGAAAGGTCTACTGCGCATTCGTGGATTTGGAAAAGGCTTACGATAAAGTGGTGAGGAATGAAATGTGGTCGGTACTGTCGATGTATTGGGTGAACAGCAACCTTATTCGAGCTCTGAAATCCCTTTATGTGGATTCTAGAGCTTGTGTGAGGATAAACAGGGCATACACTGACTGGTTTACCATCAACACAGGTGTTAGACAGTGATGTGTAGCGTCGCCGTGGCTGTTCAACCTCTTCATGGACAGTTGTTTGAAAGACTTGAAACATAGTGATTGTGGATTAAGGATGAATGATTTACTTGTCAAATGCCTCCTTTATGCTGATGATCAGGTTATACTTGCGTCTTCAGCGGAGGAGTTGCAGGAGATGGTAACAATCATGCATGGTGCGATAGAGAGGAAAGGTATGAAAGTGAATGTAAGTAAAACGAAAGTTCTGGTTTTTGAAAAGGAGGAATGCTTTACGGCCTGTAATGTTTTGATCGATGGACAGCGAGTGGAGCAAGTGAATGAGTTTGTATATTTAGGTACGCTGTTTACAAGAGATGGTAAGAATGAAGAAGATATTGAAAGAAGAGTTAAGGCAGGTAATAGAGTGAATGGAGCTCTGAAGGCGTTTATGAATAGCCAAAACGTGTCCAAAAAGGCACGTTTAGCTGTGCATAGAAGGGTGTTAGTACCTACTCTTATGTATGGTATTGATAGTTGGGTATGGCAGAAGAGTCATGAAAGTAGAATAAATGCTGTAGAAATGAGAGCACTGAAAAGTATGTGTGGTGTTTCTTTGACTGACAGAGTAAAGAATTGTGTGATAAGAGAGTGTTGTGGGGTTAATGAAGATGTAGTGACAAGCATCGAGAAAGGTATGCTATAATGGTTTGGGCACGTAGAGAGGATAGATGACGAAAGACTGACCAAACGGATATTAACGGCAAGTGTGGAAGGGACAGGACGAAGGGGAAGACCTAGGCGGACGTTCTCTGACCAGATTGGAGACATCCTAAAATCAGGACAAGTGAGAAGTACCCTGAACAGAAGAGCATGCATGAGGAATCTGATGGGAGTGAATGAAGCAAGAGAGATATGTCAGGATCGTTGCAAATGGCGTTTCGTAGTCTTTGCCTACCCCTCCGTGAAACAGGCGTGAGTCTATGTATGTATGTAATGTTATTGTACAAATGCCAAAGAAACTACAATAATGAATGTAGTATTATATTTCTAACTTGTTTTTTGATATATGGAGTACTAATTGTTGTAAACATTTTCATATTTAACTAGCTTTCAACTTCAATTTTTATCACTTTTTAAATAGAATCTACAAATAATTAATAAATAAAAGACCTTCTTTTGAAGAACAGTTTCCGTAGAACCTACGTTATTCCTGATATTGCCGCACCGACCAACCCAATATGCTCAGCTAGTAAGGACCACAAACGCTTCTGAGACCTATGATATTGCATTCGATAAACTAATAGCCGACATGGCTACCGCTTAAGACGCTGTCCTAAGCGACTGTTTTGGTAAATGAGGGGGTGAAGCAGGGGAGGTGAAGGGCGCTTAGCTCCACCTACTGCGGGGTGCCCCCCTTCATTCTCGCGCGTGCGGCCGTATTCTGGCGACATCCGTATTCCAATATTTCAAAATCGCAAGCAAAACGTTTTAGCATATTGAATTGAGATACTGATATTAAAATTTATATTACATACATCAATCTGTTTGTACTAAATAGGCATAGGGCAATTTTTGTTTTCAGTGGAGCCATGAGCAAAACTGGTTTACATTAGACGTTATAGGTAGGTATTAATAGTTGACGAAAGTAGGTGAATACCTACGTGCCGTACGATGATAAAAATAATTAAGTCAGTTCCATGTATGGAGAGGCTCTTATTATTTTTGTTTTGTTTTTGTATAAAAATGGTGAAGCGGTTCATAGAATACTTACATCTAATTCCATTCCTGCCAGTTTTCAAATCTGTTTTGCAATAAATTGGCTGTGACATACGGGCAGACAGACAGACATGGCGAATCTATATCGTTCCGTTTTTACAATTTTTTGGCTACGGTACCCTAAAAACCACAATACTGCCCTACTGAGCGCAAAAGCCGTATCTCAACTAAAGCGAGTTTCGAGATAATTGAAGTTTAGTAAAAGTTGATTTATTTTATTTATTTATGGATGTATCATGGTAAAGGTTTCGAAATACGTCGCCGGTTTTAGGGGTTGTGAGTGATTGCGGGGGAAGGAGGGGAAATCTCGGTAACTCTCCTCACCATTTTCACTTGCCGGAAATACTTGGTTTCCTCTGAAAAAAAAAATCACCAAACATCGGTGTGTATGGTACTGCCAACTTCCAAATTCTTCACACTAGTTTAATAAACTAAGGTTAAGGCAAGGCTCTTATTTTCGGCTTAAGGGTCGAAACAGAACCTAACATAACCTATTTAGTTACTTATTACATTCGCACCTAACCCTAGGCACTCGAAAGCAATGACGCACAAATTTGACATTAGCTGTCAATATGATCATTCCAAGATGGTGAGCTTGCGTTTCGTTTCACGTTTTCACATAAAACCTAAAAATGACATTTGTAAAACTGTACTAAAGTACAAAAACTACGTTCCGTTTTGCATAATTGCCGAAGTTTTTAAGAATTTTTGGAAATTGTTTAAACATATTTAGACGCAACTCCGGCAGTCGAAATTACTTTTGGGGGATTAAAACTAAATCCCTTAAGCCCCCTACACCACCAATACCCTCAAATTCAGGCGACTCGTTTCGAAACCCAACCTATTATTATTTTTCAAAATAGATGAAATATCAAAAATATATGTGGATATACCTTATTCATGAGATTCTGCTATGTCGCTTAGAAAATTATAGAATTAAAATTTGAATTACTGCTTTTTCGTTAGCTCTCCTAATATATGTTTGTATGGAAAAATATAAAATTTTCTTTCGCAATATGTGTTGTTTCAAAGTATATAAATATTAAAAGATATTAATTTGTATTTATTTATCATTTACTAACGAAATACAGAGTTTACAGCGCATCAAAAGTTAGCTGTCTGCTACAACCCGGCAGGTTTTCTTTATTCTCATCGAAAGTTAAAGGCAGTGTGTGAGGTGATGAGGTTTCAATACTTCTTATTTGCTGTTGTTCACGAGGCACATTTTCATTTACTTTCCTTTTATGGCTTGGTATTGTAGAAACTTCAAGCACTGATGAAACATTTTCCTCTCCGTGATCTCGCAATGCTATCCCTTGAGCTTGACGAGAATCAACAATTTCAGGCAACTGCCAATTCATATACAACGCCACAAGCTTTTCTTTCATTTTCGTCTCCCAGAAAACATCATCTCTTTCTATAATTTCTATTTTTAGTGGTATACTTTTGCCACTCCACACAGTAAATAAACATTTTTGTTTGCGTGTAACGTGGCGTTGCCCCTGAATTTGGTAATAACAATCACAATATTTGTTTAGACTAGTCAGTTCACTTTTTATCATGTTTCCATATTTGTATTTTATTTGCTCTTATACTATTCGCCAGGCCATTCTTATAGGCACTATAGAACATTAAATTTCCACAATCGTGTTTGGACCTATTAATCCATCTGGCGTGGCACCAATAAACGGATAATACACAAGGCTCGATTGTTACATTTTCTTGCTTCGCCAGTTGTTGCAAAGCCTCTGTCAACATATTCTGCAAAATCTGTCAACATAATATTCTTACGCAATTTGAACCAGTCACTGCTATCCCTCTTGTATTTTTGCTTATCACTAGGGAGTTAAGTAAAATTTGTAAAAAAAATTTTTGGCAATTCTTGGCTGGCTCTTGAACAAATCGTGTTAGGAATTACTGCAGTCAAATGTGTGTAAGCGTTGCAGAACTGTTATCTTAAACTTCACTGTAATTACAATAAAGATAATTAGTTACGTACTTTATTATTAAAAAGAATACTATAACTTGTGTTATAGCAAACAGAGAAGTCACCTTCTTACTTATAAATTATTGATTTTAGAAATTAAAAATATGTTAGATGTACTGAGACATACCTAATTAGTTTATGAATAGTCAAAGTTTTACCCGATGTACCTAAATAGGTTAATGTTCACATCACAATAATACAACATTCGTTACCGCTTGTGTGCGAACTGCGGAGCGCCATATTAACGCTGTTTATTGTTCGCCGTGGTTGCATCTTAGCGGTCCAGGCGCTCTGACAAGCTAATGAGTTTGCAATATAGGTACATAAAATGATCCGAATTTATGTTATTTCTCTTTCAAAATATTGAAAACTGTGGCATCTATGTATTGTGAGAATAATTTATATAATTATATTATGCATAATCGATAATCTAAAACATACTAAGTTTTAGATTGTCGATCTTATGAAAATAATTTGTGTAAAAATTTTACATTTTTCATAATCACTTGGCCATGGATGAATTTCTATTTTATTACGACGCTTTCTTGTACAAATCCTTCGTAGAATTTTATTTCTCTAATTGTCCATATTTTATTCTTCTAATTATATATTTATAAGCACAGAAACAATAACACATTAAACACAACAAGAATATAAACTCCTAATTATATGTGCCCATAGTCACATTAAAAGCCTATTTGATATAAAGTATTCAGTCTATAACATAAAACATGAAATTACGAACTCAAATCGGCGTATTACAATAACAAACAGGTTTACGTAAAATTTCGTGCAGCGGAGACGCAAGCGACATGACCTATCTCTCACAGGGCTCATAGCCGAATGATGAGGTCTAGGTGGTGCGTAAACTAGCAACTGACACTCAGTACACCGCTTATGCTAATAAGGTTTAAATTGCCGAAGCGTTTTATATTGATGGGATCTACCGAGCGTCAAAATCATAGACGTTTGGCAGATTTTATTTAATTTTACAAAATATACACGTATAATATGAAAAAAATAGGGTAATTCTTTAGTTCATTAGATTTCCTACAATATTATCAAAAAAATATGACAGCTTACGATCAAAATATTGCAAACAGTGAGATGAAAGATTATTTTCTGCCTCGTTTTTGTGATTTTTTTACCGTGATCCTATTTTACATACATGAAAAATTCTTTCAAAAGTCTTTTGTTCAGACTTTTGACTTTAAGCTCTAATTTTTCCTAGTTTGTAAAATGTACCGTTATGGCTAGTTGCGCGACGAAAAATTAGGTGTTTCACGGCTTCAGAGGTATAACAGCGCCTTAATATGCTATCAAACGATCAGATATACGTGCGTTTGATAAAGGACATTTAGGCCTACATATTACAGCCCTGATTGTGCACGACTGTACCCTTGGGCCTATAAGACTCACGTTCAAATATCACGCATACATTAATATAAACTGATTAAAATATGTGATCGTTATATTCAAAGGGCATAGTTAAAATCACCTAAAGCATTTAATAATTTTCAGGTATATTGTGATGAAAATGTTACATTATTATCCGTTTGCGTGCTTAATATGCTTCATAATGGATAGAACAATGTTATATTCGAAACACTCTGCGATTTAATGCAGCTGTGCCTTAAGGCGAGGTTGCAGTACAGTGCGTAGCTCGACCTCACCCCCCGCAAAAACAAAAACACGGCGGTGGCGTCAGCGAGTGAGCGGGGGGAGGGGAGGGGGGGTTCGTGTGTGCGTGTGCCACAGCGCAGCGTAAAAAAACCGTAGATGAGTTATGCGAACTTTAAAAGTGGCACATTAAAAACAGGCTAAATGTCTCATTTGGCTTTAGTCGCGTACACGCTGCGGTCGAAGCGCTCACTCTTTTACTCGCGTGTGTGTACGTTACATTTGAAAATGCCGTCGTGTGTAATGAGATTTTACACAAACTATAGTAGGAAAATGACTAAAAGTTATGGAATCACTTCTCATTCATGAGTATTACAATATTACAACGTTTTACTTACAATTTATAATAAATTCAGTATCACAAATAATAGAGTGAATAAAGAAATTGGCATTTAGCGAGTGTAAAAGAGAAGCAGTATTGTGCGTGTTCAAAGACTAAAAAACAAAGTATCCAGATGGGACATTCGTAATACTAAAATACTGATGTGTGATTTTGTCAAGTAATAAAAGTGATATGAGGCTGAATCAACACAATATATTATTATTATAGAAATATAAAATCATACGTAAGTTACAAACATTGACGGATGATCAAAGTCCATTCACTTGTTCTTGTTTTTCTCCTTTTAGTATTAAACAACTAAGTAGATTGTACTGCACAGTTTTCGCTGCCGACCCACCGTACCCCTGGCAGTACCCCTGAGGGTATGGTGGGTCTTTCAAAGCTTAACCGTACTCCCAGATAGGCAGATAATATTGTTGTGTAATAAGTTTATTAATTTCATTTCGTTAATTTCAAGTTCTACTATTTTGTGAAATCATTCCCAGTAGCCCTATTGAACAGTTCTATGATAGAACTGTCCTAATTCTATTAGCACAACTTGATGAGGAGAATAGAACTAATGGGATAAGTAATAGGAAATGTCCCATTCTAGTTCTATGTATGTTTTTACAAGGGTATTCAATAGAACTACTGGGAATGATCCGAATTGTCACGACATCGCGCTCATATATCCGAATGAATATGTTTCGTAGACGTTCATTTGTTTAAGGTGTAAAGCAAATTAACGTATACAAAACAAAGTAGACGTTCAATCGTTTTATAGACGTTCATTCGTTTAACACATTTTTATACATACATATTTATTCGGATATGTGAGCGCGATGTTGTGACACTACCCTTTTAGAACATATATAGAACTAGTGGGAAATTTCCTATAACTGTTTCCCATTACTTCTATTCTTCTCATCAAGTTGTGCTAATAGAACTTGTGGGAAAAAAGTATCACTAGTTCTATCATAGAACTGTTCAATAGAACTAGTGGGAATGATCCGACAGCGCTAGGATGATGATGATGACGGGTCTTTAACAGTACCACAGATTATACCTATAATATACAAAGCATTATAACCATTAGCAGTAATACCTAAACGTTTTATTCTCTAATTTATCTCCTTGTTGCACTATATCATCGTACTAGCGCTTGTCTTCGCTTGTCTAAAAATAAAAAAACGTAAGTAGTAAGTCATTATCATACGAGAGATAACACTGTTCAGTTTAATGTCCACGTAGCACGTTGGTACAACACTACGAGCATTTCAGCCAGGAGTACGGTTAAGCTTTAAAAGACCCACCATACCCCCAGGGGTATTGCCAGGGCTACGGTGGGTCCGCAGCGCACAGTTTTTATACTAACGTACTGTTTTAGGTTTCCATTGAATGAAATGAGAAGAATAAAATGTACTTCTTTAATAAATGATATAAATAAATCACATTGACTTTTTATTTCCCTACCTTAAATCAATTAATCAAATTTACTTTGAGGCGAATTGAATTTACTCAAGACAGACAAAGTAATCATGTCGCATCTGAGTCAAATTATTCTTTGTGAAACGGTCAGCATGATGTCACAATCGCGTCGGTACAGAGAGTATATGTTTATCTCTTTTTCGCGCTTGCGATTTGATGTGCTATCTCACTTACACTTCTTATCTAATTCTTAGTGTGTCGTTTTGACATATTTATATTAGTGTGCGTACGCTTTTCGAGATGCGTGCCACTCGTAAGCGCCGGTTACCTTGTCAGTAACCTGTCTACGATTTCTTACTAGCATGTCTATGGTTTGAACGATTGAGTTTGGAATACGAATTACTTTGTACTTTTGCGAATACGTAAATGCGGGGGTGGAGGGGGATTTTGCGGAGCAACGACGTACGTCCGCCCTCAATCACGCCCCGGCGGGCACTAATGAACGGCCGGCGAGCGATATAATGCCAATATTTTGACTATGATTTTTCTTGGAGAAAAATAATAACGAAATTACGAAATCTGTTTTTACCATTTATTTTAAAATAAAGAGCTGTTTCTATTGATAATACTTTCATATAAATTCACTAGAGGACGCCAGCAGCTACGCCAGCAGCTACGCCTGCATTTTTTATTAATTTACCCGTTTTGTCCGATCCCGTGGGGATTTCGGGAAATCCCTTCTTAGTGCACCCCTACGGTTCTCAAGGAACATACATGCCAAATTTCAGCTTCCTGCGCCCAATAATTTCGGTTGTAGCGTGTCTGTCAGTCAGTCAGTAACGCAAGGATTTTATATATTAAGATTATGGAATCTCTAAGCAGTACACGTTTAAAATTGTGATTTAGTGCCATGTTTGACATTTTTTTTTATCGAGCCAATCATTCCAAATCGTGTTTCTATCTGTATGATTTATTAGAAGATATGTTCAACTTTTATACTTTAAATTTCTTTAATCTTAAAAAGTACTGCAACCTCGCCTTAAAATTAAAGCGTTAAGCTAGTACGGTGATTACATCATTTTAGTACATTCTAGATAAAAACTGGAGATACATTCATAGAATAAAGATGAATACATTGTTTTGATATTTAATTTATATGTAGCATTCAATTATACAAAACATGACCAGTTATACAGGCACAATTAAAATTATATCATATCTGGAGGCGAGTCTCATCTCAGTGGGAACTCAATTTTTGCGCGATGGCTGCTCTGTGAGAGCATTCAGTCACTTTAGTTTGCGTTACTGATTGTATTCCTCTGGTCATTAAATTAATGACTAGGTAGCTTTATATATAAGCTAGCAAATATAGCCTGAAACATTTCACAAAAAAGAAACGTTAATTGATGTAATATTGCAATATTACTAAGAAAGAACTGATTCACACAATTATTATAACATTTTTGCGAACATTTAATATCTTCTAAGAATCTTATTTGCGTTTGCTAAGATCTTAAAAGCTGGAAGTTTACTGCATTTCAGATTCTTCAAAGTAAATACGCGGATTGAAAATATCGGATAGAAAAATAAAATTGGATTTCTTTCCCACAAAAAAATTAACAACATTAAAGTAGAAGCTTATCTGACAAACGGAAATGAAAGAGTTTAAAAAGCTTTTATTTCCTATGAAAAGTGAGTACTAGAAAATGAAAGTTTTTCATCTTTGTTCTGAAATTATTTCTCCTTATACTACACCGGCTTAGGCGAAGGCCACGCTCAGTAGCATGCCATGTGATGGCTGATGGCGATGATACTGCACCGAACTTTGTAGGTCGACCCTCGCTAGAAGAATCACTTTCTGGGAAACATTAATGATTTTACTCATCATGTAGAATTTGTATGCTAAAGGATGTCTCAAGCTTAAGATAATATGTACCTATCTGGTGAAGTTTTTTAAATAAAATTTGACAAAAATGTTTTATATGTGACAGTTTTAGATAATTATGTAACGCAAATAATTTCGATTCAAATAACAGAGGCATAGCACTGCTAGCTTAGATTTTTATAACCTATATTTCAATAATCTACATAATAAAGTTGAAAAAATAAATCAAAACACCTAATAGGGTGTCATCAAGACCTTTTCAAAGTCAAAAGCCACTTCCCTTAAGGTATACCTACAGATTTATACCCATCTATTCTCCAAAGTAAAGATGAAAGAAGGACGAATATTCCCAGATTAATTTGCCGTCAAAGAAGATATCTTGAATATCAAAGACTTGGTTGCAATAACACATTTTTTCTGCATTTTTCTTTTTTACTGACGGGATATTGCCTTGGCAGTTTTAAATTCTTTGGTATTTAAAATTTCGGGGTCAAACAGGCCATTATGAAAAAAATATGGATTATTTTAGGCATTACAAGATATCTAATAATATTCATTTGCAATTTATCAACAATATTTCAGGCATAGCTTTGTGCCCCCCCCCGTGGGATCTCCACCTTGTCGTGGTGGGAGGGGCTCAGTAACCGTGGGTTTGAGGTACACCCACGGTGAAGCTAAGCCGGATCCCGGGAGGGGACGCTCCACGTGGGCTTGAGTGAGGCCTGCGTAGGATGCGTCCTCCGCAAGCCAAAGGGACCAGCGTCAGTAAATTCAAGGGTACCGACTCACTATAAAGACTGTATAAGACCTTCATGGCTGCTGGCACCTATGAGGTGACGGTTAAGAATAATAAAGCTTGAATTCCCTTAGGTACAACGAATATTTCTGGAGCTTCTTTGTGAAAAGTCTTGTTAAACAATTTTAGGGATGTTTTAAATCAACTACTTAACCAACTGACTAGAAACTTTTTAATAATATGATGCTAAATAAAATTTACTTATTTAAGATTGCATACCTAATTATATTAAACTAATCAAGTATTTATATATTTATACTTGATCCCGGTAACCCTTTCACCGCAACGGTAACCGCAATTCTGTAGGCCACAACCTAAAATAAACGCAACCAAATAAAATAAACCAAACATTTTGTACCGTCGAATATTTTTTAAATAATGGAATAACATGTGTAAAATTCGAATTTTATTTTAAATTTTATTTAGCATCATATTATTAAAAAGTTTCTAGTCAGTTGGTTAAGTAGTTGATTTAAAACATCCCTAAAATTGTTTAACAAGACTTTTCACAAAGAAGCTCCAGAAATATTCGTTGTACCTAAGGGAATTCAAGCTTTATTATTCTTAATGAGGTCTATAATGGTAACAATTCAACAGGCTTTAACTAAATTAACGCCTTTGCTTAATTAAATAACAGTACTTTTTAGAATTCAGCTAGTCATAATTAATTAGCCTCATCTTTATAAATATTTTACGATACTTCTTAGTGTCTTGCTACTTCTTGAGCCCAGTTCAAGTATTCTAGACACGATGGTTCAATAATATAGTTATAGTATAATATGCATAATAGCAGGTGAACGAGCAGACAAATCGCCTGATGGTAAGCATTTACCGCTGTCTATAGATTTAAATATTCCATATTTGCTGTTTTTTGATGATGGGCTGGAGTGTGCATTATAGTTACGCACCATAGATGACTATAATCTGTATTATATAAAATTCTTGCGTTACTGACTGACAGGCAACGCACACTGGGAACTGCTGGGCACAAGAGGCTATGTGGCATGTATCTTCCTCGGGAACCGTAGGCGCGCACTTAGAAGATATTTCCCGAAATTACCACGGGATTGAACAGAAACGGCAAAAATATGTGCGGGCATTAACAGCTAAGCCTGATTCGAAGTGTTAAAAGGTATTTAAACTACCTACTTACACTTGGAACGAATCAGTTTGTTCTATTTCTTGGTGGTATCAATTAGGCATATATACACAGATCAAAAAAGTCTAAGCAACACAGTCATACTATTTCAAATTATTAATCAATTATTATATAATTTCTTACCAAGTAGGTAATATTCTATATTCTTACCAACTATGTAAACTTTTTTGATCTAGAGGACATACTGGCTGGTTGTAAAAAAAAATCGAGTGTCATATTTGTTTTTTTTTTCACAAATTAAAAAAAGCGAAAGCATTTGTTCGAATTTCGAAGTTCGATTTCTTTGCTTATTAATGATTTAAAAATAATAATTTAAAAAAGTTTTGAACAAAGAAAAATGGCCATTTTGACCTAAACATGTATAGAGATAAAACTTATTTTAAAATTAAGGTTATTTTTTAGTGTTATGATTTCACTAACAATTATATTTTATAGAAGTCTAAGTAAAAAGAAAAGTTTTGGGTTGTAAAGGTGTTCTAGAACTCGTGAACGCATCCTTATCAAAATATTTTTTATTCGCTGCATTGTTATAATTATTATCTGTGCCCGATAATACTTCCTTCAATGTTTAGCTACGTTCCATTTAACTTATACCACATCTTTAGCAACTGGTTTTGTCAAAACCTCGAGAAAACTTAATTTTATTTATAAATTGAATCAAGTTGTTAAAAGTTGATAATAAATTAATGTATTTTTTATGATAAAAGATATAAAAAGATAAATATAAATGTATTTCTGCCGTTGAAAACATTGGATGGATGCAACGGAACGTTTTTGACGTAAAGACGCCGCCGGTGCCATTGGACATGGGAGAATCTGTCAAATTAATACGAACTAATGTCGGTGTATTTATAGACCTTTATAAGAAAAACTGTCTTTACAGTATAATTTTTTGATCATAGAGCTACTTGTTTTCGTACATTTTATCTATATACGCAATAATTCATTACACAGGTCATTCAATGTATGGGAAGTGGCCATTGTTCTTTGGATTTTGAGACATTTTTTACGTCATGGAGCGACGTCATTTGAACGCAGATGAAATGCAAAGAGCTGTAGGGATGTTGCGAGCGGGAAGAAGTCAACCTCAGGTATCTCGGTATTTTGGTATCAACAAAGCAGAAGCGTTATTTGCCGTCTTCATCAGCGTTACACTAACACGGGAGATCCTGCTAAGCAGCACCCAGGTCGAGGTAGGTGAACAACCACACGGCAAGATCGATACATAGAACTGACCCAGACGCAAGCCGATGTTAACCGCCCGAGAGATAGGTTTAAGGCTACAAAATTCAAGTGGTGTTGTTGTTAGCTGCCAAACTGTGCGAAATCGACTGCATGAGTGTAGCCTACGAGCGCAATGGCCATTTAGGTGCCTACCGATACGTCACGGGAATCGCGCTCGTCGAAATGAATGGTGTAAGGAACACTTTACATCGACCCGGGAACAATGGGATAAAATTTTATTTTGCGATGAGTCTCGATTTGGGTTCAAGCCTGATACTAGAAGGGTAAGAGTGTGCCGACGTCCTGGAAATACTGAAAGACTGAGGTGTGTTCAGGAAGTGCATCTATACAACGGCTCCGCAGTTATGGTATGGGCGGGTATTATGAAGAACAGACGAACTGAGCTCGTTTTTGTAAATGGTAACATGAACGCTGTAAATTACGTTGAGGATGTTCTAAGGCCTTATGTCCGTCCATTCGCACAAACGCTTGGCTCCGATTTCATGTTGATGCATGACAATGCGCGTTCGTATACAGCTTTGCACAGACGGGAGTACTTGGCAAGGGAAAACATCCTGGTATTGCCTTGGCCTGCACAATCGCCAGACCTCAACCCCATCGAGCATGCATGAGACATGCTCCAGAGACGTGTTTTAAAGTACTTGGATAGAGTGACAACAACCCAACAACTGATGGACTTACTAAAATTTCATTGGAAGCGATTGCCGCATGATAACATTAACAATCTCATCGATTCTATGAATAATAATCGGTGCCAGCAAGTTCTCAATAACAGAGGAGGCCACACTTTGTATTAAATTAATCAATTTTTGTACAACCAATTAATTTTAGTTTCAGTTTAGTTGATAAGGCATCTTACATTGTACTACGTACATACAGTACTTACTTGTTAATTAAAATTATTGAAAAAAGAAATAAAAAAACTACTTGTTGTTTAATATCAAATAAGCATTAAAAAATAATATAAATAAGAAAATACTAAGGATTTAATGTGAAAACACATTGTAAAATTAAAATTTGTATGTGTTGCTTAGACATTTTTGATGTGTATATTACAATAAAAATATAGCCACAATGTATCACGTTATAATAAAATGATATATCACCTAAGTCAAGATATTATATTGGAAAGTAAAGTTACTAGATAATATGTTAGAATAAAGATGATTTATTATTGTCACAACGTTAAGGGCGCTTTCGTTGCCAAAGAGAAGATAATAATTATAATTATTAAAGTGTTTGACTATCCCTGGAGGTGTTAGAATATTATCAAATTACTGGCATCTATATTATAAAAAACAACTTGTAGTTAAGATTGATTCTCTATGGACTTGTCTGTGGGTTATAAAATACAACAATAAATGTTCAGTCTTGTCGCTACCGCTATTATATTTTATTAGGTTAGATCCTGTCAATCCTGGTTGTTTTACCAATAATTACAAAAAATGTTCTACTGTTTTCGTTGAAAATGTCGCCTACAAAGCTAATGTCCCGAAATTGAAAGGGAGAGAAAAGCTTGTTATTACGGTCGAACCTTCATAATTCGTACACAATAATATCAAGACTAAAAAATCGGTTGACGCGTTGTGGAAAAATTAAGCTTCGAAATATAAAAGTGTTCATAAATATTATTTTCTTAGTTTCAGAGCTACTTCCCCACAGAAAAACACAACAAACTTACGACAACCCCTTTCTGTGTCGGGTGTAAAAAACCAGTGAAGTTCACGCAAAAATAATAGTTTAATAGACAATGGTATGTATGAAAATCCTAAATCGTGTGGTTGGTTGAATTTAACCAGCTTTCTAAAGCGTGTGGTAACTAAATAGAATAAATGGAACACAAAAATACTAAAGCAATAAAGGTTACAAATCAAATCTTGAACACTAAATTGGCTATCAAAGCAGCTTAATCGCAAATCAAGAGCGACACTAATTGCAGCCGCTCAACGTGATGACGTAACAGGTGGTGCTCACAACCTTGTTTGTTAGACCTCGTTGGTAACGAACGCTTCCCTGTGTGACGTCAATATGTGCACTCCTTGTAATTTTGTATAGAAGTGTGTTTATTTAGTTTTCGCTCATTTATTTTATTTAAACATTTTCAGATCTAAGTTTTCTCCTTTTAAACTAACGTGTGGCATGTATCATTATCTGTTTAAATATTTTATCATCATCAGCTCTAACATAATAACTTAATCTTTCCCTACTATAAAAGGGTAGGGTTATACAAAGAATTTCACTCTGTTATTCAATACGAAGCGCGTAAATTTTATGAAAGTCAATACGAAGACTCACGTTCATTGTTTGCGCACAAAATGGTTATAATACTGGGAGGCACAAAACAGGTGATTTCCATTTAAATTTATCTGCCCTGTAAACTCTACATAATTACAAATATATGTATATTGCTCTTAGTGGACATTATTGTAATGAATAAGTAGTCAAAACGTCTTTTGAGGGCGGATAATTTTTATTGTAATGCGAGAAAACACTTTCATGAATATGTTATGTAAGTCAATACGAAGACTCACGTTCATTGTTTGCGCACAAAATGGTTATAATACTGGGAGGCACAAAACAGGTGATTTCCATTTAAATTTATCTACATAATTACAAATATATGTATATTGCTCTTAGTGGACATTATTGTAGTGAACAAGTAGTCAAAACTTCTTTTGAGGGCGGATAATTTTTATTGTAATGCGAGAAAACACTTTCATGAATATTTAAAGGAAAATTAAAAGCCTATGTCTAATTAATTAAGCCATTTTAGGAGTTTTCCGTGTAAAGTATATAAATGAGACAATAATTGTATTGTAATGATTGTACTTAATTAAGTGTGGGTAGTCTTTGAACTGCCTACTACTTTGAACCTCTTCGAACAATCGCGGGGTTCTTACTAGCAAATTAATTATTTTCACAATTCTTTGGCATTACCGTTACATTTTGTTATTTCATTGCTTAGATACCCCGCAGGCGTCCTCGCGATATTGAGGCGCGACGTTCCGAGCTCCACCACATCCTAGTGGTGGAGTGGAAAGTACGACTTGTGCGAACAAGTGCAGGGCATGCCACTATTTTGGCAATAAGTCCCATTATTGACAAGTGGTTGGAGAGACGTCACAGCGTCTCCACCTTTCGGCTGACGCAAATCCTCACCGGCTACGGTTGTTTTGGCCGGTTATTGTGGGAGATACGCCGGGAAGAAACACCCGGATGCCACCATTGTGGAAACTGCCCCGACCCAGTTGAAGACACGGTGCTGCACACGCTGGCGGAATACCCAGCCTGGGCATCACAGCGCCGTGACTTAGTCGCGGCAGTCGGTCCGGTCACTCTCTCGCTCTCGACCCTGGCTCTTCCTATGGTGCGGAGCGAGAGGTCTTGAAACGCTCCTGTCTCCTTCTGTGAAGCAGTCATGCTGATCAAGAAGACGTCAGAGTGGGAGAGGGTACTTCACCGTCATCTCCCCAACCGTAGGTTTGGGCGTCCGGAACGTCGTACAGCACGTGACAATCTTCGACCACCGTAACCTGTGAGCCTGTAGACGGTGAACTCTAGGGGCCTTTCCCCGTCCACCACAAAGGCTGAGGAGGTGGCGCTATGTCCACCTGCGCCTCCATAAGTAGGTAGTACTCGATAAATAACTTCTATTGACGGGGCTCGCCGGCTGGCGGGCCGAATCCCTGGCGGGGTTGCGGTAAAGTATGCTATCCGCGATTCGCGTGACCCCGCCACAACCTTGTGGACACCGCGTTCGGTTTAGTGAGTACGGCTCTAGAGGAGAGCCTCACACACCTCCAGTAAAAGGTACCCCGAAGGTGTATAAAACTAATCGTGACCCGGTTATGCTTTTGGTCCTTCGTAATAAGGAGACAAGTAATGTTCCATTTCGTAAGGCTGTATACGGGGTAGATCCAAAAAGACGTTATTGTCCGTTTGATTTCATCATGGCGAATACAAAGTCGATACAAAGTTACGAAACTCTGGAAGCAGCTGACCAATTGTTTTAGTTGCGTGAAGAATTCTTCCATTGCGAGGCCTTTCAGTTACCGCTACCCCTTCGGGCTTTAAATTATTATTATTTTGTACATTTATAAAATATTATTGCTTTCACAAAAAAATAAAAAACATATTCTGTGTCAAATCGAAATGGAATGATTTCTTTCATTTAAGCTTTTCCCAGAGGTAACGCGAGTCTTAGAGATTATCATGTCAATCACTTCTTTGAGCTGTGGAGGCTTTCGTAAATCCGGGTATGCAATTAGAATTATATTGTTATAAAAAAAATTGGGCAAGTGCGAGTCTGACTCGCGCACCGAGGGTTCCGTACGCATTTTACCTTATTTGAGGTTGGTGCTAATTACGCTAGTCTTCTAAATCTGAGGGTCTAGTACCAGTTTACACTCAATCGTCACGGTGGACGATAGCCTAGACGACGGGAACAATTTCCATACATTTTCTAAATGCGCCCCCTAGCGGTCTCTATCGATCGCTTCTCTCCATTAGGGGCGCTTTAACAAGTACGAAAATTAACTTTGATTTTCAACTTTTTTAAATTTTCAGAATTTTTCCTTTATTTGTGCTGTAGGACCCTGCTTTTGGCCAAATTTCGTGATTCTAGTTCAACGGGAACTACCATATAGGTTTTCGACCCAAAACCTATAGGGTACTTACGGTTGACCTAGAATTGTCATTTTTTGTCAAAACTAAGGTCTTACAGCGCAAGTAAAGGAAAAATTCCGAAAATTTAAAAAAGTTGAAAATTAAGGTTAATTTTGGTGCTTACAAGTTTTCGCAAAATCTAATTTTGACCATATCTTTTTATCGGGTCGACCCTGATTTTTACACACCTAATAGGAACCATAGACCTCAGTATCTGGTATAAATTTCAATTTGCTAGGTCCACCCGTTCCTGAGAAAATCGGTGGTGACACACGGACAGACAGACAGACAGACAGACAGACGGACAAGAAAGTGATCTTATAAGGGTTCCTTTTTTACCTTGTGAGGTACGGAACCCTAAAAATGATTTGGCTAAATTAAATAAAAATAAATTGCGCAATTAAGTGTGGTATGGTTTAAAAATGATACGAATAAATTAAATAGAAGCGGATAGCCCAGTTGTGTAAAGCGAGATGTTATCATTCTGCTACGAAGATGTTTTCAATGCAATGTCCGTACGTCTTAAACTGAGATATCCATTTTTAGTTCTTGAGTTTCGGTTTCTCTATTCGGCTTTCATCATTATAGATAGTTTAATTTCAGAGAAAGGTTTAGATGAACAAATATACATGGGCAAGGCCATGGACGATGCCTAGTTATTAATAAAAAATTAACAATTGCCTGGTAGAAATTGGCGATATGGTCGCCAGTTTTTAAAACAGAGCAATTATAATAAAACACTAAAAAACTGCACAAAAATACACATTAAAAGCACAATATTTCAAACAATTTTGCTTGTTTGCATATATAACTGGTTTTAATAATCAGTATAGAGCCGACCGCCTGTCATGGCGGATTTGTGGCCAAACCCCCGGGGAAAAGATCCCTGTATTAAATCTCGCTGTAGATATGAAAAGCGAAATTTAGAGATGGAACTCGCTGATTGTAGTTATATTGATGTGTAAGGTAAATTGAATTGTAAAGAGCAAAATGTGATACAATTATTATTTCTCGTGAATCTGGAAACATATTTTGTTTTCTCAATGGAATTGTCCAAGGATGTAAAGCTTTTCTGCTTTTATAAGTAATCATGTTTTTTTACTTTTACGCATTTTCTAATAGTATGTTCTAGACTGACTTCATTGACTTTTCGAAGTTAAGTGCGTATTAAATATCGCTTGCTTATCGGTGAAGGAAAACATCGTGAGGAAACCTGCATGTCTGAGAGCTCTCCATAATGTTCTCGAAAGACATGTGAAGTCTGCCAACCCGCCTTACCCTTCTCATAGTGAGAAGAGGCCTGTGCCCAGCAGTGGGACAGTATAAAGGGCTGGCGATGAAGATGTTCTAGAACATTCCTTTCCACTGGGCACTGCGTTTGTCTTAGTAGCTAAAACCTGTAATAAAAATGAAGTAAAACAGTAAAATTACAATCAGTAACATTTTGCTACCTTGCTTTTTTCGTTGAAATCTTTTAGAGCTAATTAACAAATGTGGCTATGCAAAAAATGCAAATAAGATTCAATTTTTACTTACGCGAGTGTGCGGTTAAGCACGTCCATTCTGTAAAATTCAATCAACAACTCGCATTTCACGACGCTATTCGCTCTCACTTCGCATGAGGTTCAAACTGACCTTGATTTTGAGTGCGAAGTGAGCGTCGAACTGACGGGGGAATTACCTTATAGAATGCCACTTTTTACGTCATCTCATACTTTATCTGTCAAAATCTCGAAGTCAATTTAGTTCAACTCGCAAACACGCTCGCATGAGTAGCGCTGGTGTAGATTCGAATTATCAATCGATTTTTAGAATGCCAATCAAGAAACTCACATTGGATTCAGATTCGAAGTGTAGAATGAAGTCTTACAGAATCACACTGCTAGATAGTGTATTTATATGTCTCCAGAGGGCCTCTGCAGCGGCCTTATGATTCTGGTCGTGGGTAGTACTCTTAAAGGATTATCAGAACCAGCAGTCACCCAGCTAAGTAGTGACCTAAGTTAGTGTTACTTTTCATTGCCGATCTATTACGAACAACAAGGCAAGTAACGCTACGGGCCCTTTGAAATTCAGCCATTTTACATACAAACCTATTGCAAGCGAACTACAGTCATACCTAGAGACGAAAATAAACTGTATGCTTGACGATAGCTGTTGCTATATTGGTGATGAGCTCACCATACAAAAACATACCGATGTTAGATATTTAAGTTGAGAATAGAATTTGGAAAGTTATCATCATCTAGACTTTCGCAGTCCACTGTTGGACAAAGACTTTCCTAATTGCCGTCACAATAGTGATTCAGTAGGAGAAATACACATTTTATGCTATCAGCATGAACCATCGGGTCAATGGGCCAGATGGGATGATACAGAGAATGATCACGAGTTTCGGGCCTTGCCAAAGATACTATGTATTTTCCTTAGTGGTCTTTTACAACAATCCCGGAATGAAATAACTTTGTATTCCTAGTCCGTCAACACACGGAGTAAATTATTTGTAAGCATCATTACACTGTAAGCATTTCAATATGTGAATTTCTCGTGTTTTAATGTGGAAGAACTCTTTCTTCAATTCCCATCCAAAACTAAACCGCTAAACGTACTGAGTTCTATTAAAATACGAAGTCAATCCGTTCCCAAAGCCGAGAACGTAACAATTTGTAAAAAGTACCAAGCAAAATAAGTAGTGTCAATGAACCCTTTTTCCGAAATCAATAAAATTGAAATTAATTCGCAACAAGATGAGAACAAACTGTTCAGTTTGTCCTCACAATAAAATATTACCAGCACATACATAGGTTGGCTTACCAGACCCTTTCCCTAGTCCCAACAGGCTTATTACATTCTCTCTTCTTCTTGACCAAATGACCGTACTTAATTATACCATACAAGTACCTTTGTAGTCCCTAGACGTTATTCTACATTCTTGTAAAACGAGGATAATAATGTGTTCTTGGAGCCCTGATCCCAATCCTTTGGGTCTAGGAATGCAATGAGTACGTGGTTGGAATAAATGGACTTGTGTCACTTGTAAAATACCATATGAAAAGCCTAACCGTACTGGTTAGGCTTTTTATATGGTATTTTATAGAGAACGACTGTAAATTAGTTTCGAGCTATAATGAGATATGTTTTAGAAAACCATGGCAGTTTTATGTAACAACGTTGACGAAGAAAACTTTGATTAATTATTAAGAACGACTGCTACGGACTTCTAAAATATTGGAGGTTTGCTGGCGCTGCTAATAAAAATTGGCTAACACACACAACATAGAGACATCGGTGAGTTTTCAAGTCTATTCAGTGAACAAGTAAGTCCTTGTTATGCACTGTTTTTAAATAAGAAAATTAAATAATGAACAGAACAGCAGAATGGCACATAATAAATCCAATTCCCAAATGCACTCGCAAACAAGCACAGTTACGACGAACAACATAATAAATCTGTATTGACAGAATATTTCTACACATAACTCTATGAATACAGCTACAATAACTGAAGATGTGAATGATAGCGAGATCCCAGCAAAATTGGAGTATCAAGCTTCGGACTGTCGACTTTTGCGTCAGAATATTTTCTCATCTTTCATAAACGCTATAGTAAACATTTTTGGCAGATGGCTGCAAAAATCTACCGATGATCTCGTACGATTTCGTACATTTTCCCGGCTCGGTGTAATCGCTACGTATTTTTTCGTGCGCGTTCCTTGTATATACATATAACAAAACAGTTATTTATATAAAAGGTTGGTTGAGAATTTCTACACTTGTTCAGATTTTTTTGTGAAGTTCTCATAATATTGCAGAAATCGCCAACCAGATAACTGATTGAAACTATCTCCGTGGCCTGATTATTATGGAGAAGGCCTATATCCAGCAGTCAAGTTTACAGGCTGATATGATGACGCCTACATAATATCTAGATCAACGAAAGATATTAATTACATTCTGAAACATTTAGTTTTGACTAAAATCAATACTACCAAATCAAAAGTAAACTACTCCTCATTACTTTCAAGACCAAATCTGTATCTCCAATAGAAATTCTAGTATTTTCCCCTGAAATCATTGCAATCACGTCGAATTCGTTCTTATACCACCCTTACTATGTCAGCGCTTTTTTCCTACAACTATGTTAATATACTAGTCGTTAGTTAAACTGTGTATTTATGCAAAAATTTACATAAAAGATATTTGAACAGTCGTCGAAATACGAACGTCGGCGAATTTTGAAATGTTAGCGCCATTGGATTTAAAGCGTTTGCTCTCTTTGCACTGTGGAACTGTTTTTATTACGAATAGACACAGCGTTTAGACGATGTTTTATAAACATAAACTGTATTCAAATATTTATTTCTCACTTAGATTCTAGTATTATTTAACACGCGATATGAATACCGTCTGGCTTTAAAATATAGTGCTAATTGTCATGAGTACTCAAAAGATAATCTTTGTTTAGTGTTTTTTTAAACTGTTTTCTTGTTTAGAATTCCCCCTTCTTTACAGCTAGTATGCGAATACTGAACAGAGATAAGATATATAAACGCAGCTCTGAAAAATATATACGAGTTCAAAATCCCTTAATCGAACTTATCACAAAACATATTAACTGGTGTCATTGTTACCTACGTATGCCATCTAACTGCAATGAAACCAGACTGCGGTGAAACTGGGCCTATTAATCGTAAAACCTTCACAAAGAATCATATACTCCGTATATAACATGCTATAAACACGCATTTCCATTTATCAACAACCATGAATTGATAATCTAGAACCTTTTCTTAAGGTGTTTGAAAATAAATCTTAATTCAGATAAAAATATCTTCTATCTTTATTCAGATAAATAAGCCGTGTGGTTGACGGCATAGAATACATGTGTCACCACCCCCTATCTTCCCGTGGGTGTCGTAAGAGGCGACTAAGGGATAACGCGATGCAAATACCATCTTTGCGTAGAGACGGAAAACTCGACATCAAACCCTTACGACTGCCTCGTTGGTCTCGCGGCATAAATGTGCGCGTGGGATCGGGAGGTCCCGGGTTCGATTCCTAGGTCGGGCAGTGTTATTGGGTTTTTCTGTCACGAAATTCTCAGTAGCCGCACGGAGTCTGGAAATGTGCCCGGTACGGCAATAAGCTCGCCCCTTATTACGTGGGACTAAAGTATAACTGGCGAAAAGTGGGTGTAGAAATACACCTCTGCCTACCCCTTCGGGGATAAAAGGCGTGACGTTATGTACGTTATGTATGTATGTATAAAAATATATAAATAACGGCCTACGTCATATTCACTCTGGTCCCCCAAGATCGCATCCCAACGGCACAAATTAAACATTCAACTGAGTGAAGCATTTATCATTCGCTATCACTATTCAGCTCGAGACATGCTAATTGGATATTACGTAACTCTGGTGTCTGAGAGACAATGTACAGTTCTTAACTACTTCAGGGTTATCAAATTATTCCAATTTCACACCCTAGCCAAAAAGTAAAAATATACTTGTCAAGTACAAGTACGATTGTCAGTCTTCAGTCACCGAATAACCACGGTTGGTGTATATATGCTATAATAGCAAGTTCTTCAACTTTCTTGTTAATGAGTTTCGCGATTGAGATCAATTATACTCGTATAAAAATTATATGAAAATATCACGAGAATTTAAAAGTATTAATAAGTATAAAATTATTGTATGTCAAGTGTCATCGTCCTGGACAACCGTACCTACAATATCTTTATTCCTATTTTCAGTCCTATGTTTTACGGAGTAGAGAGTCCAGGCAAAGATTAATGCCTCTCTTTGTACTAAATTGAACAAGGTACAAAACCGTGTACCAATAATAGTTTACAATTTAGAAATGAAGGTGTGGCAAGTTATTATTTACCTTGTTGATTTGATTTCTAGTTGGGATTAGATTGAATAAAAAATATTTGTCTTAAAGAAAGGTTAGAAATGTGTCATAAATATTTATTTCAAGTTTAAATCAATTAAAATAATTCTTCTCTTTTAGCAGTAGGTAAAGTCGATGCATAACTATAGTTGCGTTAAGTCATAGTTATGTCGTCAAATGATCGGCGGCACACATTGAGTCACATTAGGACAAATTTCTGTGTGATTCAGATCTTTACGTAATTAATAACATAAGCTCAACCAGTCTAGCCTTCCTAGTACTTCAAGGGTATATATCGACCTCACACCACGACATATAAAGACTTAAATAGATATCCATATCGCAACAGCTGCCAGGACAACGGCAGATAATAACTTACTTGTTTTAGCAATACAGTAAACGCCCATCACGGGTATTCATGTAGTCATAAACACTTACAATAACTACGAGTGATTGTTTCACTGGACGCTACTGGACGTTCCTCTACGCACTACGTGAGGTATAAATTTAATAATATCACAGCAACAAAATTCTTGACTGTACGAATTTATCACTGGCGTACCAGGGTTAGTTATGCCAAAGCTGTTGATTTTATTATTGATCTAAATGGAAGGTTCCTCAGCTATGCCTAGATCTTAGAAGTGTTTATTTTTGTTATTTTTCTATTTTATAATAAATGTATTTTCGAAATAATTCATTGCTTTTATTCTAATACTATTTATTTACAAAATAAAAAACATTTGGATCTTTCTACTATAGTAGCACACGCGAGCAAACTTGCAAAAAAATAGGGCGCGTGTACTCTAGTGTTAAGAGTGCTTAAAGCCGGCTCTACGTGCCATTTAGATAAACATTAAAGTTTAATGTATAATAAGTAAAACTCTTGCGAAGACCTTAAATGATTAAAGGTTTCTCACAAGACAAAGAAGCGATTCCATTCGACCTTTGCCGACAAGAGTATTATATATTGATGGTTCCTGGGTATTTATCCGAATATTTTGCCCTAGTGATATAAAACAAATTAAGACCGTACAGCACAGTGCCTAAGAAACAGAAATTGTGTTTTAAAAACATGCACATTGCTTTTTTTCCTGTGTGGGTAGTCGTGGCCTTAACAGTAAAAATTTGTTAGTCCTCCTTTTTAATTTATTATAATTTATTTCTATTGATTATTCAGTTATTTTATGATTTAATTTGGTTTATTATATTGTCCTACCTGCCAGTGAGTGTTATCTCCTTCTTAAATTCATTCAATCAAACAGTACACATATAATACTATGGAGTCATTACAAAACACCATACAAAACCTAAATAGCATGTTCCATCAAAGGATGTCGCAGTTTGAGGACAAGCTGCAAAGCAACACCAACCCTCCGTCAAACATGGCTGGTCTGGCATCGGAATTTGCTTCATTCCGGGGTTTTGTCACCGAAGCATTAAAGGGCCTGCAGCAACAAGTCCAGCTGCTAATGCAGAGTGTGGACCACTTGGAAATGCGGGGCCGCTGTAAGATTCTTTGATTTTCACGGTGTAAAAGAAGATAAAAAGGAAGATCTTGCGCAGCCTGTTGCTGATTTCTTGAGAACACACTTGAATTTTAAACTTTCGCGATTTGTATACATCATAGAAATTAATTTAGCGGGTCTTAATCGCGTTAACTTGACTTATATAAGGTATAAATACCTATTTGTTACCGACGTTTCGCTCGTCTTGCACCGAGCGTGGTCGCGGAGAGACTGATGAGAGCTCAGCGACGTCTTGTGGAAGTGCGGGTTTCAGCACCTACCCTCACTTGGTCTTTATTTAAGTTCGCAATGTCGGTACTCCGACGCACTACACTAATGACGTCTACACACTGTTGAGATTTATCACTGCGGCGGTGTTTACACTTGCTGATGACTGGATTCCAAGTGGCCGATAATCTATATCCATCCTCCCGGTTGAAATTGTTATATTTCTTGATTTCTACCGCTTCACGTACTATCCTGGAGTAATAGTGACGATCGGTGGATAAGACTTGTGGTTGATGCAGTTCTATCCAGTGGTTTGGTCCAGACTCCAACAAATGCTCAGCTATCGCCGACTTGTTAATATGTCGGTTTTTTACAGCTGCGATATGTTCCTTTACCCTTTCAGCGATTGTACGCTTAGTCTGCCCGATATATGAACTACCACAGCTGCAATCGACTAACAAGTCGGCGATAGCTGAGCATTTGTTGGAGTCTGGACCAAACCACTGGATAGAACTGCATCAACCACAAGTCTTATCCACCGATCGTCACTATTACTCCAGGATAGTACGTGAAGCGGTAGAAATCAAGAAATATAACAATTTCAACCGGGAGGATGGATATAGATTATCGGCCACTTGGAATCCAGTCATCAGCAAGTGTAAACACCGCCGCAGTGATAAATCTCAACAGTGTGTAGACGTCATTAGTGTAGTGCGTCGGAGTACCGACATTGCGAACTTAAATAAAGACCAAGTGAGGGTAGGTGCTGAAACCCGCACTTCCACAAGACGTCGCTGAGCTCTCATCAGTCTCTCCGCGACCACGCTCGGTGCAAGACGAGCGAAACGTCGGTAACAAATAGGTATTTATACCTTATATAAGTCAAGTTAACGCGATTAAGACCCGCTAAATTAATTTCTATGATGTATACAAATCGCGAAAGTTTAAAATCGATTATTACAAACCGCTACGGGCCGGAATATGTAATTAAAATTAAACAACTTGAATGTCTTCGGATAAAGCGGGTATGTTTAGAAACTTCGCTTAGTTTTTTAACGAAGTGTCGAGACAACGGAGTGATACCCATAGGAGTGCGCATTAAACCGCGCAAGGACATTCCTTATTCCGAAGGCATTCTACACAATGCCAGTGTTCGTCTCTTAAGACAATTAATCCGCAATTGTCGGTACGAGCTAGGTGTTGTACAGTGTGACCTTTTTAAAGTGCATACAGAGTGTAGTGAAGTGCTTTCAAACAGTGATTTTAGCTTGTGCGACCGTATAACGTATAACCAATCGAGCCGCATTTATGATCTGCGTACAAAACGGCACAAGAAAAAGTTTGATAAATTGATAAACCATCATGAGAGGGTAACCGGTAGAAATGGACACCCCACCCAACAGCAAACGGTTATCAATTTATCAGACCAGGTTATTGATAGCGCGACACAAAGCGTGTTGGCGAAGGGATTAAATTATGCTTTGACACCTAAGCGGATTCCATATGAAAACGTCATAAGTAGCATAGAAGAGGTTATAACGCGTAACAAGGTACCGTCTAACGATGCGGATACACTTAGACAGGATGTTGCCGTTATTTTACGTAAGTCTAAGCCACCTAAACCCAATATTACCGCAGAAGAGCGTCAAGCACTAAAAACGCTGCGTGATAACACGAATATTTTAGTGCTAAAGGCTGACAAAGGAAACGCCACTGTGGTAATGAATACTTGTGATTATGACAGTAAGATAAGGAATCTGTTGAGTGACACATTAGTATATAAGGCTGTGTCATATAACCCGACCGCCAGAGTGACAAAACGCATTCGAGCCTTAATTAGGGACCATAAAAGCTTATTTACGGAAGAGGAATTTGAACGGTTACATAAACCTCACATTGTGCAGCCGCCTAAGATGTACGGATTACCTAAAGTACATAAGACTAACGTACCTTTGCGACCGATTGTGAGTCAAATAAATTCACCCACATATGGTTTGGCGAAACACATAAGCAAGGTACTACAACCGTTAGTAGGCAAGACGCACTCTTTCGTAAAGGACTCTCGCCACTTTATTGAAATCATCAAGAGCATGAAAAGGGAACCGGACGAGGTGATGGTGAGTTTTGATGTTGAGTCACTATTCACCAATGTTCCTATTCAAGATTGCCTTGACGTCGTAGAGAGGAAGTTAAGGGAAAACGGTCTGTCTAACGAATACATCGTTCTACTCAGGAATTGCTTGGAAGGAAACTACTTCCTATATCGTGGACAACATTACCTCCAGATCGATGGAGTGGCTATGGGTAGCCCTATAGCACCGGTAATGGCCAACATCTGGATGGAGCACTTTGAGGAATCCATAGACATGCAGGCGTCAAATGTGAAACTATGGAAAAGGTATGTCGACGATATCTTCTGCATCATGAAGGGCAACAAGCAGGACGTAGAACAATTCGCACACATATTGAACTCCATACATCCGAACATCCGATTCACATTCGAAATGGAGGTAGACGGATCGTTACCCTTTCTCGACGTTAAAGTGACATTGAGAGATAATGGTACCCTTGGACACACTGTGTATAGGAAACCGACACACACCGACAGGTATCTCAACGCGAACTCGCACCACCATCCGCGGCACTTGGATTCCGTTGTGTCCTCGTTAGTGAACAGAGCGTATGACTTATGTGACCCCGAACAATTAAATAGTGAGCTGTCACATGTTCGGGAGGTACTTAGGTGCAACGGATACAAGAAAAACTTACTCTGTCGGAAGAGGAACGAGCGTAAACCTGAAGTAAGCAGAGTGCCCGCTTACATGCCGTATGTAAAGGGAGTGACGGACAACGTTGGAACAGTACTCAAGAAATACTCCATCAAGACTGTATACAGTCCGCTCTCTAAGATAGCACACAATCTGCGTACACCAAAGGATGTAATTCCTCTCCAAACACCTGGCGTCTACAAAGTCGATTGCAGCTGTGGTAGTTCATATATCGGGCAGACTAAGCGTACAATCGCTGAAAGGGTAAAGGAACATATCGCAGCTGTAAAAAACCGACATATTAACAAGTCGGCGATAGCTGAGCATTTGTTGGAGTCTGGACCAAACCACTGGATAGAACTGCATCAACCACAAGTCTTATCCACCGATCGTCACTATTACTCCAGGATAGTACGTGAAGCGGTAGAAATCAAGAAATATAACAATTTCAACCGGGAGGATGGATATAGATTATCGGCCACTTGGAATCCAGTCATCAGCAAGTGTAAACACCGCCGCAGTGATAAATCTCAACAGTGTGTAGACGTCATTAGTGTAGTGCGTCGGAGTACCGACATTGCGAACTTAAATAAAGACCAAGTGAGGGTAGGTGCTGAAACCCGCACTTCCACAAGACGTCGCTGAGCTCTCATCAGTCTCTCCGCGACCACGCTCGGTGCAAGACGAGCGAAACGTCGGTAACAAATAGGTATTTATACCTTATATAAGTCAAGTTAACGCGATTAAGACCCGCTAAATTTATTTCTATGAAACACACTTGAAGCTCGATGACATCATTCCAAGTAGCTTCAAGCGCTGCCAACGTATGGGAAGACTCGCAGCTCCAAAGCGACATCACCCAATACTGGTCAAGTTCCAGAGTGTCTTAGTCCGGGATAAGGTATGGTTCACAAAACCTAAACTTAAGGGCTCCGGTATTACAGCCTCGGAGTTCCTCACCAAGGCCCGACCTGACGTCTTTGTAGCTGCTCGGGAGAAATTTGGAGTCTCCAAGTGCTGGACTAAGGAAGGGGTGGTTTATGTCCTCGGAGCAAAGGGTGAGCGACATCGCATCAATTCTTTGGTGGATTTTCAAAACCTTTGCCATCTATCTGCCGTAGATTAGCAGCAACAAGAGCCCCCTGCTTTGAGGAATGAGCCGGCTAAAACAAGAAGAGCTGCGGAAACAAAAAAATAGTGCAACATTTTTGTCGTCTTTCTATACTTTCAAACCCAGGTAGGTGTCTAAATATTTTTCCAACTATAATTCTCGTACTAGGACGGTATCTACACAACTTTTTATAAACTTCCATCACTTAATTACATATAATTTTCATTTTTTTGTCTGATACCTTCTTGTATCCATTGTAATTTCCAATAAATTTTCCATATTTCTATTTACATTACTAAGTGTCAAATATGACAGCTTCAGCCGTCACATTAATGTTAAAAAATAAAGTTCGGAATTTCGGATACACTTAAAAATGTTTTAATTGTTTGAGCCATAGTTACACGCCCTAGTAATGTTTTTATATACTGTGTATATTTGTAATATTTATATTTTTTCAATTTCATCTTTTCTGCCTGGGCTTAATCTAATCTTATTTATTACTTGTATTTTTGTTTTAAAATATTTATTTAACGTGATACATTTAAGGATTTTGACAGTGACAGTGATGACTTTTTCTCAGCGAGTTCCAACAACGATAGTTTCGTTAGTGTCCCTTCTCTTGCAGATAGTCTGCAATCTGCATTTTCTGATGTTCCCAGTAATTTGAATGTTGTATATCAATGCACAGAGTATTCTGGCCCGTTTCCCTGATATGCTGGCTAACTTTGACTGTAAGAACATCCATGCTATTCTTGTATCAGAATCATGGCTTAAGCCATGCCTTTCTTCTGCCTCCTATTCTTTACCTGGCTTTCAGCTAATTAGGAATGACCGAATTGGCAGTGGTGGCGGGGGTGTTGCTATTTATCTCCGCTCTTATATTGACTTTTCAGTGGTAAGCATGTCTGCACAACCGCCTCCACCCAATGCTGGTGAGCATCTTTTCTTGGAGGTTAAGCTGCACTACACCAAAATCCTTCTTGGTGTATACTACTCTCCTTCTTTACGTATTAACTTCTTTTCCTCCTTTGAAAATCTTTTACTTAACTTTTCTCCTTCTTACAGTCAAACTATAGTTATGGGTGACTTCAACACTTGTCTCCTTAAGAACGACTCACGCTCCTGATTTCTACATTCTATTTCAGTTTCCAGTAATTTACATATTCTTCCCCTCAACGCCACCCATAATTTTCCCAATTCTACTCCCTCACTTCTAGACCTCATCTTTGTCTCATCACTTGATCATGTTGCTAAGCACGGCCAATTTGATGCAGATGTTTTTTCTTATCACGATCTCATTTTTTTCTCTTACAAAGTCCGTCCTCCCAAGGCTAAGTCTAGAATTCTCTTGCTTCGCAATTTTAGTAGAATGGATAGCGATCTCTTGCGTGAGGATGCCAAAACTATAAATTGGCAACCGTTACTTGATGCACAATCTTTGGATGATAAAGTTCAATTGTTTGAGAGGAACATTATAGACCTCTATGACGTTCATGCACCTATTCGAGCCGTAAAGCTAAAACATGCACCGTCGCCTTGGCTTACTACAGACATAAGCTTACTTATTCAAAAAAGCGACTGCAAAATCCAAGTACAAGTCTAAACCCACGGAGCTTAATAAAAAAAGTACATTAAGATAAGTAATCACTGCAATAGGGTGTGTAGGGATGCACAACGCCGGCATACCCATAATTCTGTTCAAAACGGAGATCCAGCGAAAGTATGGAAATTCCTTAGATCATTAGGGGTTGGAAAGCAAAGTCAGAATACAAAATCCTTCAGTATTAATATCAATTTGCTTAACAAGCACTTCTCTGCTTCGTCCAATTTTGATAGGACAATAAAAACTGATACTTTAAATTACCTTTCGTCGCTCTCAACCCCTGATCACCCTTCTTTTGTCTTTAGTCAGTTTACTGCATGTGATGTTGAGAAGAGCATTTTATCCATAACTTCCAACGCAGTTGGTAGCGATGGTATCACTCGAAATATGATCCTCCCCATCCTTAATGAGATCCTTCCTGTTATTTCCCACATGCTTAATTACTCCATTTCTAGCGGCATCTTTCCAACTTCTTGGAAAAGTGCCCACGTACTTCCTCTCCCTAAGAAAGCTAACCCTGTATCCTTCTCTGAATATCGACCTATATCCATGTTTTCTCCTTCAATGTGTATTATTATTTTTTTATTAGATAAAATGGGAACGTGTCACTACTTATGTACTTTATATCAAACTTGTCACAATAAAAAATAGGTATTAATCGGCTGGAATAAAACTTCCGAGTTTTCTTTGTCAACGCCAAAAAATACTTTTTTGTATGCCTACTTACATTTTGTAATACATATATTTCAATACTTATAATATCACTCAATTTATAAAGCAAAGATAAAATTTCGAAGATTCTTGTGGTCTATTTCTCTTTGTTTCTTCGCATACTCTCATATTTGCAGTTCTCTGTTTTTGTTTGACCGCACCTTTATTATCAATACCAAGTAACGTTAGCCATAATATACTTTAACGCCCTCAGGTCATTGCCCATATATTTCATAGCAGACAAATAAAAACGATACTAAAAGCTACCTTTTGGGGGAGGGTAATGATGCTATACGCTAAAATAATAATCCTTTCTTCTGTGCTAGGTAATAAAGTACAGAACTTTAGTCTAATCTAAATACTGTGGACGAAAAGACGAGTTATTATGTCTATATTTTTATATACGTGTAAATTTATGAAAATTATTTTGTATTTCTTTTGTTTTTCGTGTGAGTGTGTGACCAACTCAGACTCTGGTGTCGGAGTTTTTAGACCGCCCGAAGGCCTCTGACATGGCCTAACGATCCTTATCCTTAGACAAGAATCGGGACCGACAGCTTTACGTGCTCTCCTTATTTTGTATTTGTTTTGCTTGTTTTGTTTTTCTTCATCTGTATTATCTTTTCATAAAATAGAGTCAACGCTCATAAGATTATCTGCTGGTTAGTCAAAGACTTTTTAAATCACCCAATTGAAAGTTTCGTCGTTCCTTAACAGGATGATTGAGCGATGTCTTAGTTACCTTTGGTTGGGAAGGCTTTTTGTTGATTTATATCAATTGTAACCTAGCAAAAAGTAATGGACAGTTTTAACCGGATAGATAAAATAAATACAAAGGTAATCACTACATAGTATAAAACATAGTCTGTCTTCTGTCTGTCTGTCCCTATGTCTGCTGAAATCTTTAAAACTACGACGAATTTTAATGCGGTTTTTTTGATAGATAGAATGATTCAAGAGGACGGTTTATGTTATGTATAATAGACGCGGGTGAAGCCGCTGGTGACGTCTTGTCTCCTAGAACACATTGCAAATTTCTATTATACATCATGTTGTTTTGCTGTCTATAGGATATTCTAGCAATTCCAATAAATAGATAAATCTGTATCTTTATCTGGAAACCCAATCGATTGTTTATAATATCGAAATGAGTAATAATTATGTTCGTTTCATGATATAAAATAAATGAGATAATTGCATATCATTTTATTTGAAAATATGAACACCGTTCAACGTATCAACGTCAGTTTACATACATACATACATAGACTCACGCTTGTTTCCCCGAAGGGGTAGCCAGAGGCATATTTAATGGCCACTTTTCGCCAGAACGTTAAAATTATCAACGTCAGTTTAATGTTTCATATCTTCCATTATAAAATAAGGCGTGTTTTCTCAATACAGTATTATACTATTTGTGTCTTTTTGTCTACGACTATAATAAATATATATACTACGTATAGTACAGGTATATATTTTGCCTTTATTTTTCGACCGAATTTATTGCCAATCATGTGAACTTTTGCTAACATAGCAACGTAAGCGGTCGTTATTATGCATCCCCGCGCAGATTCGAGGCAAGTTTTTCAAAAACTCCATTTCCTTTACCCTCTTAGAACTCTCTAGAAAATTGAAGTTAGACGTCTAGGCTTACTAGTAAACTGCGCCCAAGTGTCGCTTCGCAAGGAATTCCGTACATTGGGAGCACTTTGTTCCAATTTCTGCTATCACAAACATGAATTCACTCGAATGTGTGGAAAACAATGGATGAGAGAGAAATTGATAGCAAAAGTCGAACCTTTCTTTTCAAAGGGTTAATTTTTGAAGCAGAATTAGGAATATATAATATAAAGATAAGCTTTTTCATACATTCACGTTAGATTAGGCCGAAGTAAGCTACATATCGCTAAATTGTTGACTTCATCGTAAGTATATTGATCACGACAATTATAGGTTTATTATTCATTAATCATTACTTAAAAATTCAGTCAAGTTATGAACATCGCTACAGGTCAAACAATGGATCCATATTGAGTAAGTAAGATAATTCCAGGCAAGCAGTTCTCAGTAAAAATAGCGACCTTATGCGTCTGTTATAAGAAGCATATTACAATGATAAACTATGTCAGGTTTAATGTATGTACACAGAAACAGCGTTTAAAATGCAAGAAAGTTTTGTGGCAGAAGGTTAGCTGCAAATAAGTTGTGTTATAATTTTTGTGTATAAAACCCCCTCAAAGCATTTTGGCCACCATTGAGGCATCTTAGGACACCCGTAGAAGTATTTTGGCCACTTTCGAGGCTAGACTTTCAAGCTAAGTACGGCGCGTAATATTTTCGTTGAAAGAATGGTGATATTTCTATTTATTAAGTTAATATTGTATATCAAAAGACGCGTTATTAAATAACCTTACGAATGATATTAATTAACACCAAATAATATGCTTGAAGCCCACGCAAGAGCGGTATAAAGCGCGTCCGGTATAATATTTTCCCGCCATATTCGAGCTCACTATTCTATTTCTAACATATTCATATTTCTCGTCGTTTTTTATTATAGGAGGTATATAAGTATTTTATACGGTTAGAAAGGTAATTTAATTTACTTTCAGAGATAATAAATATAATGGAAAGAAACATTTTAATTTTAAACATAAAAAAATATAAAATATAAATGATTGTTAATTGCCGCCAATTTTCGTATTTTTTTTTTTTTACATATTTTTTTGTTATATATCAGATTCAAATCTAGATAAGTTTCTTTTCAACTAGATTTCCAATTTAAAAAACCATATCTGATAAGATTCCGATAAGAATTATTCTTATTGGACTTTGCACAATTGTTTACTTTTTCCCGCAAAAAATAACCGCCTTAGCGCCAAAATTTTCGAAAGCCTATATCTCATGAATTATAGGAGTATTATATATCACATGATAGGTTTATTTATAAACGCATAATAAAACAATAATTCATAGCATAAATGTAACGTTATCTATATATTTTCATTCAATAAAAAATAAATGCCGTTGTTTCGGTAATTAAATGAATATAGCCTCTTGAATTAAATTATTACACAATATTTGTTTATTTTTTTGCTGTTATTTTATAACTAATTAGTTGATTCACAAATATCAAATATAATTATATTATTTGTTTACAATGATGTTTTGAATCCATAATTACGCCCCGCGCGCAACATGCAAGGACAATGAAATATACAAAAATTTCAAATGCTGACATTTAAATAATTTTCTAAGCAAGCATTGCTTTAATTTTATATTTTTGTAAAGCTTATACCACCAGGTATACAAAATAATAAAAGTAAGCAATTCATAACCCATATTGTTATCATGACAAACAAAAATGGCGAGTAGGTCATCGATAGACGACATTGTTTACAATAGGATCAAGTTCGACGGCCGCATAAACTAAACATTCCGTTATATAGTCACCATTAAAACATTAATGCAAAGCTTATTTAATCTACTTTCATAAAAACATCATTTCAAATATCAATACCCGAGTGACGAGTCGTAAGTTTAGGTTTAAAGTAGCACGGCAAGTGGCATTGCTTCGCGGGTGGTCAGATAACGACCGCGTGATGCTTTAGCGATAAATGTCAAATTAAAGCGGTACCTTGAGCGGATAAGCAATAATTACATTATGTTTATAAACGTTTGGGTTCTCGTATACGTAGACTCCACTATATACTATACATCACTGCTGACACTTTTCATGAAGAAGTATCGGTGAACACAGGAGTATATTAAAATTAATTTAAATGACCTGTAACAGTGTTTGCTATCGATCTTTAGCGAAGGCTTTATGCAAGGTTACCGTTTTTTATGATTTTTGTGTAGGTAGGTCTGAAGAAAGGTTGGTAGGCAGACTATCTATATACCCTTAGCTAATGAGGAAGCCTATATACAGATTGATTCTTTATTTTTGACAATTCTTTATATTTTTTAAGGTACAACAACTTTTACCGGTTCTTGGCGTTTATTATAATATTATCTACTGACAGGTAATACATTTTAATATCATCAGAGCAATATTAAAGTACGCTATTTGTGTGTGACTGCTCCTTGAAATTTAGTTCTAACACTTGCGGTACACTTGAAATATCGATTCATACTCGCAGATTGTTACACTTTTCTTGGAATCTATACTTGTATACATCTCTAAGGGCTAATCTTAATATATAAAATCTTAGCGTTACTGACTGACTGACAGACACGCTATAGCCGAAAGTACTGGTCACAAGAAGATGAAATTTAGCATGTATGTTCCTCGAGGAGTGTAGGAGAGCACTAAAAGAGGATTTTTAAAAGATCAAAGTTTGTATGAAACTTTTTATTCCTTCAATGGATTGACTCCAAACTTTGTATATTAGTTCCTCAAACGAGGATAGTGAACACAAAGAATTATTTTTCTGGAAATTCCTCCCGTAAGGGGATAAGACAGGGGGTCAAAGTTTGTATGTAACTTTTTATCTCTCTAATGGATTGACTTCAAACTTTGTATATTGGTTCCTTAAACGACGATAGTGAACACTAAGAAAATTTGTTTTGAAAAATTCCGACCCTCAGGGGGTAAGATAGGGGTCAAAGTGTGTTACTTATTATTCCTTCAGTGGCTTGACTTCTAACTTTATACAGGGTGGCCCTACCACAGGGGCATTTATTGAACAGAGGCATAGCGTACAACATTCTGAAGCCTTGTACCAAAAATCAATTAAATCGGTGCAGTAGTTTAGTCACAATATCGATTTTAAGTTCCGCAATTTTTGCACATGCTTTGGATTCCACACAGCTGATACAAAACGGTCAACGACCCTACATTGCGCGCCGCGACTCACTACGATGCGGGCGCCGACTCGACGCCGCGCGAGGATTCCCGCATATCTTCGAGGACGCGCGAATGTTTTTTGTCAGGTTCAAGCATTTATGCACTTTATTGTAAAAAAAAAATAGTTTATTTTCAAGTGCGTTAATAAAATCCTCTCCGCTGCGCTCCGTTTTATCTGCGCTGAGCCTAACTTCGGATGACGTCGAGGCGTCGCTCCGGAGCGAGTCGGGGTGTGTTGGCGTCGTTGACCGCTTTGTATCAGCTGTGTGGAATTCAAAGCGTGTGCAAAAATTGCGGAACTTAAAATTGATATTGTGGCTAAACTACTGCACCGATTTAATTGATTTTTGGTACAAGGCTTCAGAATGTTGTACGCTATGCCTCTGTTCAATAAGTGCCCCTATGGTAGCGCCACCCTGTATATTGGTCCCTCTAATGACCTTAGTAAACATTAAGAAAACCTTTTTGGAATTTCCTACCCTAAAGGGTTAAAAAGCGGATTCCGGAATTTGTATGAAACCTTTTATTCTTTCTTTGGATTAACTTCAAACTTTGTATAGGTATAGGTTCCTCAAATGACGTTAGTAAATACCAAAAAATGAGTTTTTGAAGTCACTCCCCTATATGGCTTAAGAAAGTGTGTCCCATTTTGTAATATTAAAAAAAAAACTTCAATGTTTGTAAAAAATATTTTTTCTCATCGTAATTTACGCGTGTGAAACTACGGGCAAAAGCTAGTAAGAACATAAGTCTCTACGTCTATTATAATTACCAACTGGGGTTTTAGATTGCATAAGTTAACAATAACGATTACTCTATTCTAGATAAAAATCACTTATTCTTAGCAAGTAATTCGGAGAAGCTTTATTACTTTTATTTTCACCTCTTTGTTCTTCCATTGCTTGCTTGATAAGCAATAATTTTCTATCAGCTTGAACGTGTCCAGTCATACGCCGGCCATATGGACCTCGAGAACCTAGAAGTAACTTAAACCTTTGTAGCACATTTCACAATGTTTTCGCTGCTATATGGGCGCCATCTATTATCCAACCGCTGCTGTTCCGACTCCCTCTGTCAAACAGCAGATGGTGCTACCAGTTGCACGTACAACTATTTGAACTAATCATTGACAATAATATCTTAGTGTACCAAGTCAACATGAGATGCGATAATCTAATGTTGTGCTAGTTAAATGGTATTTGATTAACTCAATGGTATTCGCAGTCATGATAAGCTTGCTGCAGCGTTACCTTTGGCAATATGATACGTGTTTAATCAGTGTAATTGAGTTACCGAATCCCTCAGTACATACTACGGCTTATTAGATCAAATCTAAGCGACAATAGTTATTGGAACAACATGGATAATAAGATAGGATTTCGAAAGGCAAATCATGGTATATTCATATCTTATTATTATATATTTAACCAACATAATCATGTCGTGGGTATTGTTTACAGACCACAAATTACAAATAATGTTGTGTTCCTGTTTTGTACAACCTCAAGTACAGTATCGAGTGATGTGAATAGGATTCCCATACGGTACAGGATTTTATGTGATCTACAAATAGTTGCTTCTAATCCACCTACTTTGTACCCGTTGATTTGGATGAATTAGCATTAGGCAATAAACTCATATCCTACGAAAATCCATATACGGCCATTTGATAAGAGTTCATAATTCTCATAGTTCAAAGTAAAATAAACGTACTCTACGACATTACATCGCAGACTGCACGTACCCAAAACGAATCAAAACATGCTTACCAGTTATCCTACTGCAGAATTTACTTCGGACGTTTACAGTCGTTCTCAATATTAAAAATGCAGGAAAAAATAGCATTCGCCTCGGGAAGCCCACCACCGATGAAATGTGAATTCTGCCTTTTCTGCATATGATACATACAGACCACTATCACTGGTTTCTGTTCTGAATAAAACTTACAATACTATAAACTAATGCGCGTATAAATGGATAGTACCTGGTTGTCTTTGTTTGGTAAGTCGAGTTTTCTAAAAATTAATCCTAGCTAGTTCGATTTATCTTCTTCGAAAACACCTGCATTCTATATTTCGTTGGGGCTGTTTGCGAGATTCCGTTTTTATATATGACCAAGAATACGGATCCGAAGGATGGCATGGCTCAAGATTGGTCCATGTGGGGAGCTTTAGAGAGAGAATTTAGATTGAATTTTACGTTGGCGTAGAATATTCTTATTATTCGTTTTTATTATTTTATTGCTCTCTTGGTTTCTTGTTGCTTGTTCTATTGTTATCGGTAAGGTGAAAAAATAAGCGAAAATGTCTTTACTTATTACTATTTACGAGATACAGCACAATGACATACAGACGACGTCGAAGGCTTAGTAATAGAACACCAGTGGTACCTCATCATCCTCCTAGCATTATCCAAGTTGCACCCCGAATTCCACTTACTAGCTTACTAGTCTAACCAGATTTACCTAGTTATTTGCGTTTCCACAGAACAACTGCCGTCTTAGCTCCGCAACCCAGTGGTAAAACTATTCAGAGGTACTGACTCTCACTGAACGACTCGCAATGATCTTCATGACCGATGGCTTATCGTGCTCTGCAGCACGGCTCAAGCGATAATTACGCATAATTTAATACGCACATAACTTCGAAAATGCAATGGTGCGCGCCGTGGATTCGAGCCCCGTATTCTCAGCAAGGCAGTTTTTTGGGATTTCCACTGAGCTATCGCTGGCATCTGTACATATAAAAATAATACAAGTTATTAATATTAATCACATATAAAATAAGTTACTCTGAAAACGATGATAAACCAGTCGCAATTTTCCAAAATTAATTTCTTAATTAGGAATCGATGCAACAAGAACCTTAGGCAATCAAAATTAATGGCAGCGATAGCCGAGTGGATATACTAACAGACTGCCATGCAGAGGGTATCGGGTTCGAATCCACGGCGCGCACCAATGACTTTTCGGAGTTAAGTGCGTATTGAATTGTTAATTATCGCTTGTCCCGTGCCTCGGAGAGCACGTTAAGCCGTCGGTCCCGGTTGTCATGAAGATCTTTGACAGTCGTTACAGGGCGTCAGTACCTTCTAAGTAAACTGACACTAGTCTAAACCATGGAATATCGCTATCCCTTCGGGTTGCGGAGGTCAGACAGGCAGTCGCTCTGTGGAAAAGCTAATATTCAGCCAAATCCGGTTAGGCTAGTAAGCGGACCCCAGATTGAAACTGGGATAACGCTAGGAGAAAGAAGAAGAGGCAATCAAAACGCTATATATTCAAGTCACACCAACAAAACGGCTATATTATCACATGTGAATATTAATGACAATGACAACTAATAACTTGCAAATCATAGTAGCCATGTACTAGAATTGCAATGCTTGTTGTTGTTATACCATTGGAACACGAAGTGTTTTCACTGATATCGCTTTCACGCTCGAAATTACGAACTAAGAGACAATTACAATGATCGATGGAGTTTCAAGCTAAACAACGTATCATTATCCTGTTTGATAGTTCTGGTGGGGTCATAAATTTCATGTAATGTTCTGGATTATTCCTTAAAGTAGATAATGTTTTTCACCATTACATTGCTTTAAGTGATGAATGATATATCTTAGTCGATGATTAGTCTTTGCTTGTGAGCACTTTGGGCTCCGCGATTATAAATTATGGCAGGACAAATGATTTTTACGTACGCTATATGACGATATTAATAACTAGATGTGCCCGTGGTTACAACCGCGTTTTTAGGGCTATTGCTCCGCTCTCGAGGTTCAAAGCATGATGTTATATAGCCAATAGACTTTCTCGATAAATGGGCTTCCTAGCACTGAAACTATTTTTCAAATCGGTCCAGCAGTTCGTAAGATTAGTGCGTTCAACCAAACAAACTCTTGAGCTTTGTAATATTAGTATAGATTACTTTATTTATTACAGATTAAATTACATAGGTATATTATCCGGTTTCTCAAGCTATTTATGATTCAAAATGCCTATTTTAATCAAGTATTCTCAGAACTTATTTGCGGCTGCGTTCATTTACTCAAAGTGGGTTAATTTCTTTACACTATCTAAAATTACCACCGAGAATAGTGGGCTAAATGATTTCAGAAAGCAAACTGTGCAGACTTAAGATTTCAATAAAATTGCCTATCATGCATTTAATCTACTGGAGTGGGTTTCCGAAAGGATGATGTCACCGCTTTAACTCACCGAGTTTTCAGATCTCAATTTATCAAGTCAAACAAAAACGTAGGGCCAAATTTATTTTCATGGGTATGAGTATGGCCATGTATTTTGGCAAGGTGTGACAAATAAATTTCTAGCTTCCTAATGCAATCAATTTATCAAAAAGAAATTCTTTTTTTATGTTACAGGCTGGCGTTAAATCTTTCTGGGCCTGTAAAGCTGATTTTCCACCAGAGTGGCGAGACGAGGCGAGGCGAGGAGAGAATTGAAATTTGTATGGCAAATTTTCAATTCTCTCCCAGCGCATCTTTGGTGGAAACAGTGTGGATTGGCGAGAATATGCGAGGCGTGAATTGAAATATTTTTTTGTGTAAAAATGAACCGTATTGCTTCCAACATAGAGTATAAATTAACTTTGCAACAGAAACACGCTTCTCTCGATAGAAATTGCGTGTGTATTGCAAGACGAACTCAAACAGCACTGTACCTATATCTTTATCTAATGAAGCCTACGGGCGGCGCCGCGGCGCGGCGGTCAGCGTGAGCTCGCGATGGCAAAGGGTCAGTGTGATTTCAATTCTCTTCTCGCCTAGTCTCGTCTCGCCACTCTGGTGGAAAATCACCTTAATACCCCATTGCCTTTAGTTTTTATGTCACACCAGAGACATAATAAATTATTCACCTAACAACTCTTATTCTTGAATGCTTTTCGGTGGAAATACTAATTAAGCCATGATGGTTAATAAACCACTAATATGTCAGCTCTAGCGCGCCATTTCTTGCATTCACCACTCGTACAAAATTGAAGTAAAATATCAATATTCCTACTATTATAATATTGTTACGAATGGCGATATTTTGCAAATAACGTCTATCGGTAAATGAGAGAACTAAAAGAGAATGGAAATATCGGTAGTTTAAAAGAGTTTCATCTACTCACTACTAGATGGCGTTGCTGTTTTTTCTGTCGAACAATCGACTACTTTTCCGAATTAGACGAGAACGTTCCAGAATACACTAGAATGCACTAGTGATGTTATCCGGCCGGTATAAATACTGCGTGGACGGGCGAAGCGATAAGGTTTATTTGAATAAACAGCGATAATCATCGAGCGAAGGATCTGAAGAAGAAGTGTGTTTTCAGTGTGTTTAGTATTGAGAAACAGTGTTTTATTAAGTGTGTGTAAAATAAAGTACAGTTTAGTGGCATAGTGATTTTTAATTTATCGCCGATCCCCAGCTCGTAACAATATTTAGGCGATTCCTGCAAATTCTATTAAGACGATTTGCAACCACTGACAGACTGTGTTAGCTGCTTATGAGTACGTGAAAGTTTACGAAACACTTACTTATCATGATAACCAACTAGCTTATCAGAAATACATCAACGGTACGGCAGAATAATACTTTTAAAACGATTCGTCTAAAATTATTTCTGAGCCCCCTTAGTAGGGACAACGTTAACGCTATCACCTATTCACAACATCCCATTTGCACCTGCTACCAAAGATAATGAACTGTCATTACAGCATTTTAATATACTAAGCTGCTTGCTCTAAGCTCGAGATAAGGAGATATTTATACGCTTCGTTGAAAATTCGGCCCCCCGTGTTCTTGGCTGGTCTTAGGTGTAAAAAATGAATAGGCGGTATTTTTATGATTTACGTCTTTTAATAAATTATATTAGGTTAGTTAGGCTTAGTTTGTGGTGCGCTATGAAACCATGATGTTTTGTATGTCATATTTGTAAATTGTTCTTCAAGCAACAGCCTCTCAAAGCCGATGTATTAAAAACTACATACGACTGAGGCGATCTACCGTACAATGTCAAAGGAAATTGTCAATGGCGATATGTTCTCGAACGCTTTTACATATAAATGATGTAGAAGTTATCAGCTACGTCTGTCGGGTCGCGGTCCACCAGGCACGATCACCAAGCCTTGTTAATGGAGCTTCCTGTCGCGATTTGTATGTAGTCTTATAATCTTGCCCGGCGGGAGTGTCGAATAATCTATTTCTCGCGATTTGTATATAGTGTACATGGCAGCAACATTAATAAATTTAAAATGAGCCACAGAGAAAGAGTAAATAATAGCTAACCTCGTGAATACTGGCCACAACCGACGGTTCGACGTTGAGGTTTGAACTTGATATATGAAGAATACGAAGTTACTTTATTATTTCATAGTATTGACATTGTCATTCAAAACATATTGTATATTGTGTAAAAATCATATAATAAATATATGTGTGTGGAGTTCCTAGATATCATTATTGCCTGCTGGTCTGATGAAACTACAAATGGGCGCTGGAGCTAAGTATTTAGTGATTCCTACTGTTTACGAGTAGCTACTGTTGTAAAGCTAATTATATGGGATCCTATTGTTTCTACGTGATTGTTAATGTATTGTATGGTAATTCTGTATTGTAATAGTGAAGATGTTTTAGAGCTCGGCTGAGGATAAAGACGTTTATCGCCTCAGTCGAGAAAAGAGCGGAGACGTCCGTTAAGAGACCTGGTATCGGTAACTGAAACCCGACAGGTATTGTGTTGTTAAGAGACCTATTATCGGTAACTGAAACCCGACAGGTATTGTGCTGTTAAGAGACCTGGTATCGGTAACTGAAACCCGACAGGTATTGTGTTACTAAAAGACCTGATATCGGTGAAATACCCGACAGGTATTGTGTTATTGAAAGACCTGATATATTGTAATTGGCAGTTATATATTCGTAATCTTAAATAGAAATTGATAGAACTGCAATGCTAGACTGCCGGACAGTGGAATCATATGACTTTTTAACCTACAGGTCGCACTGAAAGGATTGCGGATGAACTATACTGACAAATGCTTGGCATCGAGGTCAAACAGTGCTATCCATGACAGAAAGTGATGTCTACGTCTTGATATGTAAGTTTTGAACATTCTATCTGTCCACTCATATGATTGAAATTGCAATATCTATCGGCGTTAAGTTACAACGCTCTTAATCATCAACATACCTCGCCGACACCTCGTCCTAGCTGAAGGAACACCACTCTTCTTTTCTCCAAAGATAGTTATCGAAATTCATGGCAAAATACAGTCCAAGAAAATATGTTAAATGTTTCGCAAAACTTCAGATGAAATATAATAATATGTCTTTGTAAATAAATGTCTTCAGAGATTCCGTGAATTTTCAGTTTTCAGCTTATTTGTAGCAATGCAAGGGGATTATGGCGAACTGCACCACGGAAGTAATATATATCAACGGATTCATAATTTATTTTCTAGCAATTGCAATATATTTTCTGGTTGCAGAATATTGGACGCAGTCATTAATCATAAAAGTACTAATTTTAGTGAATAATGTATGTGTTTCTACAGCATGTGTATTGGCGAATTCCAATTCATCGATGATAACTTTACCTTGAAAGACGTTTATTCATCTGTCTGTAAAAATATTGGATGTATTCCATTATAATAAGTTAATTCGGTTTTGAACTTATAGAATTGTGTATATATGCGCTCTGCCAATAAGACTCTCACTTTTGATCTACTCATGAGAAGGTGAAAAATAATGAATTGATGAGACAAAAATATTTAATTTATTTAAAATTTCTTGCACACAATCAAACGATATGTGTAATAGGAACTTATAATTGCTTAGGCATTATCTGCCAGTCAAACTTTGGGTCAGTCAGAGGCAAATTGAAGTTTATGCATAAAACTGCGCAAAATAAAACTTATATTATTGGCCACTAGTATTTCATTCAACAATTATCAAATTTTACACAAAATATATCCATAATATAAAAATGAATCGCTGAATGTGTAGCTAAGCGCAAATCTCGAGAGCAGCGGAACGGATTTCGCTAATATTTTTTTATAATATTTCTTGAAATACGGGGATGATTCTCACGGAGAGAAAAGAAACAAAAATAAGGAATCGACTGTTAGGCGGTACGAAGTTCGTTGGGTCAGCTAGTGAAGAATATTTTTAAGAATAAAAATAGAAATACATATTATAGTTATAAAAATAATAAACCTATTAATACACATAAATTGTAAAGGTTAATTAATATTAATCAAAAGCATAATCTCGATTTCATTCACATCTTGTTCTAATTAGCACAGAGAGGAATAAAATCTATATTTTATACAATCGTTTCTACAACGCCGTTACTGAATTTCCTGGTTAATATTGCAAGCAAGGGCGAGGCAGGAACTCCTCATGAATGAACCACCATGTCATAAATTCTATTAAACTTTAACAACTTAAGTGGTTCGGAAAGACGCGGACGGCAGGAGGCGATGACTTACATTCAGCTTTATCCGTTTTATATTACTTTTTAATAACACTCGGACAACTTTTTCCGAGATAATTATTAAATTTTCATCGCTATGGGAGATGACGGTGGGAATAGTGGCGCGCCGTTATACTGCTTTTGCGAAACGATACTACAATTTTGAAATTTAAATCAGTATTTGACGATGCCGATTTAAAAACGAGCTAGGTACCTGTAAATGAAATGCACAGACTAATGCTTATAGGGATATTTTCGATTAGACCACAATTTGAGGTATTTCAACGGCTAATATTCAAATCACTGGTTTAAAGCGTACGTCGTTTTACTAAAAAAAATTCTTTTAATAAATGATAACGATCTGAGAGAGAGTAATATTAACCCTAAAGCTTTTGACGATTGATGGTTGGATGGATGTATGTTTGTAACTCTTTCACGCAAAAACGACATTTATATACTACTTCAACGACGTCACCCATTCAGTTCAAGCGTCGATCTATGGAAAATATGTCAAATGCGGCAGTTTATACTGCGATCCTACATCTATTTGATCCCTAGTTGTGCAATTTTGTAAACATGTGTAAAAGCTTGCATAGCGCATCGTCCTAGCTTTACACATGTTTTCATCTATTCAGTCAGGAGTTTAAGCTCGAATATCGGCTAGAATCAACCGGCAGATAAAATGTAACGTATTTATTAGTTTCTGAATGATATATATGTATTTCTAAAACTGGTTTGCATTCATTTCTTAACTACGTAATGCCTTATTTTTTGCCAGAGGTGACGAACTACACTGAGATAACAACTTTTTATTTGAAGGGGAAAGGTTTTTAAACATTTTGACTTCGCCTCTCCATATGATCGACCAAGCTGGGGGCTGCCGGAGGAAGTGTATGATACTCTCTCTCATGCCCCCCATAATCTCTGCCAGCGTCTCCTACTCAATAAAGCATTCACGGTTTCCTCAATGTCTGGATAGCGGGGTTATACGAATCGTAACTAGAATAGTGTACTGCGACTCCGCTGAAACCTAGATTACAGCGACGGAATTAGGTATAATGGACTCAGATTTTTGAAATGTTGTACGCACGATCTTCGTTTCCAGTTTTCATTATTTAATTCATAATATTACAGAAACTTACTAATTACTTGCTGATAATTACTCAATTCAAAATCACAATTGACGTGAAAACATTGCATTTTTATTAGTGACCTAAAAAGTAATCGATACTTTTAAGTCGACTCACATTTTTGGTCACCAGGACATCACTGGAAACAAGCCACGTCGTGAACTCACCAAATAGCGGCTACATGATAACATTATTTCATTTTGTTTGCCACGAATAAAATATATTTTACATAATAAGAAAATATTATTTACAAAGAGAATCGTATTTTAGAAAAGAAAGTGCTTGTCATTTCATGTCAAATCTGCGGGAGTAGCTGTGGGCATCCACTTTTATGTAATAAGTAAATAAAGAAGATTGAGATTGTTTAACAGGCCTTCCAGTGATGAACGGACAATAAGGGAATCCCACAAAACCAAACTAGAAAAGTACAACCTGCGAAAAACTCTAATGAAAATGACCATGTCTTTCGTTCCTACTTTAAAATTTGTCTAATTATTCAGGTAAATTTAATTAAAGTTGTAGTACACAAAAGTAATTTATAAAGACGAAATATTAATAAGAGACGACTGTCTCTACGGGCGACGTACTTTTACTTGTAACAAAGTTTGAAAACGGCAAGTGCTCTATGCACTTGCCGTTTTCAAACTTATCGAACTGAAATATGAACAGAACTATGGATGGAGCCAACCATCGTAACCAACATTTTCATGATTTTTCCAGCGAACGCTCTAGTCCTTTAATCGATGCTCGTCAAAAATTATTCTTCACGAAGATGTCAGATCTGACAGTCACGTCAGGTCACTTTCGCTAGAATGATCGTCAGAACATAAGATGCACGCTAAAACACTCTCGTTTATTTTTCTGTATTGTATTTTTCTCAAGAATGCTCATTACAAGCACCTTACGAAATCAATTTTAATTTTTTTGTAGAATCTAATTTATCTCAATGGATGAATCGAATATAAAACACTTAACTGCAAACTATATCATGAATTTAGTTCATGTTATACAGTAAAGTCGAATGCAGTAAGTTAAGAAAACTAATGGCACAGAAAGAAATCGTTGTTTATTTCGCTTCTGTTCACTTCACTTGTTCTGTATAAAACTTTGGAGTTTGTAATTGGAAACACCGTTAGTTTCCTATCATTTAGAAGCGCTACAACTTTAACTTCTCTTCCGACTTGTCTTAGTATTACATTGTGTAAGACTGTAACCTATTTGAAATCATGTTGTAAACTTAAACTAGGTAATTATTAAAGATCCCTTAAGTAGGGACTGAATAAATTAATAACCGACTTGATATTACATGGATCTCACAACTTTTTTCGGTAAAGGAATTGAGTAGCAAAACTTGTTTTTTAAACAAGTATTGTTTTCTATGATGATTACAAACAAAGAAAACCGCGAGCCAGAGATAAGAAGACGTTGCAGCATGGCTAGGACAGCAATGACTGAACTGAGCAAAGTGTGGAGAGACAGAAACATAACAAATCGAACAAAGATGCATGTACAAAGATGTTTGTACACTTGTCTTTCCCATCGCCCTCTATAGTGTCGAGTCGTGGACAATCAAGGCAGCCGACAGACAGAGAATCGACGCCTTTGAAATGTGGTGCTGGCGCCGTATGTTGAGAATACCATGGACAGCCGCCGCACAAACGTCTCGATCCTAAAACAACTTAAAATAGAGGATACTCAGCGCCTGTCTACGACCTGTTTGCGACGTGTAATGCAGTATTTTGGCCACATAGCACGAAGAAATGACGACAGTTTGGAACGCTAATAGTGACAGGGAAAGTGGAAGGAAAAAGACCAAGAGGCCGTAGTCCCAATCTATGGTCCGACCAGATATCGAAACAACTGGCGATCCCGTTAAGCGCTGCTTTACATCAGGCAGCGGATCGCAACCGATGGAGACAGCTAGTTGACAGGGTCAGAACGAGTCACGATCCTCAGCACTGAGGCAAACGACTGAACAGAGAGAGATATTGTTTTTTATGGGATCGCCATATTCCTGTCTGTCTCACTCGGCCGCTGTTTTAACTGTATTGTTTCAGCATGAATTTCTGTTAAGTAATAATATGTTTACCTGCTAAGAAATCGAATGACAAAATATTTTATTAATAATATTACCTGTGAATCTTAAAATGTAAATATTCGTTTAATATCGCAGAACTGCGGCTGGATAAAAATGCATCGAGGTCAACGCTTACTAATTGAAGTAATTTCACAACTTCCACCTTCCAAGTCACAGTCAAAGTCTAAAGAAGCTTTAAAATTCTCAAGAAAGCCTTATCTAAGAAGTACTCAGGTTGTTGTGGCAAAAGTTTTTATGTGTACTGCAGTTGTGTGAAATATATTCAAGGGTTCTGGAATTTTCCGATTTTCTGCTGAGTTGGCACTTGCCGCTGTATCCTTATACAGCATACTTGCTTGTGGGTTTCTAAACATAGGCAACAGCATTATTAAAATATTACTTGACTAGCCCGTGACTTCACTTTTGAATGTATGGGCAATTTTATGGTAATATCGAAAAATAAGGACTAGAGTGAATGATGCTTGCGTCAGATAAAGTATAAAAATGCTAATTGAATATATTTCAATTATAAAATTGTAATTGAAGATATATTTCACATATGTGTTTTTACTTTAATAGACAGATATGTGAGTAAATGTTGTGGTTCCTGTCAATGGAGCATTATTTTTTTTTGTCTGAGCAGAGATATACATATTTTTAACCGACTTCAAATAAAAAGTCTGTCCGTGTGGTGACGGATTAAGAATACGGATTGTCACCACCCCATATCATCCCATGGGTGTCGTAAGAGCCGACTGAGGGAGCATATTATGCAGAGAACAGCACTGTAAGAGAAGGAAAACTTGATACAAACCCTATACCAACCCGTTTGGCCAGCGTGGTATAGTAGGCCAATTCCTCCTTTCAAAGGAGAGGCCTAGTCCAGCAGTGGACTGTTAAAGGCTGATGATGAAATAAGAAGGAGGGTCTCAATTCGTCGGAATCTTTTTTTAAATGTATGTTCCCCGATTTCTCTAAGAAGCATGGACCGATCATTGTTTGGATTGAAAGAGTATACCTCCCAGTTAGTTCCATGATCATCAGGAGAGGATCTGATAATGGAATCCTGAAAAATCGAAGGAACTCTTCAAATTTGATAAGCATACTTGAAGGGATTTGACGATAACAACCCAATACCGTCGAGTTTGGACTCGTTTGAGTCGTCTTTACATAGACTTTGATGCTGGATGATTTTCATGGTCTGATAATGGAGCTTGAAGGTAACCATGAGATCTTTGTGATACAACAACCCAAGTTTAGGTTCGTTTGATTCGTCTTTACATGGACTTTGGTACTGAATGTTTTCCAGGTTGTGATGATGGAGCCGGAAGGTGGCCATGGGATCTTTTTAATACAAAGACGCAATCCCATTGAGCTTGGGCTCATTTGATTCGTCTTTACATTGACTCTAGTGCTGAATGTTTACCAAACTCTGATGATGGAGCAGGATGGTAGCCATGAGATATTATTATATCTTATATTATTATATTTTATAATTTTCCCCATAATCGACTATGGTAATGTGTGTTATTTCGACCTGAATGCAGACCTTCTCAATAAACTTGACCGTCTTCTCAATAACTGCATTCGATTCGTCTTTAATCTTCGCAAGTATGACCATGTGTCTACTTATCGCTCCCGTTTGAAATGGTTACCTATCCGTCAACGCCGTAGTATGCGTGCCCTCACAACACTTTACTCTATCCTCATGTGTCCTAATCCACTTACCTATTTAATCCCTTATTTTAAGTATCTATATTCCAACCACGACAGAACGTTACGTTCTTCTAACAATCTACTACTTCTCTGTCCGACACATAACTCTGATTTCCTTCATTCTTCTTTTCCTGTGCAATCTATTCTTCTGTGGAATGCCCTCCCTCTGGAAATCAGGATGGCTACTAGCCGATATACATTCAAATTGAAATATATATACATATATATATGTGTGTGTGTGTGTGTGTGTGTGTGTGTGTGTGTGTGTGTGTGTGTGTGTGTGTGTGTGTATGTATGTATATAGTGTATTCTTATTTATGAATAATATTTATATGTCTATATATTTCTAGCATATTATCTTTATGTATACCTATAAAATATCTTGATTAGTTTTATTCAATATAAAGAATTGCCCTCTTATACTAACTTCAATTTACACCTAACTTTGTTCAATCTCTGCACCACCCAAAAGGTAGACTGGTAGAGAATGCCTTAGGCATTAAGTCCGCCTATACATATTCATTATAGTGTATGTATGAAGTTTAATAAATAAAAAATAAATAAATATTTATAATATTTTCTTGGGTTTACGCGTATTTTACACATTGAAATTAACCCTCAATCCACTAGGTAAAATTTACTAACTTAGACACCTTCTATGAGTCCTCGGGACTCATATATTTTTTAAGTGTAGTTTTTCTGAATAAAACAGTTCTTTTTTTAATTTTTTTTTATTATTATTTTTAAGTACTCGTTAAAGCACAAGAAAACATCAACGAAACGAAACTAAAATCTGAGATCTGCTTAAAAATAAAATCTTTACACTTTATCAGTGTTAAAAAAAGGTATTTTCAAACCTCTATAAAAGTAACAAATATTTATAAAAAATATATCTTTTTATCTTTTTTAAACTTTAAAAGATATAAAAAATAAAAATAAAATAACAAAAATGTATGCTTCTATACAAAGAAAAAAAACCTGCAATGGGTTCTTCCACTGCTTACAGGCAACGTCGGCATATCTTTTTTGAGCAAGTCAAACATATTGGCTTTAGACATTTGGTGCATAGATATGCAGTCTTTGTTCTCTTTTTGTAATGACATAGATAGCAATATTTTCTTTGAGTCCTGGATAACTTGTCTCCGGTTTCAGCGTGACTCGCATCTTCAGGGATGTCTTTTTTCAGTATAAATGAAATTGAGCTACGAATTTGGCGTGGCAAACGTGTACTGTGCAAACGTGTCATCATATTACTTTCATTTAGATTTTCTGCAATACTCTTTAGAAAATCTAATCTTTTCAGCTTTGGTACATCACATTGGTTCTCATAGATCACTTGTGCATTGCAACATGCCATATCAATGATCCTGAAAAAGATAGCGACAGGCCAACGTGTCGTTCTTCTACTGCACGAGTATACGGAGCACTTTTGATCAACCATATCGACCCCTCCTTTGGTTGAGTTGTAATACATTATTACTTCAGGTTTTCTAGTAATATCATCAATGTTATTATCATGGTGCATGGAGGAGTACAACACAACACCTTTATTTTTTTTTGGGACATAGCTGACTAGAGTACAGTCTTTGGTAAATCCAAACACAGAAGATTCAACTGGTCGATCCTTGTGCGGTAGAAACTCTTTGGGAATAACTCGCTTGTTTTTTTTTAGTGTACCTACTGTTGTCAAGCCTCTTTTTTTCAACTCTTGAAGTAGCTCCATAGAAGAATACCAGTTATCTGTGGTAACATTGATGTTAGTGTTGACAATAGGCTTACACAAGCGAAGCACGGCCTGTGTTGGTACTGACTTCTTTTTCTCTTCTTCTGTCAAACCAAATCCATCAGAACCTTTTCCGGTATATAAGTAGGTGTTGTAAACATAGAATTTTTCAGAATCTACCAGGCACTGCATCTTCAAACTATATTTCCCCGGCTTTTTGGGCATGTACATTTTGAATCTGGATCGTCCTCTGAATTCTATAAGCATTTCATCAACGGTCGCGTTAGTACCCATAGAATAATTGTTTTGACTATTTTCTACAAATGCTTGTAATATGTCAGTAATGAGACAAGCAGGATCGACTTGCCTTCGGGTTTCACGGTCAGAAGGATCATCAAAGCGAAGCGCTAAGAGAAGTGCCAAGAATCTGTTTTTGGACATAGATGCTCTGAATATTTCACGCCCAGTGCCATCAGTTGCAAACAGAGACAGAACGCTTACTCTGTTAGATTTGAAAATAGCGGAATAAATAAGCAAGGCTAGAAAACCTTTCAATTCGATAACATTAGTCAGTCTAAAAGCTAAATCTTTTGGGTATTTCGTTTGAAATTCCTCTAGCTTTTTATTTGTCCAAATCAAAACGGTGTTTAGAATTCTTTGATCGAAAATTAGCTGAAATGCATCAATTGGAGAAAGAGGTCCTTCAGCTGCAAGCCTGACTCTAGGAACTTGAACCACATTATGCGCTGCAGTACGTACATTTCTAGCTGGAGGTAATCGTGACCACTTGAATCGATCTTTTCCGTAGTAGTAGTTTTGATTTTGTGCAGGGATCGATTGATCGGAATCGCTCATATCAGGTGGATTTTCCTGAGCTGGTGGATTATTACCTAATCGTCTAGATACCTCTGATAGCGGTAAATTGCTCTCATTCGATGACGAATCATCATCATCTATTCCAGGTGCCTCAGGTTGTTGGTCACAATCAGATTCTGAGTCAGTGTTGTGTTCACTACAAATGTACTCACCATCTTCACTATCCGAGTTGTATATGTCATCACCTGTAGGAATTATGGCACTGCTGGACTGACCAGTATCTTGTTCATTGTCACTCTCGTCATTGAAAACTGTTTGAAGCCAAGAATCAACGACCGACCCCGCTTCGTCTTCATTCATGTTCACCGATTTAAGTTGTTTTGGATCCATTTTCAAATCTACAAGAAAAAAAAACAAATAACATATATATATATATATATATATATATATATATATATATATATATATATATATATATATATATATATATATATATATATATATATATCAATAATAACAACTAATAATTGTTTTTTAAAAATGTAATAACAAAAAAAATATTACGTAATATACTAGTATGAGTCCGAGGGACTCACTCGACGTGATAACTCACCAGATACGCATCGCAGGCGCACGTCCGCTCGCCAACGCGGTACCCGCGTCACTGCAGGAAGGTACAGGGACGGAGGGGAAACAAGTCGCTAAAACGTTTAAATTATGTTAGTTTGAAATTTCGATGTGAGTCCGGGGGACTCAGGTAGTGAATTGAGGGTTAAACTACAGTTTACGGATTTTATCGCGTTATTTAAACCGACATTTAAACCGAATGATCTAGAAACTACATTTTTATTACTAGCCGACGTTTCGAATTCTTTACAGGATTCATGTTCACGGCAGACTGAGGTGATATTTGTCTTTGCCTTGAATTTAAAAGTTATCTCAAAGAACCCGAACATTTTTCAACTATTGGTGTTACTATCTACGCTGAATGTGCTCACTGTGTCTTGATGTCTTCTGGTGACTTTGTCCTTCTTGGGTTTCATTAGCCTGATAACAGGGTCCCAAGCTGGAGGAATATTCCAACCATCTTCCCTATTGAAATTAGGATGTTTTTTAATTTCAATAGCTTTACGTATCATTCTTGTAATAAATCGGTGTTCTTTTGCGAGTATCTGTGGTTTATCAAATTGCAGGTAATGGTTGGTTCTTTGCTCTACATGTTCACACACAGCAGACTTCGTCGAGCGTTTGTGTTTAATGTCAGCTATATGTTCCTTTAGTCGTATGCCTATGCTTCTCTTGGTTTATCCAATGTATGAGAGCCCACACTCACAGTCTATCTTGTAAACCCCGGCCTCTTGTAATGGTAACTGACTCTTGACAGATGGTAATAATTGGCTTATCTTCGTTGGCGGCTTGTAGAAAGTTTTGATTGAAGCTCGCTTCAAGATGTAGCCAATCTTGTCGGTCACGCCCTTGATGTATGGGAGGACAGCAGGTTGTCTTTCTACTGTGGCTGGCTTGTTCTTCCGGAATCTGTGAAGTTGGCGCGGCGGTCGGAGCTTGTTGTCTCGCAGAACTTGCTTGACATGTTGAAGCTCGGCGTCCAGGTGTTTTTTGTCACAGATGCCCCGGGCTCTCTGAAATAAAGACATTCCTACGGTAGCTAACTGTTTAGGATGGTGGTGAAATTCACCGTTTAAGTACCTATTTGTATGTGTCGTTTTCCTATACACAGTGTGGCTCAAAGAGTTGTTTTTGTTCCTGATAACAAGTACATCTAAGAAAGCTAAAGAATTGTTTGCCTCTAATTCCATTGTAAATTTTATGTGGTTATGGATAGAATTAAGACGGTCTAGGAATACAATTACACTATCTGTTGGTTAAATTGTAAAAGTGTCATCTACATACCGCTTGTAGAACCTCGGTGTGATGGTGGCAGTCTGCAGGGCTCGCGCCTCGAAGTCCTCCATGAAGATATCAGCAACAACAGGCGATAATGGAGAGCCCATTGCCACACCGTCTACTTGTATGTAGTATTTCTTATCCCATAACAGATACCCAGTTGTTAAGCAGTGTTTCAATATTTCTGCATATGCCTCAGGCATGTTGTTCTCAATTAGCTTCCTTCTAGTTATTTCAATACAGTCATGTGCCGGTAAGCATGTGAATAATGACTGTGCATCAAAACTAACCATAGTTTTCTTGTCAGAGAGATGTAGGTGTTTTAGGAACCAGCCATTACCTGCGATTCGATAAACCAGAGATACTCGCAAAAGAATACCAATTTATTTCAAGAATGATAAGATCTAACATCGCAGCACAGGCTCCTAATAATGGAAGTTAGTACAGAAGTAATATGCAACAGAAATAAAGAGCGACCACCTCCTAAAATTAAGTGGCACTTCTTAGAAAGGCCAGAATATGAAAGGAAATTTAGAGAGCGAGTTGTAAATAAAATGATAGCGATGGATGACATGGAATGTAGAAGTATAAATGAATGCTGGAGTGAAATGGCAGGGTGTATCAGGAGTGCAGCGAAAGATATTTTAGGAGAATCAAAAGGAAAAGGAACGATAGATAGAGATACATGGTGGTGGTCGACAGAAGTACAAAAGATTTTGAAGGATAAGAAGAGGAAATTTAAGGAATGGCAGGGTGTGGATGAAATGAATGTCAGCCTGAAACAAGAAAAGAAGGTAGAGTATAATGATCTAAAGAAGAAAGCTAAGAAAGCCGTTGCTTTGGCAAAAGCAGCGGCCCAGGAGAGCTTATGTAATAACTTGGAGAACCCGGCGGGCCAAAAACAACTATACCAGCTAGCTAAAGCTAGAACGAGGAAAGCAAGGGATGTATGTAACATAAAGTGTATAAAAGATGAAAATGGAACGGTACTTTGTGCGGATGACGAAATTAAGGATAGATGGAGGAATTACTTTGCGAGACTGATGAATGAAGAAAATGATTGGAGTGGTGTGCTTGAGAATATACCTGTGAATGAAGGGCTAATAAGAAAGATAAGTGAGGATGAAGTGAGAGTAGCAGTAAATGGAATGAAGAATGGAAAAGCTGCGGGGCCGGATGGAATACCAGTTGAAGTTTGGAAGATACTGCAAGTAGATGGATGGAAGTGGTTAGCTTTATTCTTCAATAAGTTGTTGGTGGAAGAAGCCATACCTGTAGCAATAATGGTGTAGCAGTTCGCTGGTGCCCATCTATAAAAGCAAAGGTGATGTGCTGGAGTGTAATAACTATAGAGGAATAAAGCTAATTTCACATAGTATGAAAGCTTGGGAGAAAGTGATTGAACAACGGTTGAGAGAAGAGAGTGTAATTTCACAAAACCAATTCGGTTTTATGCCTGGTCGAGGTACAACAGATGCCATTTTCGCGATCCGCCAACTATGCGAAAAGTACAGAAGTGCACACAAGAACTTGCACACGGTTTTTGTGGATCTCGAAAAGGCATATGATCGAGTACCGCGTGAGGTTTTGTGGTGGGCCCTTAAGAAAAAAGCAGTGGCTGGGAAGTATGTACAGTTGATCCGGGCGATGTACAGTAGATGTACAACCCATGTCCGGTCCACAGCGGGCAATACCGGCAACTTCAATGTGGCTGTAGGCTTGCACCAGGGGTCGGCTCTTAGCCCTTATCTCTTCCTGCTAATAATGGACGCCCTTACGGCGGACATACAGGAAGAGGCGCCTTGGTGTATGCTATTCGCCGACGACATTGTGTTGATTGCCGAGAGTGGCCTTGAGGTCCAGAGCAGACTGACAAATTGGTGGCAAAGGCTGGAGAGTGTAGGCCTGAAAGTCAGCAAAAGCAAAACTGAGTACATGTTTTGCGACTTCGGCGGTCTCTCCAGTCCTGCGTCCATATCCCTTGCTGGAGAACCCATATCAGTCTGCTCCGACTTCCAGTTCCTCGGGTCACTTATTCAAGGGGACGGTGAAATAGACCGCGATGTCACGCACCGGATCAACTCAGGTTGGATGTAATGGCCACAGGTCACTGGAACAACGTGTGACCCACGGATGCCCCTTAAATTAAAGGGCAAAATTTACAAATCCGTTATAAGACCTGTTGCACTATATGGATTGGAATGCTGGGCCGTGAAGAAGACGGATGAAAGAAGATTACATGTAGCAGAGATGAGGATGTTGAGATGGATGTGTGGGGTCACAAGGATGGATAAAATTAGAAATGAATATATTAGGGGAAGTTTGAAAGTTGCACCGGTGCAAGAAAAGCTGAAAGGATATCGTCTAGCGTGGTATGGGCATGTTATGAGGAGGGATGAAAAGCATGTGACTAGAAAGGTGATGAATATTAGAGTTGAGGGATATAAAGCAAGAGGAAGACCAAAGAAAAGATGGATGGATAGTGTGAAGGATGACATGAATGATAAGGGAGTGAATAATCAGATGACGGCTGATCGGAGAGAATGGAAGCGAAAGACATTCTGCGCCGACCCCAAGTAAAATGGGAATAGGGCAGGCAAAAGAAGAAGAAGAAGATACGTGAAGCTATTGAAATTAAAAAACATCCTAATTTCAATAGGGAAGATGGTTGGAATGTTCCTCCAGCTTAGGACCCTGTTATCAGGGTAATGAAACCCAAGAAGGACAATGTCACCAGAAGACATCAAGACACAGTGAGCACGTTCTGCGTAGATAGTAACACCAATAGTTGAAAAATGTTCGGGAACTTTAAGATAACTTTTAAATTCAAGACAAAGACAAATATCACCTCAGTCTGCCGTGAACATGAATCCTGTAAAGAATTTGAAACGTCGGCTAGTAATAAAAATGTAGTTTCTAGATCATTCGGTTTAAATGTAATAACAGTGAAACCAATATAACGCGATAAAATCCGTAAACTGTAGTTTAAGTTCAACATGAGATATTTGTAACACAACTACGCAATCTCATTGAGTTTGTACTCGTTAGATTTGTCTTTACATGGACTTTAGTGCTGAATGTTTTCCAAAGTCTGATGATAGACCAGGAAGGTGGCCATGGCAGCTTTGTAATACAATAACGCAATCTCATCGAGTTCAGGCTCGTTTGTTTTGTCTTGGCAAATACTTTGGTACTGGATGATTTTCGAGATCTGATGATGGAACTGAAATGAACGCGTTTAGGCTAGTTGAAAACGAAAAAAAATACTTACTTGAAATTGCCAGAAAGTTACAGGTCTACATTTCAGAATTGAGGCAAGTAAGGAAGGCCTCCCCATTAAGTACCATCTACAATATCCTATTTACCTATTTACCACCTTTTACTATATTTTTATTAATATACCACTAAAAAGCAAAAAATTAATTATTTTTCAATAAAAAAGAACCGACTTCAAAAACACTAAAGAACTAAAAAGCAAAAAATTATTGGTTATGGAGCAAAACTTTTTGGAGTCGGTGCCAAGCCCTTACGCAAAAAGTTACTAAATTACAAACTACCTATTCTATCAACCGTGTGTCATATGTGTAATATCCGTGTGGTGACGGATCAAGAATACAGCATGTCACCACCCCATATCATCCCATGGGTGTCGTAAGAGCCGACAGAGGGAGCATATTATGCAGAGAACAGCACTGTAAGAGAAGGAAAACTTGATACAAACCCTATACCAACCCGTTTGGCCAGCGTGGTATAGTAAGCCAATTCCTCCTTTCAAAGGAGAGGCCTAGTCCAGCAGTGGACTGTTAAAGGCTGATGATGATAATGATGATTCTTTCAACAACGAAAGTTATATAAAAAAGTGTAGAGGTTTTAGACAGATCAGAAATACTTGGCTTGGCACCGACTCCAAAAAGTTTTGCTCCATAACCAATTATTTTTTGCTTTTTAGTTCTTTATTGTTTTTGAAGTCGGTTCTTTTTTATTGAAAAACTAATTTTAATAAGGTAACTGGAAACACCTGCATCACGATATGAATTTTAATTAAGATTATGTATATGCTGTACATTTACGAATAAATGAAGTGTAATATGATAAATATTATTGGCTAAATCAGAATAATATTTTTTTAGGTATCAAAAAAAGTATAAAAATGTATGCATCATTGTGTATTGTGTAATGCATAATCATTATATTACTATGTACGTACTAATGTCTTGGAACGAGTACACGAAAGGTACAAATTCGTAACCGACTATTTACTTTCTATGAATTACCTTCCGTAGTAAGCGACGCGTTGTCTGCCGCGCACGGCCGCGTTGCTCGACCGCACATAAATCTTACCCGACCACACATTATTGCCAATTACTTTCTCCAAGAGGTCAGGCATCTGATCTTATAGAGCATTTTGAGCCAATAGGAATACAGTGCTGTTTTCTGCAGTAGGGTTCATAATAATGACTATAATGACATGTTACGAAGACTTGTCGCCGTGACATGACGTGGCGATACGTCGCGTGCAGTTGCGGTTTGCGGTCGGCTACGAACACGTATCTTATACGATGAACATCTTTATTAAGCGCAAAGAAGGTAATTCAACACGTATGTTGCTGATATATATCCAAAGGGTGTTTGGCACGCGTCCAAATCTTAAGCTTGAAGATGCATAGCGTCCAAGCGAGCATAGGTTTCTTTAAAACCATTATACGAAGACTAGGTTTTATTTCACAAGAACATTTTGTGCTCCAAGGAGTTTGTTTGAGTCTCTGAGAAACTGCGGTTCTTACACAAACGCGCTTTAATTCATATTTTCCGCCTGTGTTTTTCTTTGAGGATAACTTAATCCTACTTTACCACAGCTATAAATAATAAACCAAGTTTAAAAGATAGAAAAAGTGTACTATGTTACTGCCGAAATAATATTACCTTAAACTATTTAATATTTGCAAGAGTAAACAGGTTTCGCATGCTATTCTTTATAATTATTGTTATTAATATATTGGTGTAATGTCATTATAACAATAATGTAGTTTTTTGAAGTTGGCAGATGCAATTGAACGTTACCAATATACCTACTTACCATTAAATTAATAACAATATATTAAATGAGTCATTATAACTATTGATATGTATTCCCGATATTGTATTTTTACATAGCATTTATAGCATTTATTAATGCATATGATAAATATTATTAGCAATATAAGAATTCTTAGGAAACCATTGTTTAATATTTGCGGCAATTTTACTGTTCAGAGTTATGTATTAACTTAACTAATATTTTACTAATTACTTAACAATTTTGACTATTCGTCCCGTTAAAATTTGACCTAATGGACAATGATTTGAAGGGTTTTCCAACATACCTAACTGATTTTATTTAGGTGTATTTCAGCAACTTCACCGCAAGATCTTCTATATCAACAGCAACAATCTAAGATTATAAAAATAGTATGAAAAGATAACACTTACCTTATCTGTTAACCAATTTCATCAAATCGCGTCGATAGTTTTATCAATGTGAGATTTCGATAAGATAGGATCGGATTCATGTAAAAAATAGTAACTAAGTAATTAATATTTGAAATCAGTGAAGGTGCAAACATGAGTTTCCAGAACAAAGTGGTTTTAATTACTGGTGCCAGTTCTGGTATTGGAGCCGCTACTGCTGTCAAGTTTGCCGAAGAAGGTGCCCAAGTTTGCTTGGTAGGAAGAAACCAAGAGAAATTAAACAAAATCGCCAATAAATGTGGCAATTCATTAGCTGACATCACTAAAAACGAAGATGCTAAGAGAATTGTGGATGAGACTATAAGGTACTTTGGTAAACTGGATATTTTAATTAACAACGCAGGTATGGCGAGTTCTTCGAGCATTCTTCAAGAGAACGCTATGAGCGTCTTTGACACAGTGATGAAGACAAATCTTAGAGCTCACGTGTATATTACAAATCTCGCTGCTCCTCATCTTGTTAAAACCAAAGGTAATATCGTCAATGTATCAAGTATCGCTGCTCTTCGTGTACTATCTAATACTAGTTTCGCCTACAATACGTCAAAAGATGCTTTGGATCACTTCACAAGGTCGGTTGCTTTGGAGCTAGCACCGAGTGGTGTTCGAGTGAATGCGGTTAATCCAGGCCCAGTGAAAACTGATATAATGGAGAATGCAGGTGCAGATGAAGCCCGGGTTGAAGCTACTTTTGATGGTTGGATAAAAGTAACAGCTCTTCAAAGAATGTCTGCGCCCGAAGAAGTTGCTGATTTAATCTTGTTCCTGGCTAGTGATAAGGCTAAGGCTATTACTGGTTTTACATATCTAACGGATAATGGAGTCTTGATTAAAGGTGGATCTAACTGATTTGTTTAAATTATTCTCTAAAGGCGTGTGTCTTAAAATTTAATAAAAATGTTGGAACATTTAGTAAAATTGTTTTCATTTCATACGACTTTCAGGCTTAGCAGGCATGTTTACTAGGAATTAGATCAACAGCTCAGTCAAGTAATGATGGATGATAAATAAAAGCAATCCTATAACTCTCGAAGCCACTCTATAGGTACATTGTCAGGTCTTAATTAAGAAATAAATTGTAGCCTTTGTATATTGAATGACTAAAACCTACATCAACACTTTTGTTTTTTCTGCTGATTCAAATATACTATGTACAATCTGGAAATACATCGTATATTTTTATTTATTTTATTGACGAGAATATCAGTTATGACAGCTAAACTTGCTCGAAACTACATTTTGAACACATTTAAATATCAGGTTTATCAGTCATGGTTACTAGCAACTAGATCAACAGCTCAGTCAAGTAATGATGGAAGATAAACACGAACAATCCTACAACTCTCGAAGCCACTCTAAAGTTACATTGTCAGGTCTTCATTAACAGATAAATTGTAGTCTTTGTATATTGAATTACTAAAAACTACATCAACACTTTTGTTTTTTCTGCTGATTCAAATATACTATGTACAATCTGGAAATACATCGTATATTTTTATTTATTTTATTGGCCTGTGACGTCCCACTGCAGGGCAAAGGCCTCACCACTACTCTTCCATACATCTCTATAATTTATCTGTAGGAACCGATCCTTCTTGAGAGAGGCTAGGTACTTCCGCCGTTTCCTCCTAGGCGTGCCGCAATGTCGCGTGCCGTAATGTCGCGTGCCGTTTAGGAGGGTCCATAGGGTTGTCAATTTCTGGGATTGTTCTATTTTTCCACCTACATATCCACCGTATCTTATCTATGCAGAAATAAGGCTCCGTCAAAGCTATTAAAATAAAAAGCTTGTCCGTGCACTATCATCATCATCATTCTCTTAGCGTTATCCCAATTTCAATTTGGGGTCCGCTTCCTAGTCTAACCGGATTTGGCTGAATATTAGCTTTTCCACAGAGCGACTGCCTGTCTGACCTCCGCAACCCGAAGGGATAGCGATATTCCATGGTTTAGACCAGTGTCAGTTTATTTAGAAGGTACAGACGCCCTGTAACGACTGTCAAAGATCTTCATGACAACCGGGACCGACGGCTTAACGTGCTCTCCGAGGCACGGGACAAGCGATAATGAACAATTCAATACACACATCACTCCAAAAAGTCAATGGTGCGCGCCGTGGATTCGAACCCGATACCCTCTGCATGGCAGTCTGTTGGTATATCCACTAGGCCATCGCTGCCCGTGAGCATCAAACCGATATATTAAGACGTGAAGCTTTTCCTGAGGTCCAATTCTCCTAAATAAATTATTTCAAAATGCAGTTTCAATATAATATCAATGTCATACTTATGACAGAAATGGTATTCTCCTAGATCAACTATATTTAAATGATATCGTGACTAGATCGATGATTGAAGAATATGTCAACGACGAATTGTAAGTCAATTCAAAATCTAATCTCATTTCGTCTAAAATATAGTGTCAATCTTAATATATAAAATCCTTGCGTTACTGACTGGTTGACAGACACGCTACAGCCGAAACTATTGGGTGAAATTTGGCATGTATGTTCCTTGGGGACCGTAGGGGTGCACTAAGACGGGATTTCCCGAAATTCCCACGGGATCGGCCAAAACGGGTAAATTAAAAAGTCCTTGAGTATCATATAAAATACGAGAATTAGCCTTCTGTTTTAAAATATCATTAAAATATGTGCTATTAACTTTTTTGCGTTTAGAACCATGACCGCTGTGAACATGGTCCACTTAATGTCATTAAAGAACATATTCTAATTTGAGCCGTATGGATCGATGACGGTGACACATAGATTGACACTTGGTTCAATTTTTGATCTAGTTGATATATTATTCAAGTATTAATTTATTGACGATAATACCAGTTATGACAGCTAAACTTGCTCGAAACTACATTTTAAACACATTTAATTACTATCAGTTATGACAGCTAAACTTGCTCGAAACTACATTTTAAACACATTTAATTACGCGAATTTCTAACAAAAAAAATCTGGCTAATAAGACTATCCGAAAATAAATGGCGACTTTTATAAAAACTCAAAGAAAGTACAATAATAAAAATACCGAACAATTTTGACTGCCTTTGTACGTAAGTTAACTTAATAGAATGAGCATTGCTTTATTCTTGTTCTTTTTCGCGCGGTTTCATCCGCGTCCTGAGGGAACTAATTCGCGTACCCGAAAAACCAAAATATCTTACGGACCCCTATTTTTTTCTATAATAAAATACAGCCTATGTTACTCGCAGATAAGGTAGCTTTCTAATGGTGAAAGAATTTTTAAAATCGGTCCAGTAGTTTTTGGATTTATCCATAACAAACAAACAAACAAAAATACAAATTTTTCCTTTTTATAATATTATAGTGTAGATAATGAAGATAGATAAAGCGGATTCTTATCAGAATATTTATCACAACGGTCGGATGACTTATTCAAGTTGCTAGTTCTAAACCGATGACTTATCTAAGAATACCAAACGTCTGAATTATTTTGTTGATATGGGTGATAGACTTCTATCGATACAGAACAGTAACAAAATATTGTTGTCTTTATATTGATATAATTTCCTAATAATGCAGTTCATGTTGTGTGTTGTTGTGTAAATGCTTCTCTGCATTGTCATATATTAACCGCTAAAGCTATTTTTAATACTGTCATAAAATTGGTAGTTATTTATCAAGTTCCTCAGTCAATAAAGTTTTTCAAAGCAAAGTGGTTTTACATAAAAAACTTAAAAAAAGAAAATCGAATACTAGATATTTAAGTTGAATGTTATCAGTATGTCATTCTGTGCCGGGTAATTACATGTAATTGTAAGAACTTAATTGTATCAACATCTGAGTCACGATGATATTTAAATATCTGAGTCATGCGCAGATATTGACGACCAAAACATATCACATAGGTTCATAAGCCAAAGTAAATATTTTTGATTCTCAATATATTAGATACTAATGTTGTGGTCTAATGACTCGTTCGTTTTGTTGATATTGATGAAAATGAACTTTGTCATTAACAAACATAATCATCACTACCACTTTTTTTCTTCTGACCTTGTAGGTTAGTTAGAAAACATACGGAAGTTAGAAATATGTGGACTTTGGAGGTAGTCTGAGCAAGATTTTTTCTTATTTGTGGTTTTCTGTGTCATCATGACTGGCATAACATAATATTGACTTCTTGTCATTGCGGGTATATATACCTCGATCTACCAAATTTTAGTTCGTCATTCTATTCTGTTAACAAAACTGGAAAGCCTTGGTATCCGGGGTCTTCAATTAAAGCTTTTTAAAGATTACCTAACCGACAGAACACAATGTGTTAAAATCGGTAGCATAACTAGTGAAGAGGTCCCAGTGACTTTCGGAGTTCCACAGGGCAGTATTCTGGGACCAACGCTGTTCGTAGTCTATATAAATGATATATGTCAGTTAATGTTACCGGATTCGAAAACTGTTGCGTTTGCGGATGATACAGCTTTGCTTTTCAGTGGTAACTCCTGGCATGAAGTTTTTATCAAAGCCCAGATATGCATGAACTCTGTGATCAGTTGGTTAAATAACAATTTGCTTACATTAAATGTAGAAAAAACGACCTTCATTACCTTTTCCATTCATACCAATGACAAACCGGATTCCTCTTTGAATATCGTCTCCCACTCGTGCCTAAATGCAAATGACACAATTTGTCAGTGTCCCAAACTTAAAAACACTGAATCTACAAAGTACTTAGGAGTAATTATTGACAGAAATCTTAAATTTCATGATCACATTAATCACCTATCAGCGAGAGTGCGTAGACTTATAGTAATATTTAAAGCCTTAAGAAACACTGCACCAAAATCTGTCATAAAATCGGTCTATTATGCTCTCTGTCAGTCCCAGCTTGAATTCTGTATCACCACATGGGGTGGTACTTGTAAAACTCATCTCTTAAAAGTTGAGAGAGCACAAAGAGCACTCCTAAAGGTTAGTTTGTTTCTACCTTTTTATCACCCAACTACTGATCTCTACTCGAAATGGGAGGTACTAACTGTGAGGCAGCTATTCATACTGGGAACGGTTATGAAACAACATGCCCTAACAACTTTTGAACCAGAAAAAATCAGAAACAAACGTCGCAAACATGCGGTCTGTTCTTCATCGACTTTCAAAACTAAGTTTGCACATCGGTTTTTCTGCTACCAGGGTTCAAATCTGTACAATAAGGTAAATCGAGCTTTAACGCTATATCCCTTGCCAAAATACAAATGTAAGTCTTTGGTTTCGGACTGGTTAAAAAGATTGGATTACAATTTTGCGGAAAGTCTTCTTCACTCAAATTAGTACGCTACGAGCATAAGTTTATGACTTGCACCAAAACCCTCTCACGTACACATCGGCATACTACACTTGGTACTCAACACTACACCCTAACATTATTCACTCTCATAGAAACACACATACACACATACGCTGGCGCTCTTATTAACTTTTTGTTTATTGTTTCTTTTTACTTCTACCCCCATTATATTTTTTTACATTTTAGTATTAAATCTCCTTACCTGCAAATAACATTGGATTGTGTAATCATATTTTATTTTAAGTAAATCTTTATGTTCTTCCGTTGGGTGGGGACCTGGTGATCTGTAATACAGGCATTTTACGCCTAACTCAGACACCAGCTCCTCACATTGATAAAAATAATCAAATAATATGTGAAACCTAGAATAAGTTTGTCATTGTGAGGAGAAATAAAGAACTTATTATTATTATTATTATTATAATTCTTCTCTTAGTGAATATTGACTACACCAGAGGATATAAATTTACTATAATAAGTACCTGGCAATAAAATGGCTTTTCAAGGCAAAGTAGTGTTATAAGCTCAACAATGTTGCCAAAATGTGTGGAAATTCCTTGGTCCTGATAGCAGACGTCGCGAAACATGAAGACGCTAAACGCATTGTAGATGAAACTTTAAAATACTTCAGCCAATTGGATGTTTTAATAAACAATGCTGGTATTACCTTGACTCCTAGTATTATGGACCCGCAAGCTATGGATATCTTTGACCAGGTGATGGCTACAAATCTCCGTGCTCCTGTATTAATATCACACGTATCTGCTCCCCATCTTGTTAAAACTAAAGGTAACATCATCGATATCTCCAGTGTTGCTGCTCTACGAGTGTTGACTCCTAGCTTTCCCTACAATACGTCGAAAGCTGTTTTAGATCATTTCTCAAGGTCAATTGCTTTAGAGTTAGCACCGAGTGGTGTTCGTGTCAATACCGTGAACCCTGGGCCCGTGATATCAGATATAATAGAAAATACGGGTGCAACAAAAGAACAAATAGAAGTTACTTATGAAAAAATTGAAAAAATTACAGCTCTTGGCAGAGTATCTCAACAATTTAGTATTGTTTTTGGTAAGTGACAAGGCAAAATCAATAACTGGTTCGACATTTGTGACTGATAATGGAATATTGTTAAAAGGTTCACTTTAATAATTATTATTTTGTAAATGTTAACTCATTTATTTACACTTTTTATTCTTAGATTTATATATATATATATATATACTTAGACATTATGAGTATGTAAGTAGAGTAAAGTTTAAAGTTAACATTAAATGCGAGTTGTTGTTTGAATTTTACGGAATCGACGTGCAGGTGTCACTCTCTTGCGTTCTATCTTATCTTCTCACAATGTCAAAAAAAGCTAATTAAAACATTTGAACATTATTGAAATATAAGACTATTATAATTATCTGAAGCTCTTTGTCTTGCATACCTCACAAGGTAGTAAATTAGTACTGCCAATTATAACAAGGTAATGCAAATAAAAAAGGATTTATTACTTGGGTATATTAATGTAATCATACACATACAATACAATTCACCAGTGAGCTTGATTAGAATTTAGAGAATTTTCACTGAAATCTATTTATCTTAAAAAGCTATATTAATTTTGTGTTGGTTAATCCACTTATCAATTGGCAAAGAATAACATTAGGTTATGAGTCAGGAGCGCAGCGTAGTACCCTAAATAACGCGGGTATAACCGCGGTTTATGTAGTATTTATATAATGCCACACTACATGACTGGCATTATACATAATTATGCATAACAACATTTGGTACCTTATCATTGTCAGAGGGATATTCAATTCAGTCATCTAGCATTGCGTATCGATAAGATAATAATCAGACTATATTTATTCTCTGCGCACTGTGAATTCATAACATTGGTTAAAAATTTACGGCAAGAACATGACTTTTCAAGGCAAAGTGGTGCTAGTGACTGGTGCTAGTTCAGGTATAGGAGCTGCCATAGCGATCAAGTTCGCAGAGGAAGGAGCACAAGTTTGTTTAGTTGGAAGAAACAAAGACAAGCTCAATAATGTCGCCAAAAAGTGTGCCAATCCATTAGTGTTAATAGCCGACGTCGCCAAGGATGAAGACGCTAAACGAATCGTAGACGAAACTATAAGGTACTTTGGGCAACTGGATATTTTAATAAACAATGCTGGTATAACATTGCCTATTAAAATCACAAGCCCGCAAGCCATGGATATCTTTGACCAAGTAATGGCTACAAATCTTCGCGCGCCTGTGCTTATAACAAATTTCGCTGTTCCCCATCTTTTTAAAACTAAAGGTAACATCATCAATATCTCTAGTGTTGCTGCTCTACAAACAATTTCGTGCTTTGCCTACAACACATCGAAAGCTGCTTTAGATCATTTTACAAGGTCAATTGCACTAGAACTAGCGTCGAGTGGTGTTCGTGTCAACACAGTTAACCCTGGACCTGTGAAAACAGACTTGATACAAAAGATAGGTGCAAGCAAAGAACAAATAGCAGCTATTATAGAAAATATGCCTACAATTACAGCTCTCGGCAGAGTATCTGAACCTGAGGAAATAGCTGATTTAGTCTTGTTTTTGGCAAGTGACAAGGCTAAAGCAATAACTGGTTCGGCACTTGTGAGTGATAATGGAATGTTGTTAAAAGGTGTACCTATTATGTAAATATGCATGCGAAACTATTTATGTGAATATCGCAAAATAAGTTAATTTATCAGAATAGAATGGATGAAGGTTAATTGTAATCTTTTATTATAAATCAAATTCTAATTAAATACATTTATTGTCTAATTCAATAAATACCTATGCATTTTTACATTGACTTTTGATTTCAGTACTGTAAACTACTTATTCAATTGCCGTTACAAGAAGTTTCACTCTCTGACACTACATCTCGTCTAAAATAATAATACTTACGCAGGTATTGCTGGATTCTCTAGATGATAAATATATTATTTTTCTTGATGATTATGTTGACTTTGTTTTGTTATTTATTGCATTAGGCACTTTTTTGATTACAATTTTATATTCACAAGTCATTTCATGATTTTTGATGGGAGTGAATACAGCAAGAGACATATGTCAGGATTGTTGCAAATGACGTTCCGTAGTCTCTGCCTACCCCTCCGGGAAACAGGCGTGAGTCTATGTATGTATGTCATAATCTGTTGATATTCCTGAAATTGGCGCTTTTTTGTGCAACATGCATTTCTTTAATTTTAAGATATATATTTCTGTTTACAACTAATTGGTTGTTGTGAAGATACAATAATATGATTAGATAAAGGACCATGCGTCAAATTGGGCTCAGTGTCCAACAGAGTTATGGCATATGCCATTGGAAAGGATTTTGTTCGTACTGAAATTTTTACTACCAGCACCACCTTCAATTCCATTGCAGAAAACAGATATGCACTTAAATAGATTTTGTAGAAAAAAATACAATTGTTAGTCATAAAACTGTTATCACATATGTATAACAATATATTCATACTTTAAAATCAGTGGCGTAGCTAACTTTGGTGGCACCCGGGGTGGAAGTTGGCGGTCGACCGTTTTCTTTTTTTTTAGTCGATACCTAACAATTACGGTGTCTATGTGTTTTATATGTTTGTACATTGTTCTTTAAGTCGAGTTCGGGTGGCATCCCAAAAAGGGTGACATCCGGGACGGAGAGCCCCCCGCCGCCCCCTCTCCCTTCCTGCGCCACTGTTTAAAATAATGGTAAACAGCGCTTGCGCCCGAGTGATTTACAACACTATCCTTCCCTCTCATACCTCTCGGATGCCTGCCCCGCGCCCATGTGCTCTCAGTCAGTCGACTCGTGATTCTCATGGTGTTATCTGTGTGTCCAAAAACAGGACAGGTTAGAAGTACCCTGAACGGAAGAGCATACATGAGGAATCTGATGGGAGTGAATGAAGCAAGAGAGATATGTCAGGATCGTTGCAAAGGCGTTCCGTAGTATCTGCCTACCCCTCCGGGAAACAGGCGTGAGTCTATGTATGTATGTATGTATGTTATGTGTGTTTTCGTGTATCCTCTTGGCACATACAATTTAATCCACCGCCAGGTCACCTAAACAATATCATTATTGATATTGATTGAAATGTTAATAAAATATTTTTAACTGTTAGCAGTTGTTTTATTTTTTATGTATTCTTTGCACATGGAATTAAAACTAGTTAAAGATGTGAAACAAAAAAAACTACAATGCCATAACAGCATTACTTTGCAGGATTATAGTTTATTTATGGTAGAAGAAAAATATTTATAGCAAAATAACCGCATGGATTCTTCGCAAAAATGAGTTTATATCTTTATAATTAGTGCTTTACAAGTATGTTGAAAGTGGTCTCGTCTCTGTTGGTGGGTGAGCCCAGGCTTCATACATTTTTGCCCATGGTCCTTTAGTACCTATATAACCGTTATGCCCTATATTGATAATTGAGCCTTGTTTTCATCCTTACATTACCAATTAACATTTAATTAGTCTCGTCATGAAATAAGAACTGCTGAAACAGAAGTTTTATAATGTTTTATTTTTTTTAACTTCTTGCACATAATTTACAAATTATTGTACAAAGGCGGGCTTAATGCCATTGGCATTCTCTACCAGTCAACCTTTGGGTGGTGCAGGGATAATCATGGTAGGTGCATAAAAAAGCGTAAAGTTATTTAATAAATATGAAATAAGTAACGTTATATAGGAAACTAATAAAATAATAAACGAACAATATAATAAAATCATTTAATAAATACATATTATTATAATATATAATATACGAATATAAAATACACAAATAAATACTTAGCTATAAATACATAAGTTACGTAATATTATGTACAAATATATATTATATAAAAATATGCCTACTGTTGTGATTCTGTCAACTGTTCCATGTATCGCCTACGTACTTAAAAAGTTCACGAGACGAAGACATCCTGATCTCTGGAGGGAGTGAATTCCACAAATGAATAGCTTGGATGTTAAAAGACGAATGGACAAGAGTGGAGCTATGAGAAGGACACAAAAGAAGTAGATTATTTGTGGAACGAAGGTTTTTGTTATGCCACTGCAGAGATATTGAAAGTGAGGAGTCAGGTAAGTCACGTTTGGTGAGTTTAAATAAATGTGCGCAAATTGCGACGTTGGCGGATAGGCAGCCATCGCAATTGGGCACGGTAAGAGGAAATATGGTCGTATTTACGGAGATTGAAAATTAACCGAATGTAACTGTTGAGAAGTCGGTCAAGTTTATTGAGCAAATCTGCATTCAGATCGAGATAACATAATACATCACCATAGTCGATAAAATAAAAGTTTGCACAAGCATTGTTTTCGTCTTTATTGGAAGGAAATTCTTAAGGCGATAGAGAGACCGCAGGGAACCCGTGACTTTCTGACTGACACTCGCAATTTGAGAACGCCAGTCAAGAGTAGTGTCCAGGTGTAAACCGAGATTTTTCACACTAGGGCTGAAGGGAATGATAGATCCGTTGAATGTCATAGGTGGAAGAGAATTTAAATTCACTTTGCACATCATCCATGAGCTTCCTATCATGATGGCTTGGCATTTAGTCGGATTTACTGAATTAATAATTTAATTCGTTTCATTTGACAGTACTTAATCTGAGCCCTAAATAATATAACATGTTATTACAGCTAAAATCCAATAACATTTTCCCGGAAACATATAACGATAAGAAACAGTCAGTTCTAAAGTATTACACATAAAACGAATATTGGATTGCATTCATACACTTTATAATCTACAGTCCAAACTCACAACTTGCTTGAGTAAGTAAGATTTTTTTTAGGTATGGTAACACCAAAACTTAAATTTAAAATTTGAAAGCAATCAAGTTTTATTGGACAAAATTTATTGCACATTTAAAATTTGTGAGTTTGCACCACTCATTAAATCGAACTTTATAAAACAGGGAGTCTGTCTGACCAAAGTTAGTTTATGTTTGTTACACAAAGTTTAACAATTAATTACTTAAAATTTAATCTTAATGGCGCTGTTCACCCGAAGAGGAAATGCAGTGAATTGGGATTATTTATCGTCGTGATTGGTGATTTATCGGTGTGTGTGGAGTAATATGTAGTTCCACTGCCAATTTGTCAATTAGTGTCATTGATGACATATCTACGCGGCAGGAAAAGAGAACGTGAATTATATGTATATGTAAGATTAAGGGTAAGGTTACAAGATGGAGATGCTTGGAAAGGTGTTAAGGAGACCTTTGCCCAGCAGTGACACAACAAAGGTTAACAAAAAAAGGCTGATGTCAGGCCTCTGAACATAAATTAATATTTTAAGTCCGAAGCATAATAAGAACGTAAATAAGAACTTATATCCCAAGCGAGAATTAATGCGACAGCAAGAAGTGAATTATATCATTGTGTATTGCATATCAGATACTTTGTAGCACAAAAATGTAACCTTAACAACCCTCTAACGTATTTATGAAGTGGCTTGCAGTACCATCTATTGGCGTAAGATTAATAGATAGTCAATTCTTATAGAAATGGAAATAACCATAGTAAGAAAACGATGAAATACATATTTAGGAGTTTGGAGCCGCCTATGTTCAGTGGTGAACCACAATAGGCCGATTGATTGATAATAATAATAATTTATTGGTTACCAAAAAATACAATGCAGGTTGTCATTATAGGCACAGAAAAACGTGTTACAGTAAATGCTGTAACAAACTATGAACGTTGACAGCTGTACTCGTATAAAACCAATATAAAACTGTGTGACAGCTGTCAGCGCCTTCCATCAGTTCAAGGTTTGATTTTTGTAAAATACAACATTAATTAAATTAATTTAAATTAATATTTTTGGTTTGAATGGAAAAAAGTTACACATTATTTATAAGATAAAGGCATGCAACAAATGTGTGTGTGTGTGTGTGCATGATGAATATGTGTTTGAGTGTTAGCTGTATAATATTTTGTTTTATTTAAAAAAAATCTGTTTCTGCGTATGTTAGACTCTGGAGCCAGATGTTTGGCTTGCCTTGAGTTGAGTTTGTAGATATTAATTAACTCATTTGCTCTTTTGTAGATACGGGTGGTTAGTTCATAATACTGCCGACTTGCCAAGGCAGTTCTGTGGGTGACAGTAGAACAGATTATTTTGTTCCTGCGATTAACATTTTCCTGGTTATAAGGCAAACTTATGTGTTTACGCAGTAATAGTTGCTTAACAAAGAGCTGTCTCACTGTTTTAGGACTGTACTTTCTTTGTATAGAGCAGTAGTGCCATACCGTCTTAGCTTACCAAGTATTATTTTAAGCACTGCTCTTTGCGTGCGTTCCAGACTAATCATACACGTAGGACCTATACCACCCCAAGCCAATATACAATATGACATAATTGATTGTGCGAGTACATAGTTCACAAGAATCAGTGTTTCGTGATTAGCAGAGTATGTTAGCTTTCTGAAAATCGGCATCAACTTTCTGACACTAGGGACCAAATTGTTTATACGTGGTTTCCACGATAAATTACTATCTAGAATTACGCCCAAATATTTTATTTCGTTGACGTGTTCTATCTGAACGCAGCCACATATTTCGATTTGTGAGTTGCAACAGTGGGCTTTTAGGCAAAGTGAGTTCATTGGAGGAAGTGAAGTATACCGAGAGAAGACGGCGATGTACTTAGTTTTTTGAGTATTTAGTGTTAATATTTTTATTAATAATTTTTCATTACTTCTAAGCCACATCATTACCTCCCGTAGAGCCGCCTCACTGAATTGACGATCTTGTTCCCAGTTCTTCCCATAAACCAACAGTACTGTGTCATGTACTAGCATATGTGCTAGTATTTTGCAATGAGGTAGAGCTTTAGTACAAAGACTTTTTAAGTAAATGAGGAAGAGAGTCGGACCATTGATGCAATGCTTATGGGTCGACACACACAGGGCGTATTTTTGGGCCTAGACCCACTCTCATCTCTTCTACATTATCAATTTGTGTAGCCCCAGATCAAGCAACAGTGATCATAGATGGCACTACTGAACTTCTTGGGAAACATAAACTTTCATGGAACTACGAAGTGCATGTAATCGAAAGCTTAAGTGATTTTTTTTATCTGAACTTACATATTACTTTAAAACGTAAGTCTAGGTGCAAGGTCCTTAAAAAAATAAGCCTATGGTTCTTCAATCTAAAAATAAACAATTTCTTGCAATGATGAAATTGAGAACAGTGTAAACTATAGATCAGTACGTTAATTGTCCCTTTTGTATAAACGGTGAATGAATAAAGTTAATTAATGTTTGAATTTCCTCACTCAAAAGAAGCAAATCTTAAGAATTTCGTAAGAACTGTATATTGTGTTAGTAAAATCTGTGGGTATACCAATGCATGCTTTCGAGTCTAAACCCACGGCGCACACAACTGAGAAACTGCACTCTTGAACATACTGACACTGGTCTAAACCACGATATATTGCTAAACCTCTGGGTTGCTGAGGTCAGACGGAAAACACTCTGAGGACTAGTTAATTATCAATCAATTGCTCTGCCCATATGTAGCATTATGGTACTAGAAAGAAAAATAAGCATGCCTCATTATTTCATGACTAATAATACATTTTCAGCTTATCCTAGCACGCCCACGCTTTGGTTGGGTGGAAATCCACAACTTTAATGGATGATTCCTGTACGCGATGAATGTACGCGTTATTTGTCATAAAGCGAAGCTACTAATTTTTAAAATAAAGCTGATATATCTATTACAAGTCACTTAATTTTTTCAGGTAAAATACGTCTGGCAATAATTCAATAGCAATAGTATAATTTGATTACAGTAACTATTCAAGTGTAGTATGTAGGCTCTTAATATGCAATAGAACTCAGACCTAAAGACAAAATAAATATAAGCTTGTCTGTATATTTATAAAATTCTTCAGTCACTGACTGACTGACAGACAACGCACAGCCAAAACCATTGGGCGTAAGAAGATGAAATTTTGGCATGTATATTTCTTTAGGAAATCCCTTCTTAGTGCACCCCGCACTAAGAAGAGATTTCCCAATAGGCCACGGGACTGGACAGAAACGTTTAAAATAAAAAATTATGTGCAGACGACTAGCTAGCGGGTATCCTTTAGTCTAAAATAATAACAGAACGATCTAGAAGTATACGTTTTAGTAGTTCACGGTTTTTATGATTTTTATCATAAACCTTGAATGACTTAGCTTTACAGCTTTAAACAGCGACTTTTTACAAACTTTTTACAGCAGTTAAATACTAATTAAGAAACAAACTAAGCTATTGTCAAAAAATATTATTTGCCTGATTGCCAAACCCAGAACATTAAAAAAAGAGCAACGTCATCACAGCTTTATTAAACTACATTGAAGAGTATACTGAAATAAGTCAAGAGACGTACAATCAGTCGAAAGATTAATCTTAGATCCAATTGCACAACTCTAACGAAAATTGTACGGTCTAAGCCTGGCCGCACACATCCGTTTTCAGGCCCGATTTTCAGATCAGTTTTTCAGGACCGTTTTCAGTTAATTCCGTGAGCAAAGCGATTTTCATTTATTTTCCTTTGGCCTAGACATGGGTTATATAGGTAATTGAAATATTAGGTATCACATGATTGTGATTGAATTGTTTGCGTGAAAAATACCTGTGACAAAATACTAGGTACCTATTACAAAATCCGGACAAGTGTATTTCGAGCCACGCACAATGTAGGGTCCCGTATTAGCCTTTATCTAGTGTCCTAAGGATAAAAGAACTCAAGCACAATAATTATTAATTTAATCGCTTGCAAATGTAAGTTTGTGTTAATCGAATATTACTAGTTAATAGTAAAGCCTAATGAGCCCTTATAATTTTCATTGAAAGTGCTTCATGTTTGGTTAATTATTCACGACACGGGAATTAACGTGATTTTTATACGTATTTACATACCATTTATGTTTGACGTTTCGGAACGGTTGCACGTCCCATGGTCACAAGCTGACTGGCGCTGCAATTTTACTAAGAAACTTTTATTGCTTTCACCGATGGCAGACGAGCCAAGGGCCCACGTGATATGGTAAGTGGTATCCGTGGCTCATACTTAGCTGTGTTTACTTAGTATTGCAGGAACCATGCCAAATAAGTACAACCAAGTTGCTGCCTACCGGAAGGAAGAGGAGAAGGAAAAAGGATCAGGATGGGGACCGGGAAAGGAAAGGTGGTTGGGCCTACGGCGTTCTCACTCACTGTACAAAACACAAAATAACAGATACCGTTGCTTGACATCGACTTCTGTGAGAGCGTAGTACTTCTCCGGTCAAGCCAAACCATTTGTGCTGGAATCAGCATGGCCCTATTACCGACAATTTGCGAGCTGTGCCTATTTCCAGTTATATGCATGGCAGAGAAGACTAAACGCACGGATAATCGACCTGCTTGCCGCAAGAGCCGCATAATATGCTAGACCGGGAGTGATTAATCATGGAAATCATTAGGCATATTGTTAATTTCAGATTGCCAAAGACCCCACTCCTACAAGATGTGATGTGCAGATTACTCACATTTGTTGTCAGAGCTTGAATATTGGCACAATGGTGAATAAACTAAATAAAAACCAAAGCAACTTCCTCCAGTAATTACCATGCTCCGTACGAAATTGAGCAACACAGTGATCCCCCGCTAACCAGGTATGGCCAGTCGCTCACGAACGTCTGGAAAGAATTGCTAGAGGGGGACGGCCCTTGGTTGATGTATTCCAACGAAACTGCTATTCGTCGAGGAGGCCTAAGTAGACATCGGCGTGCTGGTTGAACAACCTAAGCAGTTTATTTCTATCACGAGGTGCTAGGAAATTTGAATCCATGCTTTCTCGTATGGTATAATCTATTTAGTAATCTGTGGTAATACATTGATGCACGTTTTTGGACCTCAAAATCAACCGAAAGTACACCTGCCAGTACTGACAAAGCTTCAGTGCTAACTGAGCTTTACACAAAAATTTAAAAATATCAACGCAAGATGTTGACTCTTGTAGTGATTGCCGACGTACAGCACCGATAGTTGGCCTATCGGCTCATACAGGCGTACACATACAATCTAAATATTTTGCGTCATTTACTTTTAAAGTTGTGAAATTACAGTTCTGAATGGAAGTCTCCATATCGCAGTTGACATCTTAGACAAACCGTAAAAGAAATGATTGTGTTGAACAATACTCGTATACAGTGTGTTTCATAAACCCCCGTCTGATCTCGAAAGGTCATATTACTGACTTATCAGGCATACCAGGAAAAATAATAAAAAAAATCTAGGTCATCATAAAACATCAGAATAAATTTCCTTAGCTCAGTGCTAACGAGAAACATTACCCCGAAATTAGCGAAAATTCTGTAAACTAACAACACTCCCCTCAATAGCGGAATCCTTTATGATTCTTAAGGCCCATCCACACGGCACAATTTTACCACTGATCAAATTTTCAATGGAATTGGCTTTGCCCGTCTACACGACACAATCAAATGACTGAATTTCATTCCGTCCACCCAATTGGTTAAAATCTGGTGGTCCGCACACCCGATGAACTTGAGTTGGACGACTGGCGTCTACACGTCACGATTTAATCAAGTGATTTAGTCAAGTTGGACGTAAAATTGTGTCGTGTGGATAGGCCTTTAAATTTATTAAAAATTGTCGGCTTTCGCCGCTTACCGTGTCAAAGGGCATGCCGCCTTTTTAAAATAGTGCAATTTTACCGTCAAGCGAGCCGCCGTACACAAAGGGACCGCTCTAGTGATGTTTACGATCAAGAGATAATATCGATTTATTTAATTTTAACATGACATGTTAAAACTAGAATAATAGCCTGCTAGACTACTAGGCCAATGATAGCCTAGTGATGATACCAACGGATTGCCGTGCAGAGGGTATCGGGTTCGAATCCACGGCGCGCATCAAATACATAATAAGATAATAAGACTTTTCCAAGTTACGTGCGTAATAAATAGTTAATATCCCTGTGTCTCGGAGAGCACGTTAAACCGTCGGAGCAACAGTCATGAAGATCTTTGACAGTCGTCACGCGGAGTCAGTACCCTTAAATAAACTGATTCTAGTCTAAACCATGGAATGTTTTTATTTATTAACAGCAAATAAAAACATAAATTTACACAAAGCTGACGTTTTAGGGGTTTAGCTACCGATATTCTATCAGGTAAACAATAACATAAAATGTCGATAGAAACAGTACTCCAGTGAATACCATTTGTTACATCTCTATTTATTTACCTATTTGATTTACGAATTAACTATTTGCCTACTTGAACACTCAGTCTTTCGCTAGCTTTCCTTTTGTTTAGACTTCCGCGTGAAATAGTAGATTCGTTAGGTATGTCATATTCAAACCCTGAATACTTTAACATGTTGATGTGCTTAGGTAGGAGTGAATGCAATTATGCAGGTGCTCGTAGAGAGTACGAGGAACGGTATGCCAGACCACGGGGTCTACCCGTGCCGTCGGAGCGCGCGTTTCAACGGCTTCACCACCGGGTGTACAACACGGGCAGTGTTCGCGATGATTCGAATCGCAATCATGGTGGCAGACCACAAAGTAGCGACGGTGTAGTGGAACAGGTCTTACAATTATTCGCTGAGGATCCCACGCAGAGTACCAGGAGTGCGGCACGTGAACTGGGCACCAGTAACGCGCGAGTGTGGAGGATATTAAAAGAAGACGGACAACATCCTTTTCACTACCAACGTGTTCACTCACTTATGCCGTCGGACTATGCCCACAGAAGACAATACTGCAACTGGCTACTTGGCAAAGTAGAAGAGGATGCTACGTTCTTGGAGCGCGTGTTATTTACCGACGAATGTTCATTTGTGCGGACGGGTGTTTTCAACTGTCACAATGAACACGTCTGGGCTGTTGAAAATCCACACGCGATGAAAGAAAGCCATTTTCAACATCGTTGGCGCATCAATGTGTGGGCGGGAATCCTCGGCGACCGTATTATTGGTCCGCATTTTTTAAATGAAACCATGAACGGTACCAATTATTTAAGATTTTTGAGGGAAGTTCTAAGTGACGAGTTAGATTCGTTGCCGTTAAGCTTCCACCGCAGCTTGTGGTTCCAGCACGACGGTGCCCCACCTCATTTTTTACGAGCTGTGCGTGAGTATCTTGACGCACAGTTCCCTGGCAAGTGGATTGGACGAAGCGGGCCTATCTCGTGGCCACCAAGATCACCGGACCTAACGCCTTTAGACTTTTACTTGTGGGGACACGTTAAACAAATAGTGTACCAAAAACCGTGTGACACTGAAGAAGAAATGCGTGCGCGTATCGTTTCTGCTTTCCGAAGTTTAAACCCAGGAGTGTTAAGAAGTGTGCGTTCGGATATGGTGCAAAGGTGCCGTAAGTGTCTGGACGTGGGCGGCGGACATGTGGAGAATGACCGTCGCAACTTACAGCAAGTTGATATTTTTATCAATTGAGGTAGGTACCTAGTTACGTAAGATTAAACCAATTAAAAAGTAGGTAGTTATTAATGTAAGTACCGTAGTCATAGCGCGACGATTTTCTCTTAGATGGGTGACCGCGTGTGACATTACATGAAAGCGCTTCCGGGCTTCCGACGGCCCGTAAAGCCGCATCCAAGAATCGTTAGGCCATGTCGTAGGTATTCGAGCAGTTTGAAAACAGTGACACCAGAGTTGGCCACGCACTCGCACGAAACAAACAGAAAACCTTAATACTGTACTTTGTTTTACGGAGTTTTGCCTAAACCGTCGAAGCAAAAGATCAGCTGTTGCATCAAGTGCATAAAATCTGTTTATACCTAAAATAATACTTGGCACGTGTAAAGGACGATGACGCGCGGCGGCGGCTTTTGTCAAAGGAGGCGGTCGGTTGGCCTATGCACTCAAAGGCGCCGCTTTTGCCGTCAAATTTTTATGAACTTTAGGTAGATACCTAGCTAATACGATTTATGAGTCTTTAGTGTTGCCATGGGTAATCTGATATGATATTATTTAAAATTAATTAAATTTACATGGGAAAATTTTATGTTGAATTTCCGTGAAATAATGACAAATATCTCATCATTTTACGCTACTCTACAACCCCTTCATTGATCGGACGGATGGATATGTAACACCCTGTATGTATCAAATATAGGTAAGTATTATAAGTAGATATCGATACTTCAATATCGAGTACTTTTCTTAGTTCGTACCCTAAGTAAGATTCGAGCGCGACGCGTTGCGTTAATTGTCAAACACATTATTGTCAACGCAGTCGTAGGTCACAATTTGTTCGACACGAATCGGATCGCTTTGCACTCGATCGTCACGCAGAACATGGGCTAATGTGCACATAATTATATTTCACGACAAGACAATCAATGACGTCAGTTCACTTTCGATAGATCTAACTTATTTTACCTCGATATTAGAGAAGTTAATTCTTCTCCAGTCGGACCAGTCTAAGTATTCGTTCTAAAACTAGTGTGGCTCCAATGCTTATAAAAATATAGTAGATTTCTTGCCCAGTATGCTAACAACTATGGGTACCAATTATATTTTATAAGATAACTTTGCCATAAACATGAGGCGTAAGGTAAATTTTTTAAAGTAGATAATTTGTAAGATGTAGGTGCGATATGTAGATAATGCCTAAAAATAAATGATCCCTGGATATGAATGGCACACGAACGTTGCAAATCGCAAAATCAAACAGAGGCCTATATCTAACAGTGGATAAAATCGGGCTTTGGATGATAATAATGATTCGATACGATACCTGCCATTAAGTACTTATTGAGTAAAAGCATCGAATGCAAAGTATCAAGTAAGTACAAAATTATGGAAATCGAAAGGAAAAATACTCGATACCACAGAGTATCGATATTTTCCGTTCGTTGGTTAGTATAGTATTATACGTATCAGCAACGGAGGAGAGGACGTGTTCGTCTTGAGCATCGGTCGCATGAAGCAGTATAGATCCGCTACGATAACCCCATTTAATAAAAAATAAAAATCCTTTTTGCTATTGGTTATTAAAAACTTTTTAAAGGTTTAGATTATTTATGAAAAATATGCAAGTAGGGTATACCAAAGAGTATACAAATACTACGTAAGCGTACGAGAACTCATACCAACATAAAGATACTAATTGACATCGTTTTTATGTTGTCAGCATTGTCATATTTGTAAATATAGGGACACCCTCTAGTGATTAACGAAATATCGATATCGATAATATTCGGTAAGAAATAATTATAATTACGTTTCGACTAGAATTATACATTTCCAACACAAATAAAATATGGTTTTAATATTTACGTGTTTATTCAAACAAATTAGCCTATTCTATAAATCTATTCTAGATTTGCGAAGAAAAATACGCAGAACTAAAAGATATAATTTGTATGTACATGTAATGGAAAGGTTTTCAACATTTCTTCTGTAATAGGATTTAAAGAAATGTCTATAGATACAAGGCACAGCTGTTTTTCTGACTTGAGTTCCCTTTTTTTAAGTCTTTCGGCTTAAAATGCTTGCCACACACATAGTTCAACTGATGTAATTTTTCAATGGGCACATAAATCAAGTCTTGGTTTCCAGTTGCAGCTACTCATTTTTACATCTAAAAAGAAAAAAAGAATATAATTTTTAGTCCTTGTGCCAATTTCTAATAACGGATTATCGATAACTGACAGGCAGCACTATTGTTTACCTACAAAGTACTAGGATATGAAACTTTAGAATATTTCCTTATTTTTTATGTTTCATTGAAATATATCACATTATATAACATTATAAATATTCATTGATCTTTATCTAGGGACATTTTGCCATAAATACCTACCCTTTTTTTATTGCTTGACCGGCATGTTGTTGTATGCCATATTTCGCACGTTATTTTGCTTGTTTTCATTGCGCTCCTTTCAATGCTAATCAAATAAATATAGTAACACTAACACTAGAAGTATAAAATGACATTTATTTGGTATACACAAAGCACTTTTACAGTATGTTTTTTACGTTTCATAAACAAACTACATAACGCGGCAAAATTCAATCTGGATAATAATGTGACAGTTGTGACATTTGACACTATTGACAGCCAAGGCGGTGATGTACGTATAACCCGTCTAACTTTGAAAGAATACTGTTCCAAGGGTACATAGTGAAGGATGCTATCTTCACGTTTTATACATAAAATAGTAGCCATTAAAAAGATAGCACGTTTCATACATTCGGTTTTTTCTTAGGAACTTGCGCCAGGCTGGGGTATACCTAATCTGTGTAAAAACCTGTCAAGTATGCGTCAGAGGTATATATAAACAATTTTAGGTGGACGACACAGAAGAATAATTAAAGCAGTGGACGACTATACTAAAGCTTTTCATTATTTTTAAAACATTTAGGGCCTTATATTTGGCCTTTTAGTGGGTTCTATGATAAGTTTTATAATTTTTGTATGGCGACGGCGCGTCGCAACCCTGTCCATCAGAAACAGCCACGTCCATTCTGACAAGTGTCTGATTTATGAAGAATAAGTTTTATGCTATTGTCAAATTGAATGTCTGAATGTGAATGCATAAAACCATACAATTTCAAAGCAAACAATAAATGAGGAATATGAATTGTTTACGTTCTTTAATTATTGTTTTCATCTCGCATAGAGTATGTATGTACCTCTCTACCACTTTTATATACAAGTAGAGAAACAACAGTTTAAGCAGGAATGGTTTTCAGTAGCGAATATGAACCTTTCACATCACGCATTATTATGATGTAACGAAAATGATAAAATAACTATATTATTATATTATCCTCTTGTCTGTTTCTGATTTTGGCGTAAATTTGAAGTCCCCAGATAAGGGTCCCCAGATAAATATAAACCTTATTAGTCCAACCTCTCTGTACTACACATACATTGTCGTGTGATTCTGACACATAGTATTATACCTAGTATTTGTATAATCCTTAGACAAAAGGTTAGAGCGAGACCAATCATTAGTCTATGGTATACTCTTTGATTCTGACAAAATAAACTTCAAACCAATGATACATGATAAGATGTACGCATGCGCTAAATTCCGGTATGACGTCACGAGCCGTTCCGCGCGCGCTTGATTTTCATTTCTTTCAGTCCACGGAATGTTTGCTGTTCAGACCAAAATCAAACGTTTGTGGTAGGCAGTAAGCTCATTTTTTATTAATTAGATGATTTTGAGAGCCCGAAAACATTACAAACCTAAAATCAGTCCCTGAAAACGGGCACTGAATTTTTTCAGTTCGGAACGAAATGAAACTTTTGCCTGCTTTCCGATCAAAGTAAAATCTATCGTTTGCGGTGGTAAGTACGTTTATTTTACAAAATACATTTGATACAGTCGACAAATGAAGCTCGCTAGTCTCACGGAATTCCGCCATGAAAAATCGGTCCTTAAAATCGGATGTCTGCGGCCAGGCTTATCGAGTAATTAATATCCGGAACTTATCGGCGGATCGTGAAACAGACCGCAAGTGTGTTGCAATACATGGATAATATCTAGTCAAATCATTAAACTGAGCCGTTGGCATAGGATGTCTAATTATCGACCATATCTCCGGTTTGATTGATGTATGAAATTGTGCTGAGAAATTATTTAAGGAAAACAAGAAGTGGAACGATACTTTCACTTCTAGTTTTATTAAAAACCAAAAAGCTTGATACATCTCTACACAACCAGTAAGCAATACCTGCGTGTATTTGCTTAAAATTCGGGTAGTTTATGTAATAACATGTTGATATCAATCTACGGTTTGCAGATTCTATCTCGTTTTAAAAAAATACATTTAAACCGAATTATCTAAAAACAATTTTTTTATATAATTTGATTTTAATGTGTAACATTCGCGTAATTCCAAGAAAATACTACAAGAACATGTTAATACCCAAATAATTTTGGGATCCCCCACCCACCTTGGGATCTGGGTACATTTCTAGATGCCATAGCGTTGTTACTAACATTTTTTTTTAAATACCTATAGAACTACGTGAAGTCTTTTTTAGGACCAAGGTGATATAGAAAAAAACATTTCTCAAACGGACTTGCACTGAATTCACGCACGCATGAACATCTTCCTGGAAACATTTCAACTTGTTTTAACATATTTTCGACGTCATTTTGATTTTTATGGTGTTCATATTTTGATATTGTTTGCTTCCAATTAACATTGCATTGTTAATTGTGCTTGAGCATACTCATCATTTCGGTAATGACTGCCTTTTGTTGACTCTATTGCTGGTTATGCTGAAAATGAATAGTTAATCTTTTGTTTACCGATTTGGAGATTAATCGGTGGAAAACAATAGCAAGTGTTTGATTGCGAAGCCTGCAGCCAGCGGTGAACAAAACCGTTTCTGTTTACCATCTCGTTTTTAATAATGAAATTTAACATAAAATTGGTAATTTGGAAAGAGAAAGAGTGTTCTCACCCTTATTTCATAGAACATAGCTTGTGCTTGGTGAAAAATCTTTTTATGGACAAAATATTGTATTGATGATGTCAAATGGTTTATGCTGTTTAAGATATATTCATATAAAGTAATAAATAAATAGAAATCTTGTAGTTTGTTTGACTTTAATTGACCTCTAGACGGAGTATGTTATTACACAGGTGAGATTCTACAAGCAAAATTGAATTGGACAAGTTGCCGCGACCATAACCACAGGATCGTCACCAATATCAATGCGGACAAAGCAGGTTGGAATTTGGAATATCTTTGTAAATACTATTCTTATTAATCCAATTTAGTCATGGCACTTATGAAGGTTGAAGTTTTTGATGGACTGCATCTTCAATTGCCTTATTTTCTTCAAATCTTTCAGTCATATAACGCATGGAACTTATAAGAAATCACTGCGACGGTAAATAAACTGAAGCTAGATAAACTGACCATTTAATGAGAAGCATTATAGATTACAACAAATCATATATACTGGTACACACGAGATATAAACAGAAAAGGACGTAGACATTTTCAATTAAAATAAAAAATATGGCAGAAAATATGGACTTACAAAGAGACCTGAATGTTGGAGAAGGCCTTACTTGGACAAATATACCGGCTTGTCGTCACAGACTCACTAGTCATTTTGATGAAATTAAAAATTATTGACAAAATTCAGTTTATTTTTATATAAAACTCTTACATTGCTGACTAACTGACATACAACGATCAGCCGAAGTTATCGGGCAAAAAAATAAATTTGGCATGAAAATAAAGTACTATGCATAATTGTCTATACCTTGGAAGGGGTAGAGATGTAAAGTTGCCAGCCTAATGCCGTCTAACGGGCACATTAGTGTCCGTTAGATGGCATTAGGCTCGCCCCCTATTACATTGGGACCGAAACATATCTGGCGAAGTGTGGGTGTGTAATACACCTCTGCCGGGAATAAAGGTGTGACGTTATATTTTATGTTTTTGGGCAGTCCTGCACTAAGAGAGGAATTCCTGAAATTCAAGATCAAGATTTCCTGGATTCCATTCCAGAGATGTTAAAAAATTGCGGGAATAGCTCCCGGCATCCTCTAGTTACATATACTTATCATCATAATAGCAAATCAGTTGCGTGACTTACCTCACACTATATCATCGCCGAGCCTAAACTACAAAAGTTACAAAATATGGAAATTGAACAGTGGCTTTCTTTTATGCCGTAGGAACCACTTTGGGAAGGGTTTCTCATATTTCACTACTAAGGGGCTTAAAAGTTTCAGCAGCTTATTAATAAAAACTACAGATTTTAGATAAGACCGTGTTTGCTGCTACTTGGCACCACATACGCATTGTCACACTACATTGTCTAACCTTCTAAAATTGCGGCACATTGGTTGAAGAGGTGCCCAATAGTGTGAAATTTTCACAACTAACAACATTAACTAAAATTATAAGAAAAACGTATCCAACTAAATCTCGTTACCAACCTAGAGTGGTAAAGTTATAAAATATGTTTAATGACTACACGACTTACTCTTAGGCCCTTCATACACAAGGCAACGTGACTATCTGATTCTAATTATAGTAATATACTTACGTCGGGCGTATATAGAAGCACACCATTTTTACACGTGGCATTGGATCTCAAGACGCGAATCGTTTCTTCGACATTCGTTAACTTTATGGCGCTGATACACCTGAGCATTCACTTGTAACAGAACAGCGAGCATCCGCCGTTTTTGATTTGTCGAACCGAACATTTTCACGATCATTCTAGCGGACACTCTCAATTCAAATAGTCCCTAGAATACAGAAAAATATAAAAATCGCACTACATCAGCAGTTTTACCCAATATATTTACTTTAGATTCACTTGTGAATTATTTCTAGAGTAAGATACATAAACATATGACGTTTCTAAATAATAAAATGCAGATTTTAATTTGAACAGGTTTAATAAATCACACAAGTGTCTGTTCCTGCGTTCAAATTTATTTATCGACATCGAGAGTTTATCAACTTTCTATTGAAAATAATTTTGAGTAAACAAAATCTAAGGATCTATTTAAAATATTATCGATATTTTATTGATATTTATTCTGAGTAAAGTAAACCCATCACTATTCAAGTTAAAATTAGTGACAAACTACGAAGATTCTACCCTAGATTAAAATCATAAGTCAAAGTGATTGAAAGTGAGTCAAAGAGAGTGAAATATATTGGGTTTAACCGCCATTGTAGCGCAAATTCTATGTACATATTATGTATATTTTGAGGCTCGCCCATATGTTTGTGAGAATCCTCGTTAAAACACGCTCATTTGTTTTGTAACATTCACGAAAATGCTCATTACAGGTGAATGCTCAAGTGTATCAGCGCCTTGGCGTAGCAGCTACACAAATTGATCCGTTATATTGGCAAACGCAACGCGTCGCTTGCAGTGACCATCTCAACAGACAGGTAGCGTGCGAAAGACTTCGGGGAACGCACATTCAAAATATCGCTGGACTGTATCTGGTAGACGAAAGTCTTTGAATTTATATTGTGGTAGTCGGTTTAAAACTAAAAGTGCTGACTATCAGATATTTAACTATACTTGTGTGCGAAGGGCTTTAACAAACTCATAAGATTAAAATGTCGCAAAGTCCGACTCCAAACTCCGAAGCACAATTTTAGTGCCACAATTACGAATGTATGTCTTGAAGGAGTTTGGTAGAAAATACATTTGACGACTTTCTTACTCGAAGCAACTGCAATAATCCTGACGATATTAAATTTAAAAGATTGATCTGTTAAGTCCGACATACGGAGACAAGGGACGTATAAAACATGTTTCGCAAATATTTTTCATGTCCGTTCTGGAGATTTCGTCGTATAAAATAAAATATGTAGGTTAGAGCAATGGCTTTGCTTCGTCGTTTTACGTTACTATTATTAAACTAGTTGCCGAATTTGTGTTGAATTGAGTTTTGTAATATGTATGTTGAGTTTATTTTTGCTATTCGTGATCATATTGATATTTGTTTTACTTATTACTGAATCTTTGAAATTCCTTTTAGTCACATTTTTTTATTATTATTACGATTGCCTTGATCAAAGAATCGCTCACGCTGTTTACGGAAACAAACGAAAAGGATTAAAAAAAGATAATAAAAGGAAAAGGTTCATAGTTTGTATAAAACATTTTATTTCTTCATGCTGGCGACGCAACCATGCTAATGGAAATAATATAAAGAATCCGATGGCATAAATGCTTTAATTATTGTATAAAATCTTATGCCGTTTTTCGGCTAAGAGAAACGCAGAAACTTGTTGTCTATCCCAAGTCCGTACCACAAACGATCTGTACAGATATTGCCATTATTAACACGTTAGGCGGACGTTTGTTATCATACGTAATTGAGTGGTGCCCATCCAACCTAATCGCCTTACAGCACTCTGGGGATGCGAGCAAACCAACGGGCGATTTCAAACAGTCTTACATTGTTTGAAGATTTATGAAATGTTGCATGCATGAATTAAATATAAATCGACTAACATTTGGCTTAGATGCCTTTCTGAACAGGAAGAGTTCATCAAGAGCTCATATCCGAAACTTAAGGCAAGGCGTTCTAAAGAGAGTGGTGATAGCTCGGTAAGATACCAAGGTATCCCACCGCGCTATCATCACTCACTCACTCTCACTTACTCACTAGCGTCCTCTGATTATAGCACTCATAAGGTGACTTGGCTTGCCTATCGTAGAAGGTCAGCAAAGTTAAGCAACGCTGGCACATGCTGCTAATTGGATGAGTGATCTCGTGTGGCATTTAAATCAGAGCGCCAGGTCCAGGTTCTTAACTCACGACAAGAATCGTTAGGTCATGTCAGAAGCCTTCGAGCGGATTGAAAACTCTGAAATCAGAGTTGGCTACACAGTCACACGAAAAAATCACTACTCTTTGTATCATCATCTCCACGTCCCCTAATGTTTCCCACACTTTCTCGAAACACAGCTCATATTATAGTAAAAAAATATAACCTTCCATTGTATGTATTGAAATGCTAAACATAAACAACCACAATCAATCGATCAACCCAATCATACCATCGGTCTTCATTCAATAATATTCAAAATTGTATGATATAGGTCAAGGCCCCAGCAACCACTCAAGAGCAACTTGCAACAATAACTGTAAGCTTTAAACAAACTACCGAACACTCTGATGTCTATTATATAGTAGCCATAACATAATGCAGCTCAAGCTACAAGCTGAAACCTCAAAAACCGTCAATCTAACAAATGGAGGCGTAGTGTCGATAAATGTTTTATAGTAGTGACCGACATTATTTTACCAGACAACGAACATAAAATAAGAATGACCAAAACTGGGCTATTTTGTGGCACGTTTGCTTCTAAACCATTCAAATCTAGAAAATCTTCTTATATTTTATAATTTTATATACATTAATTTTAATTTAAAGCAAAACGGGGATTTTAGTTCAAAATTAATAGTATCTGCGTTGTTCCGGTCGTGACATCGCCATTTTATATTCAAAACTCATTTTGCATATTTAGGCAAATGTTTACAGTTTCTTGCAAACCCCTTTTAATAGGGAAAAATACATTCATAAGAAAAGTTCTAATAAGCAAAATAACACCAAAATCTTATGATATTTTGAAAAATGTATTGTGGTGAAATATTTTCTATAAGTAAAACATAATATGTTTATCCTTTTTGCAACATATTACCCACGAAATAATGTTTTGTACTTATCGAAAATATGGGAATATATTTTTATTATACTGGCATCTGTTATGTCTTACGCAAAGAAATATAACCTTATTATTAGTCCAACCTCTCTAGTCTTACGTCAGTTACACAGAGTAGTCAGTTATTTTGACATGAAAACAGTCAAATTGCTTTTTCACCTATGCTCATATCTATTTATTGGAAAATAAGTAATTTACTGTCGTTTATATTGACTTGAACAATCTTTTGTGGACCAAACAAGTTTATTTCATGTTATCAAGACTCGTGGATTGACTAAAGTATGAGACAGTCTTTATTGGTAACATTAGTATGTCTGGACTAGAACAACTAGCCGTGTTGAGGATTGCGGTTATGTTAACTCTTCCCTTGCGGTACCTCGGCAGCAACACGTGTCCGTTCTTTGGACAAGCTATCTGATTCGGTGCTCAATATTTTGACATCATGGATAGCGCCAGTCTGTGTAAGTGTTGTTTACTTCTCTTCTCAACTCCTAAAATTCTCTCGTGCTGTCCTCGCCGAATATTTAAACTACTTTGTTTGTTTCAGGAATTGAACGGAGTCTTATGTTTAGAATGCTACACATTAATTGAAGCTGTTGTAACTTATGAGGTCATACCTGCACCACATTATGGTATACGATATACAAGCTCCTGCTTCATTTTGAGGTGATTTATTATAAAGAAGATTTAGGTATAATAACAAATAAAATGCAGAATAACAAAAAACTGTGTTTCATTTACCTTTTAAGCATAAAACAGTGTTGTTTTAATGACAACTTTGTAATAAGGTCCAATGGAATGTGCTTATCTTTTGTGAACTAGCCTCACTGAAATTCTCATTAATTGAACCACATGGTATTGAGAATTCTCAGTAAGAAATATATCAGACTAAAACACCGCAAACTAATATAATGTACAAGAGTTTGTTTCGTAGCTCCACTTCTTTTTACAACTATTTTCTATATTGTATAATATACATAGAGGCTGTGGTGAGGAATGAAATGTGGTCGGTGCTGTCAATGAATGGGGTGGACAGCAGCCTCATTCGAGCTCTGAAATCCCTTTATGAGGATTCTAGAGCTTGTGTGAGGATAAACGGGGCATACACTGACTGGTTTACCATCGATAAAGGTGTTAGACAGGGATGTGTAGCGTCGCCGTGGCTGTTTAACCTCTTCATGGACAGTTGTTTGCAAGATTTAAAACATAGCGGATTAAGGATGAATGGGTTACTCGTCAAATGCCTCCTTTATGCTGATGATCAGGTTATACTTGCATCTTCAACGGAGGAGTTGCAGGAGATGGTAACACTCATGCATTGTGCGTTAGAAAGGAAAGGAATGAAAGTGAATGTAAGTAAAACGAAAGTTATGGTTTTTGAAAAGGAGGAATGCGTTACGGCTTGTAATGTTTTGATCGATGGACAGCGAGTGGAACAAGTGAATGAGTTTGTTTACTTAGGTACGTTGTTTACAAGAGATGGTAAGAATGAAGCAGATATTGAAAGGAGAGTTAATGCAGGTAATTGTGTGAATGGAGCTCTGAAGGCGTTTATGAACAGTCAAAACGTGTCCAAAAAGGCACGTTTGGCTGTACATAGAGGTGTGTTAGTGCCTACCCTTATGTATGGTAGTGAAAGTTGGGTATGGCAGAAGAGATTTGAAAGTAGAATAAATGCTGTAGAAATGAGAGCACTGAGAAGTATGTGTGGTGTGTCTTTGACCGACAGAGTAAAGAATTGTGTGATACGAGAGTGGTGTGGGGTAAAAGAAGATGTAGTGACAAGCATTGAGAAAGGAATGTGAAGATGGTTTGGGCACATGGAGAGGATGGATGACGACAGACTGACAAAGAAGATATATCAGACTAGTGTGAATGGGACAGGACAAAGCGGAAGACCTAGGAGAACTTTCTCTGACCAGATTGGAGACATCCTGAAAAAAGGACAAGTCAGAAGTACCCTTAACAGAAGAGCATGCATGAGAAACTTGATGGGAGTGAGTGAAGCAAGTGAGGTATGTCAGGATCGTTGCAAATGGCGTTCCGTAGTCTCTGCCTACCCCTCCGGGAAACAGGCGTGAGTCTATGTATGTATGTATGTATGTACATAGAGGCTTCTAATAAATTCCGGTAATATGATTAAATCATATCATCACCGTCCTATAGTTATGTCGGTTGCAACCAAGACTTTAACGCCTAGGAGCCTTGGGTCCGCATTCTAGTCTAACCAGATATGACAAAATATTAGCTTTTCCATAGTCTGACCGCCATAACCCAAAGGGAAAGCGATATTGTAGTTTATTGGAGGGTATTGACTCCCCGTAACGACTTGCGATGGTAAAAGAACTTCATGACAACTGGGACCGACGGCTTAACGTAAGTACTCTTCGAAGCACGGGGGATAATTAACTAATTTACAACTATTTACATGATGTAATTCATGTAACTATCACAATACTTAACCTCAAAATATTTGAAATCTTTAATGTCCGATAGCTAAAAACTGCCGCCGAATATCGTATTAATTTTTTCCTAATGTAATTAGGAGTATATTTACTATATTTTACTGGTCAAATCATCGAGAAGCAAACTTAGCCCATCTTCCATACAAATTTGGTCATTCTCCTTTGCCATTTATGACATATAACAAACTTTGTGACAATTCTTTGACAAGCTTTACGAGTTATTTTCATAAAATTCGGCCAAGGATATTCCAAAGCACTTTGTTTTGATAGAAGTTTGTTTAAAAGAAAATTACGAGGAAGTAAGTAGGCTAATTTTGTTGATGTTGTCGTGGTTACATAATTATAGTACGTTTTAGTAGCAAATACTTTATTTTCAATTGCAGATTTATTAAGAAATGTGGCTGTTAATAAAAGTCAAGTAGCGCTTAACTTTTATTTGTAAATAGTAATTGAGTAGCTATATAAGAATGTGTCGATTTCTTAAAATAATTTATTTTTGGCAAGTAAGTAATTTAGATAACAAATACACATATTTTTAGTCAGAATAGTACAGTATACGTTGGTACTAGGTTATATATCCTGGGCAACTTTATAAATACTTGAACAATACAAAGTTGAACACTTAAATTAAAACCACAATTTGCTTATCACGTCAGTATAAGTTTTCTTAGCAAATTAACTTCTTCCTATCGTACTTATATAAAAATTAAACTAGATAATTACATAATAAACTTGAATGTTTGATCCATGCATTACTTTATTCATGATCATGTATAAAACAAAGCACTCCTAACAAAAAAAACAAAGGGAAATACATAACCAGCTGATTCTAAAATAGAACATAATACCATAATAGGAATATATTTCAAAGCAAATCAATCAAGTTTAGAAACTTTTTTTGTGACGCGTGGTGAGATATTTTATTATTTGCAGTCCTTTATACTTTGTACTAAATTATACTCGCGTCGTTGATAACCGATGTTGTACCCATTAACATGTAACATAATATAGAATACAGTAAAGACATTGGATGGCGTTACGATATTACTATGATAGGAACATAGTTTGTAGGGTGATGCGAATACTTATACAGCGAATAAAAAAGCTACTAACGCATGAGAAACTGAAAGTCCTGTATATTTTTTAGGGGTAAAGAAGAATTCATTTTAGACGAATTAATTATAAAGGTACATAATTATATACGTTCAAAATCATATCTATACTTAAAAAATGGTCGTCGATATTAAACAGCCCATACAATAATAATGATATCCAAATAGGAAAATGTTCGAACATTATATCTATCAATTGGCAGAAAGACGTGTGTTTTAATATGTCTGTAAATATTTTATGTGGAAACTTTTGAAACATACGCCGTAGCTACCATAAATGTGCGAACGATGGCGACAGCTATGAATTAAAGAAAGAGGAATGAAAGTTGATCATTTATTAATGGGGTATTAAAAACTTTAGCCATCAGTAAACGACGTGACTGTATGGGGTTAATATGGATAGAAGTTTGAATTATTACATAGATAATATTACAAATTCAAGCATGCTCCGGCCGCAGTGATATTGGTGACGAGTTTGTAGTTACGCTTGCTGCAACTTTTGTAATACAATTTTGCGACTAAAACCTCACCTGTGTTATAACGTACTGTGCCTAGAGGTTAATGAAATAGAAGACAAGGCTTGCAAGATTTCTACAAATAGTCAATGAACTTGACATTAATGTTTCAGATAATGGCATTAAACATTGGCGTTGGCGTTAGCATTAGTCAAACAATAATACCGCCTAATAAACAAACAATTATTTATTATATCCACATTTCGGTCTTCATTGAGCATATGCTAATACTGACGAACTGGACGCGTATAGTCAATCAATATGTCAGTCTGTCAATAATTTGTTTAACAACGCGAGGTAAACAGTAATGGTTTGGCTTAACGCTGGCAACAAGCTTCACAATCGAATACCTAGTATTCCTCCTATTAATCTCTAAAAAGATAATCGACTTTTCATTTTTAGTTTACTCGATAGCAAACTAGACAACAAAAGTCAGTGAATACCGATATCATGAGCACAATTAAAAATGCAATAATAATTGAAACCAAACAATAACAATATCAAATATTCGATATTGTTTCAACAAACTGGAAATAATGCTGATTCTACAAATGGTGTGGCGTGTGGTTGACGGCATAGAATACAAGTGTCACCACCCCCTGTCATCCCGTGGGTGTCGTAAGAGGCGACTAAAGGATAACACGATGCAAATACCATCTTTGCGTAGAGACGGAAAATTCGACATCAAACCCTATACGACTGCCTCGTTGGTCTCGCGGCAGAAATGTGCGCGTGGGATCGGGAGGTCCCGGGTTCGATTCCTGGGTCGGACAGTGTCATTAGGTTTTTCTATCACGAAATTCTCAGTAGCAGCACGGAGTCTGTAAATTTGCCCGGTACGGCAATAGGCTCGCCCCTTATTACGTGGGACTAAAGTATATCTGGCGAAAAGTGGTTGTAGAAATACACCTCTGCCTACCCCTTTGGGGATAAAAGGCGTGACGTTATGTATGTATGTATGTCTACAAATACAACGACAAAAGGATAGTAATGCGCGTGTATATTCAGTTCAACTGCATATTCATAAATTATTTTTTTAAGGCAACTCCCTATCTAGGGATAAATCCTGTGTCACAGTGTAACGGTTTCTAGAATGAAACGAAGAAGAAGTTCTATACGTTTATTGCCTAGTATTGTCTCGCTTCTTATGCACGAGTATTACCGACCAACAACACGACACTGGCCTGAACACTAAGGGCTGCAGTCTCCCAAGCTGTTCCCTCCGGTAGTGTGCAGGGCAGGCTGCTCGAAGGGCTGTGCGTAGAGGGGCAGATCCTAGCAGACCGTTGGCTTCAGCGATCAGGCACCGGCGGTGTGTGCGCGATGAGCTGGGGCAGGGCCAGACTCGTCGGCAGAAGTGTCTTCGAAGACGGTACAGGTGTGTTAAGAGAAGAATAGAGCTAGGATAGCGTAGCCCGGAGCCTCAAAATCGACCTGGAACCTGAAGGGAAGCAGCATTAGAAGAGCTACAACCAATAGAGACAGGCAGGCGGCGCCAGCCGGCCTCAGCTAGCAGGTAGAGAGATGGGTAGTACGCTAACGCAGTAAATGTAGTAACTTACCCACAGCTGGTATGTATACACATACGACGTAGACGTAGCACGTAGTTCGGGCAGAGTGACGATACAGTAGCGGTGCCGGCCTCTCTGTCGGCCCCTTTATATACGGCTCTATATCAGAGTTGGTGTCGGTGTATTACCATATAAGGCAAACTCCACGAGCACGGACGATGGCATTCTCTGATTGGCCGAGCGTAAGGACGGTATTATGACGCATTGTTGATAGGTACCGGACATACGTTACAACAGGAGACTTTACAAACATACAACGTACGGACACAATGAACACCCAAACACGAAACAACAATTTATTGATTACACAAAATGTTGTCACGTGTAGGATTCGAACCCACAACGGGAAACCCCGGAAGCGGCCGCTCAAGCCACTACGACAACCGTGCAGTCTATTATGATATGATTTCAATACTTACCTCGTTGATTATGAAGATAAGCTGTGACTCAAAGCGTAAGTAAAAAAAAACTAGATTTAAATACGATAGTAATCTATATCGAAAGGATCCCGAGATATTGGTTTTATCTATAACAGATTTTAACCGAATGATCTAGAAAATAGGTACATTATTTAATATAATCCGACGTTTCGGTTACTATACAGGAACCGTGGTCACAGGAAATACAGTTACACATTTAAATTAAACTGAACATTAATTTCAACGTGAAACCCAAAAAATACTATACTACCAGAGTTACGTCGCAGAATGTTATAACTGTGACCAAAATATGTTCTTCTGGATTATTATAAAATGTTTATTATTACTTACACCAAAGTCAAGTTTTTACATACACGTATATTTCACTCAATATTGGAGCTAAACAACTCAAACACGTATGAATAGGTAAAGGTGCCTGCTTATTACCACTTACTGCGCTCAAATTCACACATCAAACTACATATAATATTATGGTCGATAATTTCACATCCTGTGCAAATGCAGCGGCTTAACATAATCATAATAGGAACATTTATCGCAACACGTTTAACACACAGTCATTAATAATCTTTTGATAAACAACTAAAGATGTAATCGAAATATTTTCTTATGAAAGTTGTTTGTGCAGTTGAGTAGTAAAATCCTATCTTTTGTAGTTAATGTTTTATTGGCTACCTATGTGTCAGTAGATCGGTCTAAGTGGAGAGCCTTGGGTGAGACATATTATTATGTTCAGCAATGTACGTCTTTCGGCTGATATGATGATGATGATAAAAATATGTTTTGTCATATTTTCACCTCTTTTGATCAATTTTAAATATTGTCTGTTGAATAACATCGACATATTTTGAATAACACTGTTTAATCGACTTCTTATGTGAGTGGTCGCAATCAACCAAAGAATGATATTGGGAGAAGTTCGTGTTCAACTTTCATTTGGAACAACATTTTGTTTCTAAATTTCAATCTGTTATTTTGTGAAGTAAGGAAAACAATCTGATTTGGGCCGGCGCACATAAAGCATAGCGTAACGCAGCACATTTATCACTGCGAAACTGTTATCGACGTCATTGGTATTTTAAAGGACATTATTGGTATTTCATTTAATATGTATGCACTTTTATATGATGTATCGAAAATTTACGATAGGATAGTATACGTGATACACATACTATGAATGGTTACAGAATTAAAATGCATTGTTAAAGAAATAAAACATTTTGGATGCAAAAACAGTCTAATTTACTGATTCATTATGGCATCACTAAAACTAAGATAATTACAAAAGTGCTTATATGCTTTTTAAATTGATAAAAAGCCAATTAGCTTGTGTTTGTACTTACAAAGTAAATAAAATAGTTATACAACTGCCGAAGGTGAAGCTTTTAAAAACATTCCATTATCAGTAAGATACGATGAACCGGTAACTGCCTTAGCCTTATTGCTTGTCACAAATAGAACTAAATAAGCCACTTCTTCGGGTTCAGTAACTCTACCAAGAGCTGTCATTGTGCCTAAGTTTTCAAAACAAGATGCCACTTCTTCTTTCGTTGCACCGGTATTGTCTAGTATATCTGTCATCACTGGTCCAGGGCTAACAGTATTGACACGGACACCAACAGGTGCGCGAAGGTTTGTGGCCATCACCTGGTCAAATACATCCATGGCTTTCGGTTGCATAAAGCCAGAAAAAAGGCAATACCAGCATTGTTTATTAAAATATCTAGTTGGCCGAAGTACCTTACTGTCTCTTTAACAATTCGTTTAGCATCTTCGTCCTTCGTGACATCTGCTATCAGGACCAAGGGATTTCCACATTTTTGGCGACATTGTTGAGCTTGTCTTGGTTTCTTCCGACTACAGAAACTTGTGCTCCATCGTTTCCAAACTTGATCGCTATGGCAGCTCCTATACCCGAACTAGCACCAGTCACTAGCACCACTTTGCCTTGAAAAGCCACGTTTGGCCGGAAATTTGTGAACGAATGTTTTAAACTTGAAGCAAGCAGAAAATGTACAATATATACGTTTTATCGTAGCAGTCAAAAATGAAAAATGTTACTTGTTTCTGTAATGGTGTGTTATCTCTAGTATGCATTTAAATTTATCTTTCGTTATCAGTTACTGCAAAGTCAATTCTGCAATATTTTTTTATCCTAATCGAGTGTTACTGTTTATGGACAATTCATTTGATAACACTGATAACCCAATCAAGAAAATAACATTGCTGTGCCTGCTTACACTTTTGTTTTGACTGGCTATTTTTAATCTTGCTGGTGAACACACAACAGAATAAATCTCCAAAATGTAATTTTGCTGCTTGAATTGTGTTCATTAGATAAGTTTTCGTTTATATATAAATTTATCTATGAATGTGTGGAAGTAATGAATATTGATGAATTGAACTGAGTTATTTTGGTTTCCAATTTACGGACCGTTTATTCTTGAAAGCCCAGGGAAAGACTACGATGGTTTATGTTAGAATACAATAAATAAATAAATATAATTAAAAAAAACAACATATGAAAATAATACGTCTAAATCTGATCTAAACTTTACTCATTTTTCTAATATTTACTTTCGTTCAGAAACAACATTCGTAAAGTATACTGATGCAATGATGTGTGGCGGCACGCCGCGCAATAGATGTGAGTTCAGTCCAACGTCACTTGCGTGCCGCTTGATATACAGTATGCACCAAAACTTAAAATGTATGACGTCATCATATCAGCAGTATTTCCTCAGGACAGAGTGGTTCCTTTTAATTTGTTTGCTAGATTTAATTATAGTATGTTTGCAGAGGAATAGTCGATCATGTTTAAGGGAGCAATTTATTAAAATTACACAAATATCTGTGTTATATAGTCCACTGAAAAGTAACATTTGGGGTTGACAAGTGTCAGAGAACACGATTCAATTTTTAAGGTGTTAAGACGGTGTCAGTATAAAGTTAAATTCAAGTTTGTGGGGTACTAACCCTTGTCCTATGGCCGACATCTTAAAGAAGGTACCAATGATTTTAAGGTTTATCTGGAAAACTATTGGCACCACAGAAAATTTGCAAAAGATTTTCAGTTGCAAATTAAATTCTCTACAATTTTGATCTTTTAACATTTAGTCGTAAAACCAAAAATATAGCCAAAAGTTACAAATGGAAATCGAAGGTAATTTACAACAAATTATCTTTTCAAAACGTTTTCGTCGTAAATAACATGGAATAAATTTAATTTGTCTAATAATTTCTTCCAAAACAAGTCTTAGTCCTTCAAAATGAGACACAACAGCCTCTAAGACTTTCATAAAGTCAAATATTCATTACAATGACCCTGATAACAAAATATGGACCAATCTGTAAATCTACAGCGCTCCCGGACTTGTGAAGTTAATATTCTACTCATGTAAAGGACACTACTATATGTATACTGCAGTCTCTCAATCTTTTGGGGAGACTAGCTACAAAATAAAAAATGTAACATTTCAATGGATTAATAACTCTATGACTAATTTATGCTAAAGATTACGTTTTACTTAGGACAAATTAATATGAAAAATTCTTGATATTTTTGTTTTCTTAACAAGATGACAATATGCGATCTATTGCAACAACAGCAGGCTTACTCATGTTGCGATCGTATCTTATCATCTTGTCTTCTTATACTTAACGTATCGTTTCGCCGCCGCTTCTATATCATTTAGATATTGCCTGACCCATACTGTCTCACTTCGCCGCCGTATGCTACTTCTGTATAATTCACGCCGTATGCTTGTAGTTTCCGCGTAAAACGGTCATGGCAAAACTATAACGGGTCTTCGAAGTTGATTACGGTACTCTTAAAAGCTAACATTCCAGCAACCTGGTTAGACTAGATAGCACACTCCAGGGTCCAAGCCAAATAGTCTTGAAGGCAACCGGGATAACACTAAGATGATGATGAATAACGAAATTGTAAGATTCAGTTTGGGAAATCAGATTTTATGTAATATTTCAAGTTTGTTTGTCTCATATTTTTTATCCATAGCTGATAAGATAGCATGTATTAGTATGATGCTATAGTAGGTTACATTAGTAAAACATAAATGTTTCATACATTTCAGAAACAAAAACACGATACGGCGGTTATGGCGTGTCAGCAATAAAGATAAACAATCCAATCATATTTCATTTATATTCAGTATCGGTAAATAACCGATATTACTCGTTGTACAACTCAAACAAAATAGTTTTACAATTAGTGAACATCATTTTAAATCGAACCATTCAACATTAATCCATTATCAGTAACATACGTCGAACCAGTTATTGCTTTAGCCTTGTCACTTGCCAAAAATACGACTAAATCAGCTACTTCTTCAGGCTCAGACACTCTCCCAAGAGCTGTCATTTTCTTAAATCTTTCAAAAGCAGCTGTAACTTCTTCTTTACTTGCACCGGCATTCTCTATTATATCTGAAAACACTGGTCCAGGACTTACAGTGTTGACACGAATACCACTCGGTGCTAGCTCTAAGGCAATCGACCTTGTGAAATGATCTAAACCAGCTTTCGACGTATTGTAGGAAAAGCTAGGAGTCAGCACTCGTAGACCTGCGACACTGGCGATATTGATGATGTTACCTTTAGTTTTCACAAGATGGGGAACAGCGAGGTGTGTTATAAGCACGGGTGCACGAAGATTAGTTGCCATGACTTGGTCAAAAATACCCATGGCTTGAGGCTGCAAAATACCGACGAAATTGCCAATCCCAGCATTATTTACTAAAACATCCAATTGCCTGAAGTACCTTACAGTTTCATCTACAATTCGTTTAGCGTCTTCATCCTTAGCAATGTCTGCTATCAAGACTAAGGGATTTCCACACTTCTTGGCGACATTGTTGAGCTTTTCTTGGTTTCTTCCAACTAAACAAACTTGTGCTCCTTCCTCTGCAAACTTGATAGCTATGGCGGCTCCTATACCCGAACTAGCACCAGTCACTAGCACCACTTTGCCTTGAAGACATATTCTTGCCGGATATTTCAAAACAATGTTACAAAGTTATGGCGAGCAAGAAATTAATATAATGTGGTTATCTTATCGATTCATATAAGGATATATAAGAAGATTGTTCCTTACTTTTAATCTTATCTTTCGTTATCATTCATTGCAATCTCAATTCTTATAAATTCCATTGGATAATATAATATGCATAATACCTACGCTTAATATTAGTTCTAAATATGAAAAGAAATACGTATGTGTCGTATGTATCCATTTCGTGATGCTATACATAATGTCGTTCTTTCTTAAATAATTGAAAGAAGGTTTATTTAGTATCTTCTGGGGTTTACGCGAACGTTACACATTGAAATCAAACGGTTTACAGATTCTATCGCAATATATTGGTTTGATTTCAAAGAAGGCTATTTGGTAAGAGCATCTCTATATAATTATTATACTGACTAGATGTTTCAGTTATCGTCAGCAAGACAAAGTTAGCCGATGCAAATTACTTATCTTGAATATTGCATGCAATATAAACGAAACAAAAAGACATGAATTAATTATATAAATAGCTTTTGCGGTGATCAATAAAATGAACTTAGGAAAGTGCAATAATTTTAATCTGCCTATTAAACTATTACGCGAGTATCAAAACTGATTATGATTATTTGCCAGAAATAAAGTAAACTTAAGCAAGTCTAAAATAGTAATAATAATTTATCATCATCATCTTCCTTGCGTTACCTCGGTTGCACCTAAGCTAAGCAGTATGTACAGATATGACAGAATAACATAACATAACATATCTTCACGCCTTTTATCCCCGAAGGGGTAGGCAGAGGTGTATTACACACCCACACTTCGCCAGATATGTTTCGGCCCCAATGTAATAGGGGGCGAGCCTATTGCCATCTACCGGGCACATTATTAAGCGAGCGATAATTAACATTTTTAATACACACATAACTTCGAAAAGTCAGAGGTGTGTGCCCGGGGTACCTGGGGATCGAACCCGAGACCATCGTCTCGGCAGTCCGTTACGTACACCACTGGGCTACCGCCGCTTATATGACAGAATATTTTCCACCCAAAGGGCTAGTGATATTCTATGGCTTTAACCACTGTCAGTTTGTTCCAGGGTACTGACTACCCATAACGAGTGCTAAAGATCTTATACTTTTCAAGACACGGGTCAAGCGATCATTAAAAATCTCAATGTAGAAACAAGGCGGTGCCTAGCAATTGGATACTATATAAATAAAGATACTGTAATATAAAACGTACCGAAGTTAATCTCGTAACAAACAAAATATAAAATATAATATCAACAATACATACACTTTCACAAACTCATAAACCAACTAAAATGTCGCAATGACCGTGTTCATACTTTAAGACACAACTTTAGTGCTATTATTATGAATGTATGTGCTGAAGTGGTTCAGAGGAGCACGACACAGTTGACGACTTTCTTACTCGAAACAACTGCCATAATCTCAGAGATATTTAGAAGATTGATCTCTTAAATCCGACATACGGAGACAAGGGACATATAAAACATGCTTCGCAATTGATTTGACGTCCGTTCTAAAGATTCCGTCGTATAAAATAAAATAGGTTAGAGCAACGGCTTTGCTTTGTCTTTTTACGTTACTATATAGTTTTGCTGGCTTTTATTGAGTTGAGTATAACGTATATTGAGGTTTTATTTGCTACTCGTGTGATAGTAGTCCTTCATCTTACTAAAACCTTTAACGGCTATTTTCAATAATCAATCCATAGATGGATTTTGAGATTCGAGATTCATGTTTGACCTATTTTGTATGGAGCTTATGTCAAAAACAAATCTAAAATCTACAGATCAATCTATAGTTCGAATATTGAATTCCGTAGTAAATCATCTCTCAATCACGTTTGACATTGGTACTCGTTGATTTACCATCGAGCGACGTGTCTGTTGACATTCAAATGTTTTCATTGTGATCTTTAAAAGTATTAAATTGGCTGTTACCAGAGCTGCTTGCTTGTACAGAAAATTTAAAATAAACCTTCAACATGTTATTCCTTAATACGTCTCTAACGTAGTGGTTATATTCTCTCTGTATAAATCAGCCAGCATAAAATCGTATAACACCGCTTAGCATGATAGTGACAAAATTTTTGTCTGAAGCATATATTTTGCCCTTCTAGTTTCTTGCCACAAATAATCTATAGATAGATTGCCATAACCAACACGATAGGCGGACGTTTGTTATCATACACAACTGACTGGTACTCATCCAACCTAATCGCTTTACAGCACTCTGGAGATGTGAGCAAACTACCGGACGATTTCTAACGTAAGTTGTGAAATGTTTGAAGATTTACTTCACAAATATGTGTTTGATCACTTAAGCTATTGCATCGTATACATTATAAAGTTATTAATAATTAATGAAATTATATACAACTTTCATCGTATTAGCGAACCGATATCACGCTTATATGATTAAGATTCGAGCTGCAACTTCATCATCTCAGTATAAATAATGCTGGTTGCATCCAAGGCTTGGCACAAGAGTACGTTTCCCAGTTGAACTTAATTTTCAAAAGACTTACCTATATGATATCATAATGACCGTGACGACTTTACCATCTTCTGCGTTTCATCACACAGAGCTATCGCTTCCTAAAATAAAATTTGCATAACACAGCTAATGGTAACCATCGGAATACCGCAGCACACCACACCACTGACGTTTACTAGTTAACACAATCATCCCATCAAAGCCCATGCATCGGCGGGCCCACCTATAACAGGAACTATTACTGAAAGCTTTATGTAAACTATCCAACAGTCTGACTTGTATTTCATAACGCCTAAGATGTAATATAGCTTCCAGCTACGAACTGTAATGTCATAAACTATCAATCTAACAAATGGAAGTGTAGTGTCGATAAATCTTTTATAGTAGCGACCGACATTATTTTACAAGACAACAAATATTAAATAAGATGTTATATTATATGACTGCCCCTGTGGTCCAGAGGAAAGCGTAGGTATGTGTCTACTGATCGGGAGGTCCCCGGTCGAGCAAAAAGTGTTATTGAGTTTTCCGAATTCTCAGTAGCAGCACGGAGTCTGGCAATATTAACGGGAATAGGCTAGCTCTCAATTACGTGGGACCTACAATTCATAAGATGAAACGTAGGTGTAAAATTACACCTCTACCTATTCTTACGGGGATACAGTCGTGATGTTATAAAAATATAACATTATAATAATAGCGATATTATGGTGAATTCAATTTATATAACAAACTTTCTTTCAAATCATCAACATTCTTCACAAGTTATTTTCGTTGATTTGGCCAAGGATATTCTTTAACACTTGTTTTGGTGGAAGTTTGTATAAAAACAAAATTATAAGAACGGAAGTAAGTAGGCTAATTTTGTTGACGTTCCCAAAATAATATATATTATATAATATAAGATTATTTCAATTTTAGAACAGTCTCCTTATTAAAACTGTATTAAGTGGACCGAAGGCTTAACGTGTCTTCGAGGCACAGGATAGGAGGATAATTTTATCAACAATTTAAAATACGCACATAGCTCAGAAAAATCAGCGGTTTGCGCCGTGCATTCAAACCCGATACCCTCTGCGTAGCAGTCTGTTGGTATCTCCACTAGGCTATCGCTGCCTTGCCGTATATTGTTCTCAATTGTTTCTGCAATAAATGTTTGTTAACAATAGGTTAGTTGACGAAAAAAATTTTATAAGTCCGTTCTTTAGATTCTTCAAAAATAAGCGATACGTATTTTTTTATTTATAAATTAAACCAAAAATTACCAAAATGTAGCTCATTAAAGTAACGTATAACGTCACGCCGTGCTGCATTTTTCGCACGAGGTGACGTCGCACGTAACTTTAATGGGCTATATCTTTGTTATTTTTTATTTAATCGAATAAAGAAAAAATACGTGTCCAATATTTTTTTATAATCTAAAATACGGACTAAATAAAATGTAATTATTTTGACCCTGGAAACTACCCTATTCTGATCGATTTACCTTGCGTCAGGGAAATTCCACCGACGACAATATTAACATTTATTTAACATATCGACTTTCACTGATTTGCGATTCAATAATAATTATTTTATTGGTAGTAGAATTATCTCTCAGTTGCAGTTTCTGCAGTTTTCCTTCGGGTGACATTGCTATTACATGAATTATAATTTTCCGCTTGAAACTGCAACTGGGGTATAATGCTACTAACCCATATTATCATACTTTCTATCCAAGTACACTGATATTTATTAACCAACACCTATATAACTATAAATAACTTATAATCTAAGACTAAAATATCTACCCAGTAGAATATAGTTCAAAGCAACGCAAGAGAACAAACCGTAACCGTAACATACACGGCCTGCATATTGCCGCTGTAAAATGAACAGCCGGAACAACGTTCATTTACAGAACTAGCAAACACACCTATATTACTCCACACCTGCAATTTGTTACAATAATACCTTAACTGCCACCGTTTATGTTGACAAAAAGTGCAGAAACAGTTTTGTTCTCCCCAGATGTATGGGGTAGGCGACAATTTTGTAACCCAGCGACAAATTGGCCCAGTAAAATATGTACGGCGAATATATAAATGCGGTGACGTATGTAGTAACGGACGAGTTACAATGTTGGATGCCTTTTGCTGGAAATGTGGGATGACTTCAGTACTTGGAATTGTGTTTGTACCTACTATATAATGGTCCCTTCGTGTAACTTACACATATTAGAGTTAACTTTGAAGTTTCATCTTTGCATTACAGTACTTGGAATTGTGGCTGTGTTTGTACTATATAATGGTCCCTTCGTGTAACTTATACATATTAGAGTTAACTTTGAAGTTTCATCTCTGCATTATTTAGTATTTGAGCAAGTGCGACGAATTAAATAAGGCTTTGCGTTAGAACATTTTATGAAGATTCTACAAAAGCTTATCTATGCTGCACCTAAAATACTTTTGATTGAGCAAAGTACACCCGCATAGTCCTACAAACACATGGTCTTTAACTTTGTAATGAATTTAAGTTGCCTGTGAAAATTTCAGAAAAGGCCGATCAGAGTAATGTAGAAACAAATCAAACGTTACATTAAAGGTAAGAGTAAATGTAATTTTCTATTAGTTATATTGAAATTCTTACATTGGATAAGTTGAGATCAGAATAGATTCCCGAAATGTTCCCTTCCTTTAAAAGTGTATGTCTATTATACTGGGATTCAGGACTATAAATTTCTTGATAACGTCACTGCAAGAATCCAAAAACATCATAATTGAAAATCTTAAGTTATGCAGGCACAATCACATTAAAACAATAAACTTTCCCACCGAGTAAAAATAATAAATAAACATAAATTACGAGGCCACATCCGCATTAAATAACTTTTAATTCCTTCAAGCACCTCTCGCCATTACGATAATGACGGCAGCGATTTTTAAATTATTACACCAGCAGTGGTATATCTTATGACAAATTCATCTAATTCAATGTACCTTTGTATATTTTGAGAAACTCAACCAACTTAACTTTGTAAGTTAAGATAAGCAACTCGCTGCGAACGGTAAATTAAAATCACCCACTTACATACATACATACATATCGTCACGCCTTTCATCCCCGAAGGGGTGGGCAGAGGTGTATTTCTACACCCACTTTTCGCCAGATATACTTTAGTCCCACGTAATAAGGGGCGAGCTTATTGCCGTACCGGGCACATTTCCAGACTCCGCGCTGCTACTGAGAATTTCGTGACAGAAAAACCCAATAACACTGCCCGACCCAGGAATCGAACCCGGGACCTCCCGATCCCACGCGCACATTTATGCCGCGAGACCAACGAGGCAGTCGTATAGGGTTTGATGTCGAGTTTTCCGTCTCTACTCAATGATGGTATTTGCATCGTGTTATCCCTTAGTCGCCTCTTACGACACCCACGGGAAGATAGGGGGTGGTGACACTTGTATTCTATGCCGTCAACCACACGGCATTTTAAAAAGTTAGATTTTTTTTCTCTTACTTTATTTTTCATTCTTTCATTGGTAATGTAATAGAGACTAGTTTTTAATGCATAGCTAAATGCCGAGGCCGGGCAATTAAACAACCGAAGGTTGCATCACTGAGTCACGTTTTTAGAATAAAAATACATATGTATATAATGTTTACCTTCTGCAGAACACCATGATGCAGATGAAGATGTAGTGGCTCCGAAACATCAGAAACGGGACGTGAAACATTTGTTCAGACTCGATTTGGAAAGTTTAAGCAGTTGACCGTACTGAATACTTTTTTGTTAGATGGCTTTTACTACCTCGTTTTATTCTGTGGGTCCTGTACGATAGAACTAAAGAAATTATTCAAAAATAATAAGAAATTTAAGAAAAAAAGGAAAACATGACATCTAACCCTATACCAATCTGCCTGGTCTGCATTATGCAGACCAGGCAGATTGGTATCTTTAGTTCTATCGTACAGGACCCACAGAATAAAACGAGGTAGTAAAAGCCATCTAACAAAAAAGTATTCAGTACGGTCAACTGCTTAAACTTTCCAAATCGAGTCTGAACAAATGTTTCACGCCCCGTTTCTGATGTTTCGGAGCCACTACATCTTCATCTGCATCATGGTGTTCTGCAGAAGGTAAACATTATATACATATGTATTTTTATTCTAAAAACGTGACTCAGTGATGCAACCTTCGGTTGTTTAATTGCCCGGCCTCGGCATTTAGCTATGCATTAAAAACTAGTCTCTATTACATTACCAATGAAAGAATGAAAAATAAAGTAAGAGAAAAAAAATCTAACTTTTTAAAATGCCGTGTGGTTGACGGCATAGAATACAAGTGTCACCACCCCCTATCTTCCCGTGGGTGTCGTAAGAGGCGGCTAAGGGATAACACGATGCAAATACCATCATTGAGTAGAGACGGAAAACTCGACATCAAACCCTATACGACTGCCTCGTTGGTCTCGCGGCATAAATGTGCGCGTGGGATCGGGAGGTCCCGGGTTCGATTCCTGGGTCGGGCAGTGTTATTGGGTTTTTCTGTCACGAAATTCTCAGTAGCAGCGCGGAGTCTGGAAATGTGCCCGGTACGGCAATAAGCTCGCCCCTTATTACGTGGGACTAAAGTATATCTGGCGAAAAGTGGGTGTAGAAATACACCTCTGCCCACCCCTTCGGGGATGAAAGGCGTGACGATATGTATGTATGTATGTAAGTGGGTGATTTTAATTTACCGTTCGCAGCGAGTTGCTTATCTTAACTTACAAAGTTAAGTTGGTTGAGTTTCTCAAAATATACAAAGGTACATTGAATTAGATGAATTTGTCATAAGATATACCACTGCTGGTGTAATAATTTAAAAATCGCTGCCGTCATTATCGTAATGGCGAGAGGCGCTTGAAGGAATTAAAAGTTATTTAATGCGGACGTGGCCTCGTAATTTATGTTTATTTATTATTTTTACTCGGTGGGAAAGTTTATTGTTTTAATGTGATTGTGCCTGCATAACTTAAGATTTTCAATTATGATGTTTTTGGATTCTTGCAGTGACGTTATCAAGAAATTTATAGTCCTGAATCCCAGTATAATAGACATACACTTTTAAAGGAAGGGAACATTTCGGGAATCTATTCTGATCTCAACTTATCCAATGTAAGAATTTCAATATAACTAATAGAAAATTACATTTACTCTTACCTTTAATGTAACGTTTGATTTGTTTCTACATTACTCTGATCGGCCTTTTCTGAAATTTTCACAGGCAACTTAAATTCATTACAAAGTTAAAGACCATGTGTTTGTAGGACTATGCGGGTGTACTTTGCTCAATCAAAAGTATTTTAGGTGCAGCATAGATAAGCTTTTGTAGAATCTTCATAAAATTTTCTAACGCAAAGCCTTATTTAATTCGTCGCACTTGCTCAAATACTAAATAATGCAGAGATGAAACTTCAAAGTTAACTCTAATATGTATAAGTTACACGAAGGGACCATTATATAGTACAAACACAGCCACAATTCCAAGTACTGTAATGCAAAGATGAAACTTCAAAGTTAACTCTAATATGTGTAAGTTACACGAAGGGACCATTATATAGTAGGTACAAACACAATTCCAAGTACTGAAGTCATCCCACATTTCCAGCAAAAGGCATCCAACATTGTAACTCGTCCGTTACTACATACGTCACCGCATTTATATATTCGCCGTACATATTTTACTGGGCCAATTTGTCGCTGGGTTACAAAATTGTCGCCTACCCCATACATCTGGGGAGAACAAAACTGTTTCTGCACTTTTTGTCAACATAAACGGTGGCAGTTAAGGTATTATTGTAACAAATTGCAGGTGTGGAGTAATATAGGTGTGTTTGCTAGTTCTGTAAATGAACGTTGTTCCGGCTGTTCATTTTACAGCGGCAATATGCAGGCCGTGTATGTTACGGTTACGGTTTGTTCTCTTGCGTTGCTTTGAACTATATTCTACTGGGTAGATATTTTAGTCTTAGATTATAAGTTATTTATAGTTATATAGGTGTTGGTTAATAAATATCAGTGTACTTGGATAGAAAGTATGATAATATGGGTTAGTAGCATTATACCCCAGTTGCAGTTTCAAGCGGAAAATTATAATTCATGTAATAGCAATGTCACCCGAAGGAAAACTGCAGAAACTGCAACTGAGAGATAATTCTACTACCAATAAAATAATTATTATTGAATCTCAAATCAGTGAAAGTCGATATGTTAAATAAATGTTAATATTGTCGTCGGTGGAATTTCACTGACGCAAGGTAAATCGATCAGAATAGGGTAGTTTCCAGGGTCAAAATAATTACATTTTATTTAGTCCGTATTTTAGATTATAAAAAAATATTGGACACGTATTTTTTCTTTATTCGATTAAATAAAAAATAACAAAGATATAGCCCATTAAAGTTACGTGCGACGTCACCTAGTGCGAAAAATGCAGCACGGCGTGACGTTATACGTTACTTTAATGAGCTACATTTTGGTAATTTTTGGTTTAATTTATAAATAAAAAAATACGTATCGCTTATTTTTGAATAATCTAAAGGACGGACTTATAAAATTTTTTTCGTCAACTAACCTATTGTTAACAAATATTTAATGCAGAAACAATTGAGAACAATATACGGCAAGGCAGCGATAGCCTAGTGGAGATACCAACAGACTGCTACGCAGAGGGTATCGGGTTTGAATGCACGGCGCAAACCGCTGATTTTTCTGAGCTATGTGCGTATTTTAAATTGTTGATAAAATTATCCTCCTATCCTGTGCCTCGAAGACACGTTAAGCCTTCGGTCCACTTAATACAGTTTTAATAAGGAGACTGTTCTAAAATTGAAATAATCTTACTCAAACAGTATTTTGGGAACATCAACAAAATTAGCCTACTTACTTGCGTTCTCATAATTTTGTTTTTATACAAACTTCCACCAAAACAAGTGTTAAAGAATATCCTTGGCCGAATCAACGAAAATAACTTGTGAAGAATGTTGATGATTTGAAAGAAAGTTTGTTATATAAATTGAATTCACCATAATATCGCTATTATTATAATGTTATATTTTTATAACATCACGACTGTATCCCCGTAAGAATAGGTAGAGGTGTAATTTTACACCTACGTTTCATCTTATGAATTGTAGGTCCCACGTAATTGAGAGCTAGCCTATTCCCGTTAATATTGCCAGACTCCGTGCTGCTACTGAGAATTCGGAAAACTCAATAACACTTTTTGCTCGACCGGGGACCTCCCGATCAGTAGACACATACCTACGCTTTCCTCTGGACCACAGGGGCAGTCATATAATATTACATCTTATTTAATATTTGTTGTCTTGTAAAATAATGTCGGTCGCTACTATAAAAGATTTATCGACACTACACTTCCATTTGTTAGATTGATAGTTTATGACATTACAGTTCGTAGCTGGAAGCTATATTACATCTTAGGCGTTATGAAATACAAGTCAGACTGTTGGATAGTTTACATAAAGCTTTCAGTAATAGTTCCTGTTATAGGTGGGCCCGCCGATGCATGGGCTTTGATGGGATGATTGTGTTAGCTAGTAAACGTCAGTGGTGTGGTGTGCTGCGGTATTCCGATGGTTACCATTAGCTGTGTTATGCAAATTTTATTTTAGGAAGCGATAGCTCTGTGTGATGAAACGCAGAAGATGGTAAAGTCGTCACGGTCATTATGATATCATATAGGTAAGTCTTTTGAAAATTAAGTTCAACTGGGAAACGTACTCTTGTGCCAAGCCTTGGATGCAACCAGCATTATTTATACTGAGATGATGAAGTTGCAGCTCGAATCTTAATCATATAAGCGTGATATCGGTTCGCTAATACGATGAAAATTGTATATAATTTCATTAATTATTAATAACTTTATAATGTATACGATGCAATAGCTTAAGTGATCAAACACATATTTGTGAAGTAAATCTTCAAACATTTCACAACTTACGTTAGAAATCGTCCGGTAGTTTGCTCACATCTCCAGAGTGCTGTAAAGCGATTAGGTTGGATGAGTACCAGTCAGTTGTGTATGATAACAAACGTCCGCCTATCGTGTTGGTTATGGCAATCTATCTATAGATTATTTGTGGCAAGAAACTAGAAGGGCAAAATATATGCTTCAGACAAAAATTTTGTCACTATCATGCTAAGCGGTGTTATACGATTTTATGCTGGCTGATTTATACAGAGAGAATATAACCACTACGTTAGAGACGTTTAAGGGGACAAGAGGACGGTAACGCAACACCGCATCTCCTCTTCCTCTGCGGCCCCACTGCGACGCCCCCATTTGGTCGCGGGAGATAGGGCGCGCGGCAACGCAACAGCGACACGCCTCTCCTCCCGCGACCGCACCCGACTTTGAGGGACAGACAGAACTCTCCCCCGCACCTTGGGACGCATCCTACGCAGGCCTCACGCAAGCCCACGTGGAGCGTCCCCTCCCGGGACCCCGCTTAGCTTCACCGTAGGTGTACCTCAAACCCACGGTTACTGAGCACCCCCACCACGACAAGGTGGAGATCCAACGGGGGGGAGTTTATATACCGGGCTGGTGATAAGAACATAACGTTTCTATTATGTTTGGTTGTAGGTACTCCTGAAGAAACAAGCCAATCTCTCTCTCTCTCTTCCCCGCCTTATCCCATTATTTGGGGTCGGCTCTCCTAGTAACTCGTCGCCAGGAATGTCTGTCCTGGGTCGTCTCGGCTGATGTTTGTGCCTTTTTCATGTCCTTATTTACTGTGGCTATCCATGTTTCCGGGGTCTTCCTCGTCGTTTTGGTGGTGGGTACAGTGCCAGTACTTTCTGAGTCATGTGTTCAGGTGGACGCGGCATGACATGTCCGTACCATCTGAAACGGCTTTCTTCCAGTTTCTCAGGTATAGGTCTTACTCTGAAGCTGCCACGTATATACGTATTTAGTATGCGGTCCAGTAACGTGACACCTCCAGCCCAACGCAACATTCTCATTTCTGCAGCGTGTAGTTTGTCCTCTTGTTTTTTCTTTAGAGGCCAGCTCTCGGCACCATATATCATAGCTGGGCGAACTGCAGCTTTGTACACTTTACCCTTTATGTGTACCGGCATTCTGCTCTCGCATAACACTCCTGACAGGTCTCTCCACTTCATCCATCCTATGTTTATTCGATGAGCTACATCGGCATTTATAGATCCGTCCTTGGCGATGATAGAACCTAAGTATTTAAAGCTATCTACTTTTTTCAATGGAGTGCTTTGCAGATGGATGATGTCAGATGTTTCTACGCCACTGAAGTTACAATGCAGGTATTCTGTCTTTGCTCTACTAATTCGCAAACTAGCTCTTTCTAATGCGGCTCTCCATTTTTCCATCTGGATTTGCAAGTTACTGGCGTTTTCGCTGATTAGGACAATATCATCTGCGTAAAGAAGGATCCATGGTGGTGGTTGTTGAAGTTTGGCGGTCAGATGATTCTGGTTAAAGGTTGAAAAGAAGTGGACTTAGTACCGATCCCTGGTGCACACCGACTCTTACTTCGAACTCTTCACTCGTTCCAGCAGCGCAACGCAGTTTGGTTTTGACGTTTTTGTACATGTCTGTTACAATGTGAATGTAATATTCTGGTACGTTATGTGCTCGTATGGCTTCCCATATTAATTGCCTCGGATTTCGGTCAAAAGCCTTTTCCAAATCGATGAACACCATATGTAAGTCCACCCCGTTGTCCCTATATTGTTCCATCAGAATCCTGACCGTGTGGATAGCGTCTATGGTAGACTTACCAGTGACAAAGCCGCATTGGTTTACTGAGACTTCTGTAAGCTGGAGCAGTCTATTGCTTATGACTCTTTCCCATATCTTAAGGGAGTGTGATATAAGTTTGATTGCCCTATAGTTCTCACATAGTCTAACATCCCCTTTATTTTTATAGAACGGGACCAATAAACTGTTTCTCCAGTCATCTGGTATCCCATCAATCAGAACTCTATTGAAGAAGTTTGTTAGAAATACTACTCCATCCATATCCAGTTTCTTCCACAATTCAGCGGGAATATTGTCGGGTCCTGTCGCCTTATTATTTGCCATTGCACGAATAGCATTGTGCGTATATAGCATTGTGCACATACTCTTCCTGTGTTATACAGGGTAAAGGCCCTATGATGGGTACGGGAGATATGCGTGGGTGTTGGCTCGGATATGTTTCGTTCAGAAGATGAGAGTAGTATTCTTTCCACCTTTCCTGGATTTTTTTATTAGACGCGAGCAGTTGTAAACTCTGATTTTTTATGTATTTTATGACTTTGAAATCCTTGCTGTTGTTGATTCTGAATTTTGCGATTTTGAATATGTCTCGGTCGTTTGTGGCTGCTTCGAGTTTGACGTACTTTTCACTGTCCGAGTTGTCTTTTGCTTGCGCTACCGCTTTCTTTGCGTCTTTTTTTGCTGCTTTGTAAGCCATTTTATCTTCTTCGCCATTGGTTCGCTGCCATAGTTTGAAGAGTAGTTTCTTGTGCTCTATTTTCTGTTTTACTTCTGGTTGCCACCACCTCGTGTCTCTATTAACACATAGTGGTCCTTTTGATTGACCCAGATGCATCGTGGCTTTTTGGCTGCAAAAGATTCAGAAACTGTTCCATAAGACGTTGGAGTTGTCATTAACGTTCACCTTTTGAAAATAGCTTGACAGTTCATTGCACAGTTTGGATCCCTTTTCACGCTCTAATCTGTGCCAACGTATTTTTGGCGTCCAATCCTTCTTCACTCTCACTGGTCTTATCATCAAGAATTCTGCGATTAAGAGTCTATGCTGTGCGGTTAGAGATTCGCCAGGGATTACCTTGCAGTCTTTACATTTCCTGAGATGAGAGTGATTAGATAGATAGATAGATAGAAAATGCTTTATTGTACACCAGAGGCAAAACAATTACAGAAAAAAAGACATATACATATAATAACTTAGGTCTAGTTGTACATGGGCGGTCTTATCGCATGTTGCGATTTCTTCCAGACAACCTGATGGACTATATTCAATTAAGTAAGCGAAAACGGGTAGCTAATGGTGTACTACATAATGGATTTGTATACATAATCATTATGATTATGTAAATAGTGATTAGTCATTATGTAGTCAATTTGTGATTGGTTTTCACCACTTTTGTACGTGATTAGGTGTTGATCTGATTTAGTGAAGAAGGTGTTAACGATAGCCAGATCAAATGTTGACGCAAAGTTTAAAATAGCGTCGCCATCTGCATTTTGGATTCCGTATCCCTGAATGCGATGCACTGTTTGGTACGTGATTGGGATGCGTCCTACATGGCCATTGAAGTCAGCCCCGATATACCTTAGTTGATTCAACGGTATGGACTGCAACAGGTCATACATGTCATCCCAAAACAGCTGCTTCTCTATGACCGAGCACCCTACCTGTGGGGCGTACGCGCTTATGATATTCAAACACGGTTGGCCATCTAGAGCAAATTTAATGGCGATTAATCTATTGCTCACTCTTTTAACTTCTACCATCCGCTCTTGGAGATCTTTATCAACTACTATGCCAACACCATTATGAGGACCCACTCCGTAATAGATGAGTTTATAGTTATGTCCCATTTGTCTCGATTTGGACCCCTTTCACTTCGTCTCTTGCACGCAACATGCATTTATGCGTCTACGTTTTAATACTTTACCCAATTCAGCGCTGCGTCCAGTCATCGAGCCAACATTGCCAGGTAGCAAATCGCAGTATATTGTTCTGGAGTGCTGGCTCGATGCATCTTCCGTCGCTTCGGGGGTACGCCCTAGCCTCATTCGCCATGCTGCCGTCGCTTAAGGGGAACGCCCTAGTACTGGTATCTCTTCTAATTCGTGACCTTTCCTTACTAGAATTAAAAGATTGGCTTGTATTTTACGGCCGGCTGCCACCAGACGCCAAGGATGTAATCCTCGTGGAGGATTAGGGAGCCACCGTTGATCGTGGGCGATTCTTCCGCTGCCATCCCTTCTGCGGACTCCATCTCAAGCACGCAGCACATCTCTAGCCTTTTCTTCAATTACCTCGAAGCAGCCTGTCGATGGGGTTTAATAACGGAGTGTCCTTCTCCGGCCTGTTGGTCCGCGAGGGGTATTTTGTTTCCCCCCTGCCCTGCATATCCGCATATGCCGAGCTTTCCCCTATCCGCCACCTGGGGACGCGTTCTCTAGGGGTGAGGCTCCCCCGAGAATGAAGAAACAATCCAATTTTTTTTTTATATATTGTCAATGTTCTAGATAGCTTTTGCACGAGTGGCATAGTCGCCGCTTAGAACTGTATCGTGAGTAACTTTGTACGGTCCACTAACTGGTGTTTCGAGTATTGGTATTCTTTGTGTCCGTTTATTATATTATGTTTGTATATCGCGACACCAAACATATTCCTTAGACGGAATATGTCTTTATTAAAGATCAATGACTCTTTCACGTTTAAAGGGTGATGAATTTTGCCTTTAACTTTTAGCAAAATCATTTACAGATCAAATGGCACCTAACTTTTAATATAGTTCGACATCTCAGCAATCTATCATATAGAACATCTTGCTATCTCACACATGCAATCACTGAACCAATGCACGAGTCGGTGACGGTCGCGAGCGACACCTGCAATCTGTATATACAGACGATCTGCACCGTCATCCGATACGACACATTCATAGCATTTAGCTAACACTTGCAACTATTACTGCATATGCATTCGAAGTGGTTGATATGGGAAAATGTTTCTTTTTAAACGCCCGTCGCACACAGATATGTTATAAGTTTCAGTCTGTGTGGCACTTAAACTAATGGGCCGATAATAATACGTTGTTATTTTTGCTATAAAGCTGACGTGATGGAGATATTTGTATGAAGTTCTCTATCAGAGAATATCTGACATTTAAAATTTTATTTTATTCGTAATGGTTTGCAGTTTGCCAACGACAATGAATTCCTTAACGTTAAGGCAACTGCGGCCTACGTTGAGTCAAGTTTGTACGTTATTTGTCCTATTCTTATCCTACCAAAAACATCGTCATGTTGTCAACACACCATATTTCTCGTTCTACCAGAAAGTTATCAGATTCTAACTTTGCATACTTCAAGCTCTAACCAACTAACAAACTTCTTCATAAAATCAACACGTTAGTAAAAATTATAATATGTAGCTTAGCTGATCATTACTACAATAAGATAAAATAATGTGCAGTGTATAAATATATCCTATCACCTTAAGCTCATGTGACGGGAGGTACAATATACCTACGCTTAAAATTCTGTGCAACGTGATCAAAAATATTAATCCCCTTTTGCCATAAAAAATAAATAAAGAGAACCACCAAAAGTAAAATTTAAATATTTACCATGCCTTTAGAAAACAGTAATTACAGAAGCGTGTCACTACAGCCATTCCGACTTTCACGTTAATTACAAAATCCAACAAAGACCTTGCTACACAAAAATAAAAGGCTCCGACCAACAATAATATCAGAGAACAAATGAGACCAACAATAAGACGATATAAATCACAGCAACATTACCTGTACAAAAGAAAAATTATGTATATACCGACTTAGTATTCAATTGCTTTCCTCAAAATAATGAGGAATGCCTGCTGAGCAAATAAAAAAGGCGTACACGATGATTTAGAGGTTCTATCAGACCACTAAATCGAGAGTCAGACCTCGCGATAAATAATAACTTGTATCTCTTTACTGCAGTTTTACCGAAGTATTTATTTAAATGGTTTCGTCTATGTGGGGTATCTATCTATGTGTTATGGATGAAATTTATAATTGTTGGTATAGTCGTGTTTTAGGACTGGAGATATTCATATATAGACATATTCCGCTAGATGGCGCTATCTGGCAAGGAGTTAAATAAGAGAGCTCTCAGTTATTAATTTAATTAAAAATGGTTATATATCTTTATAGAGTGTTAAAGTGTGATAAATAAGTGAATAATACTTAACAGCACATGTACTAACATTGGCAAAGTTAAATAAAATAAAAAAGTGATAAAATTTGCAAAATATACCGGTGGATATCTAATTTAACTAAAAGTAGTGAAAATCAGTATAGAAAGTGATAAATAACTTTGAGTAATAATAAATACATTATCCTAATGCAGACAATGACGAAAACTAAGTGAATAACGAAAAATAAGTGCATGACTTTTGTTTATCAAGTGAAAATCAAATCAAAATTCCTAAGCTGTGATTCATACATATATTAACCGATCTTCTCTGTTTGAAAATTCCATCAACGTATCTAATAATACATAATTTCGCAACTATTAATCAAGCGATCGGTGGCTGGCACTGTACAGTGTACGGTTACACTACGACTGTGGGCAGTTCGAGTCTCCACCGCTCGACCGACGACTTTTTGTGATACATCTTCCAGCGATTATTTCAATTGATAAAACATTCAATCTAAATAGTTAAACGACATCTGTGAATAACGTCATGAATTTCTTCGACAACATAACATTTAGAAAAACTCGTGTGCATTCATCACAGTCAGAAAATGAAAGCGTTTACCTTGACCAATCACTAGATGGCACCAGTCATAGCGCTCCTTGCATGTCGGAGGATGAGGAGACAACCGAGATTGAAAAATTAAAGGAACATATCGGAATTCTAACTGCTAAATTACAAAGTGCAAATGACGAAATAGACAAGCTTTCTATTGAAAATAGTATGATGAAGGAGGAAATCGGCAATCTACAACGCAGAAATGCACTTTTAAAGAAAGTAACTAACAGTCCAGCAAAATCTATTAAGTCAACGCGTATTAAGAAGTGTCAGCGTCAAAAGCAAGTCTGTGACCAAACAGTGCATCAATCACTTCAAGCTTTAAGGCAAACTCTGATACCACAAGACCCTAGCCAGTCATATAAAATAATTGACCAACAACAAAAATCACCTATGAAACAAAATGTCAACAAGGCACCCTTACCGAAAAATTGTCAAAATAAGATGTACATTATAAGTTCAAACAAATCTAATAACATATTATCATTAACAAACGACACTTTTGGTAAACAATATAGAATATGCCATTTTTTAGTTCCAAATGTTGGAATTAATCAGCTATTATCGAACATACTGAAAAAATTAGAAGGTCTTACTTTAAATGATTTCTGCAATATAATAATAGACGAGGAAGACTTCAAAACATCAGGAAATTACATTGAACTCATCACCAATATGAGAAATATACTCCAGAAAATTGATCACACCAATATAATTATTACCTTACCTACATTTAAGAATGCCCTACATTACAATTTATATAATTCAAGAGTAACTATGTTTAACCAGCTACTGTACTTGGATAATTTAACCTATGAATATGTCTACATATTGGACTCGAATCTCAATCTGACATATGATCGCACTATGTTCAGAAAATCAGGAGCGATAAATAATAATGGTATGAAAGTTATTTTTGAAGACTTCAATACTCTGATTAGCGCTATAATAGATAACTTATCATCCGATACAATCTCCCTAGAAAAGCAAATTGAAGTCACGAATACAGACATATCCTCACAAAAGCTTTTTCGGACATAAATATATCAACATATTACACCAAAATATTGCAGGCTTAAGAAATAAATTAAATGAACTTTACATATGCTTACAAGAACTGTCGGATAATAGCAATGCTGTCGATGTCATTTGTGTGACAGAACACTTTATGATGTCGGGTCATGAGGACCTGTGCATTATACCAAATTTTTATCTTACTGCATACTATAGTAGAAATAGTTCTAAGAGAGGGGGATCATGTATCTTTATAAAAAAGGGCCATCGCTGGCAACCTATTCCTCATATAGCTTCATTTGCTGTATCTTCTAGCTTTGAGTGTTGTGGTGTAGAATTAATTGACTATAACATTGTTATTGTATGCATATATTGAACACCTCAAACCAGCAACCTAAATATATTTTTTGATAGGCTTAACAATATATTATGTTACATAAAAAGATCTTACAAAAGGCATAACATCGTGCTGGCAGGAGATTTTAATATTAACTTCTTAAAACATAATAATATTACTTTAGAATTTGAATGTTTGCTCTTAAACTATAACTTGAAATTAGCAATTAGAGAACCTACCAGAAAAGTTAGTCAAACATGTATTGACAATTTCATTCATTGTTGTGCACAAAAATGTAAAACTGATATAATAGAGTTAGCATTATCTGACCACACCGCCCAGTTATTACGATACCCTGTTAAGAAAGTCTGTTTGATTAAACGCTGGAAAATCAAACGTAGGGACTATAACATCAAAAATTTGGAAATGTTTAATAACTATATAGGGAATCTGACTTTTTCAGAAATTTATGCTACTCAAGATCCAAATGAAGCTTATAATATTTTTTATGACACGTTTAAACTGCTTTATGATCTCTGTTTTCCATACCAGTTTATTGCTAGAAACTTACATAGAAAACAAAAATGGGTCTCGCGTGGCATAAAGGCGTGCAGTATAAAAAAACGATCACTTCTTTGGCAATATAGAAAAAAGCCAAGTGACATAAATAAAATAAAATTGAAGCAATATTGTAGACTGTACAAAAAAATATTAAGATTAACACAACGAGCTCAAAATGTTCATTCCATAGACACGTCACAGAATAAAGCAAAGTCAATTTGGAAAATTGTAAACAGAGTGAAACATAATATCCCAAACGAAACTGTAACTAGTATAAAAATACATGACGAAATTGTAACTGATCCAAATGTAATCTGTAATTTATTCAATAATTATTTTATTGACAAAATAGTTCCAAATTGTGTCACAAATAAATTGAAATATTCAGCTTATATGTCCTCTAGGCAAAAGTCTATGTATATGAATCCATGCTCTCCTTTCAATGTATTCAATATTATAAAAACCTTAAAGAACACCAATAGTGTTGGATATGATGAGATATGTACTAAAGTTATTAAATATGTAGCTCCTAATATTTGTGACCACATTAGTCAAATAATAAATTTATGCATAGAAACGGGGGTATTCCCTGAAAAACTTAAGACAGTAATAATAAAACCTGTTTTTAAAAAAGAAAGTAGAGATCACATGGACAACTATAGACCTATAGCACTTGTTCCTATTTTGTCCAAAATATTTGAGAAACATATACACAATGAACTCAATAACTATCTAGAGCATAATTGTATTCTAGTTAAAGAGCAGAAGGGTTTTCGACGTAACATGTCAATAAATATGGCCATATATGATTTTCTAGAAGTTGTAGTAAAAAGTATTGACAGCAAAATACCTGTCTGTTCCATATATATGGATATGAGCCAAGCTTTCGATCATGTAGATCATGAAATCCTGCTAGGTAAGCTCAATGCTTATGGCATAAGAGGAAATGTCCTAAAACTAATTGAAACATATCTTAAAAATAGAATACAGTACACGGAAGTTGTTAAATTAAATACTATAACAAAAATTGAAGAAACTTACAGATCTGAATCACGTATAATTAAATATGGCATGCCCCAAGGCAGCATATTAGGTCCATTACTATTTATATTGTATATAAATGACTTACCAAACGCAACCAATAACCCTATAGCCCTCTTTGCGGACGACAGTACCATAACTATCAAATGTACAGATAAGGCTTGTTATGAATCTGCTATTAATACCGCTCTGATGTCTGTCATTGACTGGTTGAACACAAATAATTTAAAAGCCAATATAGGAAAGACGAAACTAATGCACTTTAGTCAGCGTATACCTACCATGAATAACATTAATGTATGCGCTAATGGACAATCGCTAAAAGAAGTAGAGGCTACAAAGTTTTTAGGCATAATAATCGACAAGAAAATCACATGGAAGCCATACATTGAACAATTATGTAAGAGAATCAATAAGTCAGTGTATGCACTTCATGAATTATCACAAATAATTGATGTCAATGGTCTTCTTACTGCATACCATGGCTTAGTGGCATCGGTTCTTAGGTATGGAGTTATATTTTGGGGGAACTCAGCTGACAAAGACTTAATCTTTAAAGCCCAAAAACGCTGTATTAGGGCTATGTTCTCTCTCAAAACAATTGAAAGCTGTCTGCCCTACTTTAAAAAATACAATATTCTGACTTTACCTTCAATTTATATACTAGAAGTAGCTATTTTTGTTAAAAGAAACTTAGGTTTATTTGTACTTGCCTCAGATACATCTAAACGCGTACAAAGAGATAAACATCGGCTTTGCCTATGCAAAACAAATACAACATTTATGCATAAAAGTATTTTCGCCATGGCTCCCAAAATTTATAATAAATTGCCAAGAAGTATCAGGGAATCAAATGTGACCATATTTAAACAAAGACTAGTAAAGCTTCTAAATGAAAAATGCTATTATAATATCTCTGATTTTTTGACCGACAATTTATAATCTTACTATGACATATTATTATTCAATGTGGACATTTTATATTCATTATTTTTTATTAATTAATTAATCCTTGACATATTTTTCATATTATTTGGTATATTTTTTATTTTTATTACTTGACATTGTTATTCATTAATCTTAATTATGACATTTTTCTTTTGTTTTTGGCAATAATTGTAATTAATTTAATTTGTTCTAAATTGTATTTTTTTGTAATTGTAATATTTGCACACCTCTTTGAGGTTATAATTCAGCGAACTTCATATATTTTGTAAGACCTTAATGTACCTACCTGTTTTATGCAAATAAAAGAATTTGAATTTGAATTTGAATTTTGAGATATGAGTCTACGTGGCTAGCTGTCTCGTCGTGTGACTGATCTCAATCGTATATTTATTCAATAATAAAGGGCTGAAACGGCAGGGCCTTACCTCGAGGATTAGGCATGTAGCGGTATAACTGTGAATGCCTACCTTTATATAATTATTAATTTTTATAGTCCACGACTGGATAAAGACCTCTCCAATGGCATACCACATAGCTCGATTTTCAGTTATACTTACGTACATACATTTACAATGTTTGCTTAGAAGTCCAGCTGCAAATATCAAAGTGCCTTGCCAAAACTCATTACTATTTCGTAGCGTACAGGGAAGTATATAATGTACGAACCTCACGTTCAAAACGTCAGGTGGTACGGCTCTAGAAAAACAAATAGAAAAGCAACGTATTTCCCTAATGAAGCGGGGTATCATAAAGTAATTTAGAAAAAGGTCACTTTAATGTACCGGTTTGAAGAGTAAATGTTATTTTGAATTTAAAAAAATGTTCATCGGCCTTTAAGTATTTTCCGTGTTTTTTGAGCTACGTTACAAAAGCTTGAACCTTTAAAATTATAAATCAATGAAATTGGTTAGTTTAACAATCACATAATGTCTATGTATAAAAAACACACTTCATTGTTAAAGTGAATAAATATACCAAGGGTCCACATTGAAAATTATTAGCCTGAGTATTTGTATTGTACTCACTTGCATTGCGAACGTAATATAAAATTTTGATATTAAATGTATTGTGTCAATGTAACACCAAAGTTTGACATTAAATGTGTAATGTGCACAAGCGTCTCCTTGCTATAAGGTGTGGTAAGATGCACACAGTGTGTACAATAAATAATTATATTTTTGATTGATGAACAGGCAGCAATACCCCTTGATATGAATGAAAATGTTATGTTCCTAGATCACTGAGTCTTTCTTTTGATCACATACTGTTCTAAGTACTTACCATACAGCGAAGTAAAATTCCAACAATTCAGTTCATGCTATCCATTTTTTTAAATAGCCTTGTCAAGTCACATCCTAGTATTTAAATAGAACCTTATAGAATGAAATTCTTGACCTACTGATCTTTGAGCGCTCTGACTCGCGGTGACACGGAAACTATGTCAGACGGAATTGAAAATCGGAAGCTAACTAACCGACGGAGTGAGTAGAATCCATTTTATATCTAACAGACCTATCTGAGTTCAAAATTCCCATGAGTGAATATCAGATTTTGTAAGCAGTTTTTGAATACTGTTATATGAGACCGGTTGCATTTTACACATATTAAGTCAGTTCCATGTATGGAGAGGCCATTATTATGTTTGTTATGATTTTGTATAAAAATAGTGAAGCAGTTCATAGAATACCTACATCTTATTCCATTCCTGGCAGTTTTCAAATCTGTTTTGCAATAAATTGGCTGTGACATACGGGCGGACAGACAGACAGACATTGCGAATCTATAAGGGTTCCGTTTTAACAATTTTTGGCTACGGTACCCTAAAAAACACAATACTGTTCTACTAAGCGCAGAAGCCGTATCTCGACTAAAGTGAGTTACGAGATAATTGAAGTTTAATAAAAGTTGATTTCTTTTATTTATTTATGGATGTTTATTGTTATTATAAGTATAATTATTATGGTAAAGGTTTCGAAATACGTCACCGTTTTTAGGGGTTGTGAGTGATTGGAGAGGGAGGAGGGGAGGTCTTTAAACCCTCCTCACCATTTTCACTTGCCGGAAATACTTGGTTTCCTCTGAAAAAAAAAATCTCCAAACATCGGTGTGTATGGCACTGCCAACTTCCACATTCATCACACTAGTTTAATAAACTAAGGACGACGGAGCCCTGCGAAGGGCTCCTATTTTCGGATTAAGGGTCAAAAGAGAACTTAACATAACCTATTTAGTTACTTATTACAGTCGCACCTAACCCTAGGCACTCGAAAGCAATGATGCACAAATTTGACATGAGCTGTCAATATAATCATCCCAAGATGGCAGTTTTGCGTTTCGTTTCACGTTTTTCACATAAAACCTAAAAATGACATTTGTAAAACTGTACTAAAGTATAAAAACTACGTTCCGTTTTGCATAATTGCCGAAGTATTTATGAAATTTTGGAAATTGTTTAAAAATATTTAGACGCAACTCCGGCAGCCAAAATTACTTTTTGGGGAATAAAACGAACTCCTTCAAGCCCCCTACACTACCAATACCCTGAAATTCAGACGACTCGTCTTGAAACCCAACCCATTATTATTTTTCAAAATAGATAAACATCAAAAATATATGTGGATATACCTTATTCATGAGATACTGCTATGTCGCTTAGAAAATTATAGAATTAGAATTTGAGTTACTGCTTTTTCGTTAGCTCTCCTCATACATGATCTTCAGCCCCTTACAGTCCACTGCTGGACTAGGCCTCTCCTTTGAAAGGAGGAATTATTGGCCTACTATACCACGCTGGCCAAACGGGTTGGTACATGTTTGTATGGAAAATATAAAAAATTTCTTTCACTTCAAATATGTGTTGTTTCAAAGAAAATAAATATTAAAAGATATTTATTTATATTCATTTATCATTTATTAACGAAATACAGAGTTTACAGCTCATCAAAAGTTAGCTGTCTGCTACAACCCGGCAGGTTTTCTTTATTCTCATCGAATGTTATAGGCAGTGTGTGAGGTGATAAGGCTTCAATACTTATTATTTGCTGTTGTTCACGAGGCACAGTTTCATTTACTTTCCTTTTACGGCTTGGTATTGTAGAAATTTCAGGCACTGATGAAACATTTTCCTCTCCGTGATCTCGCAATACCATCCCTTGAGCTTGATGAGAATCAACAATTTCAGGCAACTGCCAATTCATATAAAACGCCACCAGCTTTCTCCCAGAAAACATCATCTCTTTCTATAATTTCTATTTTTAGTGGTATACTTTCGCCACTCCACACAGCAAATAAACACTTTTGTTTGCGTGTAACGTGCCCCTGAATTTGGTAATAACAATTACAATATTTGTTTAGACTAGTCAGTTCACTTTTTTATCATGTTTCCATATTTGTATTTTATTTGCTCTTATACTATTCTCCAGGCCATTCTTATAGGCAACTATAGAACATTAAATTTCCACAATCGTGTTTGGACCTATTAATCCATCTGGCGTGGCACCAATAAACGGATAATCCACAATGCTCGATTGTTACATTTTCTTGCTTCGCCAGTTCTTGCAAAGCCAGTTGTTCATTTTAGATTCCATGCGCAACTGATTTTACATTGCAAATATTTTATTTGTACAAAATATTTATTACTTAGTTGGCTTTACTGCTGTTATCTCTTCTTTTTACCACTATACCAAAATTTCAATCTGTCAACATATTCTTACGCAATTTGAACCAGTCACTGCTATCCCTCTTGTAATATTTGCTTATCACTACGGAATTTCAGTCAAATTTGTTAAAAAAATTGTTTGGCATTTCTTGGCTAGCTCTTGAACAGATCGTGTTAGGAATGACTACAGTCAATGATGAGATCTGGGCGGGGCGTAAACTAGCAACTGACACTCAGTACACCGCTTATGCTAATAAGGTTTAAATTGCTGAAGCGTTTGATATTGATGGGATCTACCGAGCGTCAAAATCATAGACGTTTGGCAGATTTTATTTAATTTCACAAAATATACACGTATAATATGAAAATAAATAGGGTAATTCTTTAGTTCATTAGATTTCCTACAATATTATCAAATAAAATATGACAGCTTACGATCAAAATATTGCAAACAGTGAGACGAAAGATTATTTTTTGCCTCGATTTTGTGATTTTTTTATCGTGATTCTATTTTACATACATGAAAAATTCTTTCAAAAGTCTTTTGTTCAGACTTTTGACTTTAAGCTGTATTTTTTGCTAGTTTGTAATATGTACCGTTATGGCTAGATGCGCGACAAAAAAATAGGTGTTTCACGGCTTCTGAGGTATAACAGCGCCTTAAATGAAAGAACTATAATAATTTTAAAGGGATCTGATATAAAAGTAGAATATATAAATCTGATAAAAATATATAAATCTGATATAAATATATGGATCTGATATAAAGCAGACTTATCACTGATAGATAATTATGTCTACCGGACAACTTTTGTATCGAGCTATATTTTCTTTAATATCGCATTCTAGCAAAATATTGCTGCACATAATAAATGAACGTCTCAAATCGTACTTGTGCAGGGAAATTGAACCTGAACAGGCAGGTTTCGTATAAGGGAAGAGTACCCGCGAACAGATATTGATTTTGCACCAGGTTATTAAGAATGCCAGAGAACTCAACAAACCGATATTCAAATGTTTCGTAGATTTCTCGAAGGCATTTGACTCCGTGAAGTGGCCAAATTTGTGGAAGACGCTTTTAGAAATGGGAACACCACAACATCTGGTGCATTTGCTTCGACAGCTTTATGAGGTTGGAACTGCATCTGTTCGAACTGACGATGTTTTTTTCTGGCGATTTTCATCCGAGTGCCGAAGTCCACTAAGGATGTGTCATCTCTCGACTGTTGTTCAATGTCTACACAGAGCTCATAATTATAATCACCCTTGAAGATTGGACAGATGGTATTGCGGTGAGAGGTGGAAAAATTTCAAACTTACGTTACGCTGAAGACACAACACTGTTTACGACCTGCATTCCTCAAATGGAAGCACTCATGTCCAGGATAGAGTAAGTCTCGAGTTTGGCCTAAAAATACAAAACCAAGATGATGATTGTCAAGCGCCCTTATAACAACTCGCTGAAAGTAACGGAAATTGCGAACTGTAAAGTGCTACCATCATATATCTATCTTGGAGCCTTGATATCAAATGAGGGTGGTTGTGTTGATGAAATCAGGCGACGTATTGCTATTGCTAGATCTGCGATGGATCGGATACACAAGATTTGGAGCAATCGAAACATCACCAAAGCCACGAAGACCCGACTCGTCAGAACCCTGATTTTCCCCATTTTCCTGTATGCTGCGGAGACGTGGACTCTGAGGGAGAGCGAAAAGAAAAGGGTCGACGCGTTGGAAATGTGTGCTGGAAAGATGCTGAAAATATAGTGGACAGAATTTTGGACCAACAAACCCATACTGGCGGAATTGAACATCGGACAGCGTCTATCCTCCATTGTCAAAGGCCGCATCCTTTTTTTATTCGGCCACATATCGCGGCGTAGCGACGATTCTATCGAGCGTCTTGTGATGCAGAGCAGGGTTGATGGTATAAAAGCGCGCGGCAGATCAAAGCTTGAGAATAAGCAGAACCAAAACGGAATATATGTTCTGTGTCTTTGGCGGTCTCTCCAGTCCTATACCGGTTACACTCGGCGGTACACCTCTACCAGTATGCTCCGATTTCCGCTACCTAGGTTCACTCTTGAAAGATGACGGCGAAACTGATCAGGATGTTAGGCAAAGAATCAACGCAGGATGGATGAAATGGCGACAGGTCTCAGACACAATATGCGACCACAAAATGCCTGTGAAATTAAAGGGCCGTATGTATAAATCGGTTATAAGGCCTGTCGTACTGTATGGAGCTGAGTGTTGGGCTACAAAGAAGATGGATGAGAAACGATTGCATGTGGCAGAGATGAAAATGTTACGATGGATGTGTGGAGTGACAAGAATGGACAGAATTAGGAATGATTACTTTTGAGGTAGTATGAAAGTGGCGCCCATAACTGAAAATGTGAAAGGGAGTCGATTGGCCTGGTATGGACATGTTATGCGCAGAGATGAGCTGTATGTAGGTAAAAAAGTGATGGATATGCATGTAGAAGAACGAAAAGGGAGAGGACGGCCAAGGAAGAGATGGATGGACTGTGTGAGGATGGATATGAAAGAGAATGGGGTAAACGATCGGATGACTGGTGACAGAGAAGTATGGAAGCGAAGGACATACTGCGCCGACCCCAAATAAATTGGGACCAGGGCAAGACAATGATGATAGCAAGACAACGCAGGCATACCATGTAAACAGACAATTTTAACAGTAAAAACACTAATTAAAGCCAATATTTTTGAATTACAGCAAATATGGAAAGAAGCAAAAAATAATGGGTTTTATATTATTTCAACAGTCAACATTCATATTTACAGGCCGATATAATTAAGGGGTGCAGAATTCACTTTGAATTTATTTATTCTGTTTGAAAATCCTTGCCTGTACACATCTAAACAAACTTAAATTATTATTTGAACAACTTCGTAAAAGACAATAAGTAAAAGAGACATGCATTTCATCTTTATTTATTCAGTCGGACTTAGGTCATAAACATATCTATAAATCCTGTATCCTAATCCTATACAATAAATCATTAAAATATTGTATTGCTTACTAATTTTCTTTAATGAACTATTTATTTTATGTGCGTTTCTCGCGTTGCTCGGTCGCTAAATACCAATTACGTGAGCAAAAAAATCTTGTTAAGCATCATAACTTTCTGGCAGCAAATCATCTCTTGCCTACGGGTAATGTAATCTCATCCTCATTTTTTCATTAGTCATTATAATCGCGGTAGCGTTATCCCGGTCGCTTCCTATACTTTGACCTTAGGACCAGGCTACTTTTCCTACAGAACGATTGTAGTTCTATCCTCCACAACCTGACCTGACTCGCCAAAAATCGACTGAGACGATCTTCATGACAGCCGGGACCGAAGCGAGGGCTTGATGTTATTTTCGAGGCCCAGCGCAAGCGATAATTGATAATTAAATGTCTTCTCCACATTAGTAGTGTGCCTAAGACAATTTGAAATATATTTCAAATATTATTATATTTCTGCTGCCTGATGAATACTATGCCTCACAAATGTAAGCAAGCCTTAACCCTAATGCCATAAAACCTCTAAACTAAAATACGTATATAACTACGCCATGTTATGTTATAACCCAATAAGTTATCAGATAATACATAATATATACATTTTTATGTAGAATCGAAAACTATAGAGCTTGAGCTTGAATAGTTCACCCATTGTACGGTTATTATGCATAAAAAGATACAGATTATATGTCGATGTAAAAAAGAATATTCCTGTATTATTCGCGAATCATAACTCCACTGAATAGCTATGGAAATGAAGGATTTTTGTTTATTAGGGTAAGCTTTGATGCGATAAGAAATTTACTAATTTGGGAATTGTACTTGTGTTACTTGGAATAAGTGGACGGTTAATGTATATTTCTAGATATACAAGGCATGCATTTAAGTGTCCGATATTATACGAATAATGTCTATATATTATTGCCATTTTGAATGAAAAATGCATATATACGAGTAGGGGCTATTTTCTTAATGAATGATGCACATCTATACTTCACATGAACTCAAATGCATATTTAAAAGATAAAACATAACATAAATAAATATTAAAAAAAAATAAAACTTCCACTTTAAACTTTCAATACGATTAAATTATAATTCAGACATGGCGAACGCAGGAAAACACATTTTATGGACTATAAGGTATTGCTACGCAAGGGAGTCTCAACCCACGACGCATACCACAGACCATTCGAAGTTAATTGCCTATTAATTTGCTAATTATTGCTTGCTTTACGGTGAAGGAAAAAACAGTGAGGATGTATGTCACTGTATGTCAGAGATTTCTCTATCACATTCTCAAAAGACATGACATGTGATGTTTGTTAACCCGCACTTCATCAGCATAGTGGACTATGGCCTTACCCTTATCACAATGAGAAGTAGTTCTTGTCTAGTAGGACAGTTTATATACGTAACTGATAAATCCTGGCGTCGACTACATTCGAACCGCGTCGAATCGCTCAGAGTCGGATTTTATCCGTGTGCGTTCATTACGGACGCCTCGAATCGAAGCCAGCAGTCGGCGACTGTCTGCTGTAGGTTGTGCTTGTGTTGTCAATGATGGATAGCTCGGACGAAGATATATTCTTGTTTCAAATTCGCTCATTATTCCCGCTATTTCTTCCCATACATATATTTTGTCGACGCTGCTCATCATGATAATGAGTATCTTCATGATCATTATCTTTTTTTTAGACTCACGCCTGTATCCCCGAAGGGGTAGGCAGAGGTGTAATATTACACCCACTTTTCGCCATGAATTTTCAGGTCCCACGTAATAAGGGGCGAGTCTATGGCCGTACCGGGTACATTACCAGACTCCGTGCTGCTAGGTACTGAGAATTTCCTAACAGAAAAACCCACTAACACTTTGCCCGACCCGGGAATGGAACCCGAGACCTCCCAATCCCCGCGCACATTTATGCCGCGAGACTAATGAGGCAGTCATGATCATTAAGTTCAGTATATTTCTGAACTAGCGAAATTAACAGCTCTTGATTCATTTCGATAACCAACTTTTTATATAGGTATTTACGCCATGTAGACCGCCCCGTCTACACGCATCCGCTGACCCGCGTCCACTAAAGTGCGCCGAGTCGAGTCGAAACGCGGTGCCGCAGAAATTCGCCTGACGAGCGATGCGCGCGGTAGATTCGATTCGGCGCGCCGCGGCTCGTCGTTAATGAACGCAGATTCATAGAAATATATAGGAGGCGACTTTCTGCGTTTCGACTCGGCTCGGCTCGGCGAGCCTAGTGGACGCTAGCCTTAAAGATGCAAAAAATCGGTATCTCTCTCTATTTGCAATTTCAAATGTTTTAGTACATTCCACTAGATTACGTCTAAAGCCTGGCGTCGACTACATTCGAACCGCGTCGAATCGCTCCGAGTCGCATTTTATCCGGGTGCGTTCATTACAGACGAATCGAATCGAAGCCAGCAGTCGGCGACTGGCTTCTGTAGGTTGTGCTTGTGTTGTCAATGATGGATAGCTCGGACGAAGATATGTTCTTGTTTCAAATTCGTTCATTATTCCCGCTATTTCTTACCATATATTTTGTTTACGCTGCTCGTCATGATAATAAGTATCTTCATGATCATAATTTTTTTTAGTCTCACGCCTACTGTATCCCCGAAGGGGTAGGCAGAGGTGTAATATTACACCCACATTTCGCCATGAATTTTCAGGTCCCACGTAATAAGGGGCGAGCCTATTGCCGTACCAGGCACATTACCAGACTCCGTGCTGCTACTGAGAATTTCCTAATGGAAAAACCCAATAACACTTTGCCCGACCCGGGAATCGAACCCGAGACCTCCCAATCCCCGCGCACATTTATGCCGCAAGACTAATGAGGCAGTCATGATCATTAAGTTCAGTATATTTCTGAACTAGCGAAATTAACAGCTCTTCATTAATTTCGATAACTTTTTATGTAGGTATTGACGCCATGTAGTACCCGTCTACACTCATCCGCTGACCCGCGTCCATTAAGGCGCGCCGAGTCGAGTCGAAACGCGTTGCCGCAGAAATTCGCCTGACGAGCGATGCGCGCGGTAGATTCGATTCGGCGCGCCGCGGCTCGTCGCTTATGAACGCAGGTTCATACAAATATATAGGAGGCGACTTTCTGCGTTTCGATTCGGCTCGGTTCTGCGAGCCTAGTGGACGCTAGCCTTAACTCCGTAAGGGATGCCTACTCAATTTCAATAAACTTAACCTTTTAATTTTATGATGTACATAAATAAAATTCAATCAATCCACGGTCGCATTGAATTTTATATATTGCCTTTATTTCATGAAAATGCAGATTTTGGTTTATAAAATGACTGAAATGTAAATACAGCTTAAGCCTTCTTTTTCGGTCACGTAGGTGCCTTGCATAATTTTTAGTATAGAAAGTTATTTTGGCTTGTTGGAATAGTGGTTAGTGATATATATTGTTGCCATAGTAAAAGCTCTGCTAAGTTTGGAATAAGATGGTGTATGAATTACTTTAGGATAATAATTCATAATGATTCTCCGTGTGGTTACGGATAAGAATATCAAGTGTTACCGCTCCATTGCATTCAACACATTTTGATAATATGTCATATTTTCAAAGAAATCTTTTTCACATATTATTATAACTGGTATAACCATCGCTAGTTAAAATGAGGCGTTGTAGCTCGAAGATCTGACGACAGCATGCTAAAATATCTAATGCTAAGGTAGCCGCATAGGTAAGAACTAACAACTTAACTTTCCTTCAAATATAAAAAAATAACCTCAAGCTGGAACATGAAAATAGGTTACAAAAGTTTGTGGTTACAATAGAAAGATACGCACTTAAATTATACAGATTACTGAAATCATAACATTGTTCTAGTTTCGCAACGAAAGAACACAGTTCTTTGTAAATATAAATGAATCTCGGACAGTGAATACTCTTTGTAGTCAAAGCACAAAACAAGGAAAGTAAAAACAAGCTTCCGTACATGGATATACGACAAGTCTGAAAAATGTAAGAACAATTTTCAAGGGAAAACAAAGTTATAAACTATTTGATTTTTTTCGTTTTATGATTTGTTAAACTGTTATGTTTGTATAATGGTATTTGTAAATGGTATAATGGTAGGTATTAGTACGCAATTATTAGAAATTTCTTAATCAAAAGATGTTTCGATAACACCGTAAATCTTCCTTTTATTTTTACACGTCACGGCCGCTACAAATTTTGATAATTGATTGGAAAAATTGACACTTTTGATTACTATCTTAACACCAGGCAGCTGAGTAGCTGTTTTCGAAAGAATCGAAAGCCGCGTGCGCATTTTATGCAGTATGGTTGCACGTCAGCATCGCATTCGCACTTATGTTTGAGGCGTATCACCTCCTTAATATGAACATCCTTAAAACTGCACGTGAGGGACTCACGCACTTGTGCAAAATTATGTCTGCCACGTAATTATATGAAAGCGCAGACGATTTGCTGTGACGCAGCAGTGTCAACGTGATTTCTTGTTTAACATTATATTATTATAGTAATGTAGGTAAAAGAAACAGATAGCTAAAATAATAAAATTACTTTAATTTTACGCGAATTAAATTTACTACCTTAGTCTATGGCCGTGTCAGATATAATGTTTTATCATAATGTTTTATTGTCAGATGATGTTATACCTATTGTGTGTGATGTATTTATAACGCATTCCAGACATTATGATGTGTCAACATGAGGATTTGGCCTACTATACCACGCTGACCATACGAGTAGTACCTATAACCAATATTTCGTTCGAAGATAAAAACAGAATAAGGTATTTGAACAGTTGAATAAAACATGGTTGTTTGAAGCTAAATCGTGAGTCCATGTCGAATAACAATGTTTTATTTAAGTATAGGTAATTATTTGGGGCATTGCATTGCGCTACAATTCAATTTGGAAACCCCTGGACAAGTATAATCCTGCGTTTCAAACACTGTCGCAAAGTCGCTTGTGTCCAAAAATATGTTTCACGCTAGCAAGCATTATCATAGAGCTTGCTCTAAAATTTATATTGCTATAGGATTTTCAACACCTATTTTATCCTTATTATTGGTTGCGTAATAAAATAACTGACTCCACTGTCAAACTCTTATGTTTCAGTAGTTTTTGTTTTATAGCTTTGCGATGATATCGTTCAGGACAAGTGACTTCTTTATATGTAGATGATGATGATGTTATGAGATACCTACTAATCGATTATACATTATACCTACACATCTAGCCATGATATATTTTGACATCATTATGTCATAAATATCTGGAACTGGCTTGTTTTTCGTGCGCTTAATGACCCTGACTGCTGATCATGGATTGGAAAACAATATACCAGTTTCCATTTTGTTGCAATATTATGCGATTAAGACCAAAAAAAAAGAAACACGGTATTCAATCGTGAGAGGAAAAAAATTTTTTTTCGAACTGAGCCCATTTTGTCATGTGAAAATATTACTGAGCTTTTGTGTTGCAGCATTATTTAACCCATCAGATTCGAGCGTACGTTACAAAGACGACAAATTACAAAGGCCTCAGAAAATGTACCGACAAAAAATTCAGGTACTATCATATAAATTCTTATATAAAATGCGGTACAAAATTCTGAGGTAAACCCGAGATTTCAGTCTTGGCCGGCACTTGACATATGCTGTGGCAACCGTACTGTATTGTGATGTACGATCCAAACATTTTTATGTGCGTGTGTGTGTATGTGAGGGTGTGGACTTGCGTTGTCACCGACTTGCTGGCTGACACGTGCAATTTGCGTATAAGTGCTCTGTGACTGCTCCGAATTGAGTTTGCGATTGTGACGTCACATATTTTTCTTATTATTAGGTCTTTGATATGTATACTCGTATAGCCTGTGCGTGTCGTTGTACTTAAACAGTTTTAGATTATTTTGTGTATGTACGCTTAGGCACTTAATGCTTGTGTCTGTCATATGTATGGGATGTATGATCGTTTTTTTGGGCAGCCGTTTTTTGCTTCTTCTTTCTAGGACCCATACTACAAATTCTAATTAGTTTGGGACTAATTTTACAAGCTTGGCTTAGTACTGGAGCTAGTATTAAGTTTATATCTATTTTCTGAGCGACTAATAATCAGCTTAACTTATCAAGTACTAAAAAGTGGCCACAAGTGCGGTTCCGGTCCAAAACCCGATAATTCCGGTACATCAATTAAACTAAACAAACAAAACGAACTACAAGTTAATCTTTCAGCTGGAAGTAAAGCTTAATCTTTTAAAATGAAGTCCACCAAAGCAACATTATAAAAACATTTAACCGAATAATAAACTAAGTAGAGTGGCTTTTGTGTAATTACAACAAAAAATATGAGACACGAAGCTATACGAGACTTGAGTGCAAAAACGTCCGGCTCTTGACTTTCTGCTAATGTTTCAAGAGTTATTCGACTGTCACATAAAACTGTGTGAATGATGAGCTACGACGTCATCCGTTTAAACGTTCACGGTTCATAACTTTTGTAAATTTCAACTGCCTTAATTTTGTAATGAACCGCTTCTAGTGAAATTCGCTGCACAAATATGTATAAATTTGATTAGTTAGATGTATAATAATTTCTTTTAAATGGCGGATAAATTTAATGTAAATGCAGACACAGAACAAACAATCGTGCTCATCGTACAAAGTTTTGGCCTCAGTAAGAATCAAACAAAGAATCGAATCTATGACGTTTAACTTGGCAGTCGGGAACACTAACCACTAGACCATCAAGCAAGACAATGGTACATAAATAAGCCTTATAGCACTATATTAATCCGCTGTATTTACGTAAAGCCTCCTAATGTTACACAACAATTTTTGAAGCGACATCAAAGCCAAAAACGCTATGAAAAGTAAATTAACGATATCTTTTCCCCGCCCAAAATCGTGCCTAATCCCTTTGATATTCCCTTACAGCTTTAACCAAAAAACTACGGGGGGAGTATACGGTTTACTCTTTCAAAGTTACTTTGTGGCAGCCTACTGAAACGTCAAACGCTATTTTAACAAAGCGGCTCAACGCGACGCGGCGGTAATGCTAGCACAGACACGATTAGTCATGGTTTTTTTACGGTCGTAACTGGGTTCTAGGCTTGTGAGTTACGAGCAAGTAAGTGGCAGTTTTAGCTTAAATAAGATCGTAAAATTTTGCAACTAGAATTTTTTATGTCGTGTTCATTTATCAGGCAGTGATAGCCTCTTGGAGATACTAACCGTCTAGCATGCAGAGGGTATCGGGTTCGAAACCATGGTGCGCACCAATGACTTTTCGGCGTTATGTGCGTATTGAATTGTATATCATCGCTTGCCCTGTGCCTCGGAGAGCACGTTGAGCCGTCGGTCCCGGCTGTCATGAAGATCTTACAGAAGATCCTATAGTCGTTATAGGGAGTTAGAACCTATAAGTAAACTGACACTAGTCTAAACCATGGAATATCGCTATCCCTTTGGGTTGCTGAGGTCAGACAGCCAGTCGCTCCGTGGTAAAGCGAATATTCAGTCAAATCCGGTTAGACTAGAATGCGGACCCCGCGTTCTAACTGGAATAACGCTAGGAGGATATTTATTTATGAGTGCTTCCGATATTCCGCACTAAAAAGCAATCCTGACTTTACACACAGTCCATCGAAGGGCATAAAGAAAGCCTGGGTCTTCTTGAATCAGAATTGTGACAAAATGTTGTGCCGTGCAACATTCGGCGCAGTGTCAAGCAAGGGAGCGGGCTGCTTAAGCCTAGTGGTTTCATTTGTGTATTTTATGTATCAAATATGTTTATAATATAAGATGGGAGTGGAAAGAGCTAGCGCTTTCCAAGAAGCTGGGCTCGTGGTGCAAGCGCTGACGGCATTGAGACCATGGGGCGCCCTCATGGAAGGCCGCTGACGCGTTCCTAGACGACATCAAGAAAACAGCAGGAGTGAAAAGGATTAAAGTCAACCGAGACCGCGAGAAATGGCATAAACTAACGGAAGCCTATACCCACGCGCTCTAGAAAAGCTAAACAGAAGAAAGACGTTTATAACAGTATAACCGAACCTCAGCTCGTAACAATACTTTAAAACGATCCAAGTGATTGCAAAGGACATAAACTGTAATTTTATGATATTGTGTTACATTTATATAGGTATTGTTACACATTTTTAACCGATTTTCTGTTGTATGAATGGGATATTCACTATCGTCCTAGCGTTGTCCCGGTTAACTGCATGTATAGTCCAGTGATAGTGTAAGTGACAGCGAGTCATAAGGTCTCAGTTTCGATTCCCAGGTAGAGCAAAATACGATATTGAGTTTTTCTGTTAATGATTATCCAATGAAAACAAGGTGTTTATCCTTTACCTATTCTCTCTCCAGTCGTATCAGATATGCCGTCCCATAGGACTATGAAATTGAGGGAATAGAGAGTGTACTTGTTAAAACAATATATTTTTCCGTGTATTGTTGGCTTATCCCCATTAAGACTGGCCACCGTAACCCAAATTTGGTCTAAAGGACATTATTGTTATCCCGGTTACATCCAATACTTTATTTTTGATAAAAAATACTTCAGAATTATTGTCTCTTGTATCCAATAAATATAATCACCGTGTAAACAATTATTACACGTCAAATAACAGTAAACAACACTTTAAAGCCATAATTATCGCGTAAAATCTACTTAATGTGTTTAATTTACAATCGGTAATAGGTCCATCCGTTACTGAATTATCTCAATAAAGATAGCAAACAATGCTAAAGAAATTTATGTATTGTGCTCATTGTCGCATCAGCGACGTGCGATATTTATTGTGTCTGAATGAATCACATTTATTTGAGTATTATGTACTTACTGTGTATTGATGTGTACCTTAACTAGGTACAAATATACGTTTATTAGCTGTTTATTGCCTTGTATGATGTGACAATAAATGGGTTTGAGTTTAGTGTGCAATAATGGTATGTGGTTCTTTTGATTAAAGTTTATACCGTAAAAATAGCAATTCTCTCTAAGATCATTGCTGGTTCCGGTATGAATTGAGCACTTAAATTTCCAAGGGAAAACATCCCTCCTAAATTTAACCCTTAATAATAGGCGCAATAGTTAAATCCCGTAACTAGGCGCATGGGGTCTATACAGACCCCAAACAAAAAAATAAAATGGCGTAAAATAAATAAATAAAACACAGTAGGTAAGTATTATCAAGAACATTAAAATACTTTATTATAATTAAACTTACAAAACAAAAACATAATTTTGGCTTCAGTTAGCAAAAAATATAAAACAACTTCTGTTCTGTCTTAAATCTTCAAAATTTTGCGTATCGCTGAGATCAAATTAAAAATATATATTATTCAGACTCATTATCAGATTCACCTTTATTACATCCATGCTTGACATCTTGCTGACAAACAAATTTGCCTCATTTGTGACATTTATTAGGCACTTTCTTGTCATTCTTTCTTGGACATGCAGAACAGCGCCCACTCTTAGCATTCGATTGATGCACAACTTCCTGAATGTCATGAACCTTCAATGGTTTAGGAAATTTTTCGGTATCTTCAGAATCTTCAATTTCACTAGCCGAATCATGAGCATAGGTGAATTATCCGAAAGTTCAGATGCAGACCCCGCAACATCTTGCTCGTCCTCAGAGAAATCTGCCAGCTACCGCCGTATTTGATTTTCGTGATCCATATTGACAACTAAAAAGCAAAAGAGACGTTATTTTTATATATAAGTACATAGATATGTATATATCAATCATACAAAATAACATCAAAAATAATTATATTATATAAATACATAAAAACACAAAAATATTAACTTACAGTGCGTCGAAATAAATCACGTAAGTGGGCGCATGGGGTCAGCGCTCAAGAGAGAAGCCATGCATGCGCTTGCACTGGCTATCCGGCCGCTACTGATTTGGGTACCCCGCGGGGAGGTAGGAAGCTAGCAAGAGCGCTGTCGCATTCCTAGAATTTTAAAACATATTTTTGTCGCCTTAAAATTTCCGTGACCCCATGCGCCTAATTAAGGGTTAAGATAAGGATGTGTGTACTATGCACGTTGTTCCGCGGGTAAGAGCGTTTTTTAGATGACGCTTGGAAAAAATGAGTGCTAGAGCCTTGCTGATGTCAGCATTAATGGACTGGCTCGACACTAGAAGTTCTACCCTCCCAGAATATCGACGTAAAATAACAGTATCTGTAATGTCGCGTTTCGTGACCGACCGTGAGGAGAGTGCCGGAGGCCCATCCCCTTTACCGTATCCCTCATTCTAGACGTCCTTCTATTCCTTTTCCCAACCCGAAGTCATGCGATCCGTCTGCTCATTTGCCGTATGAACCCCGCAATAAAACGACACAACCCCATCGAGATCTGGCTGGCGAGATTTTCAGCGCATAATGTAAATTGGTTTAAAAAATACATTTAATTTATTAGGTATATTTGGCATGTGCAAATATAAAAACACAATTGTCTTTGTAGATATTGCATTAATTAATAAATTAATAGTTTATAAAACACAAAAACACACGCTTTTATAAATGCACGTAAAAATAATTATGGATCGTTGAAGTTGTCTCTATTTCTGGGCTGAAGTGTACACTGTGTGCTTTTAATTATAATATTTGATTGTAAACGCATGAGGCACTGGAACAGGAAAGTTTTTCTTGTTTAACTTGTTGAAAAATCAAGCGAACAGATGTTACTTGAAGCAGGTTACACAGATTGGCGCTCTAACTGGAGTTGGAGCACGACCAGTAGGTGGCTCTACATTAAACAGTCTGTTCAAAGTACCAGTTTGTCGAACTCAGACAAAACATGCCAGTGTCTTTTTTCCGGCTTCATCATAATACCTTGAAACCTAATCGTGGTCTAAGTTCATTACAAGATTTTTCTAAGAAATCCAAAACAGCTATGATACGATTTTCCATCATGAAGTTCCAGTTTATATCTTCCGGCTCCATCATCAGATCAGTTCGACAGTACCATATTATTGTATTGTCATCAGAACTATATACAGCTGCCAATTTTCATTACGCTACGACCCATGGAAGATGATAAAATTAGTTACCTTAGATTCCATTACATAGTTAGTTACATACATGTCAAGTTCCAGTTCATATCTTCCGGCTCCATCATCAGATCAGTTCGACAGAACCATATTATTGTATTGTCATCAGAACTACATACAGCTGCCAATTTTCATTACTGTACGACCCTTGGAAGATGGTTAAATTAGTAAGCTTAGATTTCATTACTTAGGTAGTTACATATATATCTACCTAATAAAAGCGTGTAAAAATAAATACAATCTTCGCAAGTTAAACAAAAATCATTTTTCCAAACCAGACTGAGTTGTCAGTGATTCACATTGCATTTAATTATATTTTAAATTAATTATTAGTTTCAGACATTCACCATATACACACACTGGTACAACCAACAATAATACATTCCACCCCATCCGAACAAATATCAAATACCCAAGAAAATCACGTCGAAAAATATCCAAGTAAAATAACAAGCATTCAGTTCAAACCTCAACCGTAAAGCTAAACCCATAAATCATAAATTAAATTACCGAGAAGCTTCTAATTTAAAAACAGTTTTCGTCGCAGATGGAATACCAGACAGTGACAAAAAATCGCAAACAGAGAAAAACAAAGTCGGAAATCATCGTCGAACGTCGGAACCATTCGTATTGTTTACAGTAATCGTATTCTAAACACGGAACAGATAAATCATTCACTAAAGAACGAAAAGGAATCGGGCAACTAACTTTCGTGTAAATAATAACTTGTTTTACTACAGTTTTATTTGTTCTAGGCGAACTTAAGAAGCATATCCGCTAACTGAATATAAAAAAATGATTGAAGTTTCTCACTGAACAACGATCAGTGTAAGAAGTTGTTCCAAGTTTTTCCAATCACACTTCACATTTTATTTATGGCTCTTATATTCAAAGCGGTGGATAAACATAAACAAAAAAGAATAATGACATTTTGATTGTTATTTTTTTGTAATATACGCTGATTGGGGTAATTTCGGAGTGAGATTTGATTGTTATGAGTGCCGCTATACAAAATAAAATACAGTTATGCAGTGAGCTTTGTTCAATTGCATGGAACATGACAAGGACATTTAAAGCATTCATTGGCAGTTGATAAACAATAAACATCGTTTTATCACAATCAACCCAGTGTCTGCTTTATGGGAATCATAAGGCAAAGCTCGACCATAACATAAAACAATCATTCGACTGCTACAGAGCCTTTTATTTAGAATACCTCACACATAATATCTTCTATACATCCTCCTTTACCAGTTAACGTCAAAGTCTCCATGGCAATAAGTTCGTGGATAATTCTGCGTTTTCATTGTTTAGAATTCAGATCTGGATGTGCGTAGTTTGGAGCACACAGCCGAGCAGTGCAAATCCGTGTGTCCATAGAGTCATCTATAAACTGTTACGACTGTACTGACGTGTACTTTATATATATCCTAGAAATCAATTTAAAATGCACCATGTATACGAAACACAAACACTATGGTGTATATGAAAAGATTACAAAATTATGAAAAGATGATACTTCCACAATCCTAGCTATATCATCCGACAGTTAGGTTATGCATTAAGTCTACTCAATTTCTTCTCATATAAAATGCTTTAACGGTAAAATTTTTAAACACTGACACAAAGTTAACTTAAGGAATATATAAAGTCACGAACTTCCCTTTTAAGTCAACATATTTTTAGTAATCATCTTTGCGCATTGTTTCCAAATTTAATCAAGTTTCAATTATCTGTTTCCAAACTAAATTTAAATCCAATTCAAACTTTCAGGTGAGGTTAATTAAGGTTTAATTTTAGATCTGTAGTTCAAATGATGTATAACCATATTAAATTTAACTTGGTTCATTAAAGCATTCCATCCATCTGCGCTTAAACGAGAGGCTTTTTATTTTTTAATTCTTTGTCTGGGTCAATAATACTGTAGCATTAATGAGTACTCTGTCAGTAGCTCACCGGTGATTGTTTGGAGCAAAATAAAGACAGTCAAAGTCAAAATCGTTTATTCATCTAGGTCACAAGTTGACGCTTATGAACGTCAATTTTTTAAATTGAATTACTTAATGCTTCTACATTTACATTTACTGACTCGTTCGCAAAGCAATAGGTAGAACCACGAGAAAGAACGGGCAATAAAACTCGTGGCCACTCTTTTGAATCGCCAATATTATGGTTCATATGTATTTTATTTTTGTAAGGATCTGCAACTGTTTCACATTATACTTAATTACTTGTAAATAGTAATTACTTAGTTACAGACATAATACTTAAGAAATAGTAAATACATACGCCTGGCTGAAGCTATAGGAAGCAATAATGTTAATGAATAATTCTGAAACTTCTCTGCTTGTCCGTCGTCAGGCGCATTTCATCCCTTACAACGGCCATTTATTTTAGGTACCGTATCTGGCTTGCTATCTAGACGTCATGAATTCAGTACTCAGCACAACTGTCTTATCATAATTATTGTCACAATTCAGTCTGAAAATACTTATCCCAATATTCGAATAAGCTCAGTTATAAAAATAAATATGAAAAGACAAGGGTTAGCCGTTAATAAAACGCTGAAACGCAGCGATCCATCTTAGCCGAACTTTGGTACTAATAGAACGACCAACACAATATATGGGAACCTAGCTTGGCTTCTGCTAAGTACCAAGACACTTGGGATGCTTTTAGGTAGTTAATGTCTAACACTGTGACTTATTGTCATGCCAGACAGACGTTATTTTGGCAAACAGGTCTTTAAATTTCCGATCTAAGTATCTAAAAGTGTTATTTGATTTCTACATTGTTGGCATATAACTACGAACAGAAAGCTTCCACTGTTAGTCGAAATGTTTGTTCAGAGCAAGTTTGAACTTACATTAAAAATAACTTGCTTGTAAAATAATATACTGCATGTTTATATGTATTCCCACCATGTGTGCTATGCATACAGATTTCATAGACATTGGTATAACCATAGAGCTTAGTATAAAAGTTCCCATTACTCAATAATACTTGAAATATGATTGCATTTATCCATATTTTCTACGTTCTATAGTACCAAAATATACGAACTTGATTGATACCTACTAGTTACGTGGCGCTTTGAATAATAGCTGATAGAAAATTACAGGTGTAGGTGACTTAATAATATATTATGTATGCGACTCTAAACATCGAAGCAAATGAAATTAATACCCCCACCTTATCAAAGCTAATTAATTTAGGGATAGACAAGTGTGAAATTCTTTGATTGAATTCTTTCATCTTGAAATTGTTTGGATTTTCTTTAAGGATCTACTTGATAAGAATTCAGACAGTTAGCGAAAGTAAAGCCGAGTTTTCGATAAAATAAACTCGATAAGGAACTATTCAGAATGAGTGTAGAAACTTCGAGATACATACAAATGGAACTAAGCACAAAAAACTTAGACTAACTCTTAACAGCTCTAGAATTTTCCTCAAACTCTTTATAGATTTTCTTTATTAGAGAAACTTGCATTGTTGCAAAAAATGTTGAATCACTGCGCTTGCAATAAAACGTCTAGCAGCCTTCTCACTTGATACAGTTTCTTAATTGAACTTTCTTGAAGAACTCGCTAGTTGAGTGCAGCCAAGGAAAGGGCGAATTGTCATTTGTGATTGCTGCGTAACTTAATAAAACTTGACAGCATATTCTTTATCTCTAAGTTACTATCAACCTTGTTTTATTTTAGTTTTTTAAACTCGGCAGAAAATATATTTTAGTAGGTTTTGATGTTAATCGTAGTTGTATCTCAAGATAGACAAGATACATATTTGAGCAATACTTGTGCTAACTGACCTTAACACGACGACAGATTAAGATATACTACAATTGTTAAATAAGAAAACGAAACTTAAACGAATAAAAATGTAAAATTGTAGGGCGATTGATTGAGAAGCAAGAAGGATTTGCATTAATATATATTTATATAGGCGTACAATATCAGCACGACAACATCTTAATATATAAAATCCTTGCGTTATTGACTGACTGACAGATCCGCTACAGCCGAAACTATTGGGCGCAGGAAGCTGAAATTTGGCATGTATGTTCCTTGGGGACCGTAGGGGTGCACTAACAAAGGGATTTCCCGAAATTCCCACGGGATCGGCCAAAACGGGTAAATTAAAAAAAAAATGCAGGTGTAACTGCTGGCGTCCTCTAAGGTATTATACATTAAGTTTCTTTCTTGTTTACCATCTTATTTGCTTTTAAATCAATATATTTAAAATTCCATTGTCGACATTGTCCACTTTGAGTTCATTTGAGCATACGAAAAATGGTCGAAAGTCAATGAACTGTAATAAATTACCTAAAACCTCGTCGATGTTTTTGAACACCATACGCTACAATTGCTCCCGAGTTCAAGTTCTTTTTTTATTATTTTATATTTTGACTGATTCGGTCTAATCAGATTTAGATATTTGCTCTCGGCAAGCATCGATAAAGTGTAACTGATGGACGATAATTATTACCGGGAAGGTGTGATTACAGTTTAAGAGTCACATCGATAGAAAAGTATTTCAGATTTACTTGTAAATACACAAATAACAAAAGATTTCAAAGTAAACCAAGAACAACTGAAGGAAAAATAGAATAGGCAAGGCACATAAATATTAAATACTCTTTTGGTATCATGAGTATTCCCTGTAAAGACTCCGAACAGTTTCACTTCCGTACATGAACCAGGAAGTTTTCGTTCAATTATACACACACGCCTGAACAAACTTTGATGGAATAATGAAGTTCTGTTCGTAGTTAGATGGAAAGCTCGTATGATACGTTGAAGAAAATTAAAACAATCATTGCCTTTCAATTAGCGCTTCCAATTTATCGCAATGGATTCGCACGTGGGTGAAAAGTAAAATTAAATAAAAACCACATTTCGTATTCACTCATCACACAGGTACATACATACATACATAGGCTCACGCCTATAACCCCGAAGAGGTAGGCAGAGGTGAATTTCTACACCCACTTTTCGCCAGATATACTTTAGTCCCACGTAATAAGGGGCGAGCCTATTGCCGTACCGGGCACATTTCCAGACTCCGTGCTGCTACTGAGAATTTCGTGACAGAAAAACCCAATAACACTGCCTGACCCAGGAATCGAACCCGGGACCTCCCGATCCCACGTGCACATTTATGGCGCGAGACCAACGAGGCAGTCGTATAGGGTTTGATGTCGAGTTTTCCGTCTCTACGCAAAGATGGTATTTGCATCGTGTTATCCCTTAGTCGCCTCTTACGACACCCACGGGAAGATAGGGGGTGGTGACACTTGTATTCTATGCCGTCAACCACACGGCTTTACAGGTAATGCATGTGAAATACATATTTTTTACGTTTAAATTAAAAGATTCCATTACAAAGTAACATACAGGCCGACCTAATAATTTTTAATAATTGACAATTATAACCTTGAAACCTGATCGTGTTCAAAGTCCATTACGTGGCTTTTCTCACAAAGCCAAACACGGCTATGATACGATATTCCATCATGGAATGCCAGTGCCTATCTCCCGGCTTCATCATCAAACCTTGAAACCTAATCGTGGTCCGTGGTCAATGTTCATTACAAGACTTTTCTAAAAAATCTACACAGCTTTGATACGATTTTCCATCATGAAGTTCCAGTTCATATCTTCCGGCTCCATCATCAGATCAGTTCGACAGTACCATATTATTGTATTGACATAAGAAATACATACAACTGCCTTGGAAGATGGTTAAATTAGTTAGCTTAGACTCCATTACATAGTTACATACACGTTGACCTAATAAAAGCGTGTTAAAAACAGTAGCTATAGCAAGATAATAATGATCCTAATTATACTAACTTTTCTTTTTTATCTATCTATGAACCATCTCCGAGCTGTTTAGAGAGTTTGAATTAATTGGACACGTTTGAATTAATCTTGCCTCTTTAATAAAACAATATTTTGCGCCTCTACCTTTCTACCGCAACTTTTTAATAAAAAATGTAAAACGAACAAGAATTCAATTAACGTATCTAAATGGCGTTCCACTAAATCAAACTGTTCTTAAATTTGAAAAATTGTGTTTATTTATGTACAAAACTTTGAAAACTTTAATGAAAATAAATTTGATAAAAGAGAGGAACATTTATTTCTTCTTACAACGAAAAATGAACCACGTATTCTATACAACAATAAGAGGGAGAACAATTAGTAATTCAACGAAAATGTTTAATTGCCTATTCAAAATTGACCTTAAATAATATAGCTAGAACAGTATTTTGCCCAAGACCTGTACAACATATTGATACACATCTTGCAAGAGAAGGTCTAAGTAATAAAAAACATGTGTCTAAGCAAAGGCATATGAGCATCATACATCTAACAGCTAATCAAACTGTTTACTTCATAAGTAAATCTGTGCAGGAACTTCGTCCTCAAAACCAGTATTCTTCTAACGTTATCTTAGTTGCAACCCGGGGTCCACCTACTAATCTAATCGGATTTGACTGAATTTTAGTTTTTCAACGGAGCGACTTCTGCAACCCAAAGGGATCGCCATCCCTTTGGGTTGCTTGGGTTGCGGCAGATTCCATGGTTTATAATAATTATAAATGTTTCGAATAAGTGAGGTGATGTATATAGTGTATAAGTAAAATATAAAGTTCTATAGCAGCCACTCAAATTCGAATAAAAAAGCCAATAATCCAGACAAGCCCGCGAAAAGAAACGTATCATATATTTCTGAAATCATAATCTTCTGTAGAATGATAAAAACTAGAAAAAGTTACATTCGCCTCATTTTTTTACGTCAATTAAAAGTAAAGATCCAGAACATCTTATTTACCTTTCTGAAAATAAAAATTTCTGAAACGAGAAAAAGTATGGCTCCAAATTATTTTTTACCCCACGCTTTCATAAACATAAATCTCGGCATGGTTCAAAAGATGTCTTATTGGGAGGAAAATAAAAAAGCGAGTGCAAATAATTTAAACGAGTGAATCAAATTTATTTACTTTTAATTACTGGAACTCCGAAGTTTAGCATCTTCATTCAGGCTGCATAATGCTGACAACACACTTACCTATAGCTATACTAAGAGATGATAACAACTTTTGTCACTATGTCAAATAGCCAGAAATAGTTTGTGTCGTTGATATGTCGGGCACGCAGAGGGTACGTGTAAATAATCGAATTGGTGATACGACTTTGGATAATTTGGACAAGAACCTATACTATCCGGCGTATGGGCGAGCGAAATTCACACACGTAGAGAAATTGCCCGAGCCGCGTTCATAAATATTTACGACGATTAGCCTACTTCACGCTTCTGATATGTCGTGTAGTACCGGTACAGGGAATGGACTATGAAAATAGACCTCCGAAATATGTTCTGTCAAATACTTCGGATTACATACATACATACATATCGTCACGCCTTTTATCCCCGAAGGGGTAGGCAGAGGTGTATTTCTACACCCACTTTTCGCCAGATATACTTTAGCCCCACGTAATAAGGGGCGAACCTATTGCCGTACCGGGCACATTTCCAGACTCCGTGCTGCTACTGAGAATTTCATGACAGAAAAACCCAATAACACTGCCCGACCCAGGAATCGAACCCGGGACCTCCCGATCCCAGACGCACATTTATGCCGCGAGACCAACGAGGCAGTCGTATAGGGTTTGATGTCGAGTTTTCCGTCTGTACGCAAAGATGGTATTTGCATCGTGTTATCCCTTAGTCGCCTCTTACGACACCCACGGGAAGATAGAGGGTGGTGACACTTGTATTCTATGCCGTCAACCACACGGCTTCGGATTAGTTGAATAAAATTCACAACACATAATTCTTGGCAAGTAGGAACAAAAAGCTAGAACTTATCCGGGCGATAAAACAGCGGAGAATGCCTATTTTGGCCACATTCTCCAGAACCAACTATTCAATTTACTGCAGCACATCATGATGGACAAGAGCCTAGACTTACAGCTTTAGCCTCGGGATTAGATTGTTAGCATCATAAGATGAAATAATAAAATTAAGCTGAGCTAAAACGCTGTTTAGCCGTTTTTCTTGCAGTATAAAACAAGTCTAACGATAGAATGTACACGAATTCTTTTTGTTAGTTTTCCTACCGATTTTTTAATGTTTTTATAAAATATTGCTTGTGGCTTCCTCGCTTTTCCTCAAAACTTTTGTTTGTGTATCGGCAGCAATCAAGTTGATCAAACAAATATCATGTGATGAATGTTGGCGTCGGGAATCTGTTATTTGCTCAACACACTTAGTGCCGCATATATATACTTACGTTACGAATAAATACAAATATTATTGGAAATGTACTGAAATTGTTCTTCTTTACAACTCTGTTCATGAGTCGTTTTGTCTCTAGTCGTCTTGTAGTAATCGAGATTTGACCAATTTACCGATTCTGATACCAGACTTTTGATTATTTTTTGGACTGGATTTTACTGCTTCTCTATTCTATCCTAATCTGTTTCTTGACCTAACAAACTTTCAATTTTTGCTTAAGTTATATCTTTTTTCTAGTTTGAATCGCAATAAGGGATTCAAACTAGAAAAAGGTATAACATAAGCAAAAATTATGCTCTATTTTCAGACCAAACCCAATTTATTTAATGCGTTGCTAACCGGCGAAATGGCTGCCTACACCAATACGCCATCCGTGCAGTCAAGATTAATTTGTTCAACTGACCTTATATTTCTCCAGTATTTCCCTTTAAAGTCAAGTGCACATTAAGCCACAGTGTCTTAAACTACCATAGCTTTAATTCTTCTAGAGACATCGTTGAAGAGCCGGTATTTGCAGTACACTGAAGAGGTTTTACTGAGCCTCTGGGTAAGTTAAGAGTAAAATTGGATTGTCACTGTCGAGAACCACCTGCATCCCTGAATATTGCGAGCACAAATTTTGTGAGGTGAAATATTTTATTTTTAGCTAGGATTAGTGCCAACATTCTGGATTGCAACCGCTTTTGTGTTGCGAATGACATTTGGCGCAAACATAATCAAGAATGTGCTTATGAGATTAAAATGATATTTTTTGGTAACAAACAAAAAGCGTTGCTTGTTGGTATTTTTTATATGCGATGCTTTTTTAGAAACAATTTATTTAGTGATTCTTTTTCTTCCTATATTATATTGATTGCTTTGTACAGCTCAGACCAATGATTATGAAATAATTACCTACTAGTAGTAAAATAACACTACTTATTATTTTACTAATTTCATTTTGGTTTCAGAATCATACCAAGAGATGTCAAATTATTTTCCACAAATACCCAACGGTACGGTGGCTTTATAACAAAATCAACAAAAGCAAAACTTCATCTATCAGTGCTCCCACGCGGAACACATTCAATGCATAGATAACCTTGCACTGTGTACCCTAAATGACCAAGTAGAGAACGCTCCACCATGACAAAGGTACAGTTGACGATTGATTGCAATCTACCGAACTCTATTGTACACATTTTGTGGGACGACGACGTGGCGAAATCCATTATCTTTTAGAAACTACAAAACTCTATTCTCACTGGGATAGATACGAGTATGTCGGATCAAGTCTTTAGTATGGATGGACGTGAGGCGAAACGAAAGGACACCTGCCGCAATCAGTGGCCCAATTCTCGTATTTTTATATGACATTGATATTATATTTTGAATGGACTCAAAAGCGGTATTCTGATAACCTAATGTCAGTATCGTATAATTTGAAGTAAACAGTTCGTCATTGACACATATTTTGACACTTGTTTCAATTTACGATCTCGTTATGATTTCATTCAATTAAAGAAGAATACGATTTTTGTGACGTAAGTATGACACTGACATTATATCGAAACTGTATTTATCTTGGTATTTATTTAGGAGAATTGGGCCTCTGACATCATATTATGATACGAAACGTAGTGTCCTACATGTCAATATAGAGAAGTAACTTCATTAAAGTGTATCTTTTAAAACAGTGTTAACATTATCTTCTGTTGAATCAGCCCATAGACTTACACTGCTGGACATAGGCCTCCTCAAGAGTCTTATCATAGGCCGATCTTCACACACTTTATTGTCACTGAAAATATACACATTGCGATGAAAGAAAATCCTTGTCCAAGAGTTGTCCATTATAATCCACAAAAACATTTGTGGAGTTTACTAACCTGCACTTGGCCAGGGTGGAGGACTGTTGCTGAACTCTTCTCGTCATTTCTCATCATGAGAAGATGCTCAGGCCAAGCAGTGGAAAAATTTATACTTAGGGCTGATATTATTATTTTTTAAGTATCTAGCTAAAATAAAGATAAATTAATTGTATAAATATTTTTCCAAAACTATTACGTGCGTCAAAATAATTAATTAAAATTATGTTTATCACGATACCGATCACCTCATCGGCACAGAGAAACAAAAACATAACAACAAAAAAATGCCAAAACATTCATAATCCCTACCTTCATACCTATTTAATGTATTATGTTTCATCGAGCCCCTTCTAATCCAGTCTACTGAGTGAAGGAAAGGTCAAAGAATTAATTACCTCTCGAGGTCTAGGCCTCCAATATATCACTTATGTATCCCGAGCTTATGTAACAAACATTAAACCTAGACTCGAAGTTGGGAACTTGCCACATATTATGTGTACAACGTGTTATATAATAAGGCAATCGGTAATACATTATTATTATTATATTAATAGCACACGAGCAGCTTTAAGCTGATGCGTGTGTGTCTTCGGATTTGAAGATTTGGTCGAGTTTGTTTCTAAAGGAGTTCAGTGACTTTGCCTTTATAACACTGTCTGGTAGTTTATTCCACGCAGTGAGTATGCGGTTTGGCAAAAAGTGTCAGTGGGTTCCCTTTAGGGGATGTTCGTGATAATTTCATTGAGTGTCCTCGCAGATGTTTATTTTAGGCTGTACAGGTTTTGAATTCCAGGAACATCATAGTGGCCAGTACGTATTTTCTAAGTCTCGATTAGGCTTCCCCTTTGTCTCCGTTTTTCTAGAGTAGTGAGTCTCAAGTCCTTAAGTCTTTGCTCATAGGTTTTGTTTTTTTAAATTCCTACCATCTTAGTCGCTCTTCTTTGTACGTTCTCTAGTAGTGTAATGTCTTTCTTAAAATATGGGTCCCATATCACATAGGCATATTCCAAAAGTGGTCTAACATAGGTCCTATACAGTTTCAACAGAGTTCTTTTTGTGAGACATTGAAATGCTTTTCTTATAAGATAAAGCATGGAATTTGCCCTCTTAACAATGAAAAATATGTGCGTTTCCCATTTTAAGTCCCTACTTATGGTTACTCCCTTGGGAGTAACCATACCACCAGCTGATTCCGGTAGATACTCAAAAAGACTTGTCTTTTTGAGTATCTACCGGAATCAGCTGGTTGTGGCCAAGATAGTATGTTTTGCGAGGATTGTTTTTGCCTATGTGTAAAACTGTGCATTTGCTTGTATTTAAAGTAAGAAGCCATTGTTTAGTCCACTGTAGTATGGCGTCCAAGTGGTTTTGTATGCTTTGGGACTGTGTGAATGGGTTGCCAAAGAACTTCGTATCATCGGCAAATAACGAGAATGGTAGTTGCAGTGTGCTTTCTTAGATCCATCAGGTAAAGTATAAAGATCAAAGGTCCAAGTACCGATCCTTGTGGGACACCGCTATGCACTGGATGGGCTGTAGATAGTGCGTCCCCAATCCGCACACGAAATATTTTCCAGTTCAATATCTTGCCGCGTATTCCAAAGTGTTCTAATTTGTATATAACTCGTCGAAGAGGCATTACGGTCAAAAGCCTTTTCGTAGTCAGGGTACATTGTGTTCTTTTATATTACATGTTACTGTTTCGTATTTAAAATACCGTCTGCGATCCAGGAATCACTGAATAATCACACAAACATAACGTGGAAGTTGGTTATACAAATCCACAACATCGTCGTAATTTTAGCTGAGAACGATTTCCAAAAACACGCGTGTCTTAACCGGGTATTCTTTTAGGATGCCACAGAAAGATACGTCAAGCAAACACAAACACACACGAATTAAAAACATCCAGCTTCAATACGAAATCCGACACAACGTTTAATTTACATCAATAGCACAAAGTTCAAAAGGCTGTACACCGGTGACGTGAAAGAGCAGTGAATTAAAATCTCGCAACCTAAGTCCACTAGATGAAACAATGTAGTTTTTTAATTTATATAGCATGAGGTATCATGTAAATCATGGCTGGACTTAGCTCTTGCGCATAATTAAGTTATTAATCATGCGCAAAAGCTAAGTTTTGCCAAATTTTCTTCTTCTCGACTTCCGAACGACGCACATCTTTAATCACCCAGGCCATTTTTGAAAATATGCGTTATGGCTCCAGTACACAATGGCGTATGCTGGCCCACTTTAGGCGATCGCCATTGTGTACAGGGGGTAATGGTATATAGTGACCGACAATTTATTGTCAATCGTGGCGCGCAATCGGGATGTTGTCGGTTTTTTGGGCACACTCCAAAGGAATCGTGGCGTAGCGTGGCCTGCAGTGTTCACACAATCGCAAATTATTTAGTTCATCACCGACCGCAGACCGGGATAGTGCACTTTTTTTTATATGTGATGTAAAATATGTATGTAATGTATAATATTTGTATGCAGTATATAAATCAACTAGATGAGCCTGCAGTTACACCCGTGTTATTTAAGGCTTTCTCCGCTCCCGTGCCTCATATCGCGATGTTATATAGCCAATAGCCTACCTCGATAAATGGGCTATCTAACAGTTAAAGAGTTTTTCAAATCGGACCAGTACTTCTTGAGATTAGTTCTTTATATATTAGTATCAGATAGCCGCGGCCGTTATTACTTCCACGTCCATCGCAAGTGTTTCGCCAGACACCAATGAGCCATACGCCATTTTGTGAACACCAAGTGTTCGTGGCCTACAGTGGTGCATTGCTAAGCATGGCCCATCAGAGGTCATTGTGTACTCCGGTATTTAGAAGAACATGAACTTTTTTCGCAAAATGATATTTCTCCAGCCGTCAACACGCCTCCCTGTTCAAAGAGAACTTAAATCCTTATTGTTTCAGAATAAACAAACCCTTTGTAGGTATTTTGGTAACCCTTTATACCTATTTTTTAGCAAGCCTTAGCACTATTATTATATTATTATATTATTATACATGACTGTGTATACAGTATATTTGTTATTTTTAAATTTGTAATAGTCTATAAGCTTTATTTAAATAAGATAAATACCTATTTATATTTATTTACAAAAGCGGACCTTAGAGTAGTAAACAAAAACACTAGGGACCAATTTGTAAACCGACCGTCAGAAAAAAACTTATCCAACTATAGTCGGGGCCACGAGAAGATAGACTTTTTGTAAACAAACATTCAGAGCTTCACAACCTTTTTTCAAATAGTTGTTTTATATTTTATACTTTTTGAACAGTCTTTTTTTTTTCAATGCTTAATACTATGCCACTATGTTTTTAAATTTATATTGTTAAATTATACTGAAATAAAAATATTTGATTTTGTGTTTGAATGGTCGTACCTATGTTCATAAATATGCCGATTTATTTGTCGTTTTACACGTAATTTATTTTGTAAATTAAAGAAAAATAGAGTATCTACCATGTATGTTAATGATTGAGTATATACATGTTACCTACTCTATTATGGACATGATTTTTTTAAATCATAGCCAATAAATCATTTGCTCAAAGTAGCCTAGCTATCCTAAAATATTAAATTATTGACCAACAATGAATAATATTACGATAACTAGCTAGTACATTGCATAAAAATGTAGGTATGGATATTTTACGTTGTCTGTGAATGAAATCGTCAGAATGAACTTAAACAAAATCCATTAAATTTACGGTAGTTTGAAAACGCAATTTCTTTTTCAGGTATAAATAATTTTCTGTGGTACTAATAGTTTGCCATCTATATTTCATCTTTATTATTCTGCATCCGTTTTTTCGAGATGCCGGCAGCGGGCAGAGCGTTGCGATCCTATAAACTTGTTATTTAACTTTACATTTAACCCTTCTTGACAACTAAAAAAATTAATTTTGTCCTCTGATAAATGATAAGTAACATTTCAATGAACTAACGCCAAATGTTGACATTCTAGGCGTCAGTACCTCAAAACATTAAAAAATCCTGTTGACAGCCCATATTATCGATGCAAACCCGATCCATTGACATATTAGTTTCCAATGACACGTATCTATGTACCGTTGCGCTCATTGGATTTGACATTATTTGTTTTTGACAGAACTATCGCTAAGTCACTCAGTAGAAATTCTTTGTTTACAAAAAGTCTATGTTCTCGTGGCACGGACTATAGTTAGGTACTAAAAAGACAGACATAATTGAGACCCAAATTATCCCAAAAAGTAAAAATATTAAAATGTTCATAATTAGAACACCGCAGGTAGAGTGCCGCTCTTAACAGATTACGGCGTTTCGTCGGTTGACATTAAGCTCTACAGAACTCATTAGCACGCTTAGTGTTAGAACCTTGGCTAAAATACGCAAAGGTAACAGGAAACAGACTTTAAGGCGCCTACACCAACATTTTAGTGAACAAAAGTTAACAGATTTTTTGGTTGTTAATGTCGAGCTGTTTTTGTCATTTTCGTTGTTTCTGTAAAATCTAGAGAGTAATAATTCATAATTTTATTTAAAAAAAACCTGCCGTTATCGCAAAGCAATATTCCATAACCATTTGAAAGATTTAAAAAACCTACCTTATAAAAAGTGAATAATGCTCACATACGTTATATATGGCTAGGAAGTATTTTAAAATATATAATTTTAACATATTAATATTTATGTACATCTATAAAATAGAGAAAATGAAAGATATTTGGCTTCATTCAACACCAAAAAGCATTATTACATAGTCATTTGAAAGATCCTTGTATATACATTATAGAATATTAAAAATATATATACTTTTACCGCATAAATTCGTCAAATACGTAGTATTACTGGTGTGGATGTGGTAGCTAGTGGCTACACATAACAGAGAGAATCAAAAACTTTTGTCTTAATTCAACACCTGAATGTTCTACTTCACAGCGACTAAGGCTGTCTGACGCGTATATACACTTACTAGTAGGAACATTACGAGGTCCGGACCGGCATCCTAATTTCATCCGCACATTCATAATGAATTCTTTAAGTTTGACGACATATCTCTGGAGGTATAACGTACGGAGACCACCGCCTTCATTCAATGGACTTTAAAATTGTTATATATCTCGTTTGATTTTAAAATTATTTTAAATGGGTACGCACCGGAAAATTGGATTTTAGACAAATTCTATCGAAAAGTGAACAAAATATACTATATTTTGTTCGACTATGATCGTTGCTGAGTGGGCAAACGTAAATTTTATCAAAATAATATTTCAAACGTATTTTGACTGGCACTGGCACTGGGCCGAGTGTGTTATTAGTTCTATACATACACATACATACATATCGTCACGACTTTTATCCCCGAAGGGGTAGGCAGAGGTTTATTTCTACACCCACTTTTCGCCAGATATACTTTAGTCCCACGTAATAAGGGGCGAGCCTATTGCCGTACCGTGCACATTTCCAGACTCCGTGCTGCTACTGAGAATTTCGTGACAGAAAAACCCAATAACACTGCCCGACCCAGGAATCGAACCCGGGACCTCCCGATCCCACGCGCACATTTATGCCGCGAGACCAACGAGGCAGTCGTATAGGGTTTGATGTCGAGTTTTCCGTCTCTACGCAAAGATGGTATTTGCATTGTGTTATCCCTTAGTCGCCTCTTACAACACCCACGGGAAGATAGGGGGTGGTGACACTTGTATTCTATGCCGTCAACCACACGGCACTATTTTATTTTATTTTATTAGTTCTATGTAATTTAGAGCGGGGGCTGTCTTCTGTATAAAAAAGTGCTATTTGTACAAGTGAATAGGATTATATCGGGAAGCCAATTTGACCCCTTCTGATCTCCTTCTGATTTTCCTTAAGTGTACCGTACTTACTTAATTAATCCAACAAACTGTGCAGTATTTAAACAAAATATGCATGCTTTTTGGAAGAGGTTACAATTTGTGTCGTAGGTACTAGGTGTTTGTAAATCAAAATAAACTTTCTGAATCCGATTCAGAGTTTGCTGAGAGCTTACTTATTTCAGTATCTGCCAATGTTTAACATTACAAATCGTTCCATACAAAGTATTCTTCTGATTTTACTATTGCGAACTCTAACTTATTTGAATGACGAGAGTAATTGATAGCCTCTATCAGAAAGCTTATTTTCTTTCATACTATTGATATTGAGTGCCTCGTATAATGTTCCTACAAGAAGAACTACTTACACTGCTATAGAAACGTAAGTGACAAGATACGGTAAGGAAGAGTGACGTATTGGTGATTAAATAGATTATTCAATCCAAAAACGTCAGGATTAACTATTCAGCCTACGGATTATTTTTAACAGCCATTTTAACTAACTGCTTGAAGAGTAAAGAGACTATAAAAAGTATGCCTGACAAGATTACTCAGACATTGAAAGGATCTACAAAGTACTTTAATTACAACTATAATATTCTCGAAAACGTAAGACAACGTCAAGCAAAATAAAATGATTCCAACCAACCAAAAAAATATCTAAAGAACAGAAGTTCTTTGGAATTTAAATCCCTACTCGGCATTTTCCGGCACATTTAATTCGGAAATTGCTTAACCTAGACTCCTTCTGCTAGAGCCAAATAAATGACTGAGAAAAGAACTGCTATTATTCAAAATTTATCAATTTATAGCGAAAGAGGCTTCACTTTATTTAATTTCCGGTCTATTAAGTTTCTCGTTACCTTAAAATTTTGGTGTACATCTTATTTACTTATGAGGGCATTTTTCATTACTAAATAAAATATAAGCCAAGCTTTTTAGTCACTCTGTTGTTGTAGCTGTACTGACGTAAACATACCTAATATGTGAATATTCTTTTCGCTTTTCATATGAATAGAAATAAAGTTGAAAAGCCATTCAATAACTGAAATTGTAAGCCGTTTTCAAAAACATAAATCTGACGTATATTTTAGAAAAACATTTTTTTATATATGTTAGGCGTGCCATATCTGGATTTTTTTTATCAAATACAGGTTCGAAGTCATCGTTTCATTCGATCCTATCAAATTACTAAAAAAATATAGCAAAAACCTATTGGCAATACACATGGCGCGCATGCAGTGAATTCGAGGAAAGCTTTATTCGTATGAACAACACTATATAACATGTTTGACGTATTCGACAAAGTTGTTTCGGTATTTCTCTCATGCCATTAGAAACAAGAGTATTCGGACACGGGATTTCACTGCTTCTCTCAACTCTTTGTAAACAATTTTAAGTTGTCAATCACACTGACTCGATAAAGAATTATTGTTCAGTGTTTTACGAAGTGTTAATGTGAGAAAATATTATGTAACATTTATATATTTTACTGCAGAATTCGACAATTTAGGTCATATGTTCCTGCCATATGTGTGCAATAATTATATTCCTATTATTAGTATTACAAACGACTGCTTGCTGGAGCATCGAAAATGAATCAATCTTGAGTGGTATTATTTATATATTTGCGTGAAACTCTATCTATTACCACATTTATCATGATCGCAATGACATTGCCTCGCTTCAAGATAAGCTTGCTAATTGCAAACTACGCGTGGCCAGCTCACAGTCACCGCACTAACGGCGAGTTGTAGCCGCGTTTAAGTCTTGCTGTTCACTCGGAATTGTATATTTACTGTAATTTACGATGGTCTGTCTGACACACAGCGTAACTTTAACTGTAAGCGTGGCAAGACGTAGCGGTATATGTGAAGGCGCGAAGCTGTAAGTGCGTAGACGCCTGTAGTCGACGCTACTGTATAATCTATGCATGCACTTTTGTGTATGTCATATTAGTCAAGTGTATCGAGTCATATTAGTTTAGGGCATGACACATAGAGGATGCTGTCTTAAAGTGACGTCATGTTAATGTAGAGTTGAATAAATAGATGGAGTTTATCATAAGACGTCATTTTCTGAGTGGCGGTCTTAAGGTTCTCTGACGGCCTATATAAGCTGGAATTTTAAATTGTCATTAATACGAAACATCAAGAAGTCTGGAAGAGAATTATATATATCAAGCTTGAAACAGTGTTTCATTATTAGGGAAAGTTGGGCTAATCCCAGAAGAGGGATAAGTGATTCTCGGAGGACATTATACAGCTACCTAACTGCGTTGCGCTATCTATTCTTTTATCAGATCATACTCATGACTGTGTCCGCGAAACATAAGCCACCAAATTTCTTTCGTATAATTTGGCTGCTCAGAAATAGAACACAAAACAACTTTCAAAATAGTAAACTAAATTATAATAATTATAATTATAATATTCTACCACATACAGACATCACCATCTAATCCCAAACTAAGCAGAGCTTGTACTAATACTTTTTTTGTAAATAGATACATATTATACATAGAAACACCCAGACCAAGACAAACATCCATAAATAAATAATATATTATTGACGACAAAGTGCCCACAAGAAGTCGATAATTCACCAGCATCGGAAAATTAAGCACCGTCAATTTAAAAAAAAGCCATATTGGCAAGAAGGTAAGTTAAAAAAAAGTTGAACCATCGCAGTGAGTCACTTAGACCAAAAGTAATAATACTGACGACGGTGCGCATCAGCGTTACTTTAAATTTCTACCGTACGCGTCGCGAAGTATATAAAAATGTGAAATCTTAAATCACTTCGTTGCACTTTGGAAAAGTTCTTGCAGAAATGCAACTGCTTCATAAAATCAATTAAAGTTTTAAATCTTTGCTTTTATGATGGAGTAAGCTGAGAAGATTGAGGTAGATTGTAACCAAAATGCTGTTTTAAGAAAAATCCTGAAAGAATAAAACAGTGTTATATTCCTTCAGGATTTTTCTTAAAAACGTGTAAAGTAGTTATGTGATCAGATTGATACCAATAACGAGTATTCCTATATAAAGAAAAAATGAGCTATTATGATTCTGTCAAATCTGAAATAAAATCTGAATTAATTTGCCCTTTCAGGAAGTTATAATAGACGATAAACAAAACGTTTTTGTCTAATCACTGTTTTACTGTTAAGTGCCGCTTAACGTTAAGATTTTGCGTCAAATAGCCATTTTAGTAATATTTAAATCAGCATTAAGGTTCTAGCTGAAAAATCGCTTCGACTGTATTTTTATCTCACTTAGAAGCATACTGCTTCTAAGAATACTGCTTCTAAGCATACTGCTTCTAAGCATACTGTTTCTAAGTTAGTCACCGATTTATTAAACAAACTGACATAAAAATCGTTCGTGTCACCATATTCTCTATGACGATACCAAAAAAGCTATTTATTTATGCATTAAGAAGTTATATATGGTGTTCCTTTATATAGTGAACGGGATGTGGTGATCTCTTACTTAAAATGTGGATCCCTAGACCAAGCTAAGTCGGGTCTGGTGGTCCGCGGACCGATAGGTATTGCCGAGAACTTGTTTACATAGTAATGGCCTGTGAAACTCTTCATAACGCGATACGTCATCTTCAGTTATAGCGCCGTCTATGGCAGTTATTTATCGCCCATTCCAGTTGACTAAGCTGTAATGCGCCTTACTCTAATATACATGAGTCAAGTTACACCCACCTTCAAAATCAATCACGTAAAGTTGACTCTAATGGCTTTCAATACGTTGACTACCTATAGAACATTAAACTATTACACATATAACTACGAGTAATCAAGTAACTAAGGATATCCTAATAGATTTATGCAAGCACATAGCATAGATAACTGCCTCGTATTTTGCTAAGCAAGCATGCTTGCATTGAAGCTCGTACTATCACCTAATGCTATTGGAGGCCGACGAATCAGTCTGGTGGAAAGCATTATCGCTGTAACAGCATAGATATTGTGGTGTGACATTTACCGCTGTATTATAACAAATCAATTCTGTGAGAATAAGATCCGAAACCTTATTTACTTTCTCCCAAGGTACAAAAAGCTCCCAGACTTGGTACAATAATTTGTCGATCATACATTTCCCCGTGTGGGAATCGAACCCACAAAATTGTAGGAAGCTCACTTTACTTGACGCGAGGTCTTGGAGGTAGAATTGTGCATTGCGGTGTGTGACGTAGCGGCTTTTTCTCGTTAATGCCTTCTATGTGCGAAAGAGAAATATTGACGAAAGTAACACACCTTAAGCTCTGCGCAAGACATAAGTGGAAGAAGTAATAACAAGTGACGCGAGATGAAAATGTCATTAAGCTGCCTCAGTTTGCTCTCAGCAAAAATAACAAACATACAGATATTGCGACTTCATGACAATAATAACATATTTTAAATATTCCCTGTCTCTCATTTTTGTCGAAAGTCTCAACTATTCGATCCTACCGTGAAGCACACAACCTTGTACGTTATTTGCCAAGGCTACACTCAGTCGGTTCTCTAGGTTTATTCAGGTGGTACAAGATGACCGAATCACTAATTTGAACCGTCCGTCCGTTATGTTCTTTGCTGTAGTACAAAGAGAGTAACTCTCTCCGACCTTTCTGTCGTCACTGTAAAAAATAGTACACCTTTATTATTTTACTGATCAACATGCCTGGTTCTAGTAATATCTGAATTTAAGATTATCGATGACAAACCAAGGTAAATTGTGAATAAAAGTAGGTATTTAATTAAATATTTTCAGGCACTGAAAGCTCCTCATAGTACATATCGAGACACGGCAGTGTGTCCTGCCTAGTTCAAAGAAAGGGAACTGGCGGAACAGCGCCGTGTGGAATATTACTACTAAGAATATTGCGACTGAACGAAAGTTACAAAATAATCGATGTCCATCTAATCGGTTTCCAGAAAAGATAAAAGTAAGCAGACTGAATTGCAAATAGAAAATTGGCTAAAGTTTAGCGAATTATTTGAATAGTTTCAGAATCCGGTGAAGGTTCATACTAAAATAGCATCAAATACCAGGAATCCGGTTTTCAACGGACGCAGACAGTGTTGATTTTGCCTTATAAATGTTAAATGAAAGTTCAACAATGTATCTATATCTCGATTGGTGTTGGCAAGGGCTCTTGACCCCTCAGGGCTCGAAAACATTTCATTACGTACATTTTATATGAACATTTTCACACATGTCAGTGTCAATGTCCGGAAAAGCCGTGACGCGTCCGGCTGCCAATATTTTCCTTGTATCAGTTGTAAATACTTTCAAACTTAAGCTGTATTACCACGTGTTCACTTTTCAATCGCACTTCGTAGTTTTTTATTATTATTCGTAGTCTTTTTTATATATTTTTTTAAGATATCTCTCGCACTATGAAACATCGTCTGCGTCTCGTAACTTTTACGCTTACAAAAATAAACAGATAAGCACATGGAATGTACGATAAGTAAACTAACCGAAGGAGTTTATCAACATTGCTAAAAAACCAGAGAAGACTATTACTCTATGTACAATGTACATCGCAGTCATCCATAAACCTTGTTATTGCGTCTAAAACATGCCGTCGTATTCTGGGCTTTACTTTAACACATTGGCACGACTATATAGCAATCACAAACGAGTTAATATATATTGATAGACTCACGCCTGTTTCCCCGAAGGGGTAGGCAGAGGTGTAATATTTCACCCACATTTCGCCATGAATTTTTAGGTCCCACGTAATAGAACCCACGTAGAATTCGGCAAAACCCAGTAACACTTTTGCTCGACCCGGGAATCGAACCCGAGACCTCCGATCAGCAGTCGCATACGCTATCCACTGGACCACGGAGGCAGTCGTGTTATTTCATATACAGAGGTGAATACTACCTATATATCGATGGGGTAGCAATGGGCAGTCCGGTAGCTCCAGTGGTAGCCAACCTATGGATGGAACATTTTGAAAATCAAGCCATTCCTACTGCCCCATCTAGTGTAAAGATTTGGAAACGGTACGTGGACGACATTTTTTGTATATTGAAAGGCGATGAAGAGGTAGTACAACAGTATTTGGCGCATTTAAATAGTATCCACGCTAAAATGTTCTTCACTTATGAAATAGAAAAGAACAGAAGAATGGCGTTTCTTGACGTGATAGTTGGTGTACGATCTGACGGTTCGCTTAGCCACTCTGTACACAGAAAAACAACGCATACAGACCGCTATCTACACGCCGACTCGCATCACCACCCACGTCAGCTGAACTCAGTTATAACGTCACTTACGAACTGGGCATACAGCTTGTCCGACGAAGAACATTTAAATGAAGAACTTGCATGTACATAAGTGACGTTCTTCGAAAGAACGGGTACAGCGGACGTGTCAGACCACCTAGACACATTCAAAAACACCTCAACTACAAGGTAGAACGACAACCAGCGTACTTACCGAACGTCAAAGGAGTGACAGATAAGGTCTCTTATATCGTTGAGAAGGTATCTGTTAAAACTATCTTCACTCCTTTGAAGAAACTGTCACAATACATAAGAACGCCAAAGGACAGTTTCACCTTGGCGAAGCCGGGTGTATACAAAATTGACTGCAGCTGTGGCAGTTCTTATATAGGACAAACGAAACGCACGATTTTCTGCCGCATCAAGGAACACATCAGGGCAGTCAAAAACAATGAACCACACAAGACGGAAATAGCTCAACCTCTCCTAGACTCGGGTACGAAACATTGGATTGAGTTACATAACCCTCAGGTGCTTTCGACAGAACGCCACTATATACCTAGAATGGTTAAAGAAATTATTGAAATTGAAAAGTACAAAAATTTCAATAGAGAAAATGGGTTTCAACTGTCAAACACCTGGCATCCAGTGGTACGTTTATTTTAAACCCGTGAACCGCAAAAACTTAAATCACGGGCCGACGCGACGTAGTGAGTACAGTGTGTCACGATCGAGTACAGTGCGAGAGTGAAAACGAAGGTAGTGGTTGTGCGCGCAATAAACGAGTAAGAAAGCGGGTAGACCGGTTCACTTGTTTATAACATTCATCCACCCGCAATACTTCAGTACATCCGTGAACATGGCGCTTGCAACAGTGCCGAAATATCGGTTACTCAAAACAAACGTACGTGGTAGGTATATATCCCGAAGAAACAGTAAAAAGTATAAATATTGACTATTTTGGTAACTAGGACTACGGAGGTCACAGATTATCACGTTCCCAATAAAAGCTGTCCGTTTGTTATATTAGCCTACTTGCAGTTGAATCAATCATATATTGAAAATTAAATAGAGTCAAGGTGGTGTTCTATAAACATGACCCTTTTTTAAGGAAGACAAAACATATCGTTATAAACAACTGTTTGTGGATAACACTAAGTGTGGCATCGAATCTGTAATAACCAACGCAGTGCTAAACATTAATGCGGTTGCTTAAGCCACTACTTAATATGTGCAACCAAAATGTATTAGTCGCTTTTACATTATTAGCCCCTTATTAGACTCAAACATCATTTAAGGATAACTTTCATTTACATATGCTACCACATGCAATTATACTACCACATGCTCATATAGACGGTTCTGATCGTTTCAATCATTGATCTGTATATCAACTAGATTAGCAAAGAGCTCATAGATTTGTTGCCATGTGTTATGGGTCCGTGGACAAACAACAAATTTGTCGAAACGAAGAGACAACGATCGTAAAAAGAGTAGATACGCAGTGAAATATTGCGATTCACGTTGATAAAGCGTCCTTAAGTTCATTGTTTATTATACATTTTGTTGTAAATAACAATAAAATCGCAAAAAAATCATTGAACTTCACGGTGTTGGCAATTAATAAAATTTTGAATATCCCATTTTTACGGGACTCTCGTAATGTGATGAGCGTTATCATTTGACTATCGGAATTATAGGACTCATTACATGTTTCTTACTGAGACTTATTCCTCCTATAATACGTAATTATTTAATCATAATACGTAATTATTTTAATTTATTTTTGTTCCCGTTTTGTCTTATAGATTAAATGCCTTTATTCTTAAAGAGAAATCAACGAGATACAATTAACAACAAAATGCCTTAAAATATTTTTATTTAGACCATCTATTTTGTTTTTTTTTTTTCAATTTCTACACAATTTGGTCCCTTTTTTACACGACTGCTCAAAAAAGGTGTGTTATGTTTTTAGAATTCATTTATTTAAGAATGTATGTATGGGTGCTTCTTCTGTTCGTTATGTTTTGGGAGGAAATTTTTACACCGCATTTCACGATTGACGTTCAGTTGTTAGTTAGTTAGTTAGTTAGTTGGACAGGTGTTTTCCGCACTTAGCCACTTAATTGGGCCATTGTGCGTTAGCAGTGACGTGGTAGTCGCCTGCTACTCATACCATGCAAGCTCCTTCCAGAAGGCCATGAGTTGACCAGGATTGCGTATGGCTTCGCTCATGGTTCTGGGGTTGTTCAGGAACTTCGTCCGTTGGTCGCTCACACTGGTACAATGTAGGATTATATGAGCGGGTGTTTCTTCGGTCCCCATGCAGCCCCTACATAGTGGGCTGTCCGTGACTCCGATGTTGTAGAGATGCTTGTTTAGTGGACAGTGGCCGGTTATTATGCCAGTCAGATGCTTGAGTGTTTTCCTGTTGGAGTGCAACAGTTTTTGCGAGAGTCGTTTGTCTAATTGGGGAAAGGCATCTTTAGATTGCCTACACTCTTTTAACTCTGCCCACTCTTTTTCGTGTTGTTGTAGGGTTCTCTCGCGTAACCATGTTCTTAGTTGGTTGAACGGTATCGGAACGATTGGTCACGACAACTCTAGGACCCGAATCCTAGAGTTGTCGTGTCCGATCCTTTCTTTGCCAGTTGGTCTGCTGCGTCATTGCCCGTGGAGTCACTGTGTCCTCGTATCCACTGGAGCGTGACCCGATTTCTCGTTGCAGTTTTCTGCAGCTCTTGGTGGCACTCCATAATTAGGCCGCTATTAAAGCAGTTGCCATCGAGAGCTTGTAGTACTGAGGCGCTGTCTGTGATGATGCGTATTGACAGGTTGCTCACATTTCTGGCCGCGATCGCCGTCGCCGCCCTTGTTATCCCAACGCATTCAGCTTGGAAGATGGTGTTGAGTTTACCAAGCGATGTTGAGAGATTGATATTCAAGTCATGGGAGAACACTCCGGCACCCGTCCCATACTTTGTTTTTGAGCCATCTGTGTATACTCTAACTTCGTGTATACCAGAACTATCCTTGTGCTCTTCTTGCAGTTGTATGCGGTATTTTTTGTCAAAGACAAAGGTTTTAGGTATGAGATCACACGTTGCATCTAGCATCGGGATCTCGTTTGTTAACGTCCTTTTCAGGCGTGCGTGGGTTACGCGGTCATCTCTCCTCCACAGCCCGAACTTATCGAGCCGGATCGCAGCGGCACCTGCTTCTTGCTGGATGATGAGGTGCAGTGGTCGCAAGTCGAGAAGCACCTCCAGTGCCGCCGTTGGAGTTGTTTTCATGCAGCCTGTTGTGGCCAAACAGGCGAGGCGTTGTATGCTCTGCAGTTTGCTCTTGACTGTGCTTAGTTGAGTGCGTGGCCACCACACTACTGCACCGTATGTGAGCATGGGGCGTATTATGGCAGTGTAGATCCATAGGGTGATGAATGGTTTTAGACCCCATTTCTTGCCTATTATTCTCCTGCACTGCCAGAAGATTGTACATGCTTTTGTGGTTTTAGTGGTGATGTGTTTATTCCAGTTGAGCTTGTGGTCGAGTGTTACGCCCAGGTACTTGACTTCACTCGATAAGTTAAGCTCCGTGCCAAAAAGTTTTGGTTTTCTGGTCATACGGGTGTTCCTTTTGTTGGTGAAAAGTACTAGCTCCGTTTTATTTGGGTTGACCATCAGTTCATGGTGGTTGCACCATTGTTCCATGATCCTGATCGCTGCTTGCATCCGATAATGGATCATGTCTTCTGAGTTTCCTTTGATTAGGATGGTAATATCATCTGCGTAGCCGACCGTGAAGAAGCATTTGTCATTCAGATTTCTCAACAGATCGTCTACCACTATGTTCCAGAGCAGGGGTGATAGGACCCCTCCCTGTGGGCAGCCTTTTGCTACTATCCCCCTTGTGGTGGTATTAACCGTGAACTGAATAGCCCTTTGTTTCAGGAGTTGATCAATCCATCCACTGACGGTTTGTTCAACTCCGAACTTGTTTAGGGCACGGCTAATGCTGGTGAATTTAGTCTTGTCGAAGGCGCCCTCTATGTCAATGAAGGCGCCTAAGATCATTAGTTTGTCAGATAGCGCTGTCTCTATGGTCCCCACTACGGAGTGAAGCGCTGATTCCGTTGATCTACCACTTCTGTAGGCGTGTTGATGCGGGTGTAGTGGTCTGCGTAGCAGTGCGCCTTCCCGCAGGTATCTGTCAGCGAGCCTTTCCAGCGTTTTTAGCAAGAAGGAGGTCAAACTGATAGGTCTAAACGATTTTGCTTGCGTATAATCCGTTTTGCCCGGTTTTGGGAGAAATATGACTTTTACTTCCCTCCACCTTCGTGGTATGTAATTGTGCGCTATAGATGCTCTATATATGCTGAGTAGCTGTGGCACAATCGTTGTGCAGCCCCATTGTAGGAGTGCTGGTGTTATTTCGTCCAGGCCTGCAGATTTATACGGCTGGAAGCTGTTAATTGCCCATTTCAGCCGGTCCCCGGTAACCATGTTGTTGGCTATCGTCCAGTCTGTCTGGGTCGGTGGTCTGTGTTCTGATTCTTCCCAATCACAGTCTTCGGTCACTGTGCAACCTGGGAAGTGCGTTTCGATTAGTATTTGGCTTATTTCCATGTCTGTGGTTGCGTAGGTGCCATCAGGCTTTCTTATGGAGCCTAGGGTCTTGTTGCTGTCCTGGGATAGGATCTTTTTTACCCTGGCTGCCTCGCATGTGGAATTAATGTTGGTGCAGAAATTTCGCCAGGATTCTCCCCTGCGGAATCGTATGCGTTTCTTGTAGTGCGACTGGGCTTCTTTGTATTTGTCCCAGTCCGTGTCTTTCCTTGTGTTTTTGGCCCGGTTGAAGAGTTGTCTCAGATTGCGCCTGAGTTTCTCCAGTTCCGATCCCCACCATAGGGTTTTACTACTCGTTTTCGGTAGTGTGGTGGGGCAGGCTTGTTGGTAGCTGCGTTGTATGCATTTTGTTAGTAAATTAGTGTTGTGTTCTATGTGTGTAGTGCTTGTGTTCATGTCGTTGAAATTAGACATGGCTATTTCTTGTTCGAGCAGGGTCTTGTATCTCGCAATGTCGGTATTGCGTGGGTTGCGTTTTGGTTGTATGACCCTCTCTTGCACTCGTATGTCATAGCAGATACGTCTGTGGTCGGCAAAGGATGGTTCGGCGGACACATGCCAGTTCGTGACAAGTTCCGCGGCCCCATCCGATGCCAGTGTAATGTCTACTATGGTTTGATATCTGTAGCTGACAAATGTGGGCTCTGAGCCTTTGTTGATTACCGTTAGTGTTGTTGTGTAGATGTATTCAGTTAGGATCTCACCTCGTCTATTTGCCTCGGGGCTCCCCCACAGTGGATGGTGGGCGTTAGCATCTGCCGAGAGTATTATTGGCCAGCCGTGGTCCTCACAGTGCTGCACCAGCTCGGCCAGCTCCTTCGATGGGATCTCCTCATCACCGGGCATGTAGACCGAAGCTAGTACAAGCATCTGATCATTGGGCCCTGTTCGTATTCCCACGGCTGTGAGATCTCTAGAACAGAAGTTAGTCAGCAGCAATGCTGGTATTGTTCGGGGAATGTATATGCATGTTCTCGGCTTAGATGCCGAGCTCCAATGCAATATCTTACCTCCGATGTTGTTAAGTCCACATATGGTGTCGCCTCTAATCCACGGCTCCTGGATTAGGGCTATTGTGTGGTGGTTAACCTCCAGCAGCCTGCGTAGGGTAGCCGTTGCGATTTGCTTGTGCTGGAGGTTGGTCTGTACGACTCTAGTCTGACGATGATCCGAGAACATTGCTGTCCACGGACTCCCCGTCAGACGAGTCGTGCTCGTCGTCAACTGCCGTCACAGCGCTCATTGTCACTGCGGGCGTTGTGTGTGCGCGGGCTGTGCCCGACGTGCTGGGAACGGCTGATGTTGTCTCTCGTTCCTGTGTATGCCCGCTGGCGGGCGGTATTTCCCTGGGCGCGGCAACCGTCCCGCCAGCCCCTGCCCCGGCAGCGTGGAACAGTACGTACACGCTGCCGGTGAAGAAGGAGACTCGGCGGTCGCGCGCCTCGATTCTCGGGACCTCCGATTCGGGGATGCCCAGGGACAAGTATAGGCCGTGCTCTTGCATGGTAGCGCTGTACAGTTGCCACGTCTGGACAGCGTACCATGGGTTTTGGGCAGCTAAGAGTTGGTGGATCTTCGGGAGTTCCAGGCTGGTCGACCTCGGCAGCCAGAGCGATGCGCGAACGCGCTTCGCGAGGTCCGTCTGCCCGATGACAGCCAGCCTGGTTCCTTCGATCGGTGACTGCAGTCCCGCTACCGTTCGTTTGAGCCACGCCAGCGATTTCTCGTCCTCGCACCATAGCTTCAGGACTCCTCCTGCTGCAAGCGGTTTGCCTCTAAAGGATGGCGCGAGTGCGGGCTCGTTATTTGACGGTGGTGCAAAGGCTGCTTCCAAGATGCGCTCCTCTATGGAGAGCTCGAGCTGCCGTGCTTGCTCCACCGTCAGGTCTGTGGGTGGAGTGGCAACGACGGCCACCATCAGATGCGACGTTCAGTTGTTGTCTCATTCAAATTTACTTCATGGGATGTAATTTTTGAATACGTGAAAGAGATGAATATAGATTTTTCTAAGTTGCTTATTGGTTTCAAAGCTACGTCAGCTATGTCGTCTGGTCGGCACGCTATTTTGAATGTCAATTGTAGGAGTTTGTTACTCTAGTTGTATATTATCTCAATGGTTTTAATACTCAATCAGATTCACATATGTACAGGATCGGTTTAAAAGTCATTTAACATATTGAAGCAAATAAATATTTACATTTCGCGATCGTGTTTGTCCAATAAAGAGCAATAATAATCGCGAATTTTACGTAAAGTACAATAAAACAGGAAGCCATAATGACATTGAGCGGTCGGTTTGTTGGAAAGAGGGATGGTACATCGCTACTTCATTAAAATTGTCATAAACTAAAATGCCATTAGGATAATCAGTGTAGGGCCCCTGTGGTGACGGATTAAGAAAACAAAATGTCAATACCTCATTTAAATATAGAGGAGACTAAGGAAAATACACAAAGACAAATTACAATGTATTTAGAAAGAGACGAAAAACTCGACATAGAACCCTTTACCGACTGGCCATACGTCCTACCCCGTATGGCCAACATAGAAAAGTAGGCTATTGAAATTGTGACAAAAATTTGGGCAGGTCTATTGACTGCAGACAAACGAAGTGTTGGACGCCCTCCAAATAGGTGCAGTGACGATATATGTGGCTGGCAGCGGCTGGACATGAAAAGCCAAAAATCTGACTCAGTGTCGTGCCATTATCTAGGCCAGGCCTATATCCAGCAATGGAACATGACGGGCTGATGATGACGACAACGTGGACGACAAAAGACTGTATGATGAGAGTTCATCCGGAAAAATTACGTATCTGCTGCACTTAGCTCATCTTATCTATTATTCTGTCTTACATATCAAGCCCGTCGAGCCCAAGCCCTGCTTTCTCGTCTCACCAGATTTGACAACATTTTAGCCTTTTCCAAAGTGACTGAACTCACTCAACATGAAAGTTTCATCTTCTTCAACTTTCATGGAAACTGTTAAAAGAAGATATCAGTATGCAAAAAATACGCATTTGTATTGAAATATGCTCACAACATTCCAGGAACAGAACAACAGCATTTCAGATCATGCAAAAAGAGATGTAATCCAAGTTATTTGTTAATAAGTCTTGTTTGTATTGATCTGCTCATATTTTTGGTAGCCTATAAATTCTACCAAAAACAATCACTCAATCAAATTTATTTGCTAAACCATAAATATGAGTAACGAATAAAAACCGTTCAATGCGTGTTTTAATTTGTTAAATATGCAAATATTATTTATTAAATACTACTCCAATTTAATACCAGAATTATTTACTTTAAACATTAAAAATTGTTACCATTAAAAGTTTTACTTAAATATTAATTTACGAAATAGTAGTATAAAACAAATAAAATTTTGCTAAAACCTTTATTGAATTTATAATAACATTTAGTTTGCGCTCTTTGTTATTTTCTGGTTGATGTTATTGTAAACCGTTTTGTGTTCCTACAACAATTTTAAACCACTTTAATAGGAATATGCATTTTTTTTGCATTCTTTTATTTATGTTAATATGATACCGTAAAAAAATATTAGTCGCGGAGAAGATAACATTTATTTTAAATTAAATGTTGAAAATTGCAGTAACATAACGCTAGTTTAAACACCCCCATTTTAGCGCGCTTTGTGGTGACGTCGGCATTCTCAACGTTTGAGTAGTTAACTGTCAACTCTGTTAAATGTCTGGTACTAGCAATGAATACAGATTTATAATAGAAGCGCATTTCTTAAGGATTTCGTGTGCCGATTCCAATTGGCGTGTTGACGACACGTCAGTGTAGTTCGTAGTTGGCGCCGTTGGCGGCGTTGGCGTCGTTCTCCGTCTCTCTTGCTCTTGTAGTTAAGATACACAGGAGAAAAGTTCGTCTCTCTTGCACTTGTAGAGACAGCTGTCACAGCGCGACTGCCACGCCGCTAAGCGACAAATCGACAATATGGGTCACAGAAAGTTTGTCTACAGAGCGCCCATAAGAAATGCGCCTCTATGTAAATATCTATGCTCTATGGTACTAGTCTGATACTGTTTTGACACTTTTGACATATCCTCTGCGAACTGTGTCGTCACGTTGGTATCTAGGCAATAGCGTTGCGTTTCGACGTTTTAAATTTCGCGCGTAAATTTTCCACCTTTATTATTATTATTAATGAATATTCGCGATTTTAGAGTGTTTTAATATAAAATAATGTTACAGGTGAATTCTTTACCGATTAATAATGTCATAAAAATATATTCGCTTATATCTGAATCACACGCATATTCCCTATTATTCGATTTGATTTCTTTGTACAATATTCACTGAAGCTTATAAAAACGTTGATTACATTTTTCCAACTATCAGCAGAGAATTCAACTCTTCAGTTACATACTAAATATCCCCAGTATAGTTCTGCCTCTCTCCTCCATACCTCTCTTTCGGGTTTGACAACAAATACAAAAACAAATCTAAGGTCCAATTAAACAGCACTTCCCCTCTATCAAATGAACCCATAACGCACCAGAATTAATGACCGTGCATCCTTTTTCAACCCAATTTTTTTTATTGGACGTCACATTCCCAATTAAATCCGTTTTAGTCTATTAAAACGGGATTTAAAAACTGAACTCTGAATACGCGTCGGGAAAAAACTGTTTCAAGGTCGACGGACGATGAACAGATATTTTGGTAACTAGGACTACGGAGGTCACAGATTATCACGTTCCCAATCAAAGCTGTCCGTTTGTTATATTAGCCTACTTGCAGTTGAATCAAACATATATTGAAAATTAAATAGAGTCAAGGTGCCTACAAATGACGATTCTGGTCCATAAAAGTCTATGTATACACAAACATAATTCTAGTTGGCCCGTAAAAATGTTGTCAATGTCTGTTCAATTTATTACAGAATCAACTAAGATGTCTTCATCACGATTATATGTGTGGAAAAGCACCTGCTTTTATCATTATCTTAGAGATCTCTTTAAGATAATAATGGCCAATTTTAACATTCACACAAAATAGCATCATATTATTTTGAAAGAATGTCTACAACACACTTTGAAAAAAGTTTATCTTGAAATTGTCTCTCATCTATAATTACCCAAATGCACCTCATCGATATTATGTTTTAAGAACTAGAAATTTCTAGTTCTTATCTATTATTAATTGTGCACCTTGCCAGATACATACAAGTGTGTGTATGTGGAAAGAAATAAATAGATTCAGTGGAATATCTTCGAAGATAAATTCACAAAAGATTCTATTGAAATCAAATTGCAAACGTAAGGTACGTGAAAGTTTCCATTGACCTGATAAGCCTTAGCTACAAAATATATGTAGCGAATGAAAAATCACTGTAAATAGCAAATTATCTGACAGTAGACAAATAATCAGCTTTAACACATAAACGTGAGTAATTTATGGTGTGGAATCGAGATCCACTAACTTCACGCCTCTCTACATTTTATGCAGAGCAAAAAAAGAACTAACAAATCTGTTTACCCTTCGCAAATTGACCATAAACATTTACCCAGGCAATTGCATCTAAACAGCCACTGCTCCAAACGAATTTATTTGATACTTGGCCCTTCGCCAGCCCCCGTGGCTTTCAAATCTTCACTTGAATAAACTCGAATTGATATGGAGTAGGAGTGGTGTGATGGCGGCCAATGACCTTTGAAACTGGAACTGTACCTAGATTTTCTATTAAAAATGGTTGGCTTAGGCAGCGTCAGATTTTCCAGGCAACATTTCCTGGCAGTTGCTTTCAAATGTCAATCGCCGTGGCAACCTATTCTCTTTTTAGAAATCTGATGCTGCTATTATTCACCATCAGATTTCTAAAAAGAGAAATCATACAACGCAGTATTAAAGTAGAGTCTCTCCCAATACAGAGGTAAATATTGTTCAAAGACAAATTTTATTTAATGAATTGGACCTAAGATGCACAACGTCCAACGTCATACTCTTTTTGACTTCAAAACTTAGAACTCGAAGCTACTATCACCAAGATGCATAGGACTGCGCCACACAACACTTATACCCTTCCTTTTGCCATTAACTTTTAATTTTCCTTGATTTATCTTAAATGTTCTATCACCTTTCTGAATAGCCTATTGGATATGTACGTAGTATCGTGATCCAGCCATAACCGACGTGTGAACCCTGAAGGGTTCATTCTTGGCACTGAAGTGCCAAGGAGGGTTAATGATTGCAGCGAGAGCCAAGCAGTAATCAACGTGTGTATCAAACCAATATTCCGTGTTTCATTTGATATATGTCTTGTGTCTATCGCCAGTTGTCAGGCGTTACGCTTATGTTGGGAGATCCGTTTTTGCAAAATTAATGATTTTTTTGGTGAAATATTTGCAGGTTTTTTTACTGGTTTTCATATACGATTTTAAGTAACTATCGTATAAGTTGGACAACAGCGGCAGCACGTGCATAGCGGATTTTCAAACAAACCTTCGACACCTATTTTACCCCATTAGTAGTGGAATTTTAATAATATTTCACCATAATAGGAAGCTTCTTACTTGATCAGATTAGGTTCTGCGATGATATGTCAGTCAGCACAACAATTTCATATTTAAAGAGGAAAGAGCTTTAGTGAAATCATATCTAATACAATAATTAAGCCTAAAATGGCTCGTCGCCCGAGACTTATTCATCCGCAGTGAAGTGACTAAATCAAATTTATTTTTTCAAGATCACGCGCATCTTTTTTATAAACATGGTTCTATAAACATGTCCCTTTTTTAAGGAAGACAAAACATATCGTTATAAACAACTGTTTGTGGATAACAATAAGTGTGGCATCAAATCTGTAATAACCAACGCAATGCTAAACATTCATGCGGTTGCTTAAGCCACCACTTAATATGTGCAACCAAAATGTATTAGTCGCTTTTACATTATTAGCCCCTTATTAGACTCAAACATCATTTTAAGGATAAGTTTCATTTACATATGAATCATACTACTACATGCTCATATAGACGGTTCTGATCGTTTCAATCATTGATCTGTATATCAACTAGATTAGCTTAGAGCTCATAGATTTGTTGCCATGTGTTATGGGTCCGTGGACAAACAACAAATTTGTCGAAACTCCAATACATACTTTTCATAAACTGCGAATATGAAATAGAAACATTTGTGTGGACGATTTATACTGAATAACAGATATGTCTGTGCCTGGATTTAGCCCTTTTGGCAAAAGCCGAATAACTACGCGAAGTCCTCCACCAACACCGAGTCAAGCATCCCAAACTCTTGACCCAAACCCACCTGCACCTGAGAATTATGACCTACCTGCTGAAGTTATACCAACGACAGAGATCCAAAGATGGATGTCCACAATTAAGTCCTATTTGAACGAACCTGCAAGAAAAGCACGACTTGACGAGTTCTTTGCAGCAGTTCAAAGAGGCTGTAGAAGAAAACTGAAACCAGTCGAGCACCACTCTTTTGCTAATATGGTGAAAAAAAGCGCAAACAATTTTGTCCGCCCAAACAATTTGAGCTCTCTTGCCATCTACCCTAACGACAAGAACAAAAGTAGTGACGAAACGAAGTCCCTCGTCCAAAAAATTATATCTCCTGAAGAGATGAAGTTACATGTTCATGCTGTGAGAAAAGTGAAGAATGGGGGCGTTATAATTAGCACGGAGTCAAAAGCAGACATCGAAAAGCTTAGAAAGTCAGAGAAATTTGTCTCGTCTGGCCTCACCGTCGAAGAGCCTACTAAACGCCGCCCTAGAATAGCTGTAGTTGGAGTTCCCGATACTCTAACGGAAAAAGAAGTTTTTGACTGTATTTACGAACAGAATATAGCCGATAAGTTCCCGAACTCTACACGTGAGTCCTTTATGAAAGCTGTGAAACTAAGCCACAAAGCCGGTAAGAAAAATTTGCTAACTTGTACCTACGTCCTAGAAGTTGCCGCTAGCATCCGAAAATGTCTTATTAACCAAGGTCATATCTATATTAATTGGACGTCATGCCCGATTAAAGACTTCACTTTTGTGACTAGGTGTGGTAGCGCCATCTATCTTTTCCATTGCTAGTTAATTATGTCAACGTCAATGGTTCGTCGCTGCTCGGCTAATCCAAGCGATCCTTTTATGAATCCCCTCCCAAAACGCCTCGCTATTGGCCGCCCTGCTCAACGGTGACGAAGGAAAGAATGGAAAATTCTAGACGCTCGGAACTCATGTCCATCGTATACCGCAGTCCGCACCGCCATATATAATTATTACCGCTTATACCAAAACCTAACAAAAACGCTCGCGAGTGAAAGTGATTTGTGTAGTGGAGTGATTCAAGCAGCTTCAATATACTTCAAGACACCAGGAGGCTGCCATTTGCAAGGTAAGAGGCTCCTATCCACATCACCTTTTCACTTCCTCATTTCCTAGTCGATAAGAACCCAAATCCTACAGTCCACAATATTAATAGTATTTCCAAATCGCCTAGGAACATTCGGTTCGCCGAAACATTTTTTGATCCATACGAGTCGGATTCATTTACGTTTTATTCGTAAAACCTCGATATATCTCTATACCTAGGCAGTTATAGCACCTAGCTATACTCCTAGTCCATTCACATAACCGTCACATGGTTGTTTTTGTACGCATCAGTAGGTAATATACTTTTATGTAGCTACCTACTTACCCAATTATTATTTCTGGAACTATCATAGTTGTCTTGTAAATCTCATATTTCAAGCAACTTTTAATTCCACCGCTTTAAAGTGTTGCCTATTTAGGTAAAATAATAGGTACTTTAAATATTCTTATTTTGTTTCGGTCTCATTAGCTTATACTTACGTAAGCATGTCACAACAAAAGAAGTGACGCGTGTCGGAAGACAAAGAGATGACAATCTTAGAAGCAAAACGGAATATTTTATTTGAGCGTATTCAAAACATTTACAAGCGTTCAAAGACCGCAGCCGTTTCTGATAGTAATAGGGAGTCATTTCTCAGTTATTGTATGACAGTAGATAGTATTCGAACAGATTTTCATAAGTTGTTAGACGATTATAACGCAAGATTGCTTTCTACTAATCCTGGTGAAAAACCGAATTATCAGGCGTACATCTCTTTCGAAGACCTTTATTGTATTATTAAGCGTATACAATCGCAATTCGAGGGTAAATATTCGGCACAGCCCGTTTCCGCGGCTCGCACGCCGAGGTTACCGCCAATCGAGATTGTGTCGTTTGATGGCGATATACGAAACTGGCCGTTATTCTATGCAAGTTTTAAGTCTACAGTGCACGATAATGGTTCTCTGACAGATGCTGACAGGTTGTACTATTTAATAGGTAAACTGTCACCGAAGGCCCAGTCCGTATTTGCAGGTGTCACACCCAGTGCTGAGAATTATCAGGTCATATTTCAGTCACTACTTGATAGATATCAAGACACTCGCGTCCTAGCGTCTACCTACTTTGATCAAGCTTTAAATCTTAAACTGTCCGGTGCCGCATCTGTCGCGAAATTCCAGCTGTTTATAGATAACTTCGTAACCGCGGTTAATTCTTTTAGAAACTTGAAATTAGATCTTTCCGACTTTATGTTGCTTCAACTCGCTTTAAAAAAGTTTGACACTGAAACAATTCGTGCTTTCGAGATGACGGGACGCAATAATAAAATACCTACACTAGATAGTTTTATTTCGTTCATCAAAGATCAGTGTCGAATATTTCATAATACGCAGTCTAGTTCATCTAGCCCGTCTAATACTAACAGCAGCAAACAAAGGTCGAATAAAGCGCGAAATAGTAATAATAACTCGGTCCCTAATCCGCAATCTTACGTAACATGCTTGGAATCTAATAGTAATGACTTTAGAAATACTAGTTCAGTGGCCAAAGGGATCGGCGGTTCAGAAAAACTTTGCAAGGGTTCCGTAGATGTTAAAATACATTCGCGTTTTGATAGGGATATTAATTTTAACATTTCTTCGCTTATCGTGGAGCGTATCACGGACGCATTGCCGAACGCTAATGTAGACGTAGCCTCACTCACTCACCTCGAGTCATTGCCGCTGGCAGACGTGGAGTTTGGGAATCCGGCAGACATTGATCTTTTGATCGGAGCTTCAATATTGCCGCACTTGCTACTAACTAAAATAGTACGTAGTGAGCGATATGATTTACCGCCCGCTATTGAGACGGTATTTGGGTATGTGATGATGGGTACCGTACCTACGTTACATACTTCTCATTATATTACGTCTTGTTGTTGTTCTGTTTTTCAAAAAATCAAGGTGGGTGCTAAAACTGTGTGTAAGATAAAAGACTAATTAGCTATGCTATGCTATGCTACGCCATGCTACGCTATGCTACGCCATGCTACGCTATGCTACGCCATGCTACGCTATGCTACGCCATGCTACGCTATGCTACGCCATGCTACGCTATGCTACGCCATGCTACGCTATGCTACGCTATGCTACGCCATGCTACGCTATGCTACGCCATGCTACGCTATGCTACGCCATGCTACGCTATGCTACGCCATGCTACGCTATGCTACGCCATGCTACGCTATGCTACGCCGTGCTACGCTATGCTACGCTATGCTACGCTATGCTACGCTATGCTACGCTATGCTACGCTATGCTACGCTATGCTACGCTATGCTACGCTATGCTACGCTATGCTACGCTATGCTACGCTATGCTACGCTATGCTACGCTATGCTACGCTATGCTACGCTATGCTACGCTATGCTACGCTATGCTACGCTATGCTATGCTATGCTAAGCTACGCTACGCTACACTATACTATACTACACTTCCGCTTTGTATATGGATGACATTGCCTTTGTATATGGATGATTGTAGTGTCATATCCGCTCCGCTAACAATTTCGCTTGGTGAAGAGCTTATTCAGCTTTTCAAGTGAGGCCAGTTTGATCTTGTCAAATAGACAAGCAACTTTGCTTTTAACGGTTCTCGCACGCATACCAGATTCTCATAAAGCTTCTCCAGACATTGAGTTTGAGAAGTCTGTACCGCATAAGGTTCTCGGTTTACGCTGGGACAAATCTTGCGATAGTTTTCGGTTTTACGTCTCACCGCCAGATGATAAGTGCACCAAACGCACTATGCTGTCCACAGTGGCTCGACTATGGGACATAATGGGTTTTGTGGCTCCCACAATTTTGTACGCCAAGCTCTTGATCAAAGAGCTTTGGCTATCAAAGTGTGAGTGGGATGAATCACCCCCTGACCATATTGTCACCGCTTGGGACCAGTTTTGTATAGAGCTTACCGCGCTCAATCAAATTACTATTCCGCGTCATCTTGGGTTGGTAGATGGATTTACCATCAACTTAATAGGTTTCGCTGACGCCAGCAAGCGTGCTTATGGCGGAGTCGTATATCTGCAAGTCCGCATTGGTTCTAACTACTCGGTGCAGTTAGTTTGTGCCAAGTCTAAGGTCTCGCCTGTTAAAACCATTTCGGTTGCGAGACTGGAGTTGTGCGCGGCCCTTCTGCTGTCTCAGTTGCTCCGCAAGGTTCAAGACACAGTTTTGCCCCACTACTTTATTAATAAATTATACGCATTTTCTGACTCCAAAGTAGTGCTCGCTTGGATTCATTCTTCTCCTCACCGCTGGCAGACTTTTGTCGCCAACCGCGTTAGTAAATTGATTGAACTTGTTCCCGCTACCTGTTTTAATCACGTCGCGGGTTATCGTACTCGTCTTCAAGAAGAACTTTCCATAGATCATATTGACTGGAAGTTTATTCCACCAGCATCACCACATTTCGGTAGATGATGGGAAAGCATGGTCAAAGTAATTAAAAACAAAACCCAAGTCCACAATATTAATAGTTTTCCCAAATCGACTAGGAACATTCGGTTCGCCGAAACAAGGTGCTTTAATTGCCAACAGTTTGGTCACGCAGCTAAATATTGCCGTGACACTAGTCTCACATGTCATCATTGCGGAGAGCTTGGCCACTCTTTAAGGAATGTAACAGCAAAACCTCACCTCCTAAGTGTGCTACTTGCAAACGCTTCAATAGGAAATGTGATCACCAAACGGGAGAAATAGGTTACCCGGCACGTAAATATGCAGAGGACGATTATATTAATAGCATAGATTATGAGGGCGCCTAAGAGCGTCACCGGTAAAGTTTATTAATAGGCACTTAAAACTTGTTTGTATTTTCTTAATTATTTATAAGGTCTTTAATATAGTTATGGATAATCAAGTACTTATTGATCTAGATAACTATTGTGTATCAAATAGTATGACTTGCAAAGTAGAAGAATGCAAACGTTTATTACCTGAGTCTGATAAAAACTTAGTTATAATGACACAGAACATCAGAAGTATTAATAAGAATATACACGCACTAGAACTACTCCTACAGACCATTAAAATAAACTGTGACATAATTGTCCTAACCGAATGCTGGCTGTCTAAGCGAGCTTTCTGCTTACCATCTTTAGATGGCTACAACTCACACTCAACTGAGAACATAATTAACCAAAATGATGGTGTAGTGGTCTATACAAAAGAACACTTAAATGCTATTGTTGCAAAGCCACAAATTCAGGACTGTAATTGTTTACTTATTACAATTAATTCTGACACTGCTATTTTAGGAGTGTACAGACCTCCTTCGCAAACTACTGACACATTTTTGCGATCTCTCGATTTAGAATTAAGTAAGTTATCAGCATATAAGAATATTATAATTACGGGGGACATAAACATAAATATCCTGTCAGGAAATTGTAACCTTCAAGGAGACGACTATTTAAATATCTGCTCTTTCCATGGTCTTCTGCCGGCGCATACCTTCCCTACACATCAATGTGGATCATGCCTGGATCATTTTATTATTAAAATTAAACAGCCATCTACTACTTTAGTTTCTATCTCAACTATCACAGACCACCAAGCCATCTTATTAACGTTAGAATTATGATGTACGAAACTTAATTGCATATCTAGCTATACAAAATAGAACATGACAGGCCTTGAAAAAAGCATTCGCAATACAAATTTTGCACCAGTTTACTGTTATACCGACGTTAACGAATCAATCTCTTACCTAATAGCTTCCATACAGTACGCAATTAGAAATAACACATACACAGTAACATTGTCGCGTAAATATCGGAATATAAAGCCATGGATTACTCCGGGTCTTCTGCGCTGTATTAGACACAGAGATAATTTACACATAAAAGTTAAAAAGGCACCTGAAAATGAGATTCTGGCTATAACATATAGGCGATATAGAAACTTTTGCAACAAACTTCTTAAAAAACTAAAGGTCGACTACGATAAATCTCAGTTGAATAAAGCAGGTAACAACACTAAGCTAGTATGGAAATTCTTAAAAACCCATTCATTTACTGCAAAATCATTTGAGCAACCATTAGACTTGCTCAAAAACCGATCAAATCCTACAGCAGCACTAGATGAAATCGACATATTCTTTACCGAAGTTGGCAAAAATCTAGCAGACAGAATCTCTTTTTCCGATCATTCATCTACTAACCATGCTTCGATCACCTCACCTATTTCTAGGCTTAAATCTTTTGTTATGCTGGATACCGATTTAGACGAAGTTATCCAAGTCATTACTGGGTTAAAAGATACTTCTGCGATGGGATGGGATAACATCCCCACAAACATAATCAAAAGGTTTAAGCACATTCTTGCACCGCCACTAACACACATATTCCAAATATGTATGTCTGACGCAATATTTCCAAAATGCTTAAAAAAGGCTATTGTAATACCTGTGCACAAAGCAGGTGACAAGAGCAGTGTAAATAATTATCGGCCTATATCTATATTACCAGTGCTGTCTAAAATATTATAGAAAATAATAAACAATAGACTAAGAAAATATCTTGAAACCAACAACATTCTTTCAGACAGACAATTTGGTTTTAGGCCTCACAGGTCAAGAAGCCAGGCAGTTGAGCAACTGACTGACCACATTACATCTAATTTAGATAGTGGACAGCATGCTATTGTGATATTTCTAGACCTTGTTAAAGCTTTTGGCTCAGTATCGTCTTCTATACTGCTAAAGAAACTTGAATCTGTCGGTATACGAGGTAAGCGGTTAGCACTGTTTACTGATTACCTCTCTGACAGGTATCAATGTGTAAGAATAGGCAACAACATAAGTAACGATGTCCCTAACACTAAATTTGGTGTCCCCCAAGGAAGTATATTAGGCGCTACTCTGTTCTTGATATATATAAACGACCTTTGCAACCTAAAACTTCAAAATGGTGTCATTATGTCATATGCAGACGATACAGCACTTATTTTTACTGCAAAGTCACTTAATGCGGTATATGAACTGGTTCAACATGGCTTCAACACCGTCAACACTTGGCTATTTAAAAATTTACTGGCCCTAAATGCACATAAAACAAAGTACATTCATTTTACAATGAAAAATGATAGCAGACACAACTCATCTAACTGTTTAGTGGCTCACAACACGTTTCATTCAAATGCTGACACTGCATGCGCTTGCCCTACTTTAGAAAAAACAGATTATATAAAATATCTAGGTATTACGCTTGATACTAATCTAAATTTCCGCAAACATATCGAATCATTGTGTAAAAGATTACGGAAACTAATTTCGATATTCAAAAATGAACGCGACGCGGTAGACTTTAAATTGTTAAGACAGGTTTACACTACACTATGTGAATCAATCATCTCATACTGTATAACTTCATGGGGAGGGGCAGCTAAAACGATCCTACTGCCTTTGGAACGAGCCCAAAGAGCTATTTTAAAGGTAGCAACCCTTCGTCCTTTCATTTTTCCCACTTATGAGTTATATCAGTCTACCGGAGTTCTAACTGTGCGCCAATTATTCATTTTACGCACGATACTAAAACAACACACCCTTCTTCCTTATACACCAATTCCATCAGGCAAAAGACGGAAAGATCTAGTCTGCATCAAACCTCGAGGTAAACATGTTTATGTAAATAGATTCTTTGCTTTCCTCGGACCTTTCCTATATAATAAATTAAATAAAACCTTAGATTTATATAGCATAAGTTATAGGCAGTGTCACCATATTGTTACAAACACCTAATGACAATGACCTACTCTGATACAGAGAATTTGCTTACAGTTATAAAATAGTGTATAAGTACCTACTCTAAGTTACAATAAATCATATTAAGTCTATTTCCGATTACATATTAGCAGTTCATGATTATTTTGTAAAAGCATAGCCCTATAATATTATTATCTACGATTTTTCCTGAAACACAGGTGTTACAGCCTAGTTCAGGTAAACATTAAAATTGCTATATTTACCAAATATAATGTATTACCGTTATAAATAAAGTACATACGCATGAATGTACCACAATTTAATATAAGCAAGTATGATAGACATTATACTTAATCATAAAATTTTATTATTTTTAATGTAATGTAATGTTTAATGTAATGTGTAAAAAAAAATGTTATTTTTAATGGAAGGCGGACCCTGGCATAGACCGGGATTAATAAACGTCAAGCAGAAGAAGAAGAATGTAATACTTTCCTATGTAATAAGTGACGTTTATTTTATTGAATAAAGTTTATTATTATTATTATTCATCATACTTCTTTTTCTTACTCTCTTTCAACGAGTCATTACCTACTTTCATCAGCTGCCATTCCTTAAACATGGCTTTCTGTTAAGAAATCATAATCTAAATTCTGTTCGTCTTTGACAAAAACATTCACATCTTTTTCTATTTCAAAAATGTTTACCTTTGGGGTTACTATACCTGTAGACTTTTTTACACCATTAATCGTTTTAAAATTTGCTTGACTATTGTTATTGTTGCTTGGGTCTTTTTTTAAGGATAATAGTCTAGAATTAATTAAACTAACATTTGATCCTGAATCATAAGCCCCCAATGTTTCCATTGAATCATTTATTATTAACTTAATTTTGATTAATGGTGGAATTATTAGTTTTTGGATCTATTTCATTTAAACTCATTTCTAATTCAGAGTTATTAACACTTCTAATTTGCTCATTCTTAAAGTGTGCACTATCCTTATTTTTGAACCAACATGCGGATTCTGGATGATACCGGGTTCCTTTCTTTTCTTTTTCACAAATTCTGCATGGTTTGTATTTTAGGTTATTTTCTTTAATCCTACTTTCCGAATCTATTCCCCTTTTTTCACTATTCTTATTATTCATTAAATGTTCTAAGCCCCGAATACTACTAAACAAATCCTCAGTCTCTTTTAATTTATTTCTATCAATTTCATCTGCTATAAAATTGGGTAGCCCAGTTACAATTAAATCAATTATAGTAGGTTTATCCATTAATCGGTTTATTTCTAATAAGAGCCTCTCTTTCTTTAGAGAATATTCCAGTAATGAGCCCTGCCTGTATTTAAATAAAATTGCATACCTTATTGGTGTCCAGCCCTTGTTTACATAGGTTTCACAAAAGTTTTTTTCCACATACACCATTCAGAACTGATTGTATATTTTATAAGCATTGAATTGTACCAATCCTGACAAGAGTCATCTAAAAATAACCGAAATATCTGAATCTTTTGGCTATCTTCTTCTACACCTAAACGAGTACATTCCGATGTAAAGATACTCATCCACTGTGATACACTTGATGTTTTCTTTGTGAACTTTTCTATGACAAACTTCTCAGACAATTTCTTCAAATTAGACTGGTTAGATTCCTTTTTCATGTCAGCAAAATTTTCCAGAATTCTCGTAAGATCTTGTGACGTGTCATCATTAAAAGTTTGTTGCTGTATTTTAGGTGTAATCTCCTCCAGTAGATATTCTTTGAACTGCATATTCCCGTCTTCATCCATATAAGTTTTACGCAATTCTGGTGTTAGTGATATCCATACTTGTCTTTTTTCATGTCTTCTTTGTAATGTAGCTTTTACTTTTTGAAAAGCTTGTGTTTTTATTAATGCATCATGCAGTTTCACTGGTTGTAATCGTTCCGGAAAGCAGAAAACATGTTTATCGGCATCCATAAGTGATGTTACGCAAACCACGTTCGTCTTCGGGTCTTCACTTTGTTTAACAATAAATTCAAATTTCAGTTTTTCCATCTTTAATAGCGTTAATCATGTTGTTTTGTAATAAGTATTTTGTTAAAATGAAACAAACAGCTCATATGTGTTGCTCTGTAAAATAGGTTAATTGTTTTAACAAAATAACAAATCATTCATACATGATAAACACAATATTAATAACGTACTAACGTGTAAAATAGGAAACAACATTAAAAGCTATTTGCTTATAACGTTTTATGTACAACAAAGTTATTATAATAAAATATTTGTTTTAAAGATCCTCCATTAATATAATCCAACAAATCCAGAGTGCACAGCAATTATGTAGACCGACCATCCGAATAGCGCTGTCACTACAGCCAAAAAGGTTAGCGTTAGGGAATTATATTAAATAAATTGAATGAAGAGTGAGCTTCATTTACATGTATATTATCGGTTTAAAAGTCATTTAACATATTGAAGCAAATAAATATTTACATTTCGCGATCGTGTTTGTCCAATAAAGAGCAATAATAATCGCGAATTGTACGTAATGTACAATAAAACAGGAAGCCATAATGACATTGAGCGATTGGTTTGTTGGAAAGAGGGATGGTACATCGCTACGTCATTAAAATTGTCATAAACTAAAATGCCATTAGGATAATCAGTGAAGGGCCCGTGTGGTGACGGATTAAGAAAACAAAATGTCAATACCTCATTTCATTATAGAGGAGACTAAGGAAAATACACAAAGACAAATTACAATGTCTTTAGAAAGAGACGAAAAACACGACATAGAACCCTTTACCGTCCGGCCATACATCCTACCCCGTATGGCCAACATAGAAAAGGAGGCTATTGAAATTGTGACAAAAATTTGGACAGGTCTATTGACTGCAGACAAACGAAGTGTTGGACGCCCTCCAAATAGGTGCAGTGCCGATATATGCCAAGTGGCTGGCAGCGGCTGGACATGAAAGGCCAAAAATCTGACTCAGTGTCGTGCCATTATCCAGGCCAGGATTATATCCAGCAATGGAACATGACGGGCTGATGATGACGACGACGTGGACGACAAAAGACTGTATGATGAGAGTTCATCCGGAAAAATTACGTATCTGCTGCACTTAGCTCATCTTATCTATTATTCTGTCTTACATATCAAGCCCGTCGAGCCCAAGCCCTGCTTTCTCGTCTCACCAGATTTGACAACATTTTAGCCTTTTCCAAAGTGACTGAACTCACTCAACATGAAAGTTTCATCTTCTTCAACTTTCATGGAAACTGTTAAAAGAAGATATCAGTATGCAAAAAATACGCATTTGTATTGCAATATGCTCACAACATTCCAGGAACAGAACAACAGCATTTCAGATCATGCAAAAAGAGATGTAATCCAAGTTATTTGTTAATAAGTCTTGTTTGTATTGATCTGCTCATATTTTTGGTAGCCTATAAATTCTATCAAAAACAATCACTCAATCAAATTTATTTGCTAAACCATAAATATGAGTAACGAATAAATACCGTTCAATCCGTGTTTTAATTTGTTAAATATGCAAATATTATTTATTAAATACTACTCCAATTTAATACCAGAATTATTTACTTTAAACATTAAAAATTGTTACCATTAAAAGTTTTACTTAAATATTAATTTACGAAATAGTAGTATAAAACAAATAAAATTTTGCTAAAACCTTTATTGAATTTATAATAACATTTAGTTTGCGCTCTTTGTTATTTTCTGGTTGATGTTATTGTAAACCGTTTTGGGTTCCTACAACAATTTTAAACCACTTTAATAGGAATATGCATTTTTTTTTTCATTCTTTTATTTATGTTAATATGATACCGTAAAAAAATATTAGTCGCGGAGAAGATAACATTTATTTAGTTTAAACACCCCCATTTTAGCGCGCTTTGTGGTGACGTCGGCATTCTCAACGTTTGAGTAGTTAACTGTCAACTCTGTTAAATGTCTGGTACTAGCAATGAATACAGATTTATAATAGAAGCGCATTTCTTAAGGATTTCGTGTGCCGATTCCAATTGGCGTGTTGACGACACGTCAGTGTAGTTCGTAGTTGGCGGCGTTGGCGTCGTTCTCCGTCTCTCTTGCTCTTGTAGTTAAGATACACAGGAGAAACGTTCGTCTCTCTTGCACTCGTAGAGACAGCTGTCACAGCGCGACTGCCACGCCGCTAAGCGACAAATCGACAATATGGGTCACAGAAAGTTTGTCTACAGAGCGCCCATAAGAAATGCGCCTCTATGTAAATATCTATGCTCTATGGTACTAGTCTGATACTGTTTTGACACTTTTGACATATCCTCTGCGAACTGTGTCGTCACGTTGGTATCTAGGTAATAGCGTTGCGTTTCGACGTTTTAAATTTCGCGCGTAAATTTTCCACCTTTATTATTATTATTAATGAATATTCGCGATTTTAGAGTGTTTTAATATAAAATAATGTTACAGGTGAATTCTTTACCGATTAATAATGTCATAAAAATATATTCGCTTATATCTGAATCACACGCATATTCCCTATTATTGGATTTGATTTCTTTGTACAATATTCACTGAGGCTTATAAAAACGTTGACTACATTTTTCCAACTATCAGCAGAGAATTCAACTCTTCAATTACATACTAAATATCCCCAGTATAGTTCTGCCTCTCTCCTCCATACCTCTCTTTCGGGTTTGAGAACAAATACAAAAACAAATCTACGCTCCAATTAAATGGCACTTCCTCCTATCAAATGAACCCATAACGCACCAGAATTAATGACCGTGCATCCTTTTTCAACCCAATTTGTTTAATTGGACGTCACATTCCCAACGAAATCCGTTTTAGTCTATAAAAACGGGATTTAAAAACTGAACTCTGAATACGCGGCGGGAAAATACTGTTTTAAGGTCGACGGACGATGAACAGATAATTCCGAATTACTAAAGAGTACCTCTCTTGTAGGATTTTTTATCAGTTTCAAGGGTTGGTATTCGTGTAGAAATGTCGATTTGTGGCACAAACTGTAAAGTTAGTAGATTAGAATAATGAGGATGAAAGCACAGTTGGCCTTGAAGAGTACCTTCGGCTTGAAAACACGAGTCAAAAAAGGTATCATGGATCAACATCATCATCCTAGCGTTATTAAACTTATACACAAAGCTGTCGCCTTAAAGCTTGCGTCCACTTTTGTCTAATTAGTTTAGACCATGTAGCTTGCGGCTTCACTAGTGTTATACTTCTATTTGTCGATGGAAGTCCTTTTCTATATCCTGACGCGCATGCTTTACTTTCAATTAATTGTGTTTTGTAATACAATTATATCACTTGCAATGCACTCGGGGGCCTTGCCCTGTGTCATATATTCCTTGAGAACCTTAGAGGTGCACTAAAAAGTATTTCCCAGAATGACCACGTCACCAGGCAAAACCGGTTTAATTAAACTAAAATGTGCGGGCGCAGCTGCGAGCATGCATTCTCATTTATTAAAATAATATTCTTGGACATTCACATTCAGTCTACTTGAATGAACTTTAACGCTTTTATTTTTAACTAAAATATCCGACGGAATCAGGTAATCATATAAGTTCAAATCAAAAATATGTTTTCGAAAGAACCCATTTCTGATTGAAACGGCATCTGAATATTCAGTGAAAATTAAAAGTACCTCGTAAGGACTTCTGGTTTGCTCCAAAAAATCGAAAATTAAATTTTCGATTTTGTGAAGCAAACGATACGTCAGGTAATATTGATAATATCCTTGTTTATAAACTGTCCTACTGCGTGTGGGAATTGAAAGCCACGGTCCACCCCGCTGGCTTAGTGCATGTTGATTGGTTGTTCACATATCTTTTGAGGACGTTATCAAATTTCGAAAAGTCATTTGACAATCTCCAGTAAGCTACATAAAAAAACAATTTAAATTACAAACAAATCTATAAATAGCTGTTTATTTTCATAAACCAATACCTAGTCTCAATTATATAATTATTATAGTATAGAAACACGTTGAAGCTATTTAAAAACGAGTCGTGATCAATAAACAATTATGAGTTGTTTTGATAGATGGGAAGGGGAGTTTGTTTATTTGGGATTGCCATAAATACGCCTTATCATTGATGATATTTACTTTGTCAACGTAGCTGTAGGGCGTTTCTAAACGAAACCGAAGCTTACAGAGTTTGTTTACCGCCATTACGGAAACATAAATGTTGCTTCGCCAGGATTTCTGAACATTCAAAGTAACTCGCTACGTCATAACGTCGCAAAGATCTCACATCGCTCTTGGTTTGTTTGTAGATGTCCTAGCACAGAAGTTGCATTTTTACTTGCAATCGATCGTACAGAAACTTAGGTTACAGTATCGAGCACAACATTTTTCTTTAGGTAATTTTATTGATAAGTAATGGTTTCCCACCTACCTCGTAGAGCCATAAACATAGCTTATAATTATAGCATGTGTTGGTGGTTCACCTAAAAAGAAGATGCATCCTTGGGGCTAGGTTTAGTGTTAGGATAGTGGTTAGGATTAGTGTATCACCAATGTATGGCTAGGAAGATACGTCCACATTGGATACCGGTATAGATGTATGTGATATTGCCCTATTACATAAATGAGCCACCTTTATTTATTTAGACACATGGAAAATCGTAATGTATTATTGCACATAAATTATACTTTTGAGGAAACTATTCTTTTGTCACCTACTGAACCGTCACCAAGAGTGCCAGAAAACACAAAGCTAGCAAAAACTATTTCAGTTGTCCCAATATAAACACAACACTGTTGAATTTTAGGCTACCGGCATTCAGTTGTTCCATTCACCCTGATGGAAGAAATGGCCAGATGACAATAGTCCCATAGTCCTATTCAATTGGTTGACAATAACTCCGAAATTAATACAATGTAACGCCAAAGAGAGGAATCCATTGAATCCATTGAACAAATGTATGAGTAATGGGGCCAATTTGGTGCTGCCACAAAAGCGGACTTCGGTATAACGTTTTTTGTGTGTAATGAACACTTTGCGCGTTACAGTAGTTTGGTATGTTGCAAGTACTTATGACAATTACTTCATCATACCATAAATATTTCTTACCTAAGGATTAACATAGAATTACAGACTTATACAATAGAATGTTAAGTATCTAAGCCACGAAATATTGATATCACTTTGAGTTGCGCTGGTCAGACGGCAGTCGCTTTATGAAAGCTTTATTTTGTAAAATGTTGCGATGGTTATTAATAGTGTGTCTAGTGTTGCGATTCATACTCATACACAATCCGCCGTTCTCTCATATCGTATTAATAGTGACACTGTCCGAATTCTGCTTTCGTTTTTCTCCTTCGTGATCGTTTTTTTACTACCTCCAATATATTTCTGTGAGTGGCAAAAGGTATCTACTTCCATTTCCCAGTAAATTGCCTATACGCAATCACCGTATCACACACTGTCTTCTCTCTCTAGCTTGAGTTCAAATACAATCTATCCCTTTTCCCAACCTCAAGGGGCTGCAACGCACTTGTGACTTCTGTGGTGTTGCTTGTGTCCATGGGCGGCGGTAATTGCTTACCATCAGGCAATCCGTCTGCTCGTTTGCCGCCTATTACCATAAAAAAACAAACAATTTAATTTATCCTGGGAACCGAACCCACACACCAGTTACATAATAAAAAAAAAGAATTTCAGTTTTCCTATTATAAGTCAACGTTATTACAGTATGACAAAGTTGCTGTGTTCTAGCTTCCCTACAAGTTATATAAAGAGTAACGTAAAACTTTGCCCGCCCGGTCCCCGGTAATTATCCGGTGAGTTGTATGAAACATGTTATTAACTTTTAATTAGTTATATTCCCAGCACAAACAGTTGCATTGATCAGAACATTGTTTAATGACCAACCGGTCCCAATATTTGCTCTTTCCGTGGATTTGAAAGATACCAGAGATAAAGATAGATATGTATTTGGTGTGGATCAGCTTATGCCAAATATGTATCTTTAGTATCCACATCCAAAGATAGATTAAATTAATAATAAGAATCGGCCGTTAGAGACTAATCAAAATTTTGGATCATTCTCACTAATTCTATCGTTATTAGTTGACGCGGCGACCGAACTCTGCTTTTGATCTCTTTGTTTATGTTAAAACCTCATAAAATAATGTCCGATTAAAAGAGCACTTTTAGGTTTACATGTCTGAAAGTTGCGCATAAAACAAATTTATAGTTGTGCTCGACATGCACAAGTTATAACCGTACTGAATTTCAGCTTTTTAGTGACTATTTCAAAGTTGAACCACGGATGTAAGGACGAACATCCTGAAACTATGAGGACTTTAAAGTTAGCTACCACATCCTGTATACATATTATACTAGTTTCTAGCTTGTAGCCTTTGTGTTATTCAGATGTGTAAGCTACGATGATGTCAAGTTATCTACTAGCACATCAAAACGTTTGCCATTCAGTAAACTAATTCTCATAAACTTTCACAGTTATAATAGTAATATTGAGAACTTAGACTTTCTTTTTAATTTAAAGAGTATTGAAAATACTTCAAGAAGACTTATCTACTTCAAATTAAGTGGATTTTAAATGAAGCCAGTAAACTATGTGCTATATAACAGAGTCTATGTTGCTTTCAAATCTTCTATATAACAATATAGTAGAACCTAAATAGTTTAGTTAATAATATTTAGTTTATAAACACAGTCCCGTCAGTTTAATAATAGCACAAATTCCTCTTCAATTCACGTGGATGCAAGACAACATGAACCGCTGTTCCTGTAGATTGTGATGTCTACCCAACTCAGATGCTACGTCCAACTAAAGATTAACGGTATCCCCACTGATTGCGGAGTTAGAGAACAGGATAACGGTGTGAACAGTAATGAGTAGTGTTGGACAAACCTGAGTTTCGCATCGTATTGTAGCGGTTTATCAACTCAGTAGAATAATTGGCTTTGCTTTGCGGCGTAGTGGTTTAACGTTTTTCCTATCCCGTGTATCTTAAATGATTCATAACAAGTATCGAATTTACTGTAGAAATTTCTTTATAATTATACATTAAATAAACATAATTTTATAATCTATATGTAGCTTAATCTAATCTTAATGTCTAAGTAGTATATGTACAAAAAAAAACGTAAAAAGAAAATAAAAATTGAAAATATTTACAAGGTTTAGGCGTCGTAAAATGCCTCCGCATCAATGTCATCAGGTAACGTGCCCAGAAGGCCGGCAGCTTTGCCACGCTGGACGGCAATGCTGATTCTCTGAGCAAAGAATAAACCAGCCTTCTGGTCACGTGAGACGCCGATTAAACGTTTCGAAATTTCCCGAAATAGTGAACGAGCGCTCGGAACCCATGAGCCTAGCCTTTCCACCCCAAACGGCTCAAATACGTAATTACTCACTAAATTACTGTATTTGCGCCGTTTAAGGGTTTCCGCAGTTGCAGCAGCAGCGCCAGCAAGGCACCGTGCTTGGAACATGTGATGGCGCGAGGGTGTCTACGCAGGTTGCGTCCCACACCAAAGGCCTAGCCATTTTCCAAGGCAACAATGACATACCATCAGGTCTCTTACCGTCGTCGCGTACCAAACCATTTGGTTAATTTATGTTTCAAATTATTTTGGTGATATTTCTGTGAGTAATTTTTTTTTTCAAGAGCAAGTAATCTTTCCCTATTTAGCTTAACATTTTTTTATGAAAAACTTTTGTCTGTGAACTAATTTTTGGGTCTTTTTTATGAATTTGTTTATTTTGACATATTTCCTAATTCTATTCCTACTACCCCTAATCAATTTTATTGAATTATTTGATTCTTTGCACTCTGAGAGACTATTTGGAAATGATGCTCTAGAATGATTTATATCAGTAATCATGCTTGGAGCATGAACCACCAGCTCATCGAACAGACTTTGATTTGCCATTGTAGTGATTTGATCTTGGGTGAATTCTAGATGACTTATTCTACTGTTTACCTCGTGTAACTGTTTGTCTAAGAACTGTATACGGTCAAGTGCTTGTTTATACTGCAAGCTACACTCGGCAAACCCGTCCACAATGAGCTGGAGTCCATCCCGAGCACTCATGGCATCAGAGAATTGAATACGTAGCTGAGCCATTTCACATTTTAAGATCTTATTTTTTTCCAGTAAGTTCAACATTCTTTTCTCGTTATCTTCTCTTTCCTCTATCGTTTGTTACACAACTCCTTAGAGGCCTTTAATTCAATTAAAGCCAGTTGGAGTTTAGACTCTTCCTGGCGAGCCAAAGCTTTACGAGACATAATCATAGTGAAAAGAGAGATATACAAGTAGTTCAAAGGAAGTTTTGTTCAAAAGTAAAGGAGAAGATTAAAATACGTAGTAATAGTAGGGTTTAAAGCTAATTAATATTGTAAGAACAGCTGATCTCGTTCAAAGTTGTGTAACCAACTAACAAGGTTTAGGTTATGTTTATGTGTCTTTACTATTTATAGGTGGTTATTTAGGAACTTGATAGCACTTTTTATTCGGAAATATGCTAATTAACACTATTTTATACGTATAAGTTGATTTTAAATAGTAGGTAGTTACAAGGTTATACCTGTTTGTAAAATGACAATGCAAATTTAGCCGGTAGATTGGATGTCAAAAAAGAAATCACAATTAACTCACCTTATTTCACAGAAAACACTAATACTTTTATAGATTAAATACATGCATATTATACATAGAAACACCCAGACCAAGACAAACATCCATGTTCACGCACACAAATGTTTGACTTGAGCGGGAATCGAACGCGCGACCTTCGGCGTGGCAGTCGCTTACACTTCCGCTGCGCCAACCAGTCGTAAATGACTATTATATTGTAAACGCTGTTGATCTTCCAATAAATAAATAAATACCATTTGAGGATTTTAATTTTCCATTTTGTGAAGCAATTGAAACGTCACGCCCGGTAATATTCTTCATAATCAGCCTTATTTATAATCTATCTCACTGCGTATGATTATTGAAATTTATAGTCCACCGCGCTGCTCTACCGTGGTTTTGTAGCCTTCACATGTCTTTCCAGAACGTTAACCACTTGCGAAACTTAATTTGTCACTTTCCACTAAGCTAGGCTGTAGTGAATAGTGATTTTTTTTATTTCGTTTGAAGCGATAAACGGGGCATACACAGACTGGTTTACCATCGAGAAAAGTGTTAGACAGGGATATGTAGCATCGCCGTGGCTGTTTAACCTCTTCATGGACAGTTGTTTGCAAGATTTAAAACATAGTGACTGCGGATTAAGGATGAATGGGTTACTCGTCAAATGCCTCCCTTATGCTGATGATCAGGTAATACTTCCATCTTCAGCGGAGAAGTTGCAGGGGATGGTAACAATCATGCATGGTGCGTTAGAGAGGAAAGGAATGAAAGTGAATGTAAGTAAAACGAAAGTAATGGTTTTTTTAAAAGGCGGAATGCGTTACGGCTTGTAATGCTTTGATCGATGGACAGCTAGTGGAACAAGTGAATGAGTTTGTTTACTTAGGTACGTTGTTTACAAGAGATGGTAAGAATGAAGAAGATATTGAAAACAGAGTTAATGCAGGTAATAGTGTGAATGGAGCTCTGAAGGCGTTTATGAACAGTCAAAACGTGTCCAAAAAGGCGCGTTTGGCTGTGCATAGAGGGGTGTTGGTGCCTACGCTTATGTGTGGTAGTGAAAGTTGGGTATGGCAGAAGATCCTTGAAAGTAGAATAAATGCTGTAGAAATGAGAGCACTGAGAAGTATGTGTGGTGTGTCTTTGACCGACAGAGTAAAGAATTGTGTGATACGAGAATGGTGTGGGGTAAAAGAAGATGTAGTGAAAAGTATCGAGAAAGGCATGTTAAGATGGTTTGGGCACATGGAGAGGATGGATGACGAAAGACTGACAAAGAAGATATATAAGGCAAGTGTGAATGGGACAGGACAAAGGGGAAGACCTAGGCGGACGCTCTCTGACCAGATTGGAGACATCCTAAAAAAAGGACAGGTCGGAAGTACCCTAAACAGAAGAGCATGCATGAGAAACTTGATGGGAGTGGATGAAGCAAGAGAGGTATGTCAGGATCGTTGCAAATGGCGTTCCGTAGTCTCTGCCTACCCCTCCGGGAAACAGGCGTGAGTCTATGTATTTATATTACTATCGTGTATAGAGTGAGCTATTAACACGAGCGAATAATACCTTTGGTGTTACAAGCTTGAGTAGTATATGGTTTTAGCTTTAAGTTGGTTATCGCCTTAGTACTCACGTATTGTAATAGATTGGTATGATAATTATGTATGGGATTTAAAGCGATTATGATTAGGATAATGCACCAACATACTTTCTAGGTTGATTTTATTTTCTAAACTGATGCGCCAAATGCGCATCAGTTTAGTCATCAATCAATCAACTCGATGTCAAGAATATTAAGTACAAAATCAGCTGATCTCACGACTTAATTTAAGTAGACTACTTGGGAAGCTTTCATAGTTTTTTGCTATGCTTAATTCAGAAGATGCATATTGTGTTTATTCAATATTCATTCCACAATCCTAGTTAATTATTTGTGTTATTGATAAAGGAATTAGGTTAGGATAGGACTAGCATGTAGAAATATTTAAAGATCTGTTTAAATTAAAGAAAAATATCGTCTAGCTTTAATCGCCTGAAATGTCACGGTTCAAGTATTATCAGGCAAAAAATATATGTCCCTAAATCTAAAAGTTCACTCTGTCTCTAAATAAACACAAAATCTAGAAAGATATTTGAGCTCTGAGGCTAGAATACGATAAGTAGGTGGTTTATAGGTAGGATACATCTGTCATCCTTCTGGTTGGTTCTACGGCAAATTCTATAATCTTTAGGTAGATACTACTAAAATACGATTCGAATGTACGCAAAAGATATTTATATCTCAAATGTTATTTGAGTCTATAAAGCTGTTGACATATTTTAAGGTTATTGGTACAAACTTCATAGTTAAATAGGTCCTTGGCCTAATCCCATACCTATAATATTAAACTAAACTTTACCTAAACAAATAGGACTAAGTAGAGGAATGAATCTCATCTCACTTGTTAATGATTGTGAAAATACTTGTACAAAATCAATTAACGGGTTTTAATCGCGTACAATTAACTTATTTAAGGTATAAATACCTATTTGTTTCCGACGTTTCGCTCGACTTGCACCGAGCGTGGTCATGAAAACAGATTATATTCAAGTCAAACAAATTGTTTATGTTATAAAAAAAAATACTTGAATATAATCAGTTTTAAGCACTGTTTAAAGCAAACTAAAATGTTTCGCATTACGAAAAATATGCTAAGTCTAAGCAATCGTAAGTGTTTCTAGTCGGCAAGCAAGTTAATATCGGTCCTATTGACTGTAAAACATAATTTATTTTAATGTATTTATTGCACAATATAAGTTACTAGAGGACGCCAGCAGCTACGCATGCATTTTTTTTAAATTTACCCGTTTTGTCCGATCCCGTAGGAATTTCGGGAAATCCCTTCTTAGTGCACCCCTACGGTCCCCAAGGAACATACATGCCAAATTTCAGCTTTCTGCGCCCAATAGTTTCTGCTGTAGCGTGTCTGTCAGTCAGTCAGTAACGCAAGGATTTTATATATTAAGATTTTGTTTATTATTAGAAGAATACAGTACATATTACCTTAAGAAATAAGTTTTATAGAGCCAATGCCAGAGCAATACTAAAATATTGATAGGTCAAATTGCAGTCCAAAATGTGCAAAATAAATTGCTTACACAAACAACTGACTTCCTCGAACTATATCTCCCTATTGATAAAATCTCACGTTTAATTCCCGAAGGTTGTTTTTTTTATATTTCCCTTTTATTAAAAAAGTACGTAAGTCGAGTCGTCTTATATTATTTGATGCAGCGATTTGATTGGGCAACGAAGACAAATAATATTTCATATTCCTTCCCTGAGGAACTGGCTATTGAGATAAAATCTGTCTAGGGCCCTTTCCATGACGCAAGTTTGCTTTCAAACTTTCTTCATCGTCAATCTCTGTTGAGACACGATTGTGTACAAACTTTCGTTTTCATGATTCTAGAATGGCGACGTGAAAATGTCTACACATGTTATCCAAAATATATAACATGTGTAGGCTTTCTAGTTATCATTATTCATCACTGTGAACATATTAGTGAGGATTGGGGTGGAGCTTGTCGGTAATGGCAGAAGAGACATGAAAGTAGAATAAATGCTGTAGAAATGAGACCACTGAGAAGCATGTGTGGTGTATCTTTGAACGACAGAGTAAATCATTGTGTGTTATGAGAGTGTTGTGGGGTAAAAGCAGATGTAGTGACAACCATCGAGATAGGTAGGTATGCTAAGATGGTACTGACTCATGGAGAGGATGGATGACGAAAGACTGACCCAGAAGTTATATAAGGCAAGTGTGAATGGGACAGAAGGAAGGGGAGGATCTAGGCCGAGGTTCTCTGAACAGATTGGAGACATCCTAAGAAAAGGACAGGTTAGAAGTACCGTTACGCGAAGAGCATGTTTGAAAAATTGGATGACGATGAATGAAGCTATGTCATGTAAGCGAAAGATATGACAGGATCGTTGCAAATGGCTTTCTGTAGTCTACCTCTTCGGGAAACAGGCTTGAGTCTATGTATGTATGTGAACATATTATCATTACCAGGTGTAAAAGACTTATTTTTTTCTTTTTTTTAAAAAAGGACAACTCCCGCACTAAGACTAAATTTATCCTGTGTCGCGGGGACTTAACAAACATACAACTAACGGACACAATGAACATCCAGACTCGAAACAACAATTTATGGATCACACAAAGTGTTGTATCGTGTGGGGTCACGAGACAACACTTTAAACGTGTGTCTCGTGTCCCCACTCACACTAATGTTTTTAATATACATGTTTTCTCCCTCAGCTCCGCACGCAAATGAAAGGTAACATGATTCCAAAGAATCGATCCTATAAATCACATATTTGTATTCCTAACTTAAAAAACCATTTTATAATGTTGGTTCCCTCGATGTTCGTCTTCAAAGTCTGTACTTATATTCCTCAAATTGTTTTAGCCGTTTTGATACATTCTCTGCTACAAAGAGATTTATTAGAGCGTTTAAGCACTAGCGGCTGGCCGCCTTTCGATTTTTATAATTATGTAAAAGCACGATGCCAACGAACTGACTTACGTCTAACGTCTATATGCGATGTATGCGACCAGCCGCATGCGGCACAATGCATTCAAACCAGAATGCAGTAAGGCTCTCACCTAGGTGTATGATTTTAAAAATTGCTATTAAATCATCGGAAACCATTCAGTTGCTTTTGCGCGAAAGAGCAAAAGAGTCACTTTTACGAGTATCATAAGGGTATGGTAGGATAAAAAAATGTAGACAGACATATTGATTTAAACATTCATCATCCGCCTAGCGTTATCCCAGTCTCAACCCGGGGTCCGCTTTGTAGTCTAACAAGATTTGGCTTAATATTAGCTTTCCACGGAGCGCCTGCCTATCTGACCTCCTCAACCCGAAGGAATAGCGATATTCCATGGTTTAGACTAATGTCAGATTGTTTACTAACTCCCTATAACGATTTTCAAAGATCTTCATGACAGCCGGGACCGACAGCTTAACGTGCTCTCCGAGGCACAGGGCAAGCGATAATTTACAATTTAATACGCACATAACTCCGAAAAGTCATTTGTGCGCGCCGTGGATTCGAACCCGATACCCTCTGCATGGTAGACCGTTGGTATCTTCACTAGGCTATCGCTGTCTCCTGCGGCTAATATTGATTTAAACATTATTTCATTTAATTATTTTATCTTTATTTAGTAGCCGTTGAATATAGTCAGAATTCACAGATGACCTATAGAAATCAAACAGTGTAAAGACTAAACGAATTTGCCAAGTACATTTTACATTTAATAGAATTATTAGCAAGTATTTATAGAATAGAGGATAACTAATAATATTATTATACTGTGTTTGCGAGCACGTAATTATTTAACGTTACCTTGCTGAAAACGTTGCTTGAAATTAATGATTTTCAGATCGTGTATTTGGAAACTATTAGTATACTATATGGTACTTGATAACTAAATAATTATTTATGTATTATCGTGAATAACTATGAACAAATATAATTACGTACAAGTTGTAACTTTTGTCTTCCATATTTACATGCAATCTCGTTGCGACATATATGTAAGAAGTATAAATCTACCACGAATAAGTGGTATATAACTCTCTGCAATGAGGTCTTGAATGTATCATTTTTGCAAAAAACATTTGTTTACATAATCATAGCAGTAGGTACTAGTGACCTTTAACTTACGGAAAAGTACAGCTGAGATCAGGTGTGAATTGCTCCATAGCACTGCTTACTTACAACACACAAAGGGAAACTAAAGATGGGCAGGTGTGCCCAGAGTAACATTAAAGATCAACATGGAATTGCAGCTCCTAGTGACCGTATTAGTTTCATTTGACTTATATATTTGTATAGAAGATAATCATTTAATAATATTTTTAAATACAAACCTGGACAAGCTGTGAATCAATCTGGTGAAAATATGTTTCACCATTCACAACGGGCTTCTTATCCAATCTGCAACTCAGGAAGATATGCTTTCGTATTAATATTTAATTTAATATATTGCAAACGTAACCTGTCTGTCTGCGCAGTGATATATCGTAAAATGTGTGTTCATGATTAGACCACTGAACTATTTTCATGTAATTTAGACCGTATAATAGTGCATAGATAAAGATAAACACATGGTGCCTTGTGGCGACAACCAGGCACGGTTCATTCATACGTGTGATGACAAGAACGATTAGATGCCGAAGAACAACAATCACACGGCATGAGATGCATTCATAAAAGCTGAGATGATATAGCTTGCTTGGAATGCATCTCAGCTTTTGGCACTTACTTTTTATGCGTTTGGTGCATACGTACTATAGATTAATCTGATATTCTCTACCACTTAATTTAAAACATTTCAGAATTATTACATTATGTTCAATTTTAATAAATTGAATTTTATTCGTATTTCTAAATACCTCAAAACTAAACTTATCAACACACCAGTCAAAATACGTTATAAACAAACCCAGACAAGATGAGATCATATCGAGATATGATCTCATCTTGTTTGGGTTTGTTAAAAAAATATGCTTTAATACGAGTATTAAAGCATAATTTTCGGTGTAAACCAACAGTGCTCGAAGCGTGATCCTTGAAAATCAACACGGTGCATTTAGATGCAACGCAAACCTTTGTTTGGAGTTGAATCAACAAATTAAAGTTGATCTTAGCATTGAGGACGCGTCCTTCGGTGAACAGCCTTTGAAGTCCCTTGAAGCTATCCGTGGCGATAGCTTCTAGGGGCTTTTGTAAAAGCATCACGTTTCTTGATAGATGATAGACTCATATTACCGTCGGTCACGTCTTCCAATACTCACGCCATGATGGAGTTTCTCTAGTCCCTCAATCTTAAGCCGTGCGCCGACTTACAGTAAGGATGTCTATAAAATTGATTTGGTTCGCAAATTATTTATTTTCGTGTAAATTTTGGCAACGTTGTTTACTAAATCGCTCCAAAACTGTTTCTAGAAGATCACATAGTTCATTCAAGGATTTTTATCGTGAAATAAGTAAATAAAGTATTTAAATGAAAATGTGTTGTTATTGACTAAGGTTTTTCAACGATGTAAGGCGATCAAAGCATCATATAAACCTCGCTTCTAAGTGCTACGCCAAATGTTGTTGATCGAAGTATAAGACAAACAAATGGTAATCCAGGAGTTTGCCCCTTATTATACAGCGAGAATGTGTCTTACAACTTTGTTTGAATAAAAATATGTATTTAATTAAATTAAGTTTCTACTGAGTCTTATACAAAATTAATTTGATAGTAACTTCATTATTATTAGCTATCTTTACTCTTCTATGTAATTTGTACAAATAAATTCAAGTTAAATAAAATATCTAATCGGCCTAAACTCAATACATCTTGTGAAGATTTTGATTCCTTGTTTCCAACCACGACGAATGAAGTCCCAACGACGCAACGCGCCAACTACACAATTAACAAAAGGAAAGGTGATTATTTATACATACATACATAGTCTCACGCCTACAACCCTGAAGAGGTAGGCAGAGGTGTATTTCTACACCCACTTTTCGCCAGATATACTTTAGTCCCACGTAATAAGGGGCGAGCCTATTGCCGTACCGGGCACATTTCCAGACTCCGTGCTTGTACTGAAAATTTCGTGACAGAAAAACCCAATAACACTGCCCGACCCAGGAATCGAACCCGGGACCTCCCGATCCCACGCGCACATTTATGCCGCGGGACCAACGAGGCAGTTGTATAGGGTTTGATGTCGAGTTTTCCGTCTCTACGCAAAGATGGTATTTGCATCGTGTTATCTCTTAGTCGCTTCTTACGACACCCGCGGGAAGATAGGGGGTGGTGACACTTGTATTCTATGCCGTCAACCACACGGCATTATTTATAGATTTGCGAATTCAAATACTCAAGTTTAAAGTTGGTCCAACTTTAAATTGGTTTTAATTTAAACGCTACCGATTTAATATGAAGCGCCATTGTGAGCGCCCGCAGCGCTTATTTAGGCCACAATGTTTTTACATTCTAATTTAAATATGAACCTTTTTCTGGAATACCAGTATTCCAGAAAAAGGTTTTACCTACGCGTGGAAGGTAGATCCTCCGATCCTGCAAATGAATGGAAATAAATTAGAAAATCTTTTATACGTTGAATTAGCCTTAATCAAATTTCCCCCAACTTTTAGGATCGAGCTCTTTTGGGGGTACCCAAACTAAATATTTCAGATGAAAATTTAAAACAAAGTTCAAGAGTTTATATTTGAGTTCTTCTTGCTCGTGGATATGCTTGGCAACATAAATAGAGGAACTTAATGAACAGTTTCGAAGTTATTCTTGTAACACTATAGCTTGGGAAAGTAAATATTCTTTCAGGGATGTTGTTCAAACATTTTATATCTGTGTAGAGCATGTATCACGTAAAAATAGAACCAGATGGAACTTTAAACATGATGCCCGTAAAATAAATAAAAGTGTAATAGTGCTTATTAAAAATTAAATTATTCTTTATTGTAAAAAAAAAATATCTTGGTGATTAAAAGAGTGGCTGTGAGTTTTATTGTTCGTTCTTTCTCACGGTTCTACGCCGTAACACAACGGACGTAGCAATAAATATAAATGTTCACCTCGTCCGTGGCCAACGAGATAAATCATTTTGATACGAATAAAATGTTACAAAAAAATTTCACATAAACAAACAAATTCAAACGGAAATTTTACAAATAAATGTTCATTCATAAAGCATTATAGAGTTTGATTAATTAACAGGGATACTTTACAGTTTTGTTTCTGTATCCAAAAAAATTGAGACGTGAACGATTTAAATCTCTGCCTTTATGTTTTGAAGTTTTAAGAATAAATCAGTTTAGGTATTTTCACCTACATAATGTTTTGACTATTCGATTCTCAGAAGTCTCGCGTAGAATTACGAGACGAGGTTTTAAGCTGCTGGTTCAAGAATGTGTCGGGAAGCTGTGGGAAAAGATAACGATGAAGCTCTGAAGTCCTAAGATATTCTTAGACCTACATGAAACGTACTTTTCTCATCCAAATATGGGATTATGCTATTTATAATTATTTATGGGATTTCTGTTGTCACAATGTTAGAAAAATAATGCTCGGAAGACTAAGACGCTGTCGAAAAAAAAAACATCTACATCTTCATCTTTGTCTTCAATTCTTCCAATAATAAGATAAACAACACAGAACCTCCTACTTCAAGTGTTGCCATTTGCGATCGACCCATTCCATTCCCATCTTTTCAATCCGTTGCTTTAAAAAACTCTTTACGCAAAGCTTCGAGTTCGAGCAAGTTTGAGAGACTTTTGTGTATGATGAAAACAAAATTGAGACTAATAGGGACACCGATTTTTTTGTACAATAGTGTCGGTTCAGCAGTACTTTATATTCAAATTTAAAATAGAATCGGTGTGACTTATATTTTACTAAACTGAATCACCCGAAAATAGTTTCTACTCTGGAATTATTTTGCAGTCCATATGTGTGCTTGTTATTATTCCAGTCTCTGTAAGTTTTCTTGAAGAAAAAGTCAATAACAGATTAGTCGACCTAAAAACTGCACCTGAGATCCCACTAACAATTTCGATTGTGCTCAAGTACTGTATACTAACGGATCATTTATTTAGGTAACTATCGAATATCACTAACGGCCATTTTCAATATTCAATCCATACATGGATTTGAGATTCGTGTTTGACATATTTTGTATGGAGCTTATGTCAAAAATTAAAATATTGAAAATCGAATATTGACAGGAATCGAATAGTACAGCTTTACTGCACGAGGTCAATAAAAATCACAAAATATAGGGTTCAATAAAAATATTTTCACAAAGTGGGACGATACTTTTATACCTGAGCCCGCTAACACTGATCCAAAAGTTGTTTAACTGGATCAAAGAAACTTCGACGTTGATAGTAAAAAGTAGGTGAAATCATGTTACATACACTTAATGAATTCCCTCAACACCTCCACAATAAAAACTCAGGAAATCAGATTATTTCGATTCCCCTTTTGGAGTTGATTCTCTCTCAACTCTCACTGATTACACAGATACTCCATCTGTTTCGTTTGTTTTGTAATTGAAATCCAATTCGTGGAAGCATCGATCAACTCAACTCAAATATTGTGACAGATAATTTCTTTGAGAAAAAGTAAAGTAAAAATAATTTGTATCAGTATATTATTTGATGGACTTGTAGGTTTAGTGTGTTCGATTTCCATTCAAATAATTGTGTGATTAATCCCCATGGTTATATAAATGTTCTGTGTCTAGATGTAATTCATTTCTGACGTGTACGTATTCGGAATTATGTACTTAAGTATACATAGGCTCTGCCCAGTTTAGAATCAGATGGCCGTGAATGGATGACCTCAAGATGTTATTATAATTTTAAATGGATATAGGTACCATCAACCTGTATGGGCTAATTTAATCTCTCTTCTAATTAAGAAAACACAGATTTCTACTGAAGTACCCCATAAAGGGCTTATCAGCTACATACATACATACATAGACTCACGCCTGTTTCCCGGAGGGGTAGGCAGAGACTACGGAACGCCATTTGCAACGATCCTGACATATCTCTCTTGCTTCATTCACTCCCATCAGATTCCTCATGCATGCTCTTCTGTTCAGGGTACTTCTCACCTGTCCTGTTTTTAGGATGTCTCCAATCTGGTCAGAGAACGTCCGCCTAGGTCTTCCCCTTCGTCCTGTCCCTTCCACACTTGCCTTATATATCTGCTTGGATTTTCGTCATCCATCCTCTCCACGTGCCCAAACCATCTTAGCATACCTTTCTCGATGCTTGTCACTATATCTTCTTTTACCCCACAACACTCTCTTATCACACAATTCTTTATTCTGTCAGTCAGAGAAACACCACACATACTTCTCAGTGCTCTAATTTCTACAGCATTTATTCTACTTTCATGACTCTTCTGCCATACCCAACCATCACTACCATACATAAGAGTAGGTACTAACACCCCTCTATGCACAGCCAAACGTGCCTTTTTGGACACGTTTTGGCTATTCATAAACGCCTTCAGAGCTCCATTCACTCTATTACCTGCATTAACTCTTCTTTCAATATCTTCTACATTCTTACCATCTCTTGTAAACAGCGTACCTAAATATACAAACTCATTCACTTGCTCCACTCGCTGTCCATCGATCATAATATTACAAGCCGTAACGCATTCCTCCTTTCCAAAAACCATAACTTTCGTTTTACTTACATTCACTTTCATTCCTTTCCTCTCTAACGCACCATGCATGATTGTTACCATCTCCTGCAACACCTCCGCTGAAGACGCAAGCATAACCTGATCATCAGCATAAAGGAGGCATTTGACAAGTAACTCATTCATCCTTAATCCACAATCACTATGTTTCGAATCTTGCAAACAACTGTCCATGAAGAGGTTGAACAGCCACGGCGACGCTACACATCCCTGTCTAACACCTGTGTTGATGGTAAACCAGTCAGTGTATGCCCCGTTTATCCTCACACAAGCTCTAGAATCCTCATTAAGAGATTTCAGATTTCAGAGCTCGTATGAGGCTGCTGTTCACCCCATACATAAACAGTACCGACCACATTTCATTCCTCACTACTTTATCATAAGCCTTTTCCAAATCCACAAATGCGCAGTAGACCTTTTGACCTTTGGCCAAAAATTTCTCGGCTATGCATCGCAAGGAAAAGACTTGATCCGTACACCCCATACCCTTTCGGAATCCCGCTTGTACATCCCATATTTTCTTGTCGGTTTCTTTCATAACTCTTTCAATCAGTACCTTCGCATACAATTTGCCAACAATGCTGAGAAGGCTAATGCCTCTATAGTTTTTGCAATCTTGTTGCGAGCCTTTTCCTTTATAAAGAGGCACAACTACTGCTGTGGCCCAGTCATCAGGTACCCGGCCGGTGCTCCAGCACAAGTTAAATAAACGCTGCAGCTGACTAACTATGATGCCCTGTCCAGCCTTCAGCATTTCGACTGTAATTCTATCATACCCTGCAGCCTTACCTAATTTCATACTGGCCAGTGCCTTCAAAATCTCATCCACGCTTATATCGCTTTCATCATTGCTATCATTATCATTCATTTCACCTGTTCATGTCTCTGTCGTCGTTCTTTCAAATAATCCTTCAAAATACTCTTTCTATCTCTTCAGCACACACGATTCACCATTCAGTATCTTTCCATTCTTGTCTCTGATTGCTGTGTATTCTGAGGATTGAGTTTTTCCTCGAACTGCACGAACAGATTTCCAGAAAAACTTAATGTTTCTCCGAAAGTCGTCAGATACTCTACTATCAAACTCATCTTTCTTTTCCGCTTTTTTCCTTTTAACCATTTTCTTTCACTATTATTTTACACCTAACAAACTCCTTTCTTGCTTCATCTATGTCATCACTCGTTGCCTTTCCCATTCTTTCATTTTCTCTGGCAGCCAACCGATCTAACCACGCTTTCTTCTTCTCTGATACTGCTGATTGTACATCCTTGTCCCACCATGTATTCTTAACCTTTCGTAGTTTCCTTCTCTTCATCACAGCACATACTTCAGACGCTACACATACTACATCTTCTTTAAAGGAATGCCATAATTCATCCATATCATTTATGCCATCGAACCTCTCAAATCTTGCTATCAATCTTCGTTTATACTCATCTTTCACATCTTTCTCTTGCAGATTTTCTACTTTTATTCTTTTTATGACCCTCTCTTGATTATTTTCTCGGTGTCGCCATCAGCTAATACGACGTAAACAGTGTTTTCTTAAAATGACACCTGATCCAAAATTGTCAAATTTGACAAAAACGTCCGGCATTTAGACCAACAAAAACCTCAAGTTATTACACAGTCATCAATCAATGCTATTGCGTCAACTTTCAATTAAGTTAAAAGAGGAAAAGTTGGGTCATCATTGATTCATCCTTTCAGTCATCAGATTATAAAAAAATATGGATTGAGGTTTTAAAATGCGAAGCAAATAATAACAATAACAATGTCATTTCGATGACTAATAATTTAAGCAATTTAATACAAAGTTTTCTGATGTACATAACAGATAGACTACGAGAGGTTACCGCACCTACATATCCGGTTTTGCTACGAGAGTAAACGCATAACATAACAGGGTTTAAGGGAACTGCTACAGAAAGTCGTAAGTAAAGATCTTTATTGGCGTATTTAATGGGATGAAACAACTTTTTAACCCACTTAATTGAACTGGTACATGCACTGTGAACGTGTTAACATGTTCACAGTGCATGTACCACATGTGGGCCACTATGAAGACATCATCACACGTGCGTGCACCACAAATGGGCCACGAGTCTATATCAATGGAATGCTTTTTTTGACTTTGCACGTACCAACTGCGCCAGTTTTTATGATATACACGTATGAACAATGAACCATATAATAAAATGTCCAAAAAACCGACCGAAATTTCGTCAGTGTTGCCAGGCAATCGAGGTTAGAAATGAAACCAATTTTTTATAGAAAAAAATTAACTAAAAGATGAAATAACGAATGAACTAATTATTGCAACAGCTATATTTTGACTCCTCCAATAATTGTTCTACAACATTCTCTTCACCATCACTACCCTCCAAACCCCTCTTCCGTCAAAGGCAATGAAGATATCGGCCTCGAACGTTTCATAATGAACCAAGATGAAAACCAAAATAAAAGAAATCGACAACACTTGCTATGACCGGCGCGTCATGAATTCGTAAAAACTTACTTAGTTTTGAAAACTTTTACTCATACGCGCGTTATCGTCTAATGGGTCGGCATAAATGTTAGACTCTACCATGGAATACAGAAGTAAATGGAATTAGCATGTCAGGCATATCATACGAGAAGCAGTGTCGCCTCTCACACACATATACATATTTACCACTACATAAAACGCCACGGCATGATTCGTTGAATATATAAGACACAATTATCATAAAAAGGTATTATCTGAAAAGCTACACATAAAGAAATATTAACCTTATTTTCAGCGTCGTAAGAACTGATTTACATTTATATTCTAGTTTTAAGTGTTACCAAGAGCGTGAAATCGTGCAAAATAATACATTAAAACGGTTTTTGCGTATTACTAATTAATTTAATTAGTTAGGAATGCCTTTGATAAAAATGTATATGTTGGTATTTTGTGGCCCAAATGATTTAAACACCTAGATTTCGCTGTTTCTGTTTATAATTATATAATAGATTACAAATTTCTAACGCTGGTATTATTTAACATAATCTGTTTTGTGCAAATGACATGACATTTAGACATGGGGCACTATCGATAAATTTTTTATCGATAGTGTGTTTTACGATTAATAAAAATATTTAATTTAATAGGTTTGTGTGATGTGATCTAAATTACACTTACAAGTGTTCAACTGACAGGTGAATAATATTGGGTTCTATATAACAAAGAAGTATATTTTATGAATCAATTCATCAATTTTCTATGTTAAACTCTTGTTTAAAATAAAACACTGCTATATCACATAGGGCAGCTAAGAAGCTCAATTTTTTGTTAAAAGATTAGAAACAGTATGTGGGCGAGAAGTGAATATATGTATGATCCACCGTTTATAATCCCATTCAATATGTGAACGGGCAGTTAGTATTTTTTGCGGGCTATATATTTTTTGATGTTACACATTAACATTTTTATATTTTTCAAATTATTATCTGCGATGCCCATGAAGGGATTCGGGATTTACATCGCGCTATGAGGCACAAGAGCGGAGCAGTAGGTAGCCCTAAATAATGCGAGTGTATCCGCAGGATCATCTACTTTAATAAATAAAAGACAAAACATTGGTAGTAAAAGTTTTATTTAAATATATACACTTAAGGAGAAGAAGAAACAAAATTGTTTAAATTTTATTACAGAGAAATAGCATAGGTAGAGTACCTACTCTGGCATACCTATGCCGGTTACGCCTCCACCTCCGGTAAACGACGAATTGACTGACTAGTCTTAAAGATAATAATAAACATACCGCAGATATTTAAAAATGCATGCCATACTGTTGCAATATGGTCATTAGACAAAACGTGTTAAATATTATTCATGTGTTGTCGCAAGTATTAATCTTTTCATTGAGGAATGAAACAATTATAACTACTTAAAACAACAAATACATAAAAAATATAATACATATAAAAAAGACATTAAATATATTTAAAGGCGTTATGAAAGTCCTCCACATCGCCGTCTATTGCGAGCGTGCCCAGAATATAGCAATGCTATTTTTTGAGCTAGATACATACCAGCCTTCTGGTCACGAGAGGCGTCAAACAGTCTCTTCGCAAGCTCTCCATAGAAAGATCTAGCACTTGGACCCCATAACCCGCTTTATTACACTATCTTTACTTGTAATTATACATTTCAATTTCCTCTTTATTGGTGAAGATGCATTAGAATTCCCCGGAGACGATTCTTTCGGCTGAAAAGAGCAGTTATGTTACGTATTTAAGCGTATTGTGTTTATAAATTTGTATATATTTGAATAATGTTATACTTAGATGTTTATTTTGATAGGTATAGTAATGGTAATATATACTATTATGACGTGGAGATTAGTAAGCTCTCACCCACCTGTAAGATATCAGAACATCCGTAATCATGGTGTTTGGAACTGTGCCGCAATAACGGATACTTAAAACCAATTATATATAGTAAATATCCCGCAAGCATCTAAAACAAATAATTTAATCTATATATTGATACGTACTATGAAATGAAGTCCTTGAGGTGATGGTGAAGTAGGCGGATTCGTTCCTGTGGTCTAAAAAAGTAATGAGTATAAATGAAATTATTATGCACATACTCGTAGGCTATTCCGCTACATTAATACAATTGCTAGAGGCGCAATGTATATAAAAAGATTTATTTATTAATTTGATAAAATAATAAAAATAGCATGTACCCTGGTCGTTTTAGAACATAATTTAGCTATTTCAAGGGTGGGAATAGCTCCTGGTTTTAAATATCGCCTCCCTTTTTCTTTTATTACAAACAAATTTTCACTGAAATGTAGTGAGCATATTGTGCTCCTTTTTTTTGGTATCCAATCGATTCGTCCTGTTGCTTCTAACCATTTTAATTTTTCTTTGAGTGTGGACGGAAAGCTAAAAAACGCATAAGTTATTTAGTCAAAGTAAACCTGGACAGATTTTGGAAGCATAGCAGAGCACATGTAACGTTTTGAATCTTTGCTATTTGCCAATTACTAAACAACTGGAGTATCGATATATTCTTATCGCCATAGAGATACAACACTCAACACGTCATATTTGCACATTATTTGACGTTTAGAGTAGATTGCCGTGTAAAGTCGATCCTACAAACAGGAGCGTTATGTTAAATCAGCAATGTATACTTTTTGTGTCACAGTGATATTTTATTTAATTTAGATGAAATATGTACTTACCGATGAAAACTAATGTTTCCATTAGAAAGATTAAATATATGGCTTGGTCTCCTGCAGCTTACAACGGCACAAGCAGGCATTCTTGCCTAAATTATGCTATAAAATGCCTATATGAATGTCAATGAGCGACTGGCATGTGTCAAATTGTGCAATATAAGATATGCTTGTAGAATTCATATCACGGACACGAGTATCAGGCGAAATGCTATATCTATTTGTACGAGGGTCAAACTGAAAGTTCTTAGAAAATCAAAAACTGATTACATTAGCCAGTTATTAGTTTTATTATATCTTTTCAAAATATTGTCCATTGACGTCAATACACCGCTGCATGCGATGGAACCACTGGGAAAAGCACTTTGCCCACTCGTCCTTAGGGGTCTCTTCAATGGCATCGCGATACGCAGCCACCGCTTCTTCAGCATTCATAAACCGCTTTCCTTTAAGTTTTTCTTTAATTTTTGGAAATTAATAAAAATCACAAGGCGCGAGGTCGGGGCTATACGGCGGCTGACCCAGTAATTCAACGTTTGATGTCGCCAAATAGTCGATCGTTCGCTTGGCGGTGTGCGACGAGGCGTTGTCGTGGTGAAGGAGGATCCTACTGCGAGGTTGTTTCTCTCGAACTTTTTCCAAGACAAGTGGCAAACAATTGGTAGTGTACCATTCTGCAGAAACTGTTTTTTGATCCTCTAACACAATTGTTGCGAAATGACCTATCCTTTCAAAGAACGAGGCCACCATTTTTTTCCCCGCACTTCGATCTCTCTTCACTTTAGTTGGCAACTCCTCGAAAGGAAACACCCACTGAGCAGATTGTCTTTTGGTTTCAGGGTCATAACAGTAAATCCAGCTTTCGTCACCTGTTAATATGTCGAACACAGCATTTGAGTCACCTCCGTTAAATCTTTCAATCATTTTACGGCACCAATCCACACGATGGAGTTTTTGAGCCTTAGTCAAATTATGAGGTATCCACCGGGCGCAAAGCTTCCTGACCGCTAAATGTTCGTGGAGGATTTTGTGCACTTGACTCATACCGATGCCTAAGCTTGTCCGAATCTGCTGATAGGTCACTCTTTTGTCAGTCTCTATCATACGCCGCACAACACAGATGTTATTTTCAGTCGTCGCCGTAGAAGGCCGTCCCTCACGTACATCATCAGTGAGATTAGTGCGACCACGTTTAAACTCATTAAACCAGTTGTAAACAGTCGCACGAGATGGGGCTTCATCGTGAAAGGCCAATCGTAGTCTATCATAACTTTCTTGTTGACTTAAATGACATCGAAAGTCATAAAAAATCATTGCACGAAAATTTTCTCGTGTTAAATTCATGTTGACGTGACACAGACAATTTTCAATTTGCCGCCAAATCGTAAAACAAATGACAAATGAATTAAATATATACTCAGTAATATTGGCAAAGAGTTCTATTTTCAAATTTTAGAATATTTTTTTTATTATATTGTTTATAAGTGGCCAGTTCTAAGAACTTTCAGTTTGACCCTCGTATTATATTATCTATGGACTCTACCAACATTTTTATGAATGAGAACAAAGTACACGTGAGTGGCACATATATGGAGCACGAAATCTATAGCGTGCACGTGAGTGCACCAAATGAAACCACCAAACTTTAGAAATACTAAAAAAAAATGATAAAGGGCATTCTATTTTTGCTTTGTCGTATGTATGTATGTACATATAACAATATGTCATTACCTATGCTTATCTTATCAAATTTCCGCAAAACATATTTGCACGTGAGGGGTATTTTAATAATTTGTATCTGCACTGTTAACGTGTTAAATCAGCCAGAACAATAATGGGCATAAGCGACCACTACTTACCTTGTTGTATGATAAGCTAAATGCTAATGTTTTGAAAACATGCCATAATTTACAAAGAATAGCAAAATTTTCATACCAAAACAACAATAATGGAAATGTCTTGGTAGGTAAGCCAACTGACGATTGAATATGTATCAAATAAGACCGAAATAATACTATTTATCAACATTTTAATAAACTGCATGCCTAGTGGTAGAATATGGCAGAACCTAGCTATAAAATGTAACACCATAACTGTAAACCTATGTTCGCAATAAATAAATGATTGATTGATTGATTGAAATTTCGGCTCTAAATATTGTTTTAAAATCACAAACGAAATCATGAGCTTACAGCAACAGCATCGCAATTATTAATATTTAACTGCCAAAAATCGTATCGGCATATCTCAAGGCCACAAAACAAAATGGGAGCTGCTTAAGTAGGTAATAAAATTATACTAACATCATTAAAACATCGGCAGTTGAAGCTAGACATTAAGAGGAGAAAAGTTTGTGTTCCAAAATGATGGCACATTACGATTTAACGATCTAACTGGGAATGTGACAACAGCCTACGTTTGTGACTTCTCCGCAAAATTTATTGTCACAGAGAAACTACCTACTCTGGAAACTTACCTACCACTGGTTGTTTATCAACAAGGAATATTTTAGTAGAACTACAACGATACACTTACGCCAAGTGCCAACGAATAATCCAATCATCAAAACATTTTAAACGCTGTTTCCGGAATTGAGTTCAGTTCTCGCCGCGAATTCTCCTTTATGTCTTCTACCGATTGAAAACGGGTGCCACGAAGTAGTAATTTGAGTTTAGGAAAAAGAAAGAAGTCGGCTGGAGCCATATTTGGTGAATATGGTGGTTGCTCGATGGTATTTGTTGAGTATATAGTGTAAGTATTTAGTGTTTTTGATTTCCCTAGAGAACTTTTCTCGTTCAGGTAAAAGTTATAATATTTTAGTCCTGTATAAAAAACGGGATTTGGTCATCGTTTTGGAGACTGCGAATTCTTCGTCTTAATTTTGAGTGTCAAATCTGTCTTGGGTTTTCTATCCCGCTTTCCAGTTTTAGCTGATAGTATAAATTTAAAAATGTGAGTACATGTACAACAGATCTTTGCCTAGTAGTACTAAGCAAGTAGATATAGATAAGAGATTACATCTTACTGCTATTATAAAATACAATGTACATATAAGCTTGTTACTCTGTCACGCAGAAACTACTGAACTTTATGAAACTGTTAATAAATCCAGACATAAAAATAGCACATGGGCAAATGTTTGTCCAGATAACTGATTCCCAAGCTGGCAAAGCCACGGGCTGAAGCTAATTCTCTGTATGTTTTCTTAATCGTAAATGACGGACTCGAGTAAGAATCGCTGTATATTGATACGTAACACTGAAAGTTCAATGGAATACATTTTATAATTTTTTTTATTTATAGTCTCACGCTTGTATCCTCGAAGGGGTAGGCAGAGGTGAAATATTACACCCACATTTCGCCATGAATTTTTAGGTCCCACGTAATAGGGGGCGAGCCTATTGCCGTACCGGGCACATTACAAGACTCCGTGCTGCTACTGAGAGTTTCCTAAGGGAAAACCCAATAACATTTTGCCCGACCCGGGAATCGAACCCGAGACCTCCCAATCCCACGCGCATATTTATGCCGCGAGACCAACGAGGCAGTCTATTGGTCAGCAGGCAGGTGTAATGTAATACATAGATACTTTAAACAACCTCTCCCAATTTCGCGATATCGTGGATCTAATCTTGTTCGCAGGTAAACAAGATTACTTTCACAAAATCTCAATCTTCAAGTTTACATTCCACAATACCAATGTTAGCTTCACGTTACCAATTAGTAACAAGCAACACAATTAAACTTTACGAGTTAAGTACCCGTTCCTTCGTCTATTATTACAACGCAAACTACTCTACATGTTACCTCTTGAACTCACTTTAACTTTCCGTGTTTAAGTGATAGGTAAGTGCGAATGCTTCAATAGTTGCAAAAGTTTTTGGCTAAGTGTTTTCTACTTTGGCACAGAACATGTGCCAAACTGCTTTCTCCGGGACGTTCGTAGGTCGTTATTCATTATGCTAGACTCATTTATCTTTAACATTATTTTAGACTATAAAACTGATTAAATAGGTGTTGTGTCACGCTTACTCAAATATTACTCTTACTCGCTTACTCTCATAAGTCCGGAAATAGATTGGATTACGTTCAACTAACTCGACAAAGGTCATTGGTGTGGGTTACCCACATAAACAATTTTTCACATAATATTTTATATAGCTATTGGCAGATTATCAATTATTTTAGGAAGCTCATTAATGAAATGCAAAAGGTAAGATTTTTTTTACAAAATCCGTGCTACCCTTTAACTATAACATAAACCATGACTTAAACATTTGAAACTATCCGTAAAGCTTTGAAAACTGCAAATCATTCGAATACCAAATGTTATCATAGCTTGGCTTTTAGAGGCACTGTACAAATCATCATCATCATCAGCCTAGCGCTGTCCCGGTTGCGTTCCAAAACCTACGCCTTGGAGCCCGGGGCATGCTTTCCGGCTGTATGGAGATACAGCCGGAAAGCGTGCCCCGGGAGGAGCCACTTCGCACGGTCTTCATCATCCCTGGTGGTTAGTTGATTGGTACGCATATCATCCCTTACGACGTCAAGCCAGCATTTTTTTGGCCTTCCCCGTTTACCGGGGCCCCGCGGAGGTAGCATGGCAAGACATTTGTTACCCACTTAAGATGCCGATTGGCATAAGACGTGGCTGCACCAGCGTAGCCGACACTCTTGCAGTTTGTTAGCAATGTCAGGGACATGATGGCTACCCCGGATGCGGGAGTTTCTAATGTGGTCCTTCCGCGTAACTCCACACTGAATAAATCATATTATAGAAGTAAATCTAAAGTCTCAAGAATAGTTTTTATCTCCTAGCATTATCCAAGTTGCAACCCGAGCTCCGCTCGATCGTCTAACCAGATTTGACTAATTGTTAGTTTTTCCACAGAGCGATCGCCTGTCTGACCTTCGCAACCCAAAAGAAAATTACATGGTTTAGACTAGTGTCACTTTTATTCAGAGTTACTCTCAAAGATCTTTATCAGCGGGGACCGACGGCTTAACGTGCTCTCCGATGCACTGGGCAAACGATAATCAAAACAATTCACATACCTCCGAAAGTCAGTGGTTTGCACCGTGGCGTGGATTCAAACTCTATACCCTCTGCATGGCAGTATGTTAGTATCCCCATTAGACTATTATCATACGTCTTATGAACTTTGCAATCATATATGTATTTGCAGCCCAATAAGCCCATTAAAGAAAATGACGTCGAAAAATTAATAGGCCTTAAAACAAATATAAATAGAAATGAAAATTTAATCCACTGCAATGGACGCTACAAAAATGCACAAAGCGAATACAGAACACCCAAGCTTGGTACAAATATTTGCCAATCACGCAAGGTGCCGACCCATGTGGGTTGATTGAGAATATTTTTTCGGAAATAGAGAATTTGCCACGCCATTTCTTTAATTGAATCATCTGAAGCACACCGCAGTTTCAATCGGATTATTTGAATTAAAATATGTTCGTTATAATATTATAACAAAAACAAACTGTAAACGAGACACTATAATTCATGTCTGTAGAAGATCTTCAGTGTCCATGCGTGACATCGATAACATACAAGACTTTTTGCCTTGGAGCCCAGAGTCCGCTTGCTAGTCTAACCAGTCATGACAGAAAATACATAGCTTTGTCGCAGAACGACTGCAGTTTGATCTCCGTAACCCAAAGGGATATTTTGTGGCGTAGACCAGTGCCAATGTATCCATAGGCACTGACATCCCATTACGACTGTCAGGTATCTTTTTGTCAGCTTGACGTCACGACTACTGACACGTTGAACGTCACTAACCTGCTCTCCAAAGCACGGGGCAAGTAAAGCAATAATTTACAAGTTAACCCTCACTTAACTCCGAAATGGCAGTGATGCTCCCCGATGGCTTGAACTCTCTGCATGACAACCTGTTGATATCTACATTAAGCTATTGTTCGCTCAAAGATGTTTGCTTTTCTGTAGAAGATAGATATATAAAAATATCAGCAGTCGTATAATTTTATTAGCACATTGCCAAATACACATTTAGCGAGTAATCCTCCCTATTAACCCTGTGTTTTCATAAAGGTTTATTTATCTGGACCACAAAAAAAAATAAAAATAATTAATGCCATTAATAAACCGCCTTATAGTCGTAGTTTTTAAACATTATTATCACATATTATTTTGAGTAGGCAGTAGGCACCTGAGATAAAATGCTTATGTATTACAACCTCCAAATAGTGCTTAGCACAGTGTTAACACGATCCTAAAAGTAAAATATCAAACACTTAAAACGAACGTCCTCACATAAAATTATACGAACCATTACCATACCATTGTAGTGTGGGTAGTTAAAAAACACCTGTTTTAGAATCAGCTGTTATAAATTTATTTAAATAAAATACTTTGAGTATATAAAATATAATTTTAATGTTTAATAAGTATAGCTAACATCTAGTACCTGCCAGTCAAGTGTTATCTCCACTTTATAACAACAAGAGTAGCACAACACATTCACTAGCACTGCACCTTTATGATGGAGACCTCAATAATCAACATGCAGCAGTATTTTGAGGAGCGGATGGCCAAATTTGAAGCGGATCTCAATAAGAAGCCTTCTAGTTCTGGCAGCTTGGCAGAGGAATTTGCAGCATTCAAAAACTTCATTCTGCAAACACTGAAGTCCTTTTCCCAGCAGTTAGAGTCTGTCGTCCGCCAAGTGGACAGTATGGAGATGCGCAGCCGCCGTAAAATGATCCTGCTGCACGGTGTTGAGGAGAGGAAGAACGAAGAGATAGCTCAAGTGGTCACACAGGTCATAAAACAGGATCTTAAGTTGGATTCTTTCACAGCGTCAGACATCAAACGATGCCATAGAATGGGGCGTCAGCTATCCGGTAAGAAGGCAAGACCCATCCTCATTGAGCTCCATAGCGTTGCGGTACGGGACACCATTTGGTTTTCCAAAACCAAATTAAAAGGAGCGGGTCTTACGCTGTCTGAATTTCTGACTCGATCGCGGCATGCAGTTTTCATGGCAGCGCGAGAGAAGTTTGGTGTCGCGAAGTGCTGGACCAGGGAGGGCTCCGTGTCCGTCATAGATGCCAATGGTCATCGACATCAGATTTCATCCACGGGCGATCTCGACAAGATCAAGGGCTTGGACCCGGAGAAACCTGCGACGAAGGCGACCGCAACGAAAACAAAACGAGCTCCAGCACCGAAAAAATAGGATTTTTATGTTCTTTCGTGTTTGTTTACATGACCGGGTGAATTACTTTTCGTCTTACTTATTTTCTACCTTCTTTCTTATTCTATTTTCGAAGCTATACCTTACATTTATTTTATAAATCTCCTTTTTCACTGTTGACCTATAATAACCTTCTCATCTGACAGCTGTCAAACCATAGTGTTCTACACATTTGAAACTCGGGCTTTTAATCCTTGCTCTTTTCTACGGAGTACCGAAATTTTAATTCACCTGGTCTAGTTCTTCCAACTGTCGTTTATTTTATGTTATATTTTTTTTAATTTTTTCACTTATTTGCATCTTGGTGTGTTCAGATATCTGTTTGTTCTGTTTTTGTTACTCGGGAGATACTAAATTGTTTATTTACGTAACACGTAACTGGTGGGTGGAGTTAACGACTATACATAAATATTTATATATATTTTTTTTTTTCTTCAGTATAAGATATATATTATTTTTATATTATATTAATTATTAATGTTTAAATTTATACCTATATTAATTATTTATTTGTGTAATATTTTATTTTATTATGTTAGATGACCATTTTAGTAGTGATAGTGACAGTTTCCACTCTGTTAGTAGTCATAATGATAGTTTTGTGAGCCTTCCTGCTCTACCTGAAATACTTCAATCAGAGTTTGCCGATGTACCCCATAACTTGAATGTCGTTCATATCAACGCCCAGAGTATTCCTGCCCACTTCCAGGATATGCTGACTACTTTCGACTGTAAAAATATCCATGCTATTCTTATTTCCGAATCATGGCTGAAACCATGTCTCTCTTCTGTTTCTTACACTTTACCTAATTTCCGTTTAGTAAGAAACGACCGTACTGTTGGCGGTGGTGGCGGTGTTGCCATTTATCTCCGTTATCATATTCCTTACAATGTTATTGATATGTCGGCACAGCCACCTCCGCTTAATGCAGGTGAACATCTCTTTTTAGAACTAAGTCTCGCTCATACGAAGGTTCTGCTTGGTGTCTATTACTCGCCTAACTGCCATATAAATTATTTTTCATCTTTCGAGCGTATTTTAGAAACTCTTACAACTTCTTACACTCATACAATAATCATGGGCGATTTTAACACTTGTCTGTTAAAGCATGACTCTCGCTCTTCTTCCTTATGTAGAATAGTGGAATCCTGTAACCTGTCTATTCTTCCTCTAAATGCTACACATAACTTTCCGAATTCAACTCCTTCTCTTCTTGATCTTATCTTTGTTTCTTCAGCTTCTCTTGTCGTCAAGCATGGTCAATTTTCAGCTGATGCATTCTCCTACCACGACTTAATTTTTCTCTCGTATAAACTTCGTCCTCCTAAGCCTAAGACTAAAATTCTTCTGCAACGTCATTTTGGTGGCATGGATGTGGAGAGTCTCCGTAGTGATGCTCGCAACATTAACTGGAAATCTGTGGAAAGCGCTCAATCCATCGACGAAAAAGTTGAAAAACTGAATAGTGCAATTATTCGTCTATTCGATATTCATGCTCCAGTCCGTGCAATAAGAGTTAAGCACTTGCCTTCGCCGTGGCTAACTAAGGAAATAAAAAATCTGTTATCAAAGAAAGCAATGGCTAAAACCAAATACAAATGTCGACCGACTCCTAGCAATTGGGAATGCTATATTGAGATTAGAAATCACTGCAGCAAGGTGTGTAGGAAAGCACAACGCCGACACATCCATAAATCTGTTGAGAGCGAAGACCCAGCTAAAGTCTGGAAATTTCTAAGAACACTGGGAGTTGGAAAGTCTACACATGATCACAGTTCCAATAATATTGACATCGATTTACTAAATCAGCATTTCACTTCTTCGTCGCAATTTGATGCGACTACTAAAGCTAAGACTTTAGTCGATCTTTCCACGCTTCCAACTCCAAATTATCCACATTTCATCTTTAATCAAGTTTCTGCGTGTGATGTTAAAAGGTGCGTATTATCGATTTCTTCCAATGCTGTCGGTAATGATTGCGTCAGTCGTAAGATGATTCTTCCTATCCTAGACGAAATCCTCCCCATCCTTTGTCATATACTTAATTATTCCTTATCCTGGGGCGTATTTCCAACTGCTTGGAAAGATGCCCAAATTATTCCTTTGCCCAAAAAATCAAAACCTACTTCCTATTCTGACTATAGTCCTATTTCCGTGTTACCTTTCCTTTCTAAAGTGCTCGAGCGCCTAGTCCATGTCCAACTCACTACTTTTCTTAACAAGAACCTCCTATTCAATCCTTTACAATCCGGATTCCGTCCTGGTCACAGCACCGTTACGGCACTGACCAACATTACCGACGACATTAGGTTCGGTATGGAGAAAGGCAATTTAACGGTACTTTGTTTACTGGACTTTAGTAACGCCTTTAATACCGTTGATTTCCACACTCTACTCGGTATATTACGCTCTATTAACATATCTCCACCAGTGATTGATTGGTTTCATAGTTACCTGTTTGGTCGTCGGCAGCGTATACGGGTCGAAGACTCTTTCTCTTCGTGGTATAATGCGACAGCCGGCGTTCCACAGGGTGGCGTTCTCTCTCCATTACTCTTCTCAATTTTCATAAATTCCATCTCCTATCAACTTCAGTCATCCTACCACCTTTATGCAGATGATCTTCAAATTTATACACAGGCACCTGCACATGAGCTGTTTGAAGCACTTCGCATCATGAACTCCGATTTAGAACGGGTATCTGCTTGGAGCCTGAGATTTGGTTTGCAGATCAACCCTTTGAAAACACAGATTATCGTTGTTGGTAGTCCCAGGATGATTTCTCGCATTGACTGGAATCTGCTACCCCAAATTACTTTTGGTGGTATCCCAATACCTATAAGTGATTGCGTGAAGGACTTAGGTGTTTATATTGACAAAACTCTATCTTGGGGACCACAAATCACTGAAGTTAGTCGCAAATTGTTTGCTGCGGCGGGGACTCTGCGAAAACTACGGAACTTTCTGCCGATTGCCACTAAGATTGCACTTGCAAACTCTCTTCTATTACCTATCCTTGACTATGCCGATGTCAGCTATCTAGATCTCACTGAGGAGCAACTTGATAAGCTTGAGCGTCTTCAAAACTTCTGTATTAGGTTCATATTTGGATTACGTAAATATGATCACGTTTCTATTTTCCGCAATAAGCTCAAGTGGCTGCCAATTCGCCTTCGGCGGAATACTCACATTCTTTCCTTACTCTATAATATTCTCTTCAATCTTTCTTCTCCATCTTATTTGAAACAACGCTTCAAGTTCCTAAGTGACTCTCATTCAAGATCGGGTCTTAGGTCATCGGTAAATTTGAGACTGGAAATTCCAATGCATTCCACTACTTTTTACGATAAATCCTTTACTGTTCAACCGTGCGGTTGTGGAATGCATTGCCTGTTTCCATCAAACTGGCTCAAAATATCACATCCTTTAAAAAATTAGTTAAAAACCACTACTTTTCTCTTTAACTTTCCATAACATTGTCAAACTCACACTTTCTTTTTCTCCCTTTTTTTACTATTGTCTACTCCCATTACTTAATTCATTATATTATTGTATGTATATATGTATTGTATGTATATATGTATTTATATTATAGTATATTTATTAGTTTATTTGTATAGTATAGTGTGTATTCATATTTTGTATCACTAGTATCCTACTACGCCAAAACTGCCCTATGTCTGGCTCCTTACTTCTCTTTTTCCATTAGGGTTGCCTGTAAGAGATTGCTTTTTAGCGATAAGGCCGCCGTTTGTGCAACATATATTTATCTATTGTAATTTCTGTGTTAAATTCATTTGGTGTACAATAAAGATTATTATTATTATTATTATTCACTTTATTTATTACTCTTCACATAGTTAATTTTATATTAATAAACAACATTTAAAAAAAAATTATTATTATTATTATTACAAGAGATACTTGCAACACATTCAATTCCCGTTTTAATACGACCATACTGTTATAAACCTTCAATATTTTAAATTGTTTAATATATTCAGAAAATTGTATAGCACGGTCCTAACAAGATATCATAACGTCCGCTGGAGGCTAAAAGGTTCGCAATAATTTTTGTAATTAAGTACTTTATAGTTGTAATCTTGTGGAATGGTATAATAACACTTATGTACTTTGTAGATGGCGATCGGTGAGCAAATAAATTCCGCACTCCTATCTGTACAATTAAGAAGGCTAGGTCCCTTAATATACTTCGACCTTTGTCTTTATAAGTACGTTACCCAGACACGGCCGTTCATACAGTTACGACCAACATACATGGCACAGTAAAAATCTTATATGAAATAAAGAATATAAAGATAATAAACACGTACCTATACCTAGCCTGTTTTTGTATCGTAAACCTACTTATTTATGTTGGTATTTGTTGTTACATTTTACTTGGCTCTTTTCATTGCGGACAGAAATATTTATCTAGGTAAGTGTTGTATAAATAGAGGTTTCAACAAAAAATCTATGTAATTTATTGTAGGGCTTGAATTATGCCATCTTAATATCGCGAACTTGGTAACTCTGACGAGAAATTTTAATAAAGGCGCTAAAGGTCAGTTTTTCCGAGGAGATTTACCGCGAATAAGTATCATCATTAAATTAGTAGCATGTTATCTGTAGATGAATAAATAAAGCTGTAGGTACCTATGCGTAACATATAGTCTTGATTTCTTTAAACCTTGTTTTTACAATGGTTTGGGCACATGGAGAGGATGGATGACGAAAGACTGACCAAGAAGGCATAATATACAAGGCAAGTGAGAATGGGACAGGACGAAAGGGAAGACCTAGGCGGACGTTCTCTGACCAGATTGGAGACATCCTAGAAAAGGTCAAAAGTACCCTGAACAGAAGTCAATGCATGAGTTTGATAGGTGCGAATGAAGTAAAAGAGTTGTCAGGATTGTTGCAAATGGCGTTCCGTAGTTTCTGCCTACCCCCGTAAACAGGCGTGAGTCTATGTATGTATGTTACGAAAACTGTGTAATGTGAATAAGGCCATTAGCGTCGTCGGTAGCGCAACGAATGCCGCTATTTTTGCATTCGTATACCTACATATGTCGGAATACAATATGTGAACTAGTCGCGAGCCAGTTCAATCTTAGGTTCGCTTCAAACATTTGTCAGCGGTCACAAATATATGAGGAGCAATCGCGGATCCAAGACAAACGATCAAACGCAGAGATGTAACTGAATTCCGAGGAAATACATGAGAAATTCTCTTTCCCCGAAGAAAAGTATATTTGTGAATTATAATAAGCAGTTCCGCTTTTGTCAGCTTTGTCATATAGAATACAATACAAGTGATACAACCGGGAAAGTTGGTTCCCTTTCTATGAAGAAGTCGAAGTATTGGCTGAAAGAAAAACAACGTGGTTAAACTTATCTTTACCTAAAATAAATAAAAGCGTATAGATATACAAATATCTATACGCTTTTATTTATTTATTTAATTATTCGGAAGACCAGCAGCTGAAAAATACATAGAGGCATCAATAATAAACATTAGAGACCCAATGATGGGATATATAAAAACAAAACAAAACAACATTACCTAATGAGCAACCTGCAAAAAAGTCAAGACTCAGCATGCGCCTCAACGTGTCCGGTTTAGTGTTAAATACGTCAATGTCGAACTTCATTACTTGTTCGTTTTAAACAATCACTCGCTCGCCAGAGGAACGCGTTCTGTCTGTAATTTGTGGATACTAATGGCAGGTGAAAAGGCTTTTGACGTCTCGTGCCTATCCTAGGTATGTTAAAGTGTATTTTTGAAAAAAGGTCTGGGCAATCAATAATGCTGCATCTCAGACACCCGTAGATGTATTTTGGCCACTTTCGAGGCTAGGCTTTCGAGCTAAGTACGGGCGCGTAATATTTTCGTTGAAAGAATGGTGATATTTCTATTTATTAAGTTAATATTTTATATAAAAAGACGCGTAATTAAATAAGCTTTCGAATGATATTAATTAACACCAAATAATATACTTGAAGCCCACGCAAGAGCGGTATAAAGCAAGCCCGGTATAATGTTTTCCCGCCATTTTCGAGTGTGCTATTATATTTCTAACATATTCATATTTCTCGTCGTTTTTTATTATGGGAGGTATATAAGTATTGTACACGGTTAGAAAGGTCATTTAATTTACTTTCAGAGAAAATAAATGTAATGGAAATAAACATTTTAAACAGAAAAATATATAAAATATAAATTATTGTTAATTTCCGCCAATTTTCGTATTTTATTTTTTCAAACAATTTTTTTTATTATATATCAGCTTCGAACCTAGATAAGCTTCTTTTCAACTAGATTTCCAATTAAACAAACCATATCTGATAAGAATCCGATAAGAATTATTCATATTGGACTTTGCACAATAGTTTACTTTTTCCCACCAAAAATAACCGCCATTTCTGTCAAAATTTTCCAAAACTAATATCTCGTGAATTTTAGGAGTATTATATATCATATGATAGGTTTATTTATATACTCATAACAAAACACTAATTCATAGCATAAAATTTATGCTATGAATTAGTGTTTTGTTATGAGTATATAAATAAACCTTTAACCTAATCTATATATTTTCATTCAATAAAAAATAAATGCTGTTTTTTCGGTAATTGAATGAATATAGCCTCTGGAATTAAATTATTGCACAATATTTGTTTATTTTTTTGCTTTTATTTTATAATTAATTAGTTCATTCACAATTAAAACATAAAAATATCAAATACAAGGTGTCTCAAAAGAAATTTCACATTTGTTTTGCTTGTTGCGTGAACACCACTATTCTGAGCGGCGCGGGGTTATGTCAATCGGTAGCCTGGCTCTTGGGAATTTAGTCACTGAAGAAGGTTTCTCGGGAGCAGACCGTGCGTTGTGCGTACGTGAGACTTACGAAAACAGTAGCGCGTAGAAAATTCTGCAATTTTCGTCACTAAAATGATGCGGCAAGCGCTCGACTTATTGGAAAATGGGTCGAGAAGTTTGAAGAGAGTTTGCTTGTTTACGTGCCCATTAAGATTGAAATGAGCTTCATCCGAAAACAAGATATTGTAAACGTTGGAAAGCGCTCAGTCATCTGGTTTATGAAGTTAAGCCTCTGACCAGCATCCGGAGGCTCCAATTCTTGCACCAACTGAATTTGGCAGGGGTGCAGCTTGAAATGTTTGTTTAAAATGCGGCATAATGATGATCTATGCACGTTCAAAGCAACAGCATGCTTAAGAATCGAAAGGTTTGAGTCATCATGAACAGACTGAGAAACACTGCCTAGGTTTTCGACCGTTCTCGAACACCTTGGACGCCAAGATTTTGGTTAATCCAGTGTTGAACCGGTCTCTTTGAACTTCTCGACCCATTCTCCAGTAAATCGAGCGCTTGGCGTATATTTTAAATGACGAATATGTGGAATATTGCAGAATTTTCTACGCGCTACAGTCGCCGAATTACCGTTTTCGTAAGACTCACGTACGCACAACGCACCGTCTGCTCCCGAGGAACGCTCTTTAGTTACTAAATTCCCAAGAGCCAAGCTACCGATTGACATACCCCCCGCGCCGCTCAGAATAGTTGCGTTCAGATAACAAGTAAAACAAATGTGAAATTTCTTTGAGACACCCAGTATAATTATATTATTTGTTTACAATGATGTTTTGAATCCATAATTACGCCCCGCGCGCAACATGCAAAGACAGCTAAATATACAAAATTTAAAATGACATTGACATTTAAATAATTTTCTAAGCAAGCATTGCCATAATTTTATATTTTTGTAAAACTTATACCACCACCAGGTATTCAAAAGTAAGCAATTTATAACCCATATTGTTATCATGACCACCAAAAATAGCGAGTAGGTCGTCGATAGACGACATTGTTTACAATAGGATCAAGTTCGGCGGGTCACATAAACTAAATATTCTGTCATTCAGTCACCATTCAAACATTACTACAAAACTTATTTAACCTACTTTCATAAAAACATCACTTCAAATATCAACACCCGAGTGACGAGTCTTATGTTTAGGTTTAAAGTAGCACGGCAAGTGGCCTTGCTTTGCGGGTAGTCCGATAACGTCGCGCCGCGCGAACAAGCGTATTAGTTTTTAAATTGTGGGCGCACCACCGGTTAAAGGCAAAATATGAAACTTAGCACATAGATTAAGATAATGATCGGACTTGTATTTTATATTCAGCTTGTAAAATATCCATCACGTAATGCGATTTAAATGTGAGAAAATAAAAAGCGCCTTAGGCAATCTTGAAGCTATTTTATAAGCTACTTCCATTTATTTTTTTATCATGGACCAAGAAACATTGTTTTATTGTACATCTTGTAGAACACTAGATTCTTTAAGTGTTTTCTTTAGATTCACTGACACTGTATTACCTATGTACGGACAGAAAAAATATCGTAGCAACATAATTATATCACTTGCGTATGACAATGGAAAATTCCATTCGAAATGGATTGCCCGATGTGCCTAATACAAAATTAAGGGCTATGCTTAATTTCCATGTATCTTCTCTTCAATTTAAGAGCCAAGCTCTTGTCGGTGGAGTTCCTTCCATAATATCCTATCTTCAGCCAGTGCTTTGACTTCTTGATACGACGTGACTTTTACCTTTTCTTTCACTTGATCTATAAACGTCCTTCTTGGCCTTCCTCTACCCCTTCTGCCTACTATTTTTCCTTCCAAGATGTTCTTTATAAAAGTGTCATGTCGTATCAAGTGGCCCGACATTTTCCCTCTTCTGTTCTCAATTATTTTTAAAATATGTCTCTTTTCCTTTACCATATTTAGAACTTCCACATTCGTCTTTCTTTCAGTCCAACTTATTAATTCAATCCTACGCCAACACAACATTTCAAACGCTACCAATCTCTGTCTCTCCCTTTGTGTCAATGTCCATGTCTCTGATCCATACAGTGCTATACTCCAGATATATGACTTAATGAATCGTTTCTTGGTCTTAGTTGAAATATATTTGGTCGTAGCTGTTTTTTATCATGCGCATAGTTCAGGAGGAATGAACAAGTGGATTTACAATCGGAGCTCGTAAAATTTGCAATTTGAGATATGCTGATGACACTACACTTCTCACGCAGTCAAAAGAAGATATGCAAGCTTTATTGACGTCACTCAAAACAGTGAGCCTCTCCTTCGGATTAGCAATTAACAGGAAGAAAACTAAAATGATGATGGTTGATCGAGCTGAACTGAATCATCCTGAAATCACGTCAGTAGCTAACTGTGAAGTGGTTCAGAGCTACGTATACCACGGCTCAACAATATCCAACGATAGTGGATGTGAAAGCGAGATTCGGAGGAAATGTGCCACTAACAAAATCTGGCGATAACAAGATCTGCCGTAAGCAAACTTGATAAAGTCTGGAGCAACCATAAAATCACGAAAAGAACAAAAGTTCGTCTCATGAAAAGCCTAGTGGTTCCAGTCCTCCTTTATGCTTCCGAAACCTGGACAATCCGACTTCAGGAACGCCGAAAAATTGATACCCTTGAAATGTGGGGCTGGAGACGGCTACTTAAAATACCCTGGACCGCACGCCGCACAAACGTTTCCATCCTTAAAGAACTAGAAATAAAAGAGAGATTATCGTCCACTGTGCAACTACGAATCCTCAAATATTTCGAGCACATCATCCGCAACGAAAACTCCATCGAGCGTCTTGTCGTCCAAGGCCGCGCCGAGGGGAAACGGTCCCGAGGAAGGTCACTCACTCGTTAGACTGACCTAATAAAAACTGGGACGCATAGATCGGTGGTAGAGACACTTAGCGAAGTCTGCCTGCAAACAAAATCAAGAGACCACGACCACGGTCAAGAGTGAACGACTGAAGAAGAAGCTGTTTTTTGGAGTTAAATGCTCCTTTCGCCATTCCTATTCTTACTGGTTATTAAAGTACCCAAGTATTTGAACTTATTTACATTTTCTATTTGAGAGTTATTTAATTTTATGGGTCAATATTGATAGAAGGAACTTTAGATATGATCATTGTTTTGGTTTTAGAACTACATATTTATTTTTAATCCTATTTGTAGGTAAACCTCGACCATTCTGTTTAATACAATTTCTAGCTGTTCTCTATTCTCTGCTAAAGTAGCTATGTCATCTGCGTATCTTATAAAATGTATATTTTTCCATTAATTTTTATTCCTTCTTGTTCTACTTCTATAATTTTCTTTATTGCACTTTGCTTTAAGCACAAAATTTTCATGTCAAGCAAGACAAATTGTTTACCGCCTATCCAACACTATCTGAGCTACACGGTTTCACTCGTGAAAAAAAGAAGTAGATACTGAAATGGGTCTAAGCCTTCACGCAATAAATATTTCACAGTTTATAACCTTCTGAATGCCGTTGTCATGTGTAGATGACAAAAGTGGCGGACCAAAATGTTGCCCACTCATGTTGTGCATAGGGAAATATTAAATATGCTGTCAACTGCAGCAATATTTTTTGAAATTGTACAGCAAAGGTTTGCAAATTCAAAACATATACCTAATCAGATCTTGAACTCAGATGCATAGCCACATTCAATACTATTCCCATCGACCATTAGTTCAATCTGTCTACTCTAGAACACTTTACAATAGCCGGCAGATACATACTTAAACTCTTTATGATCATCACAACAGCTGTTTTAATCAATTGCAGTAATAATAAAATATAATATAAAATATAAAATATAATATAAATAATAATAAATTGGAGTGATATATATCGAATCTAGACATCTGGATATTTGTTAACAGTTATTCCAGTTAACGTGACTCGCTCTAAAAAGTAAATGTAAAAAAAGCTATAATATTATGGTCCTCATTTAAATAATTTTCATGGCCTCTGAAATTATTTCGTAAGCAATCATGCTAAGAAGCTTTGATATTGCTTTAATACCAGCAGACTGCTAAGCAGAAGGTATTGAAAGAAAGAAAGAAATAAAGACTTACACCCCAATTGATTTGCTTCCCAGTATCGCTGTGGATTCACAGTTCCCATCTCAGTCTCACAGATAGAAGAATGTGGTCAAGTAAACCACGCTGACCATACAGATTGGTATATTGGTATTTGGGGTTGATGTCAAGCTTTCCGTCTCTTTACAAAGATACTATCGGCTTGTTGTATTTTTGTTGGTTGCCTCTTACAACACCCACGAAATGAAATGGGATAGTGTCATATTGTAATTTTAATCAGTCACCACTTGAATAGCCATTAGCTTAACCATATTTTAAAATGTGGCTTACTGTTTGTGGTCCCAAGTGCATAACTTAAAATAATAGACGGCCAAAATTAAATAAGCCCGTATAGACATTAACTCGCGTCGCCTTTAAATTTTAATAAAATAGTGCAAACAATGCCTCGTTATTATAATAGCAATGGTATGACTATAAGAAAGTACACATTTATTCCTTTTATTCCTCTTAAAGAAAAATGGATATAATTCAATATTCCTTTAAATTTACTGCGATTTGTATTTTTTTCTTTTTACAATTCTCAACTTACTTGTGCCAGAAAAACAAACAGAGTTGTAAGAAACGGACCGACAAATTTTGTTACACATTATCAATTGTACTGAGATAAATTAAAATTGAATTATGTATCATACTTTCTTCCACATTTTCTTATCTTTTACTAAAATAACTGGAATAATTGTACAATATTCTTTAAATAAAATCATGCACCGCACAAAGAAGAGAATCGCCAAAGTATATCCAAAGAAAGCACCACTATGTATTGGCGTTGCATTTTACATCAGGTACCAATTGGTACCGTTGTTGCTTATTGCACGTTTTCTTATAGGACTGTGCCTTACACCGTTACATTATTTTATGCATTTTGCAGTTATTCAAAAGGTATCCTACTAGTATCGTATATGCGCGAGCTTGTGAGGATTTTCACTCTTTTATGCAAAAACAATTTAAGAGCTTACATTTCACTGCAAATCAGTCAAACAGTTCATCATCGTCATCATCAGCCTGCCATAATGCACTGCTGGACATAGGCCTCTACGTCAAGCCAATGAGCTCAAGTTTCGGCTCTGTCGTCAGTCGAATATTTCAGCTATACAAAATCGCTCTGTATGCACTGAGTTTCGTAGTCAGTGCCATGTAAACTTTCATACAAGTGTTGCTACAGACGCTAAAAGATTTGCGTCGACTAAAGCTCCTACACGTTCAAGTATCCTTTCGAGAGTGTGGGTGGTAAAACTTGTACCAGTTCGAAACCACGAAAACTTGTTGCATAAACTGCCCACAAAATCTGGATGCGCAGAGAAAATGTTGCTATGCAAGGTGTAAGGCAAGAAAAATATAATGTTGTCTTTTCTATCTATTAGTATAGGTACATGTCTTATTTTATGACTGTGATGTCTTGTTGCGTTTTTCTTCCTCTTTATTACGTTAAGTAAATATCAGATTCTGTAAAAAATACTAGAAGTAATCCAAATGGTGTTGATGAATTATTGTTACCATTTTGAATTTCATATTAACTGAAAATCATTGTACTAAACCACAGTTTCTAAAACCACTTTTTACCCGGACTTTTCTTTAAGTTAAGACAAAACATGTTTGGCCCGAAATTCTCGAAAGCTCTTCGGTGTGTGAGGCGGCGGCGAGTTGTCTAGCCAGTGACTGTCTGCTCCGTGTAACTTATAAATAAATAAAAGATTGGATTACCCAGCGGTGTGCACCCTGAAACACCTCACTATATCGGCAATACGACCAATAAAATCGACGTTTCTCTCACAAAAAGCTAGTTTTAAAACGGATGAATTTAATATGAAACATCCGAGCTGTGATTACAAAACATTGGTTATACATTTTTTGTAGGTACGCGTTTTTATAAAATGTTGGTCGTCATATTTTTTTAAATATTCACGATGCGTCCGTAACTGTGAAATATTGATCGTGAATTTATTTTTAAATAATGTTAGCCGACCGGTGGAAAAAGTTCGATAAATATTAATCTACGTGTTAACTGTCGCTTGACAATTCAAATGAAAATAGTGGTGAGGGCTGTTTGACCACAGTTACAATACTACCTTTAGTATGAAACGCACCGTTGCAAGTTTTTTTTACTCTGGTATAATATTTCATTTTACAAAAATAAATCGACTGAAACAACAGACATTTGGATCTTCAAATCTTTTTGTTGTATAACATACATACATACATAGACTCACGCCTGTTTCCCGGCGGGGTAGGCATTGTATAACCAGTGTTGATATTTCAACACTCAGGGTTTATTACTTATTTTAATAAATAAATAATATAAATAATAATAAAAATTCCTCTGGTAATCAGGAAAGTGTTCTAAAAATAAGCTGCGACGCAACTGTTTGATCGAATTAGTTGGCAGTTTGACTGTTGACTTTGTATTTGTTCGAAGGTTGAACCAACATCCAGTATACGGATAGAGCGAGCTAAATATTAAGTATTATGCGCCTCATTGTAGGGCAAGCTAAATATTAATGATAGGTTTACAGTACCTAAAATTATTATATTATCGGTGCTAAAATGCACCTTGTTGAATTGAGTATGTCATAAACGATCTTAAACTTTATATTCATTTTTCAATAAATAAATTAAAATACCTAGTTGACTCAAGGTCGCCGGCAGGGTTGCGGCAAGCTATGGTAACAGCGATTTGCGTCGCTCCACCGCTACATTACGTAAACGAACATTACGGTGATTTTAATTGATTGGCGGCAAAGCATGATTCCAACATACTCTCTCTACACGCTACATGAGGCGAAGGAAGAGCCCGACAACAAAAAGGAAACAAAGGTCGTAGTCATGTAAACAGAGGATTCATAAGCCCCTACTTTGACAGATGTATGTCGTTGGAGAAAACAGAAGTATATATTATATCTTAGTTGAAGTGGCCCGTCACATAAAGGATCCATCAAATAAACTTGTTTATCGTACATTATAAAATAGGTATAATCATGTATCAAACAAGAATATTAAACAACAAACAGCGAAGTAAAATTAATAAAATATTTTTGTTTGCATTTAGTTACTCCTTACAACTGTTTACAAAACAAACCGTGTCTCTAGATATTCGTTAGAAAACCAAAACAATTTTTATAATTCAAACTCTTTGCTGTTAAACTTTTTAATTTCTCTCCGTAGACTTCACTGTGAGTTGCAAGTAGTATCTACCATTTTACCGTGAAATCCCTGAAGTTTTACTTGGTACAACAGCCAATCTAGTAGTCTTTACAATGTCTCTAAATAAACGTCATATAGCTGCTAGCTTCTTATTATATTACTTTGCATTGATACTATTTCAAAACTTACCGACATGATGCATTTGAGATAACTATCTTTCATATACGATAGCATAGCAGAGTAGATGATCTTAGATATAACTGGGATAACGCTAAGACAATGATGTTAAAAGTAATTATTAAGGAATTTTCAGCAAAATAAAGGCATAATTATAATAACATAATATAACATAACTTCACGCCTTTATCCCCGAAGGGGTAGGCAGAGGTGTATTACACACATAATTATAATATTTGCTTTATATATTTATTTATACTCGTATGATGACGGTTATTTTAAGTGATTGCATTATGCACTCAGTTAAAATATGCAGCATATGACGAATCCGATTAGTTTTATTGCATATTTAATATTTGCCATATTGTACGGCATATGCCAGGTATTAAAATATATGCAATCGGAATCGAGCAATATTCCATACTAGCTGTGCCCGCGACTCAGTTCGCGCGGAATTTGTCTTTTCATTAGGCTACATAATTGATACCCAAAATATTTTATGTTGCATATAATACCTATATTGAATAGTGTAGATGTAGATGTCCTGAAAATAACTCAAATGACTTTCACTTGCTCGTGCGAGTCCACACCGCGAAGTTACCAATCGCGAGTAAAAGATCAGAGAGTGCCTGTGCATGTTCGTTGCCTCATAATCGCGCTCGCATATTTAACGTCAAATGCATAGCGATAATACAATCCCATAGTTAAGAACTCGTTAGACAGGCTCTAATTTCATCAGCTTTTGTCTAATATTGTATGGTGGTATAACATGGTGGTATAACATCTCATATGATAAGTAAAATCTTAGCTTTGTCACTGCTTTTAGATATGTAACAAACAGAAGTCTGCGTGGTCCTAGTCGATCGGAATTTTTAACATTGTAGGCACTTTTTAGGATTCTTAATCCAAAAATGGCAAAAATCGGAACCCTGATAGATTCGCCATATCTGTCTGTCTGTCTGTACTTCCGTATGTCACAGCCATCTTATACCGAAACCATTAAGACTACATCATTGAATATTTTTATAAAGATGACGTATTCTGTGAACCGCTGCCCGACTTTTATACAAACATAAAAAAGGAATGACAATTAAGGGGTCCTCTCCATACATGGAGCTGATGTAAAATATTTTTACAATGTCTAGGTATTTAAAAATGGCATGTATTTAATGCACCATCTAAGTAAAACGAATACAAGTTTCAAAAATAATTAGAGTGGGTACCATATATAACGGGAGTAAGGGGAGAACAGATTCAACATCTTATCTGGCCCAACTGTCAACCTCACCTGCCCGCGCTGGTGGTTCGTATGAATAGCCAGCGACGGCGGCCTACCAGCCGCCGTGGTGCTCCCTGCTAGATAACGGACGAGGCTCTGGCGACCAAGCAATGGCGGTATAACCATACAACCCGGCCGGGCAACTAGTCGGAAGAGGCTCCAGCGGCCTTGGGATTTAAATCGTCCCTAAAATGTCTGGTTCAGAAGGCAAGGGGAAACCACTGCACTATTTTCCCAAGAAAGTCGTTATGGAAGCACAATCAAGTCTGATACCTAGTTGGCCATGCGATCCGCTTAGCAACCGGCGCCGTACTGCGTCCGGGGCAGACGGTGTGAAATTGGCTACTGGCCATACGGATGTGGGAAGCCAGGCAACGCATGGAAACAATGCTACTGGAACTTCAGTAAGCTTCGCCAGTCAATCTTAATATCATACAGGTTTATGCACCTACCAGCACTGCAAGCGATGACGACCTGGAAAGCTTTTACTCGGAACTTGAAAGTACCATCTCAAAGGTCCCTAACAGAGAAATCCTCTTAATTATAGGCGACTTTAATGCAAAAATTGGAGCAGACTCCCACCATCTAAGCCCCAATGTAGGTAAATTCGGACTAAGCCAGCGCAATTACAGAGGAGAACGCCTGATACAATTTGTAGCCGATAACAACCTGGTGATATCAAACACTTTCTTCCAGAACCATCCACGACAACTTTATACCTGGACCTCACCTGATGGCAACTATCGCAACCAGATTGACTACATTCTTATTGGATCGCGGTGGAAAAAATCAATTAGAAATAGTCACACACTACCTGGAGCCGACTCTGGGTCAGATCATCAACTTTTAATCTGCAAGTTGCAGCTGAAACTGAGGGCAGCCAGAACACTCGCGAAACACAAAAGAATCGAAGTAAAGGATAGCCCAAAGTTTTTGGCAGCACTCGCGCAGAATTGGTCTCAGTGGACAGATATAGACCCGGGTGCAGAGATTTCAGATCAGTTGTGAGATAAAGCGAAGAATTTGTTAATGAGCGCAGTCAAAACGTCTGAACAACTTACACAAATACGCAAGCGGCAATACTGGATGAGCGACACCACTCTGGCACTTGTTGAAGACAGACGGAGAATAAAAGCACTAGGAGCAGATGTGAGAACTCTGAACGAGTTATCCGGTAGAATCCAGGCAGCTTGCAGGCGAGATCTGAACACCCAACTTCGGAACACATGCACAAAAGTTGAAGCCCACGCTGACAAACATGAAACCAGGGATCTCCATCAGAAAATCCGCTCCATCACAAAAAGTCTTTCTACTAAGACTTGGGCTATTGAGAACTCTCGGGGTGAAACAGTAACTGAAATAGATGCGATTGCCGAGACATGGAAGGAATAGTCAGTCACTGTTCCAGGACCCTCAGTCGCGATGCTTTGCTCCCACGAAACCTACGGATGAAGAAATAGAGCCACACATTCTTTATGAAGAAATAAGAGCTGCGATTAAACACCTGAAGAATGGAAAAGCCACAGGGGCAGATGCTGTCCCAATTGAAACCATTAAGGCTTCGGGTGAGCATGGCGTTGGACGCCATCTTTCATACCCTGTGCAATAAGATATGGCGGACAGGGACGTGGCCCAAGGAATGGGCTCACACAGTCTTCATAGCGTTACACAAAAAAGGTTTCACAAAGTCGTGCAGTAACTACCGTCTCATTGCGCTAATATATCATGCAAGCAAAATACTACTGCACATCCTGAATGAGCGTTTAAAGAACTTTTTGTCCAAAGAAGTTGCACCCGAACAAGCGGGCTTCGTAAAAGGTAAAGGTACCCGTGAGCAAATTCTGATGTTGCGCCAGATTATAGAAAAAGCCCGGGAATTCAATAAGCCGGTTTACATTTGCTTTGTTGACTTCTCAAAGGCATTGGACTCCGTAAAATGGCCCGTACTATGGAAGACCTTGCTGGATATGGGCACGCCTAGACATCTTGTTCACCTCCTAAGGCGTCTATACGAGGACGGAACAGCGTCAGTAAGAGCAGATGACGTACTGTCGAGTCATTGCCACCCCAGTGCAGGAGTCCGTCAAGGGTGTATAATCTCTCCCCTTCTGTTCAATATACACACAGAACTCATAATGAGAATTGTTCTCGAAGACTGGACGGACGGTATTGCAATCGGTGGCTTGAGGATCTCAAACCTGCGATACGCGGATGATACCACTCTCTTCGCTACTAGTAGTCGCCGCATAGAAGATCTGCTACGCAAGCTGGAAAGTGTCAGCCTCGCATTTGGCCTTAAATTAACCGCAAGAAGACGAAGATGCTGTTTGTCGACCGTGCCAACAACAACTCGCCAGAAGTCACCGAAATTGCGAACTGTGATGTGGTCCAGTCATACATCTATCTGGGGGCGTTGATCACAAACAATGGCGGGTGCGTAGAGGAGATAAAATGGCGTATGGCGATTACTAGGTCTGCCATGGACAAGCTCAAGAAAATATGGAGGAATCGAAACATAACGAAAGCCACAAAAATCCGACTTGTCAGAGCACTTATATTCCCCATATTTCTCTACGCTGCGGAGACGTGGACCCTGCGTGCGAACGAGCGGAAGAAGATAGACGCTCTCGAAATGTGGTGCTGGAGGAGAATGCTTGGGGTATCGTGGAATGAATACCGCACTAACGTCTCCATAATGCAGGAACTTGTCATCAAGCAGCGCCTGTCCTTCATTGTGCAAACTCGAATCCAGACATTCTTTGGACACGTATCCCGGCGTGGCGACGAGTCCATCGAGCGCCTAGTGGTGCAGGGCAAAGTTGAAGGCACCCGAGCACGAGGTAGATCGCCTATGAGATGGACGGACCAGCTGTGGACAGTTCCCTGCACGTATGCACCAGAAAGGCGGCCATTAGACAGGAATGGCGGCGTATTGTTAGGCGAGCCACTAACAGCTGATATGACGACCACGACCACTCTGCGAAGAGTGCAACGACGAAGAAGAACCATATATAATGGGTTGGCAGCTGATAAGGAGTATCGTTATAAGTAAAAGTTAGCATATTAATATGTGTCTAGAATTACCGTAGCCAGGCAGGAAGGTGTATCAGAAGTGCGCAGTGGAAGATGTAGTACATCTACCTGACCACGATAGACAATGATCCAGACACAATGCACTGCGTTGCACAGTGATGAATTGAAATCAATCAATATCAATATTATATTTCACTTACCCGCTATCTTTGCTGATGTCAGGCTTGAGCTAAATTAGACACATTCATACAAGTATATTGGCCAAAATAAATGAATGAAGTATCTTATACTTAGCTATTAAGCTGCAAACGCGACGTTTTCAGGACACGTTGGCACGTGGACTCGATACCGGATTCACAATTTTCACAAATGTCAATCAATAGTTCACAATCAATTTACCGTTGCCAGCACTAGATCAGGCGGCATTCAAGAAGGTTTACTCAATTTAATTCAATTCGCGTTAATTCAAAAGGCGATATTTTACGTACGAGACGACAACGTAATTTTTCAAGGGGCCAACGGAAGTGACAGTTCAGTGCGACCATTGTCAGAAATTTTCAATAGACTAAACAAAATGTTACTTAATCGATATAATCGATTTGACTTATAATAAAAACTAATTCTATTTCAAACAATATGTCAGTTATAAGCTTCGTTTCAATTGAAACTAGCAATTAGTATCTAAACGGAAACTTGATGATGAATAAAAAATAGAAAATGGGCATTCATAAATAGTACAAATTTCAATACTTGGCTAAAATTAAATATCTTAAATGAAATGTTTCGTATAAGTAAATAGGACGCTTCAGTCTTTTAAGCCAAGTTGACGGAGCCCTGCTTTGCAGGGCTCCTATTTTTGGGTACAGGGTCACAAGAAAACCTAACATAACCTACTACTAACATTATTAGTCGCCAAGTCATTATTTATGGGCTAATATTTCAATTGACTTGTATAGTTTATTTACTTCTCCGATCTGAGTTGCTACCTAAACGCAGTTTTTATAACACCCTTAGTTTTGAATCTTATTTAATATAATAGTCGCGAAAATATTTAATCGCTAGCAAATTATTTTATTAGTTGCAAACATTCTTGTCTATTTGTCTTTTTCAAAAAAATAAAATAAAAAAAAAATTGTCATATTTTAAGTTATTATTAGTCAATTGGCAAATTATAAGCTTTTAAAAATAATTTTGGGTACCTGAAAATATCCATTTCTCAAAGTCAATCGTTTGAAAGATAGACGCTTCCAAAGTGGTTAAATGTGTAAATGTGTATCGTTCTCCCGCCCTCCGTCCTCAAACTTTTAGAGTAAGAGAGTGACAAATCTAAAAAAAGTTATACTGTAGATCGTAATAAAAACTTTCAGCGAAAATTAGTCACAAACACTATAAAAAGCAAAGTTATTTGTACCGGTGAAAAAGTGATAGGTAGTTGTATATGGTTAGGTGAAGATAATAGGTATGTTTAGTGTATACCTTTAGCACAGAGCCCTTCATGGGCGAGTCCGACTCGCTCTTGATTTAATTATTCATCCTTGCAACAATGTGGCTGTTTCCTGTCTGTATATTGTTACGAATTGAAAATAACTCCATCTATCAGTGAATGGGAGAACTAGATGAGATTAGATGTATCGGTTGTTTAAAGCTGTTTCATCTATCCTCTACTAGATGGCGTTGGTGTAAATAGAACAATTACACAAATCTAGAAACACGTTACACGTTACCAGAAATTTCGTGAGTCGTCTCGAAAAGGCTAGTTATGTGTTCCGGCCGGTATAAATACCGCGTAAACGCGCGACACAGATATAGTTACAATTGAATACCGGAGCGATAGCCATCAAGCGAAGGAAGTAAGTCGGAAGTGTTTAGTGGTGTTTCTAGTGTGTGTGAATAGTGAGTTTTATTAGTGTTGAAAAATTAAGTGTGTATATCTAGTGTTATTGTGTTAGTGTATAAAGTGCAGTTTTTCTGGCATAATGTATCACCGAACCCCAGCTCGTAACAAATTGGTGTAAGAAGAAAGGGATAAATTATGCTAGTTATGCCGAAAGAAGAAACTGAAGGAGTGCGCACCAGGAACCAGCGCCAGTAAGAACTGGACCAGAGACGCTTCGGAGACGTTCCTACTCCATCGTCTGGAGGACCAGGCGACTCCGCGGCTGCAGTGGAGTCTGCAAGCGCCTCACACTCCGTGACGGTGCCCGACATCGCGGCTCTGATGGCGTTCATGCAGGAGCAGGCGCGCCGTCAGGAGGAGCAGGCTCGCCGACATGAGGAGCACGCGCGCCGCCTGGAGGAACAGCTTCAGCGCGACAAGAAGGAGCAGGCTCGCCGTCAAGAGGAGCACGCGCGCCGCCTGGAGGAACAGCTTCAGCGTGACAAGGAGGAGCAGGCTCGCCGTCAGGAGGAGCAGGCTCGCCGTCAAGAGGAGCACGCGCGCCGCCTGGAGGAACAGCGTCAGCGCGACAAGGAGGAGCACGCGCGCCGCCTAGAAGAGCAGGTGGTGCTTATGAAGGACCTCAGCGCCGCTGTAGGGAAGGACCTGAAGGCGGTCAAGGAGGAACTTCAGCAGCACGAGGCCCGTATCAGCGACGTAGAGATGCTCATACACGACAAGCTTGAGACTCGCGTCGCCTTTATAGAGAAGCGTGTACACGACCACCACGAGACCTGTGTTGCTGAAGTGGAGAAAAAGTTGCGTGGGCTCGAAGTGACACCAGCGGCTGTAGCGCCCTCACCTCGTGGATTTAAGGTTCCACCATTTGATGGCTCGTCATCATGGTCGGCATATAAGATCCAGTTCGAGGCTGTGATGCGATCAAATGGGTGGAATAAAGAACAGGCCTTAGCCGCCCTAACCTTGGGCCTTCGCGACCCGGTCTTGACAGTGTTGGAGGCACTCGGACAAGACGTCACCTACGAGAAGCTTCTGGAGGCGCTGGAGGCGAGGTACGGAGACGCGCGGCTCGAACATACTCAGCTGAAGGACAGGACGCAACGCACCGGAGAAACTCTGCAGCAGTGGACTCTGGAGGTGGAAAAGCTGGTCAGGAAGGCATACCAGTCGTCGCCTGCGCTTGTTGACGGGAACCTCGTACAGGCGTTTACGGATGGGAGCTGGGACCTGGAGGTAATAGCAGCATTGAGGCTTGGGCACTTCAAGTACCTCACGGACGCCCTAGCCCACGCTCTGGAGATGGAAGCAGTGCGACGCGACGATCGAGGTCACCGCATCAGGGAAGTTGTGTCGTCACCTCGGTGCTACAACTGCGGAGAAAAAGGCCATATCCGCTTGAGCTGCCCAAAGCGTAGGCAGCCTGGTCACTCTGTCTCCACCAAAGGGGTCGCCTGATGTGCCTGCCAGGCAGCGAGAGCAGGGAAACGAGTAGAAGCCCTGGCTTCTGGCCAGCACCCGCCCCGCAGTCCTGACTGCGGGGCGGGTACTGGCTGGTAATGGAAGAGCCCCAAGTATCTCGATCTCGCAATCATGCTACGGGAACAGCCTGATCATCGAAGGTGAAATTAACAGAACACCATGCAAGCTGACATTGGACACGGGTGCTTCTCGCACAGTCATCGGTTTCCATCTGGCAAGACGGGTTCTTCGGGGCTGCTTCAGAAACAATGAATGTGTGAATCTGAGAACAGCTACCGGTCAGCACATAACCGTCCGAGGTGAAATGGAGGTGGATCTGAAGCTAGGCAACAAAGTTTACCGTCACAAAGTCATCGTAGCCGATATAGTGGACGACTGCATCCTGGTCATGCGGAAGTATCGCTGCGAAATCGATGTTAACTAGGGAGTGTTGAAGTGTGGCTCGGAAGAAGTCTTCATGGAAGGTGCAACTTCAGGAAAAGTGTACTGCCTAAAGAATGTCATTCTTCACCCGCGGTCGGAAACGGTTGTACCAGTTTGTCTAACAGGGAATTCTGGTCGAGAGAACCGCTGCGTACTAATCAAAGGCCTAGAGAAAGAGGCCTCGTGGAAGATTGCACGAACCTTGGTAAGGGGTACCAAAGTTTCATCAGTACGCGCACTGAATGCAAGTGACAAGGAAGTGTCGCTCAAGAAAGTCCCTTTCTTTAAATTTTTTAATCTTGGAATTGGGCACCTATTAAGGAGCGGCTTGGATGCGTAGATGTCAAGAGCAACCTACCAGCGCCAAGGTTCAGGGTGCACGATTCGACGTGTCTTCACTTTTGGAGGACTGCCAAAGTACCCTGTCAGAAGAAGAGAAGACCAAGGCTAAGAAGATGTTAAGCCGGTTTGCCGATATTTTCTCGACCAGTGATGCCGACATAGGGAAGACAGCACTAGTCCAGCACAAAATAAACACGGGAAGTGAAGCACCGATTCGCCAGCGACCATGACGTGTGCCAGTGGCACGGGAACGTGAAGTGGAAGCTATGAACGACGGTATGGTGAAAGAAGGCGTAATTGAGCCTTCGTCCAGCCCGTGGTGCTCTCCGGTGGTGTTAAATAAGAAGAACGATGGCAGCATGCGCTTCTGTGTAGACTACCGCCGATTAAATGACATCACGAAGAAGGACAGCTACGCACTGCCAAGGATCGATGACACACTGGATATGCTGACGGGGCTGAAGTGGTTTTCTACATTAGATCTAAAAAGTGGCTACTGGCAGATGGAAATAGATCCTCGAGACAAAGTGAAGACGGCATTCTCCACAGGCAAAGGATTATGGCAATTTAACGTCATGCCCTTTGGATTGTGCAACGCTCCGGCTACTTTTGAGAGACTGATGGAGCGAGTGCTTATGGGACTGATTGGAGACGCCTGCCTGGTCTACTTGGATGACATCATCATCGTGGGGCGCACCTTCCAGGATCACCTTCGAAACTTGGAGCAAGTGCTGTCAAAGATACGAGGAGCTAATTTAAAGCTGAGTCCGAAGAAATGCGCGTTATTCAGACGGCAAGTGAACTGTCTAGGACACGTGGTCTCGGAGAACGGTATTCAAACTGACCCGGATAAGATCATTGCCGTGAAGGAATGGCCAGTTCCAGAGAACAAAACGCAGGTCAGAGCATTCCTCGGATTATGCTCCTACTATCGACGGTTTGTGAAGAACTTTGCTGACATTGCTCGACCTCTTCATAAGCTCACCGAAGACAGAGTGCAGTTCTGTTGGAATGAAAGCTGTGACGTTGCATTCCAGAAGCTCAAGGAACATCTGTGTACTGCACCTATTCTAGGCTACCCTGACAATGAGCATGAATTCATAGTTGACAGAGATGCCAGTAACACCGGAATTGGCGGCGTGCTGTCACAGAGGAAGGGTGACCAAGAAGTTGTTATAGCATACTTCAGCAAGGCCTTATCCAAACCCGAAAGAAACTACTGCGTCACCCGGCGGGAACTCTTGGCTATAGTAAAGACATTGCAGCACTTCAACAAATATTTGTTGGGGCGTAAATTCCACCTGCGAACCGACCACGCTGCGTTAAAATGGCTACTTCAATTTAAGGACCCAGAAGGACAAGTAGCCAGATGGATTGAACTACTGCAAGAGTTTGATTTTGCAATACAACATCGCAGCGGCAAGTCCCATGGTAACGCAGATGCCCTATCGCGTAGGCCGTGTCCCGACCAGTGCAAGCACTGTAGCCGACAGGAATCAAAGCAGGCAGCGCTAGTGAGGATGTTAAAGACGGATCTAAGCGACGAATGGAGAGAAGCTTTGCAGAGTGCTCAGCAAGATGACAAGGATGTACAGCCGATTCTTGAATGGAAGAAATCAGATGCGCCTAGGCCCAAATGGAGTGATATCGCAGCAATGAGCTCCATCACCAAGAGTTATTGGGCACAGTGGGAAAGCTTGGTCGTCCAGGATGGAGTTCTGTGCCGCAAATGGGAAAACGCTCGCGGTAACCAGTGCCATTTGCAAATGGTAGTGCCCAAAACTAAGATGCCGGAAGTTTTGCAGCTCTATCACAATGATGCTTCGGGAGGTCACATGGGAGTTAAGAAGACCCTTACCAAGATCTGGGAGCGGTTTTATTGGCTCCACTGTCACTGTCACACCTTGTGCGGCTGTCAAGGGGCCACATACTCGAAGCAGAGGTGCATTAAAGGTGTACAATGTGGGAGCCCCATGGGAGCGCATAGCCTGGGATGTCGCTGGGCCGTTTCCCGAGAGCCAGGATGGAAACAAATACTTCTTGGTTGTGATGGATTACTTCACGAAGTGGCCTGAAGTGTTTGCAATCCCAAATCAAGAAGCTACCACAGTGGCCGACAAGCTGGTGCAGGAAGTCTTTTGTCGATTCGGGGTACCCTTGGAAATCCACAGCGATCAAGGCCGGAACTTTGAATCCGAGGTGTTCAAGGAGACTTGTCGCGTGATGGGTGCACATAAAACCAGGACCACGGCTTATCACCCGCAATCAGATGGCATGGTTGAACGATTTAACCAATCACTGGAAAGGTAGCTGGCGAAGGTCGTGGAGAGCAAACAAAGAGATTGGGACAAGCACATCCAACCATTCCTTCTGTCATATCGCAGTGCGGTCCACGAAACCACAGGAGTAACACCAGCTTTTGCCAATTTCGGCAGAGAATTACGTTTACTAGTAGACTTAATCACCGGTATTCCGCCAGAATCTCCACGTAATATAACGGATTACGCGACCGAGCTACGCAACAAGATGAACGATGTATATGAGCACATCAGGGAGTCAGGACAACAGATGTCTAAGAAGATGAAGACTCGCTACGATCGGAAGGCGAACAACAAAGGCTTCGATGAGGGATCATTGGTGTGGCTTTATAACCCAGTACGAAGCAAAGGAAAATCGCCTAAGTTACAAGCCAGATGGGATGGGCCATGTCGCATAATTACCAGGATGAACGACGTCACCTATCGAATCCAGAAAGGGTCGCGAGGTGCACCGAAGATAGTTCATGTGGACTGGTTGGCTCGTTACTATGGGTCCAACGATGTTCGAGACGAACACGTTTAAGAGGGAGGCCGTGTTACGAATTGAAAACGCCATCTATTAGTGAATGGGATAACTAGATGAGATTAGATGTATCGGTTGTTTAAAGCTGTTTCATCTATCCTCTAATAGATGGTGTTGGTGTAAATAGAACAATTACAGAAATCTAGAAACACGTTACACGTTACCCGAAATTTCGTGAGTCGTCTCGAAAAGGCTAGTTATGTGTTCCGGCCGGTATAAATACCGCGTAAACGCGCGACACAGATGTAGTTACAATTGAATATCGGAGCGATAACCATCAAGCGAAGGAAGTAAGTCGGAAGTGTTTAGTGGTGTTTCTAGTGGTGTGAATAGTGAGTTTTATTAGTGTTGAAAAATTAAGTGTGTGTATCTAGTGTTATTGTGTTAGTGAATAAAGTGCAGTTTTTCTGGCATAGTGTATATAATTTATCACCAAACCCCAGCTTGTAACAATATATTAAACCATTGCGTTACTGATTGACTGACAGACAACGTGCAGCCAAAACTATTGGTTGCAAGAAGACAAAATTTCTTATTTTTTTAATTTTAAGATGACATAATATATATTGCTTGGCGACCAGTCGCTTGTACTATGAAAGGATTTCTCAAAATTCCAATGGAATCGGGAAATTGTAAAATTAATAAAAATGAGCGGGTATAGCTGCGATCACCTCTAGTTCCCAATGAAGCAACAGCAAGCGCCATCTTACTTTAGCTTCGTTCCTTTGCCGAATTCACCTTGATAGGAAACGTCTTCCCGTTGCACCCGGAGCATCTAATATAGAGGGTGTAAAAAGACCCTTAACGAAAACTGAAATCCCATGTTGTACCAATCATTACGAACATTTTTTACTTCGGCGCCATACCTGGGAAATTAGTGGCACAGGAGATATTGAGGCTCAAAGTTAGCATAGCATTTTTCTAATTAGGTACAAAATCGATGCATTTACCCCGCCAATTTGTTCTAAAGATGGCCTATGCCCCATGGATAAGTAGGTATTTCGAAAATTGCACGCGCGCGCATTTAATTGCGGTTTAAAAATGTGAAAACTCAAAAAAAACGTTTCCCAGGTATTAATTTTAGTTAGTATGACTTGGCATGATGTCCACAACGAGTAGACTTCGGTTTGGTGATGGGTCTTGTGACACCCTGTACATTAAATAGTATTTTTCCCAAATTACTATCCACGCTACGACACACACGATCATAATAATTATATTAAACGCTGTTCTTCAGTAAGTCTCGAGACATCGTTTTTACACCAGCAAATGATGGTTCGGGCAGGCCATATTGAGTATATAATAGGATAGATATAACTATGTCTACTGTCAAGCAATGGTTTATTAGATAGTTGTGGTAACCTAAAAATGTCCTCGGCCAATTTGTCTTCATATTTATGCCATAACTATACAGCATCTCAAACCTATGGCGTGATCGATGACTTTTACTTATACTTGCTTCAGACAATGTCATCCCAGTCTTTATCCCCATCCAGTAAAACGAAATGACTCGCCACTCTGCAAGCTGTTTACATATACGTGTACAAATACGTCCAGCCTAAGCTAAACTCTATTTAATATAATTAATTATACAGATTTAAGCTCAATTTAAATTGGAAGATCCAAATGTTCGAAAATATCCTACGAGGGTTGAAAGATTATAAAAATCTTTCAACCCTCGTAATTCTACATTTGACTGATCATAATATATTAAGTTTCAACCAATTCAACTAAAGAGTTACTTTTATAGAACAAATTTAAACCGAACAAATGCATCGTAATGTTTAATTTGACACTGAACTTTTTTATTTATGAACCGATTCGTATAAAACAAACATTAAATGTTAAGTGGAGCTTACCACAACACATCAGTGAAAACTGCATTCCAATTCGTTTAGCCGTTTCTGAAATCAGCGTGCACAAACGCACAGACAAACAGACCAAAATTGTAGTAATTATATTTTTGGCTTCTCTTCTTTAATATGGTCTATATTAAAGAAGAAACCTTAAAATAGATTTCTCCTGAACATCTTACATGTACAGACATCGATCACTTACAGATTTATTATATTATGTATAGATGGCCGTTTCGCGCGTTAAACAAAAATCTACCGTATAGCCGTACCCATACTGGCGCGGCGAGATTTGGAAATCTTATTTCATCTATATCTTGTGTGTTTATAAACCGATATCTATATTTTTTTTTATAAAATACATATTTAAGTGTACTTTTTGAATATAGGATTTTGATAAAAATATATCTATGTGAAATACAATATATTTATGTATTTAATTCACTTTGAAGAAATGCCAAACGATTAAACACGTTATTGTGGCTAATTTATAAAAGGTAGATGTGTACTATCCAAGATTTTTTTGTAGATCTTTTGAAGACAATTATCTTTGTAATACATACTTTTGGTGACTGATCAACGTATGCGAGGATAAGAACTCAAAAGCGCATTTTATTCCGACTTGCTTCAAATTTATCGTCACTGCTCAGCTCCTATGTGTCTTAGCGTTATGTTATGTAGCCTATAACCTGCCCAGGAGTATGGACTAAAATCGTACCAAGTTTGGTTAAAATCCCTTCAGTTGTTTTTGACCCATGCGTGCACATACAGACAGACAGACAAAAAATTTACTGATTGCATTTTTGACATCAGTATCCACCATTCATCCTCCGATATTAATTTTGAATATATATTCAATGTACAGAATTGACCTCTGTACAGTTTTATTATAAGTATAGATTACGCTTATTTGTTGAATATAATTGACACATAAGGTGGAATATGCCAAAGCTTTTTAGATAGTTTTGATTGAAGTAAAAAAATATTAGTTATCAGTTGTTTTTATATGATAGGAGGCAAACGAACAGACGGTTCTCTCGGTGGTAATCGATTACCACCGCCCATAGACGCCGGCAGCACCAGAGGAGGAGCCACAAGTGCCCGCCTGGATAACACAAGGAATAAAAAAGAGAAAAAGGAAACGTTATAAGGGCCTTCTGCCCTCCCCCCTCCAAAGCCAATGCAACATTATAAATACTGTAAAACATCGAAGTAAAGTTCTTTCATATTCTGTGAGATCGTGTTTGCTCTTTGTTGCTCGTCTATAGAAGTACCACCCATACTTCTCCGGACGAGCCACAACGATCATTCATGCTGAAATTAACAAGGCTTGTACTTGCAGGCTATTAAATCTTTGAAGAACATTATAATATAAATGTTTTTTTTTTCTTTTATATAATACAACGCCCGCATTAGGACGAAATCTTGTGTCGCGGGGAACCTTACAAACATATAATAACGGACAAAATGAAACACTCAGACTCGAAACAACAATTTGTGGATCACACAAAGTGTTCTCGTGTGGGGATCGAACCCACAACACTCAGCGCAGTATCTAGCGGCGAGGCGTTCGCTTAAACCACTACGCCAACCGTGCAGCTGATTTTTCCTTTTGTATTACAATATTACAATAACTAAGCCTTAAAATTATATACTAAGAAATACTTACAGGCTTATATTTTATGTCGTCGAAATATCTTACGAGGGCACGGTTGACGTAGGAGTTTAAACATCCACCTCGCTGCTCGAAATTGCGACAGGTGTTGTGGGTTCGAATCCCACACGGGACAACATTTTATGTGATTCATAAATTATTTTTTCGGGTCTGGGTCGCGGAAGACTTTACAAACTTACAATCAACGGACATCCGTTGATTGTAAGTTTGTAAAGTCTTCCGCGACACAGGATTTACTCTTTGAGCGGGCCATGTATCAATGTAAAATAATATATCTAATAATAAACATGTATTGCCTCGTATAAAAACTGCGTCTTTTTAAATAATATTAGAATTTTACTTTGCACTGCCAAATTTATCCATGTCACCTGCATTTCGCTGTGGGGAAATTCACCCATATACAAGTACATTCATTAATGAGAAACATACATGTAAATTGTGTTACCCACGGAATCATTCAATTATTTGTTTTTGTACATAGAGTGGTAAACCGTGGTGCAGACGTGCATCTGAAAAGTATATCTGTACTTAAATATCTAGATATGCGATATAATATCCCTAACCGAGTAATCAAAGTGGACGACTATGGACGTTGTGTGAAATATTGCTATCGAAAAATGGTCATACGGAATAAAATAAATAAACCGGGCTACATAAACTTTACAAAAACTGATACACCTACACGCATGGCCAAAACTGGGGCTGTGGCAGCGGTGCGCATGCAAAAGGCACAGACTCTACAAAGGCGTTTAAGCATCCCAATCATCACATATACAATTTTTTAAGGGTGTAGTTATTGAAGCTGATTCCAGGGTCCCATGGCACTGCCTACACACGACAGTATACCGGACACTGCAGTCGTCCCAGAATGCCATGCGATTTTTAAAAGGTAAGTAAGATTACCTGCCCTAGAATCCCAACGTGGCATAAGTATACTTGCAATTTTACATTTTTCTTTTTAATCATAGCGAGCCTCAGTCTCCAATGTGAAGATTGCATCTCAACCAGGTCAGCTTTAAGATGATGAAAAGCTACCACACGGTACCATCAAGCCTAGTGCCAGCCGCACACATAGGTCAGTCACGCCTAGGAGGAGGTTAAAATCAACTTATACAGGAGTAAAAAGAAAACATTCAAACATTCAATTCTTAAAGGGTGCATAGGGTTCCCACCAAGAACTTAGGGTCCCAAGCCAACCTCACCTGCAAGTGGTGCACCTGTGTTATAAGCGGCCGGTTGACTGATTGCCGTGAACTGTACATTACCATTGTATTACAAATATCCATAAGCAGCGATAAATATCATTACAGCAAAAATTTTAAATTAAAAAGAGTATTTTTGTGCAGTCTAAATTGTAAACACAGGTCAAAAATATTTACCTAACAAATAAGTCGCCGACCAACCATCAAAACCCTTACCCAACATTTGACAAACTTGGTCCGAAAGGCGACGTAGCTACTCTGTATTCAGGCTCTTTTTCCCGCTTGCTTTGACAACCCACCTACATAGTAAAATTCGGCATAATATGCGTCACTCATTTCCGTAAAGTGTGGAACTAGGGACAGATGGCCCGACCTTATTAATATTAACGTATAGACCGCATCAGAAGCTTATGTACGGTACATTATTACATAAAATGATGAGCCGTATTTATACTCAGCTTTGGTCGTACGTCATGAAAGATAACTTGCGAATGTGTGCTAGTTTTACCAGTTAAGGGATGAGTAGTTTTGGACGAAAGTTTGTGGATTTTGGTTAGAGATTATTTAGTGTCTGGACGTTTACTGCTATCCTAATTAATATTGCGTCCATCCTTCCTTATATGGCCCTTGGGACTGCCATAGTTCTATTTTAGAAAGAAAGAAAGAAAATACATTTATTGGATTCTTAATGAGTATCACAAATAGGTTAGTACAAGCATAGAATGTGTTGATAGATTTAATACATTATCATTTGCGCTACCCAAAATGCACCCAAAAGGCCACAGCTCAGCATATTATTATGCCGCTACTCACTAGTGATAGCAGCGCTGATTTACAGCTGAAGCCCTTTTTGAGTTTCTTCTAATTGATAAAAAAATTTAAAAGTTAGGCACAGATGTTACAAACTTGAACTATTTTGGTTTTTAGTTAATTAAGATCCATACTATTGAATAATTAATATACGTACATGACAACATTAATAAATAAACGTACATGATAGTATTATATTTTTTAATATAATTATATTAATATATTTACTTGTATATAAATACTGTAGATAGTTGCCGTGTGGTTGACGGCATAGAATACAAGTGTCACCACCCCCTATCTTCCCGTGGGTGTCGTAAGAGGCGACTAAGGGATAACACGATGCAAATACCATCTTTGCGTAGAGACGGAAAACTCGACATCAAACCCTATACGACTGCCTCGTTGGTCTCGCGGCATAAATGTGCGCGTGGGATCGGGAGGTCCCGGGTTCGATTCCTGGGTCGGGCAGTGTTATTGGGTTTTTCTGTCACGAAATTCTCAGTAGCAGCACGGAGTCTGGAAATGTGCCCGGTACGGCAATAGGCTCGCCCCTTATTACGTGGGACTAAAGTATATCTGGCGAAAAGTGGGTGTAGAAATACACCTCTGCCTACCCCTTCGGGGATAAAAGGCGTGACGATATGTATGTATGTATGTATGTAGATAGTTGTATATGAACATAACACATTAAATACTTTGCAAGACATAGGATATATAATAAATGTAGTGCGTTGAAAAGATTATGACTAAAGAGGACTTGTGTAGATGCGATTTTAGGTATGTATCCATTGAGTAGGTTGTAATCTATTTATGATAAAATTAAGTCCCCTTTTCATCCTGTCAGTCCGAACTTATTGATATTAACTGATGTTCGTACGCATTTCAACAATGTATAGTGTAATTCTTGAGGAAGAATTAGGTGTGTAATACACACATACTTTTGTTAGCTTTAATTATCCTTTAATAGTTTATAAAATAAGCGACTGGTATCAACTAAAATTCAGTGTTGTTTTATTACACCTATAAAAGTGAAATTCTTAGACAATAATACATTTTGCGTTAAATTCAAGCCATCTGTCAAAAAGAGCGTAGTTTATGACGTAATCCAACGCTCAACTGCAAATTATCTAAGGTACTAAATCTACCCCCCCGTGGGATCTCCACCTTGTCGTGGTGAGGGGGCTCAGTACCGGTGGGTTTCGGGTACACCCACGGTGAAACTAAGCGGGATCCAGGGAGGGGACGCTCAACGTGGTCTTGGGTGAGGCCTGCGTAGGATGCGTCCAAAGTGCGGGTGCGGGGGACAGTTCTGTCTGTCCCTCGTAGTCGGCTGCGGTCGCGGGAGGAGAGGCGTGTCGGTGTTGCGTTGCCGCGCGCCCTATCTCCCGCGACCAAATGGGGGCGCAACATTGTTGCGTCGCGGTTGGGCCGCAGAGGAAGAGGAGATGCGGTGTTGCGTTGCCGTCCTCCCTATCCTCTGCGGCCGCTGGGTGTTTTGCGGCGGAGTCCAACAACTTCATCCGCCGCCAAGGGGGTTTTGTTCGGGGCCCGTCTGACCATCTGGCGGGCCAATACCCGTCGAGAGGTTGCGACGAATGCTTCGGCGATACCCGACCCTCCGACACACGGGTACATGAGAAATTGGAGGTGATTTTTAGTGGTAACACCATATACTCCGGCTCTCATTTCCCCAAGAGTCGGAGATCCGAAGGGATTTTCCACCTCGTAAAACAACTAAAAAATGGTACTAAATCTAAACGTGCAATGTGCGCTGAAAATAGTTAATTGAAAATGCATTTATTGCCCGAAGGGATGTTACACATTACCTAGTGCTTGTCTACTATTTACAGTCTGATTTGCCTCTTGAAAAAGTTGCAACTCTGTGAAATTAATTCTGAAAATAAAATCATCCTCACTACTGTATACAAACAATAAACCACCAGTACTATTTTGTATTTTGTTCATGTAAATATGTAGTTGGTGAAAAAAATGCACTAAAGATAGAATACTCTTAATTGTACACCATAAAAACAAAAAGATACAAAAATACAGTTATCAAATTTTAAACAGAAGGCCAATTCTCGTATTTAACAGACACTGACACTGAATTTTGACTGAACTGCGATTTAATTTTGAATTGACTCACAATTGGTATTCTGCTACACTTAATCTCCTTACAGTATAATTTCGATATAATCAATTTATAATCTCTTGTTGATCTCAGAGGTAATGTCAAAAACTCAAAAACAAAAACATGAATTTTGCCATTGTATGGGAAAATACATTAATAGGAATGGTAATTGGATGCCAATACGTTTCCATGCCAAATTAAAATTAATATACAACTAAGTAATAAAATTTCGGTAAGTAAATATTATATTGGTTCCTTGGATCGTGTGGATTATTTTCAATAGGTATTCAATAATTTTAGATGAAAATAGAACATTATAAAAATAAGGGTGTTTTAATTATGCCGTAAAATTACCCCACGCATCACGCAACGAACGAAACGTCAAAATGTCAATCTTATATTATGCGTGGGGCTTATAGTAGTTGACCCGGCAAACGTTGTTATGAAAAAAAATTTTTTTTTTTGAAAAGTAGATGTTGGCCGATTCTCATAGATACTGGATAAGCACAAAAAATTTCATCAAAATCGGTCAAGCTGTTTCGGAGGAGTATGGGAACGAAAACTGTGACACGAGAATTTTATATATTAGATAGTCTAAGGTTTTGAATTTTTGATTTGCGGGAAACTTGTTTATTATTTATTTTTAAAAGTTTGAAACAACTTTGGAGATGTCGCTTAAAGTTACTATTAAGTACCTACATAGTTCAGTTATATTATGTACGATGGTATCATTGTGCAAAAACTAGAAATACCTTACCTGCTCTACTAATAATTAGCAGAATACCGTTCACACTAGTTCACACTTGGTTCAACTTTCGATGTAGTCCCGATCTCATTCAAGTATCAGTTAAGTTACGAGAATACCATTTATGACGCCGAGACTAGATTGATATTGGAATTTGAACAAATATAATTACCAGAATTGGCCTTCTGCTTAAAATTAGTGGTACAAGGGCGGGCGGGATACATGATTGATAAATTTAAAATTCGAACTTTGGTGATCACTTGCACTGAGGGTCTAGTGCGAATCGGTTCTCGACGGGAACCATATTGTTTTTGAAAGCGCTTTAGTAACGGTTCGTCAAGGGCACCAGGGTGCGCATTTAAAAAATGTATGGAAATTGTTACCATCAAGAAACGACTCGCTACTCGATCAAAAACGTTAGACCCGCTGATGATCACTGCATCCGTGATTATGGCGGTCCCAGCAGTCTTGAAATATCGATACCTCAAAACTACAGTATGTGATATAAAATATAGCGCGATAAACATTTTGATTACAGCACTGCGAAGCCGTTCTTCAGATCAATTCCATAAAACTTGCACTATGATATAAGATATTTGATATTATGCAAAATAAAACAGCAGTGAAGAAAATCGTTTGCATATAACTCTTATGCGAGATGCCAATCATTATCAGCCCTATATAATGTCCCTCTGCTGAGCACGGGCCTCTTCTCACTATGAGAAGGGTAAAGCTATAGTCCAGCACTCTGGCCAAGTGCGGTTTGGCAGACTTCATATGTATTTCGAAAACATTATGGAGAACTCACAGATATGCAGGTTAGCTCAGTTTATTTTCCTTCACCGATAAGCAAGCGATAATTAACAATTTAATACGCACTTAACTTCAAAGATTCATTGGTGTGTGCCGTGGATTCGAACCAAAACCAAAGAACGCACGAAAATCGTAGGATTCCACTCCGAACAATTCTTTGTGTGATAAGAACGATGATTAAATTCGTTCTGTGTGTGGGTAAAAAGTCATCAGTTTTATTTTATTTATTTTATTATTTTATTATTTAGGTTTACCAACAGTTGTTACAATAATTTTATCACATCTTACATTCATATATAGCTTGACTTAATTGTACAACTAATTAAAGGTAAACACCACATGCAATTAGATTCTTAAGAGCTAGGAAATACTAAATCTATGAGTTTGAGGCAATAATATTATATACAAAAAAGAAGATTTGAGGGTAACTTATAAAGAATTTACATTTGTTTCGATCAGGTATTGTCGAAATTTATTGAGACCTACGGCAAATACATCGATCGATCCAGAACATCTATTGAGAGCTCTACTAATCCTTGGAATAGCTGAATTGTAGCCTAGCACTGTCTTTCGAAACGGGGGCACTAACAGAGGAGCTGGCGCACGTGGTATACGACGTGGGACATTGAACATTATGCTGTCTAGTATCTGGCGGCAGTCAGTTTGATTATGGAGTATTTTATATAAAAATAATAGATCTATCATTGTTCTACGCTTTTCTAATGAAATCATTTTAAAATGAGTAAGCCTTTCATTATATGTCCACTTCTTAGGCAATCTGTCTGAGTAAGATAGGTGCCATAGAAACCTTTTTTGTATGCGTTCTAATCTAAGGACATGTACAGAATAGTGCGGTCTCCATACAGTAGGACAGTACTCTAGCTGGCTGCGAACTAATGCATTATACAGCATGATTTTAGTATGCGAATCACGGAAAATTTTGCCATTCCTAATCATAAATCCTAACATACTTGAAGCCTTTTTAATTATCGATTCAATATGAGGCAGGTAGGTAAGTTTTCTATCCAGCACTACACCGAGATCTCTGATCTGTTCCATTTTTTTTATCTGGTGACCATCAATATTATATGTAGAGTTAATGTAAGATAATTTTCTGGTGAACGTCAAGTGGTAACACTTGTCGATGTTTAAATTCATTCCATTAAAGAAACACCAATTCTTAAATTTGGTCATGTCTTGTTGTAGTAATGAAACATCAGATTCAGATTCTATTACACGGGAAATTTTGAGATCATCTGCGAATAAATATGCGTTGGAATATTGAAAGCAACTGGAAACATCGTTTATAAAGACATTAAACAAAACAGGTCCCAGATGCGAGCCTTGAGGGACTCCTGACAATATTTGGAACAATTCTGACCTATAACCATTCACGACAACAAAAAAGAATCTTTCGCTTAGGTACGAGTTCATCCAATTTAATAGGTTGCCCGATATACCATACATTTCGAGTTTCTTAATCAGTATTGTATGAGACACTCTGTCAAAAGCTTTACTAAGGTCTGAGTAAATAACATCGATTTGCTTATGACGATCTATGGCAACTGCAAGTGTTTCTGTAAATGATACCAAGTTAGTAACGGTCGATCTGGCTTTGACGAAACCATGTTGATGTTCAGTAATATATGGTTTGAAGTGGTTTTGTATTAAGGGACAGACGAGAGATTCAAAAATCTTAGCTACCGTCGATAGAAGCGAAATTGGTCTATAATTTCCGACATGATTTTTTTCACCTGACTTAAAAATTGGTACAACTTTTGCGAATTTCCATTCCTTCGGAAATATTCCAGAGCTCAAAGATTTGTTGTAAATAAAGTAGAGAGGTAATACAAGGTTGGCAGCACAATTTCTTAAAAATAATGGTGGTATACCATCTGGACCCATTCCTTTAGTAACATCTAGACTCTTGAGTCTATTGTGTATTGAATTTTTGTCTATAGTTAGATTTGCAAAACATGAACTACTGATATTTATGGCGTCCAGGTATGATGAATTTAAATTAGTATTGTCTAAGTTGTCAATCTCGTTATAGACCTTCGAAAAGTTAGAACCAAATAAATTGCATATGCCCGGACCATCGCCCGCCTGGCTTGAATTGTCCATCATTATACTAGGATATGCAGTGCTACTTCCTCTCTTAGATTTTATATAGGACCAAAAAAATTTTGGGTTTCTACAAATCTTTTGTTCGATATCTCTAACATATTCATTGTACCTTTCCTGTGCGATCTTTTCACATCTATCACGGAGCAAGCAAAAACTTATCCGGTCCAATGGATTTCTATATTTTTTGTACCTAATGCGTAAATTATTTTTTTCTCTTAACATTGCTATAAGTGGTTTGTTAAACCATACCGGGAACTTTCCTGTTCTATGCTTACTGAACGGAACATTTTTATAAACAATCTCTTTAACAACGCCATAAAATAATGCTACCATGTCGTTCACGTCAACACAATGCCTAAACAAGTCGTGCCAATCCAGAGCAGATAATTCCCTATTAATTTCCTTATAGTCTGCGCGATGAAAATTTAATTTACAATTACTTAGGTTTGGATTGAGACCAGTTACCCGATCAATAAGTGACAATTCAATATCCAGCGGCGGATGTAGAGGGTCAACCGATGAAAGTACTTCACAAGAGTCGCTTACCTTACAACTTGGTACATCGACGAATACGAGATCGAGAACTTTTTGCTTGTTGTTAGGAATAAAGTTACACTGCCTCAAATTAATAACATTAATAAAATCGATAAATTTTCTACTTAGCGCCGAAATGTGCTCATTATTTACAAAATTCCAATCTATATTACTTAAATTGTAGTCTCCAAACATGCAAGTGTATCCCTCATAAAATTCATATAGTGTATTACAATTTGTTATAAAACAATCCATGAGTTGCATGGAAACAGGAGGGGGGAGGTAAACTGCACAAATGGCTAACTCTTTAATAGGTCCAGTTCCTGCCAATTTAATGAGGACCCATAAATCCTCACATTTACTTTCCCAATTGTACATGCGTGTTGCACCGAAACGTTTTTGAACGGCTATTAAAACGCCTCCGCCCTCCTTATGTCCATGAAAGCCAGTAGTCTGCCTGTCACGTCTAAACACATCATAACGATCATCAAATATCTCCGAACTTAAGATATTAATGTTTAGCCATGTCTCAGTTAAAACAATTATGTCATAACTACTTATTGACAAGTTACGAAAAAATGCATGCGTCTTAGTTCTTAAGCCACGAGTATTCTGGTAATATACATTTAGTGAATTGAATTGTAAGCGGTAACAATCCAAGTAAACGTGCGATATGAACGGTAACTAAGACTATTTAATATTAGCTAAAGTACCCATGTCTTTGACGAGAATAGGCTTGCAAGCTATGTCTTGGCGCATGTAGATGCGCCCTCCTCGAACCCAGACGAACTTATATTTCTTGTCCTTGGCTATCTGTCTGGCAGCCGCATGCAGTGCTTTATTTTGTGGAGATAAATGTTCGGTGATGTATATAGGTGTCTTGGGATCCTTGCAACCAAAATGTGAACTATTGACCTTGTTTGATGTGTTCTTCTTGTTGTAATTCATAATTGCAGCCAGGAAGTTGTCTCTTGTTATAGAGGTGGCGAACTCAACAACTATAGAGCGTGGTCGAGTACTTTCCTGGTTGATTTTAGCGATCCTGGTAATACGCATAATATGCTCGTCCTTAACCTCGCACTCGACAGCTGTCCCAAGTGATTTTAGTGACGTTATCAAGTTTTCAGATTTGTTTTCGGGGACGCATTGTATTTCAATATTTTTTGAGCGTGCATTTTGTTCCAAGTAGTTAATACGTGATTGCAGGTCTTTTATGTCGGTTTGCATTTTTGAATAATGGTTCTGCAGCCCCTTAACTTGCTCCTGTGTAGTTTTTAGTTCCTTGATGGCATCTTCAAAATTCTGGTTCATAAAATTCATAGAACGTTTCAAATCTTGAATTTCATCAGTTATAGCCTTGAGCTCGGTATCCATCACCTTACGTATAGTAGCATTAACTTCTTGCTTTAGTTCCCCTAAGTACTTTGCAAACATTTCTTCCATAAGGTTACGTACTTCGTCTCGAGTAACCGCAGGGTTGTCATTGCCGGAAGGAGGTGAAATAGGTTGTCTTTTTGTGGATCGAACAGTAACGTTTGGGTTACGAACAGGTGTACTGTCTTTTTTGGCAGACTTTGGCGCTTTTGCTTGGCATCGGGGGCATACCCAATCAGTATCATTGGAAGCTTTAAGAGCCAGAAGTTCCCTTTTGTTCTGGTCCGGAAACAGACACGCGTAATGAAAACCTCCCTTACAAATAGTACAAAGCTTGTATATCTCATCGTTAGGTCCAAGAGAGCAGCACCCCCAATATTTGGGTACAATACTCATTGTCTATGCCGACACTAAAAATTTTCGACCGATTCAGAATTATTTTCTGGCAACACTGTATTGACAGTCGCTTGAGGATGACTTTGACAAGTGATGTTTAAGATAGTATATCACTCAAAACGGCGGTATTTGAAAATAAGTATTGACACAATTTGAGTTCTATCACTTGAGGGTATAAAAATCAATGTCTTATTATGCTTATATCTTCACCAAAAGTCCACTAAACTGGCCACAAACAATGTCACTAATTAAGAGTTTTGTAATACGCACTTTCACGGGGGATTTCTTGTAAACTACTAACAATTAAGTGTAAAATAATTAAAAAGTTTTGACAATAAACTAGCTCAGTGATGCGCAGGGTTGCCACTAGCTGACATGTTTTAGCACACGTTTTAGCTGACACTTCTACCGATGTGGGGTGAACTTGTATGAAAAATAAACACATTTGTAAATTTTGATTATATCGCAGTAGCTAGGTTGGAGGTGCCGAGCGCCTTGCTGCTCATCAGCTTACATTATCAATTACTATTACACGGCTCATATGTTTCGCCACTTTTTTGGTATAAAAAGAAATTGCAATGCTTACACGCCCAAGAGCAGACACTATTAGCAAGATATTCTCAAAAACTTTTGCATTTAACTGAGTTACGAAACTAACTTGAGCTCGTTTAGGATAATGCCTTTTGTATTTTTTTTTAAATAGTTTAAAGCCGCTTCGTAGTTCATATCCCTGCTGAAATCTTTGGATTTTAAGCTCCTATTACTTACTTTGTTTTCTTGGATACAAGTCTTTGCATGAAATGAAAGAGCCAAGGCTATAGGGAACTTTATATTTCAGAATAAGCAATATAAAAGTGTTATATGTTAATATTGTTGTAAATAGGTTAGCATAAAGTTGGTTTGTACCTATAAGAAATTAAGTGAAAACTGTTCTGAGAACACAAATGCTATTTCGAAAGAACGTACATATTACATTGAAACGTTGTACTGAACACAAAATCCGTAAGCTAACAATAGTCGGAGAGTTGGTACTGCTGGGTCGTCAACCAGTTAGTAGAGTTTCTTATCTGCTTCTGCGCACGAGAGCTCTACTTCATGAATAGGCACTTTATTTTTCAAAACTTTGTTCTGTCCAATATTATTCTAAGTTATTATTCTATTATCAAATAAGTTATTATTCTATTATTATTCTATTAACTACAGATCTATACAAAATAATTTAAAAATTATATGGAAATAAACATGTTTGAGTTCAATTCTAGTATACGAAGACCGCACTAGAAGAGCCCAGTGGAAGAACAGAGTCCTATTTCAGCCATTTCGTGCACCTTTTTATTGGTACCATTATTAAGTTATTTGAATTTTGTTGCTTTAAAAATAAATTATTTGTATGTTTTTTTATATTATTTTGTTAACTGTTGAGTGGCAGATATAAATGTTTTGTTTTTCTATTACACAAGAGAGCTTACTCCAGGTATACAAAACAACCTAGCCGTGGATTAAATTGTTTAATACAACGATCACCTAAAGCGTTCGAGTTCTACGAGATATAACCATAGCCATGAATAAATAAAAAGTTAAAACTAATCAACAAACAAACATAAACCGTGTGTAGTTACAAAATCTATTCTATGTAGACACATTTTAAATGCAATTTGTGAAAATAATTTCAATTAAAGTTCTTCCATTAGAGGTTCGTAATAATCGTAATGCATTTTATTATTAACTGGCTTTCATTAGCACCCCTGATAATTAACTTTTAGCTTAAATTATACAATTACTAAGTGTGGACTAGGTGTCCTTATTAAACTTATGTAATGGTTATATTCAAAATTCATGATACTCGTTGTGGAGAGTCGATACCTATCTTTGAATATACTGATATTACTTTTGTTTAAAGCCACGAAATGTTGCAATCCCTGTGGTTTGCGGAGAACTGCCGGCAGTCGCTCCGTGAAAAAGCTGACTCCATTCTGCAAGGTGAAAGCCTCACTTGGATTCAACCGGGATAACACTAGCACGTAGATGACGATGAAAGTTCATATTCAAATCAATGCACTTTTGAAGGCCTATTGAAGGCTAACCGATAAGTAAATATTTAATAGAAGGAGCCATTGATTTGATATTTATGAAGACCTGATATCACGGCATTATGATTTAAATTAACTAATAGATTGTTTATAACAGTCACAGTTTTGATCATCGCACTGCATAGCAAACTCGATGTTATAGTGATAAGTATTTCGTTATCAGCTTTTTTTTTTTGTTTTTTTTTGTGTCGGGTTGGAAAATCCTCATGGAGTCCCTCCGCCCTGTGGGGAAGGACGAAGGGGACTGTCAGACTCTTACTGACTAAAAACCAACCGGTGCTCCTTATGTACCCATGTGTCGGAGGGTAGGGATTCACCGAAGCATTCCTCGCTACCCCCGACGGGTATTGGCCTGCCAGATGATCAGCCGGGCCCCGAACGAAACCCTCTTGGCGGCGGATGAAGGTGTTGGGCTCCGACACCAAAACACCCAGCGGCCGCAGAGGATAGGGAGGACGGCAACGCAACACCGCATTTCCTCTTCCTCTGCGGCCCCACCGTGATGCAACAATGGTGCGCACGCCCCCATTTAGTCGCAGGAGAAAGGGCGCGCGGCAACGCAACACCGACACGCCTCTCCTCCCGCGACCGCACCCGACTGCGAGGGACAGACAGAACTGTCCCCCGCACCCGCACTTTGGACGCATCCTACGCAGGCCTCACTCAAGCCCACGTGGAGCGTCCCCACCGGGGATCCCGCTTAGCTTCACCATGGGTGTACCTAAAACCCACCGTTACTGAGGCCCCCCACCACGACAAGGTGGAGATCCCACGGGGGGGATTTCATTATCAGCTGACTTGAGCAAAACAATATTTTAATGACTTTATTCCCTGTCTCGTGGTGAAATATTAAAGCCTTTTAATTTTTACAATTTTGAAAATAATGATATTGGCAACTACCGCCATGTCTTATCGCCAATCTCGTTCGACTGTTTAGACAGTCATAATAAAAGATACATTTTTAATCCTCGAAGACTTTGTAACCACATCAGGGCATGGACTCTGCGAAACGAACAAGACCTCGACGCCACAACATCCATGCTATGTCTCTATGTAACGGACAACTTAATCCAACGCCATCTATGCAATTTAGCAAACAATCTACATGTATCACTGAAAAAAGGCAACATAATGCAGCAATTATCTTCAACAGTACATGGCATACGAGTATAAGGCGCAACGGGTTGTACGGAGCTCACATGCGCCACCTATAGAGATGGTGAATATAACTATCAACCATTAAAATTAACTGATAAAAAATTTCAACTGTATGATATGATAAATAAAATCAACGCTATTGAATGAAAATATTATTACCTATTCATTCAACCGATGACGCGCGGCGCGGCCGTCGCGTTGACGCGCCACGCACCAACTCGGATTCGTTTCCAAGAAATAATGTCTAGGTACAACAATTCACTACGATGAAATTTGCACTTAACCGTGATTGCTTTAAGATGCATGTTGCATTAACATAACCTATCCCATACATCCCTAAGTTTGTAAGTACCTAGTCAACATTTATTTTTGATAATAAGGAATTAGTTCCCTATAATATTCGTTAACAAACAACAATAAACAATAACAATAACACACTAGTCAGCTAAGTCAACACAGATCAGTTTAATTTCGTAACTCGCACTTAGAACGCGTGACATCAACTAATCTCACTCAATCACTCAATATTCTACAAAAATATTGAATGAAATCACTGTTTAGTTCCATCAGATTAAAATATTAAAGTTACAATAAACCCCAGCAAGTTAATGTTGTGTTCGGGGAGATGGGCCTCGTTAACCTTGGTTGGCAACCTGTCTAGGAGAAGGAAAACTCCGAATTTAAACCAACTTTCAGGGAGCATACCCGAAACAAAACCCCGATCTAAGGTGTGAACCGACCCGTGCCGAGGGATTCGTGGCCAGAGGGCAAGCTGGTCGTAAACGGAGGGCGCCTGTGTTGGTGGTCACAGGGCACAGTTGATATTCCGCCTTACCCCCGTAAAGGGCTCTGCGGGGATGGACCGTCTAGATCCCTAAATCTCGTGGGAACGCTATGGGAACAAAAACTTATTCTTCTCCATACGGCGGCGACGCGGTTCGCAACCCGTCACGTCTCGTTTCCCGCGAGGGCGAAAAGCGGCCTACGGAAAGCAGATTTGCAACATTGAATGTTGGTGGAGGAATGAACGGCAAATTGGATGAGGTATGTCAGATGATGGATGATAGAAAGATTGATGTTCTTTGTGTGAATGAAACAAAAAGAAAAGGGTGTGACACCACCAAGCATGGTGCATATACGGCGTATTGGTCTGGGGTAGATAGTACCACCAGAACCTGTAAGGGAGTTGGTGTAGTACTGTCTGCGCGAATGAATGAGTGCGTAAAAGAGTTTGAATGTGTAAATTCTAGGCTACTGTGGATGAGAATGAAAGTAGGACTTACTCGTCTCTTTATTGTGGGGGTGTACGCCCCGGTCAATATAGTTACGGGTATGTCACAACGTGAGCAAGACGAAAGGCAGGAGTTTTGGGAGAGTTTAAGAGAGATTTTGAGGATCTGCAAGGATAATGAAAGATTGATCTTGTTAGGGGATTTTAATGGATGGGTGGGAGTAAAGCGAGATGGATTTGAAAGGGTGTTAGGTGCATTTGGTGATGAGAGTGTGAACGAAAATGGAAAAGCACTGCTTGAGATTTGTTTGGAGTGGACCCTTTGTGTGACAAACACCATGTTTGATCATAAAAGGATACATATGTATACGCGAGAGGCGAATAATGTTAGAAGAAGTATGATTGATTTTGTGATAGTAGATTGATAACGATTGAGAAAGAATGTGTTGGATACAAGAGTATATCGAGGGATCGGCATCCACACAGACCACTTCTTGGTGTTGAGCCGGATAAGTGGGCTCTTTAAAGGATGGCGACACCGAGAGCGTAATGAAAATAGGGTCTTGGAAAGAATAAAAGTAGAAAATCTACAAGAGAAAGATGTGAAAGATGAGTATAAACGAAGATTGATAGCAAGATTTGAGAGATTCGATGGCATAAATGATATGGGAGAATTATGGCAGGCCTTTAAAGAAGCGGTAGTATGTGTAGCGTCTGAAGTATGTGGTATGATCAAGAGAAGGAAAATACGAAAGGTTAAGAATACATGGTGGGACAAGGATGTACAATCAGCAGTGTCAGAGAAGAAGAAAGCTTGGTCAGATTGGTTGGCTGCCAGAGCAAATGAAAGAATGGGACAAGCAACGAGTGTAGACATAGATGAAGCAAAAAAGGACTTTGTTAGGTCAAAAAGAATAGTGTAAGAAATGGTTAAAAGGAAAAAAGAGAAAAAAAAGATGAGTTTGATAGCAGATTATCTGACGATTTCCAGAGAAACATTAAGTTTTTCTGGAAATCCGTTCGTGCAGTTCGAGGAAATCAATCCTCAGAACACACATCCATCAGAGACGAGAATGGAAGTATAGTAAATGGTGAATTGTGCGTGCTGAAGAGATGGAAAGAGTATTTTGAAAGTTTATTTGAAAGAACGGCGATAGAGACACCGATAGCTGAAGTGAATTGTAATGACAGCAATGATGAAAGCGTTATTGGCGTGGATGAGATCGTGAAGGCACTGTGAAGTATGAAAGTAGGTAAGGCTGCAGGATATGATAGGATTACAGTCGAAATGCTGAAGGCTGGACAGGGCATCATAGTTGGTCAGTTGCAGCGGTTATATAACTTGTGTTGGAACACCGGCCGAGTACCTAATGACTGGACCACAGCTGTAGTTGTGCCTCTTTATAAAGGAAAAGACTCGCAACAAGACTGCAAAAACTATAGAGGCATTAGCCTTCTCAGCATTGTTGGCAAATTGTATGCAAAGGTACTTATTGAAAGAGTTATGGAAGTAACCGACAAGAAAATATCGGATGTACAAGCGGGATTCCGAAAGGGTATGGGATGCACGGATCAGGTTTTTTCCTTGCGAAACATAGCCGGAAATTTTTTGGCCATAGGTCAAAAGGTCTATTGCGCATTCGTGGATTTGGAAAAGGCTTACGATAAAGTGGTGAGGAATGAAATATGGTCGGTGCTGTCAATGAATTGGGTGGACAGCAGCCTTATTCGAGCTCTGAAATCCCTTTATGAGGATTCTAGAGCTTGTGTGAGGATAAACGGGGCATACACTGACTGGTTTACCATCGATAAAGGTGTTAGACAGGGATGTGTTGCGTCGCCGTGGCTGTTTAACCTCTTCATGGACAGTTGCTTGCAAGATTTAAAATATAGTGACTGCGGATTAAGGATGAATGGGTTACTCGTCAAATGCCTCCTTTATGCTGATGATCAGGTTATACTTGCATCTTCAACGGAGGAGTTGCAGGAGATGGTAACAATCATGCATGGTGCGTTAGAAAGGAAAGGAATGAAAGTGAATGTAAGTAAAACGAAAGTTATGGTTTTTGAAAAGGAGGAATGCGTTACGGCTTGTAATGTTTTGATCGATGGACAGCGAGTGGAACAAGTGAATGAGTTTGTTTACTTAGGTACGTTGTTTACAAGAGATGGTAAGAATGAAGCAGATATTGAAAGGAGAGTTAATGCAGGTAATAGTGTGAATGGAGCTCTGAAGGCGTTTATGAACAGTCAAAACGTGTCCAAAAAGGCACGTTTGGCTGTACATAGAGGTGTGTTAGTGCCTACCCTTATGTATGGTAGTGAAAGTTGGGTATGGCAGAAGAGATTTGAAAGTAGAATAAATGCTGTAGAAATGAGAGCACTGAGAAGTATTTGTGGTTTGTCTTTGACCGACAGAGTAAAGAATTGTGTGATACGAGAGCTGTGTGGGGTAAAAGAAGATGTAGTGACAAGCATTGAGAAAGGCATGTTAAGATGGTTTGGGCACATGGAGAGGATGGATGACGATAGACTGACAAAGAAGATATATCAGGCTAGTGTGAATGGGACAGGACAAAGGGGAAGACCTAGGAGAACGTTCTCTGACCAGATTGGAGACATCCTGAAAAAAGGACAAGTCAGAAGTACCCTTAATAGAAGAGCATGCATGAGAAACTTGATGGGAGTGAGTGAAACAAGTGAGGTATGTCAGGATCGTTGCAAATGGCGTTCCGTAGTCTCTGCCTACCCCTCCGGGAAACAGGCGTGAGTCTATGTATGTATGTATGTATGTCAGTTAATGTTAAAACACATATTCGAATGTCATTCAGGTGTTTAAAATAAACCAATCACATTCATTATTATCAAAAACAAATATTGACTAGCAATATCAACTTCGTTGTGCATGTATGTTGTTAGAATAAAAATTAACTAATATTTTCAACCATTAAAATTAACAGTAATTTTTTTATCAAATAACTTTTAACAAATAAATAAATTCAACCAGTAAGCCCATCTCTAGCCACCTACCACATACGACTGAGTAATTGGCCCGTGGACGCTGCCTTCCGTTTTCCAAGTAACTCGAGTTCACGCCTTTGTAAGTTAAGTAGACTATGCTGTCATATCCACAGCTTTTGCTACAGTATAATGCTCTTTTCGTAAACATTTCCAATTTTATTGCCGCATAAAAAAAATCGCGGTGCTGTAAGGTTAAAATATATTTACATTTCAACGTTAACAAAGCTTATTACTTTAACGAGATAAGCCGGAAGAATAAATATTTTTGAGTCATAATGCGGTAGTATAAACTGTCCAAGTTGAACATGAACAAAAATTAAACAAAGATGAGCATAAAAGCCTCTTGCAATCTTAACAATGTGACTTGTAATAGGTACCTACCTACTGATTCATGAAAATATACTAAAAATGTGTTTATTTAATTTCAGACTCAGTACGTAAAATACAATCCAACGTTATAAATGAATTAAAAAATCTTTATAGAATTGATATTTGATTGGGTGACAATTAATATTAAGAAACGTTTAACACCAAAAACTGCTAAAATTAAGAAATACTCAGACGACAAGACAAAGGTACGTGGGCGCATTTAATGCTTCATTAACTAATCATCAAAGATTTCGTTCGTCGAGTTGAATGTTATTTTTGGCGCTTGACTAACACCTCCGGTTAAGTTGCTTACATTCAACAACAAGGGCACGGGTCAGGGGTTACCTGTCCTCTTTATTTAAATATCGCTAAAACCCAATTATTGCGCTCAACCAGATGCTAAAATTACACAGTACAGATACTTTAAATTTGTGGAATATAAACCTCGCAGACGAATAAACGAGAACTAATAAAGTGGACAAATGGGCTGCTGGACACGAAAAGCCAAATATCGGGCTCGCTGGCGTACCTTTGCAGATGCCGCTATCTATCTCCGGACTATGGAAGGCTGATGATGATGATAATGCACTAAAGAAACCTTAATTAAATCTCATACAATATTAGAGAGACGTGCTTCTAACCAATCTCCCGTATGTTTTCAAGTTAAATCATCAGGCTGTAACGAACCGGCAAGCCAGCGAACATGTTTATTAGACACAATGATGCCTGTAGCAATTTTCCTTCTAACCGCCACATACATTATGAGACGCAATATGTAAAGATACAGTTTTGAAAAAATATTTTACAGCTAGCTGTTGGAAATGTCAGAATGTTTTCGGACAGAATTGGCTGGCTTTAATTTTTCTCTATTCGAAATTGCCTAAAGTATGATGTTGGACATGTTTTTCTAAATAGAAAAATAAATCATGTGCTTAAAAAAAAATGTTTATTAACTTCTTGTGTTTCTTCCAACATAATATATAGTAACCAAATATAGTACTTTCTTGGGTTTACTCGAATGTTAAACATTGAAATACTTTGGGATCATTTCTACATTCAAGAAAAAACAAATGTCACCTCATTTTTCCGTGACCACGATTCCTGTACCTAAGTCAATAAATCGAAACGTCTGATAATAATAAATGCCTTATGTACTTTCTAGATCGTTCGATTTAAATACAATCGCAGTCAAACGCATACATCGCGATAAAATCCGTGATTTCAATACAGACCGAAGATAAAGTTTCACACGTACTAAGTACATATATCTATCATACATGAACACAACACTATTAAATTCTGTGACATTTTAAAGCGCTCCTGCACGGGATCTTTCCTCATTATAAAGAGTTGAAGTAAACAATGGCGTGAGTAGAAACTGCAAGCTTTTGTACGTTTTAATACGAAAATTAATCATTGTCTCACAGGAATTAAACGAATTATAACTCTCTCATATGATACTTCAACACTTAGACAGACCGGCCATAATAGTTTAGTTTCTAGTTAAATTTAGAGTTCCTTTTTAGTACATACTTATAGGTACATTGCATCTAAATAAAGGCACAAAATGATAAACAAAAAGTTGCCCTCATACTTAGCTCTCTGCATGAGTTTATTAAGCTGCAAGGCGGAGAAAACTCGTTAAAACATCGTAGAAATAAAGAAAACTACTACCAACAATTTAAAGAGGATACTTACTTACAATCTGCAATTAGAGGAAGGTAACAACTGCGTTCAATTTATAAGGGTTCCAGTAATTACCTAAGGTACCATAAAAATGTAGAGCAAAATCCTAAAAATGTAACGCAAGTAGTTTTCCGTCTACGTCACGTCGCATCGTTACTCGTTCTTTCCCAACTCTTAAACGGAGACGTTTTTCTAATAACAGTCTTTAGGATTGTATGTGACACAAAACTAGAAAAGCGAGAATTCCAAGGAGAGAGGAGGCTCAAAACACTTTAGGATTTATTCATGAGAAGTGTCCGAGGCAAACAAACGATTTTATAAGCAATTTAAATTCGATTCGTGATTAAAATATAAATGATACAAATGTATTTCCTTTTCAGTTAAGAAAACATATAAATGACCATTTCCATAATTCACGTATTATCGTATTCTCTCTGTGCTGTGCTTCGACAAAATAAATATCTGCTAGTTCGTTCCACCTTATTTTTTCGAATCTGTTTTATTGTTTCTCTGGGCTGTTGATTTTCGCTGTGATCCGGTTTTGTATTTGGTTAGTAATTTTTCATTTCCTTGCTAGTATTAGAAATCGACGAACAAGATAAAATGCTTTTAGGCAAGGGTATCTACGTGTGAGTAGAACACTTACCTAATTCATCAATGATTAGTAATTAATACATCCTTTATATTATGCCATAGATGCAAACCTAAGTGTCTCTAGTTTATACTTATACCTATCTACTGGATGCACAGTATAAGATAAGCACTTAATAACATTTTATTTAAAAGCATTTTGACTGCACATACCTATGGCGTAGTGGTGTAACTGGTTGGCTCGTTGTTTAGCACTGTGCCGAACCCCACACACACAATAAATTGTGTGATTCATTAAAATTGTTACTTAGAGTCTGGGTGTTCTTTATGAACACCTAGACTCTAAGTTGAAAAATGTAACACATGTAGTTCAGGAAAAACAATTCTACGTATGAATACAGAAAGTTGAAGTAGGTTTGAAATATTTTAAACATTTTGGCGATAGAAGGTAACAAAGTAATCTCAGTAGCGTGTCATTGCTAAATTCTTTACTTTAGATACATGATCTCAAGTCGTTCAAATGTAATACTTATACTATATACCACGACAAAAATAGCTACATAAAACAATTTCAAAACTTATTGTCATAAACCTTTCGCAACCTGAAAACAATCAACATTTTTTACTTTATTATCCTACACGATCCATGAACCTCATCTCTTTGTCTCTCCTTGTGTATTCAAATACTTACGGATATTCAAATTTCGACCGACCTTCCCCTCAGTTTGGTCAGGCACTGGGTCACTGGCTCAAATTCGCGCGATAAATACCTACCATTTCGTGTACCGCTGTCGGTCCAAACGACAGAGGCCGCCGCACGACCGGCAGCGTGTTCGCACGGCACGTTTCCCGCGCTTTCTTATAGAAATGCCGAAACCACGAAGTTATGGTGCAGTGGATGGGTGAAGGCACAAAACAAATGAAAACTTGTTATTGTTTCATTGCCGAAGGACAAACAATTATTTATGTAGTAAGTAATGGTATAAAATTTGATACAAGTGGGTACTTATACAAAATTTCATCTACAAATTGACACCGTTTATTTTATTTAGAGTAATGGTGAAAGAGAGGAAATACTAGGTATGTAAATGTTCTTTACAAAATCGAAAATACCTACGCTATAATCACCTACAAAATTTTAATAATAATAGCCGTTGTTCGCAGTGAAGAGAAATGTATGTGAGTACTTATACTCACGCAAAGAGTTGCAGATTGTGTGACAGTACGTACAAGCGCATCATCTAAAGAAGGCGCTAGGGTTGTTCTTAAGATGATTTTGGTAATAAAACGAATGTTGCGAAATAACCATATTTGTATTTGCTAAATACCTATATATACACGAGTCAGTTAGTAAATACATATTGTTAACATATTTAATAAAATTAACAATAAGTATGTAATATGTTATAAAAAGAAATAAAATGTATAATAATAGTACGTAGTAGGGGCTTATTGCCTATTTCCGCTTATCGGGCACAATACCAGACAATACAGTAAGTACGTCCATAAGATTCTGACATTAAGTAGATTTTACTTACTAAAAACAACATTTATATTTATTTCTACTAACAACCTAAACTTATCAATTCATAAAGTATACTAAAAAGTCTTGTCAACTATCGATATTTTCCGTTAGTTATTAACCAGCACTATTGCACATTGATAATTACTTGCGCTGAGTTGAATAAAAATATACTTTTTTTTTATTTATGAGCGCAACTAATGGTTGCGCTTTGTGGTAAAATTTTGCTGCGCTTCTTTGGTTGCGCTCAAAAATAGTTGCGCTTTTAGGAATACCTCCATTTATAAATACCACGTCGACGAAGATTTGTTTATTTATTTAATATCTATAAACAAATGCTTTGCGCATATTATTTTGTGAGATTTAAGCTTATCCATTTTGAATAGCTATTACATACATACATACATAGACTCACGCCTGTTTCCCGAATAGCTATTATGGCATAATATTGTACCAAACAACGTAAAGGCGAAAATATAAACAAAACTAAATAATTATATTCAGTGTTACATCAAAGCAAAATTACGACCACGATTTTGCTTAATCCTATTTGAAATTCTAAATACTACAATAAACATCCACCGCGAAATGCAAATGTTTTACAATGCGATAGACTGAGCTAAATTAGAAATCATTTCGCTTCAGATGTTTTTATAAAACAAGGACGCTTTCTGTGATGTAATTGTTATTCGCCGGCCTTCTGGTATACTGTATATGTGTGCATTTATTTGAATCTTTATATCTGTGGACTGTTCTGCACCAGTTTACATATATTTAACTGCCAGGTTTTTGGAAAATTTATCCCAGAAGGCCAATTCTGGTAATTATATTTGTTCAAATTCCAATATCGATCTAGTCTCGGCGTCATAAATGGTATTCTCGTAACTTAACTGACACTTGAATGAGATCGGGACTACATCGAAAGTTGAACCAAGTGTGAACTAGTGTCAACGGTATTCTGCTAATTATTAGTAGAGCAGGTAAGGTATTTCTAGTTTTTGCACAATGATACCATCGTACATAATATAACTGAACTATGTAGGTACTTAATAGTAATTTAAGCGACATCTCCAAAGTTGTTTCAAACTTTTAAAAATAAATAATAAACAAGTTTCGCGCAAATCAAAAATTCAAAACCTTAGACCATATTACTATAAGCCCCACGGAGAATATAAAATTGACATTTTGACGTTTCGTTCGTTGCGTGATGCGTGGGGTAATTTTGCGGCATAGTCAAAACACCCATATTTTTATAATGTTCTATTTTCATCTAAAATTATTGAATACCTATTGAAAATAATTTACACGATCCAAGGAACCAATATATTTACTTGCCGAAATTTTATTACTTAGTTGTATATTAATTTTAATTTGGCATGGAAACGTATTGGCATCCAATAACCATTCCTATTAATGTATTTTCCCATACAAAGGCAAAATTCATGTTTTTGTTTTTGAGTTTCTGACATTACCTCTGAGATTAACAAGAGATTACAAATTGATTATATCGAAATTATACTGTAGGGAGATTAAGTGGAGCAGAATACCAATTGTGAGTCAATTCAAAATTAAATCGCAGTTCAGTCAAAATTCAGTGTCAGTGTCTATTAAATACGAGAATTGGCCTTCAGGTCTACTACATACACAAGACTTTGAAGAGCTTTTATCGATTTTAAACTTTTGTGATTTGTATAAAACATACAAAATAAATTAGCGAGTCTTAATCGCGTACAATTAACCTGACTGACTGATCAGTCTCTCCGCGACCACGCTCGGTGCAAGACGAGCGAAACGTCAACAAATAGGTATTATATTTTATATAAGGCTAGAGGTATTGGTCGATGAAAGCCTTAATGAGGGGATCTCTCCCATTAGCCTTGAAGAGAAAACTCATGGACATGTGCATTCTTCCCACCCTTACCTACGGAGCACAAACATGGTCATTGACTAAAAAACAAAAATCTGCACTCGGGGTCTGCCAGAGGTCAATGGAACGTAGTAGATAGATAGATAGATAGATATACGCTTTATTGTACACCAATATAGCATTAAACAGTACATATTTTATAAAGAGACTTAAAACTACGATAATGTACAATCGGCGGCCTTATCGCCTAGGGCGATCTCTTCCAGGCAACCTTGAGGTGGACAGGAATGACATGAGCAAAAATGTGGAGCGGTGGTGTAGTTGCTAAAAATAATACGAAAATCTTAGATACTATATACATACATACATAGTATTTTGGGAGACAAGCTTACTGACCGCATCAAAAACTCAATACTACGTTCCAGAACACAAATCATTGATGTAGGCAACTCAGCTGCCAAACTGAAATGGACCTGGGCCAGCCACGTTAGCCGTATGCCAGCACCGGTATGGGCGGGCACAACCACAAGGTGGATACCCAATAGCAGGAAACGGTAACGGGGAAGGCCTCAGAGGAGATGGCGCGATGAATTATACAAAGTTGACTGCAGCTGTGGGAGTTCCTATATAGGACAAACGAAACGCACCATCTCTTGCCGGATAAAGGAACACATCAGAGCAGTCAAAAATAACGAGCCACATAAGTCAGCTATAGCTCAACACCTTTTAGACTCGGGTACTGACCACTGGATTGAGTTACACAACCCTCAGGTGCTTTCGACAGAACGCCACTACATACCTCGAATGGTTATGGAGGCTATTAATATCAAAAAGTTTAATAATTTCAATAGAGAGGATGGGTTTCAACTGTCGAGTATCTGGCATCCAGTGGTGCGTCTATGTAAAATCCGTGAAACGGAAAAACTCAAACCGCGAGCTGACGTAGTGAGTGTAGTATGTCGTGATCGTGTACAGTGCGATAGTGAAAACAGTGGCAGTGGTGTTGTACGCAAAAAACGAGTAAGAAAGCGGGTAGACCGTTATACTTGCTCGTAACATTCATCCACCCGCAATACCCTCAGTACATCCGTGAACATGGCGCTTGCAACAGTGCCGAAATATCGGTTACTCCAAACAAAGGTACGTGGTATATATCCTGAAAGACAATTTAAATCAAGAATTAGACCCCTTTAGGAAGGATTGGCAAGAGCTCGCTTCTGATCGCGACAAGTGGAAGATGGAAGGGGAGGCCTTTGCCCAGCAGTGGGACATAAATTAGGCTTCTAATAATAATAATAAGGCTAGAGAAAGCCCGCAGCTACACCCTTACATTATTTAAACTTAACCGTTTGATTCCGATTTGATTTTCGGGAAATCCCTTCTCCTATTCCCTTCATGCTGTGACGGCCGGTGTCATGTCAAACTGTCATCCCTTGCTGTCACCACTACGGTTGTCAAGGACTACTGACGTCTACACGACAAACTAGCCGGTCGTCAAACACAATAATTAGCAAAGAGGTTTGAAGACTATTTTATTATTTGGAAATGACAGTTTTTTAGTTCGATGACGTATACACTCTGTCAAGTGTTCGCCGAATTCACCGGTCATTGACAACAAGGCAATGACCGTGCGGATAACACATCCCGTTCACGTTCTGAGGGCGTGGGTTCAAATCTCAGTCATAACAGTTTTTGGTTTTTATGAAATTTGGAAAATGTTTATAAATATTTGGCAAATATTTAAAAAAGGATTATTTAAATATTTCGAACAAAAATTAGAAAATTCTAGAAACTTCAGAAAGGAATGGAAAGGTTAAAAAGAGACAGGACATGAAAAAACAATTGAATAATGAAATGACAATCGAAATTAGTGGATCTAGAACATTCCTAGGGGTATATAAGGCGGTGTAGACGCGCTGAGCGCCACTTTAAGTTGAGAAGTGGTAAAGTGGAGAAGAAAAGGAAGAAGTAAAAAGGAGAAAGAAGTCGTAGTGAAATAAAGTGAAGTGAAAGTATAGTGCAGTGAAGTGCAGTGCAACAGACGTTAGTGTTGGTGCTGTCTGCGTCGAAATCGAACGACGCGTCGTGTGTGTGAAGTCGAATAAAGTGTCATCAGTGCTACTCGGTATTTCCTTCCAATCCCGTTACCCCGTCCGTAACAATACCAAATGTTAGCTTCCTGCGACTATACTTGAAGATATATATATATAGCTGAAGCTTGTCTATCATCAGTCAGTAACACAAGATTTTTACATAATATACTGATACTAGAAGATGCACGCAGGTACGCCCTCACATTTTTTAAACATTTTCCATTTTTTCGATCCCTTGAGAATTTCAGGTAAAATCTTCTTGGTGTACCTTCTTGATCTCTAAGAAAATGCATGCCAAAGGAGAATGGCAGGCATGTATGGGACTTTTGTATCGCTAAAAAAGTTGATGTTCTAACTTCTTTGTATATTTATTTAATAAATAATATCATGAAGAAGCCCAGTTTTAATTATTAGATTTTTAGAACATGGGGATAAGAAGTTATTTCAATTTGTTATATGTTTGAAAGGTTACGTTTTTATCGCCATGTTTGACACTTCTGACAGGTGTCACAATTGAGCTGTCATTGTAAAATAATGAATTAGGTAGTGAAAACAGATAACATAGTAGGTACATACGGCGTGTTATCGTGTAATTATTTTTATTCCATAAAATGCTTGGGTATGCCAACGTTATAAACAACGAGGATATCCACCGAGTCCTGTATTTACCTGTTCTTGCCAATTAATGGTACTTACCAAGGTATTTACTGATCGCTACGAGATTCTTAAGAAAATAGACTTTGCATTAGCGCACTAAACTGTGGAATGATATGGAACGGGCCTACAGTGTTTTTGATAACCTTGTTTAATTAAAATCTCTATAGATATAAGTACCTATATCATCTTCATCATCATCATCCTAGCGCTGTCCCGGTTGCGTTCCAAAACCTACGACTTGGAGCCCGGGGTCCACTTTCCGACTGTCTCCTCCCCTTCGCACGGTCTTCACCATCCCTGGTGTTTAGTTGATATAAGTACCTATATATCAAGATATAAAATCGGACTAATGGGGCTTCTCCAATTAGTAAGAGTTCGTATCTCAATTTTTTTACCTATTGTCATTGGCAGATTGGCAGAGGCTCATAGCGTGATATTATATAGCCTATAACCTTCCTCGATAAATGGGCTATCTAACACTCAAAGATTTTTTTTAATCGGTCTAGTAGTTCCTGAGATTAGCGCGTTCAACCAAACAAACAAACTCTTCAGCTTTATATATTAGTATAAGATGAGCCCGCGGTTACACCCGCGTTATTTAAGGCTGCTGCTGCGCTCTCGTGGCACATAGCATGATGTTATAGCCTTCCTCGATAATGCATTATCTAAAACTGAAAGAATTTTTTAAATTGGTCCAGTAGTTCCTGAGATTAGCGCGTTCAACCAAACAAACAAACTCTTCAGCTTTATATATTAAGTATAAGATACATAGCTATATGTATATAAAATATTTACTTGAATCTATACATACATTATTTCTGTCATAATAGAAAAATAAAGGGGAAATAATACTGTTTAGTTTTTAATACTAATCATTTATTTTTTAAACACAATCATATTATTCTTAGAATTACATCATCCAAGAAGGGAGCCGGCCGGGGTCAAGCCTTCGTGGCGAGCATATCCCAAGTTCCAAACTATGCTCATTACATGGGAGCAACATCCTACTGTTCTTAAACCAACAATACAGTTGCAACAATAACTTTTAATTGCATCCCGCCCATTCATGTTTCTTTCTGCGACTATAAAAACAAAATATGTTTTATTTGAAGAATGGCGGGATTTAATTTTTGCACGAATCAACAAAGGATCTATTCCCTCTAAACCATCTAATCGGTCACGTGATACTTCTATTGTATAAACACCATGAAAACGAAAATGCTCACCCACATAAGATCTCGCCTGTCGTAATTGATATATGCCACATGCGAATAAAGTTAAATCTTCCATGGTTAGCCGCGGAAATGACATGGTTGTTGCGTCGATGGGTACAAATAAGGAACCGCGCCTGTTTAGATTATTTTGTAATACTAAATCAGCAATAGTATTTGTTAAGAACAATCTATCAAAGATAGCAGTAACAAATTGATCTGCATTTTCATTGTCCGTAAATGGTGAAGTAAAATGGTTTAGTAAGGCTGCTGCTATTTTAAAATCTGTCATTAATAAAACTAAGGCACACAGTGTAGTAAATGAAATTGAGATTAAGCAACATAAATGCGTAATAAAAAAAGGGACAATACCGTACTACTTTCAAATTAGTAAAAATTGTAACAATAAACAAAATATAATTACTAATAATCCCTGCAACAACCAGGCTCAAATGTTACTGAATTCAACAACACCCACAAATAATGAATGTATTTTTTTTTCGAACCTAAGCAAATACACACTCTGACATTATTCCACCAAAACATTCATGGCTTAATCTGTAAAAAGGAACTATTAGAAATAACTTTAAAGGAAATTAGGAACAAATGTATACCTGACATACTGTGCTTCTCTGAAACCTTTGTCAAATTAGGCACCGAAAAATCTATAAATATTGTAAACTACGAACTTGCATCCTTTTATAGTAGACAGAATAAAAGAGGTGGTACATGCATATTGGTAAAGAAGGGCATTGCTTATAAAAAACTAACCTGCTTTGATGAATTTACATCAATTCATCATTTTGAACTTTGTGCTATCAAACTATTAAAAAACAATATTATAATAATTTGCATTTACAGAATACCTTCAAAAAAGAGTTCTCATCTAAATTATTTTCTTGACAAATTAGATTTAATGCTTTATAAATACTTGACTAAACATTCAAAAAATAAAATAATTATTACTGGTGACCTAAATATAAACATGCTTGACCAAAAAAATCAAAATACTATTAAATTAACGGGTATAATGCAAAAATTTAATTTAATTTCACATATAATTGATGCAACTAGGGGTAAATCCTGTCTGGATTTGATTTTAAGCAATATTACCAAAGCTTCAGGTTCAGTTCTAGAATTATGGTTGTCTGATCATAATACTGCTCAAATCCTTACTTGTCCTGTGGAGCACAAAGAAAAAAATCCAGACTATCTTTATATTTTTAAGAGGTGCTATAGTACTGAAAATACAATGAAGTTCAAACAATATCTGACTAGCTTACAATACTTGCACCTCTATAAACAAACTGATTTAAATATAGCATTTAACGAATTTTATGATTTCTTTTGTTTGCTTTACTACCTATGCTTTCCTATTAATAAAGTAAGAATAAATCTAACTAAAAGAATCAATTGGTTATCAAAGGGTCTAAAGTTAAGCAGCAAAAATAAAAGAAAATTGCGATATAAATACTACTCGACTCGCTCGATAATAGATAAGGAGAAATACTTGAGTTATAATAAATTACTAAAAAAATGTATAAATTGTGCTAAAAAAAATTGCAATCAAAATTATATAATAAATAGTAAAAATATTTGCAAAGCAACCTGGAAGGTTATCAAATCTGAAACTGATTCTTCCCAGAACAATAATTATATAACAAATATACTCAATGAACAAAACATAGAAACTACAGATCCTCTAGAAATAGCAACTTGTTTTAATAAACACTTTATTTCATCTACTTATCAAATTAATAACACACTTCAAAACACACAATTAAAAAATGGGCAGCCACATTCTATTTTCCTATCACCAATAGATGAAACTTATATAACCAAAACCATAATGTCTCTTGCAAACACCACTTCTGAAGGGTATGATTCTGTATGTACCAAGATATTAAAAGCGTGTAGTCATGAACTCAGCCCAATACTAACTTTTCTAGTTAATTTGTCACTAGAAACAGGCTGCTTTCCGGAAAAGCTTAAACTATCGATGGTCAGACCTTTGTATAAAAAAGGTAACAGGAGTAACATGTGCAATTATAGACCAATCACATTACTGCCAGTCATCTCCAAAATATTTGAAAAGGTTATGCATGATAAATTAACATCTTTTTTTAATAAACATAATATAATAAAAAATAATCAATACGGTTTTCAAAAAAGTAAATCTACAACAGGCGCGGCCTTTGCTTTAGTAAACAATATATTACAAAACCTTAATGATAAAAAATACACAACAGTTGCTTTTCTAGACATGTCTAAAGCGTTTGACTTTGTTTCGCATAGTCTACTTTTAAAAAAATTAGAAAACATCGGTATTAGAGGACAAGCCCAAAATTGGCTGAAAACTTATTTAGAAAATAGACTCCAATGTGTAGAAATCGCCCAACTGAACGAAAAAGGATCCGTTCAATCATACAGGTCTGATTACGATAATAATAAATTTGGAGTCCCACAGGGGAGCGTGCTTGGTCCTCTTTTGTTTTTGATATATATCAATGATTTACCTGACATTACGCATCATAAAACAATACTATTTGCAGATGACATTTCAATTATAATAACTACTAATAAAGACATGACAATTGCACAGCATGAAACTAACATTAATGATACACTGACATTAGTTATAAATTGGTTGAACAATAATAATTTACAAATTAACATCTCAAAAACAAATTTAATTAATTTCAATAATTTTAAACACAATACTCTGAATCTTAATTACAATGGACATATACTATTAAATAATGATAAAGTGACATTTCTTGGTATAATTATTAATAATAAACTAAACTGGAAAGAACATATCGAAAAAATTTGCAGTAAATTGAATGGATTCTCATTTGCGCTGTACAAACTTGCAAAGGTTGCAAGTAAACATGCAGCATGTATGGCCTATTTTGCATATATTGAATCTGTGATACGGTATGGCTTGTTGATATGGGGAAACGGCACAGATATAAATAAGGTCTTTATTGCCCAAAAGAGGTGTATAAGGGCTATCTGTGACATTGCGCCGGACGTTTCCTGTCGTCCTTATTTTGTCAATCTAGGAATACTGCCTTTGCCTTGTTTATATATTTTAGAAGTCGGAAAATTCGTCAAACAAAATCAGAATTTATTTAGCCTTGCCAAAAATGTAACAAAAAGAAGTAATATACGTAACCCAGATAGATTAGTTCTTAAAATGATACCAAAAAGTTCACGCTTTAAAAATAATTGTTATGCTATGTGTGTAACAATATATAACAAAATTCCAATGCACATAAAAGAACAAAATTTATCAAAATTCACAAGGGATTTGAGAAATTGGCTACAACAACAAATGTTTTTATTCACTTAAAGAGTTTCTGGATTGGAAATAGTACTGGTATACGCGCAAAATTATAACTTTTACCTATTGCTTAAACGTATTTCATTTATTAATATGACCACAGTATAATTAGAATAAAAATATATATTTGCATGCTATGATCTATGGCTAAATGGGCTTGTTCTTAATATTATATTATTATTTGAATGCAAACATCTTATGTAACCCTATTTACAGTGAATAAATGATTTGAATTTGAATTGAATTGAATAAGTGAGGACAGGCGCGGTTAAAATATTCATGCCGGAATATTTTAAAATCTCTTTTAAAACGGCCATTCACAGCTTCCACTACCCATCTAGTAATAGTAACACAACGTGATCTATTAGCTTCAAGAGTAGTGAGCTGTGATTGGCTGTCTTCTTTTGTTTCTGGCATATGCCCTATATAACCTTTGTCATGTAAGCTATCCATGGAGTCACGAAAACCACGATCAAGAATAAAAACATCATTTTCATTGTGAAATCTATTAAAGTCTTCCTCATTCAATAAATCTCGCATTATGGCAGCATCATTTGTGGTAGCACTATATGGTCCTCGTAGATCTATAATATATCCATTAGAAGTACACATTATAAATGGTTTAACTAAATTCCTATACTTATGTAGGGAATATGTATCCTTTTGAAATAAATAATTACTACTTTTCTGTGTATATATGTATGTTGCATCAGCTAAAGTGATTGCTGGTTTTTGTTCAAAAGGTGCATCAGGCTTACCAAAAATTTGCTCAGCAATATAGGGCCTCCGCATACTAGCTTCTTTTAGCATCGGCGACCGGCGATTCAGTCGCTTTTTAGCATCCAGATGCAGCGTCCGAATTCGTACACCGCACACTGGAAAATGCCGATCGCGGCGACTGTCACTTAAAATAATAACGTAGGGATCGTCCATTAATAGCGTGATTTTATGTCTTTTCAATTTTAAACTTACTCTGTGATGATGATACCTGGGTAGGTTTGAGGCTTTACCACCTCTGCTCATTCTTTCAAAAGTCAGTTTCAAAAGTATTTTTATACAAAGTAAAAAAAAATATTTTATCCAAAAAAGACATTGCGAGCTACTGGTGTCAAAATTGAAGCTAAAATAAAAAAATATTACACCCATTCTCTTCATCTCTTACCTGACTTCAATTTGTTTGGGTCGGCGCTGTATGGACATACATTCTCTTCCATACTTCTCTGTCACCAGTCATCCGATCACTTCCCCCTTTTCTTACATATCTATTCTCACACAGTTATTCTATCTTTTATTTGGTTGCCCCCTCCCTTTTCCTCTCTACCCTTCTATTTACCACTTGTTTACCTAAATACATAATTATCCACTCTTCTCATAAGATGTTTCTAAAATGCAAATCTTTTCATCCATGGACGCTACTTGCTGATTACTTTGATAGGTATTTTCTCTATTTTGGCATGGTAATAAATTATAAATATATCATGCATACTTTTAAAATAGCGTGACCTTTAAGAACGCTATTTTAAAAGTATACTGGCTCATTTAAATCTTAACTCGCAATAATTGCAATTCGATCTTGCAAAATATAAAAGCATATCACACATAAAGAATTCCAGAAATGAATCAGAAAATTCAGATACCGCTGTACCTACTTAAAAAGAAAATATCCAGACCAAACTGAGGACATCCTCCTTTTTGAAGTGGGTTGATTAAAGCATCCTAGAGCATCCAAAAGCAACGAAAGATCTTAATACAGGACTTTTCTGAATCCCTGCCAATCGAACGAACGATCGTTATTTTATGATGCGTATAGGATAAAAATCTCTGGCTCATGAAAAACAAGGACACTTGATATCTGTCTACACTTATTTGTACCTTCCACCTATCAAGACTCACGTGATTAAAAGACGACTCCTTACTATAGGTTGTCACTTATTTTTAACCCTTAAATAACACCGTGGGGTATTAAAATTCTTCACCCCAGGGGCACAACTTGTATTTTTTTTGCGATGGTAGTATCATCTCCTCAAGTTGTCAGTCACGTGGCGTTAAAAAAAACTTCCATCTAGTCTGCTTAGCTATGTGAGAAAATTACCCCAGGGTGTCAGTTACGCATGCATTAATTTCTCATCAATTCAGTCAAATGTTTGATAAACTAAGTATACTGAGCCCTGCGAAGCTCCTTTTTTGGGTGCAGCGTCACAAGAAAACCTAAGATAACCTATTAAGTTTTCTGAGTGGATAAGTTTCCGGAACGGACGAGACTTTTCATATTAAATGATATTTGTAGAACGATCATTAATTTGGTGTACAATTAGTAATTTAATGAAAGAATAAAGTTTTTTAATATAACGCACTTTAGTGTTATTTAAAATTTTTGATGCTTTGTTAAAAATAAATAAATGTAAACTACAAAAATAATTTATTTTGTACAATACAACTTTTAATAGCCATTTGGAGTAATTTTACCCGTTTATTTATCATTCTTTAACCGAAAATAACGATGTTATTATAGGGTTTGACTAGTGACTGGCTTAAACAGAATAAATGTCGATAAAATTATGACAGCGCTTATAATAAATATGTAAGTTTTCATTAAGGCAGTACAAGACCTAGGGTGATGTACTAGATTTTGACGAGGCGATTCTTATCAAAGGTTATGATAAAGCTACATTACCTACTGCTTTCTTTATACCGATGAAAATATTAAGCAAGCTAAAGTCAGTATTTTTTACCTACATCCAAAAACCAGTTCTCGTATTACTTTCAGTGAGCATCATCTATCAATTCATACGTTAATCTTAATACGAAGAAATGAGTGCAGTACTGTCCATGCCATCTATTGTTTAGAGCATAAAATGTAGAGTACTAGGTACTTGCCAGTTTTCGATAGGATAAGTCTTTTAATAATAGAACATAATTTAACATTATTGTAACGAACATCATTTAATTATACTGGTATATTTATGTTTTTTTATAGAAACCTATATTACTGATATTGTACAATTGTTGTATTACAACGTTAAAAAAATAAATGAATTTATCGATATACGACTCGGCCGATCACCAACAATACACTACAGCACTACGGTCGCCGCGTCCGAACACAGGAAGCCGCTAAAACGCGATGCAGCATCGATACAGTTGCAAAATCGCCGGTCGCCGATGGTAAAAGAAGCTAGTCGGCGGTGGCTCTATATTGTGACGGCCAGTGTCATGTCAAATCGTCGTCACGAAACACAATAATTAGCAAAGAGGTTTGAAGACTATTTTATTATTTTGAAATGAGTTTTTAGTTCGATGACGTATACACTCTGTATCAAGTGTTCGCTAAATTCACCAGTCATTGACAACAAGGCGATGGCCGTGCGGATAACGCATCCCGTTCACGTTCTGATGGCGTGGGTTCAAATCCCAGTCATAACAGTTATGTGGATTTTGGTTTTTATGAAATTTGGAAAATGTTTATAAATATTTGGCAAATATTTAAAAAAAGATTATTTAAATATTTCGAATAAAAATTAGAAAATTCAAGAAAGTTCAGGAAGGAATAGAAAGGTTAAAAAGAGACAGGAGATGGAAAAACAATTGAATAACGAAAAGACAATCGAAATTAGTAGATCTAGAACATTCTTAGGGGTATATAAGGCGGTGTAGACGCGCTAAGCGCCAGTTTAAGTTGAAAAGTGGTAAAGTGAAGAAGAAAAGGAAGAAGTAAAGGAAGAAAGAAGAAGTAGTAAAAAAGTGAAGTGAAAGTATAGTGCAGTAAAGTGCAGTGAAGTGCAGTGAAGTGCAGTGAAAATTGCAGTGCAAAAGACGCTAGTGTTGGTGCTGTCTGCGTCGGAATTAAACGGCGTGTCGTGTGTCAAGTCGAGTAAAGTGTCATCAGTGCTACTCGGTGTTTCCTTCCATCCCGTTACCCCGTCCGTTACAATATGAAGTTTGTCTGATCACTTGCTCCCTTCTTAAATGAGTAAACCCTATGTACTGGGGTACATAATCATTTAACAATATATTTCTAGCCGTGTTAATAAGGGTTTCTAAAGTTCTTCTTGGAACTTGAAATAGGCAAGATAACCTATCCCCCGAGTCTCCTGTACATAATATACTGATACTAGAAGATGCACGCAGGTACGCCCCCACATTTTTTAAACATTTTCCATTTTTTCGATCCCTTGAGAATTTCAGGTAAAATCTTCTTGGTGTGCCTTCTTGGTTTCCAAGAAAATGCATGCCAAATTTCAGCTGATTGCGCTTTATCGTTTTGGCTGTGCGTTGTCGGTCAGTAACGGAAAAAAAATATAACTACAGAGATTAAAGATTTTGCGAATTGATAGGTTTATGCGAACCTGAAATATTCAATGTTAATGTTTTGTCTGAACCCACCCCACATAATAAAATGAAGCCCCACCGCGTCCTGTATATCTGTATGAGCGCGATAAACTTAAAAAGTATCGTATATAGTTAAATAAATAAAAGTATGTATGTATGTTAATACATACTCTGGATATGGAATTATACAACAATAGATAGTGTGATTCCTGAGGAAGGTTTAAGTGTACAATTCAAGAGGGCGGAGCCACGGGCCAAGTGTAGTATTTAAACAAAATTAATCACTCAATTATAACTTTTACACTTATGTTTATTGCAAATAAATTACGGTTGACAAGATGTATCGTATCAAGGCCTTGTCCTAGCGGCAATCTTACAAATAAGGAATCAGTGCACATCTCGAGAAGAACAAAGGTGGCATCGATTGTCCGTTGACAGCATATTGCCTTTCCAAGTAGCTTACAAACGATTCACTGAAAGCGTACTAGAATAGATCTTCCAAGATTGCATTGAATATTTTTTTAAACTAGGTTCGGTTCATCTATCCTTTTAATACCTTTAAACGAGCAATTCTTGAATATAAATATATAGGTAATCTCAATTTAGGCTCCTAGCAAGCTCCAACAATTTGCATGAAATATGTATTGTGTGTTTGTGGGGTTTTGGGAGTGATAAATCGATCCAGCTAGGATTCATTTTTAGTAAATACGATTTACTAAAAAATAATAACATGGAAAGCTCGGTTACACACCTGTGTTGCAATTGCAAGTACCTACTTGCAATTATTACAAGGTAAAGAGTTTCAACTCTGTTTTCGGAATTGATACATAATTGCCAAAATATTAGTATAATTTTTTACCAAAGTCCTTTGTGATAACCTTGTCTTTTTAAATCACAATATAATTATTTTATACTAAGTCTAAAGCCTACCACATTTCACCGAATTCTGTCAAATTCTAAATGAACAGGAATGTTCATTTAGAAATATAACATGGATTCAATTACAGCAGCACTGATCAGTAATAGGAATATTATCGAACATTGAAATTCCGTAAACATACGTCGTACGCATAGCAAGGAATTAGACGTGTTACTGGTTTACTAAATTATAACTGAAAAAATTAAATACTTTGTCATTCTAAACAAGTGCTTCAGACAAGTCCATTAAGCTCTCAATTTGGTTAAAAATATCTGTCGCTTTGTGTTACCTCTCAAAGTTAATAAATCAGCAAGTGACGTCGTGCGACTAACATCTGCTAGCGGGAGACCCTTTCCCCTTCACCGCTGCGATAAGAGAAGTCCTTTCATAATAGCCGTCACTTTCGCACACTCGCCGGAGTACATCGAAACACATTGACAATGAATCGCTGCGCGGCTTGTCAAGAAGCTATACATAATGAACAATATATCAATTGTCAACGCTGTATGCAGAAATATCACAATCTATGCCTCAATTTTGATGAAAATAACATCGAACTATTATCTCCGGAATTCAGGAAGACCTGGAGCTGCCCTAGTTGCCTCTGTAAACAAAAAAAAAGGAGATAACTCAAATGATCTGGTGTGCCCTTCTACACCGACTAATCAAAGTGAATTTGCGTTTAATGTGACACGCCGTAAAACAAATAAAGCCGAGTCCACCGCATCGGGTCGTTCTACGCCGGTAGTGCTCTCCGACAATAACTTGAGTAACATACGTGATACAGTTCGTGTAGAAATGCGTGAAGTGTTGCGAGAGTACATGTCTGATTTTAATACCTCCATAAATACCCGCTTTAGAGAATTATCGGAACAAATAAATGAATTTAAAGATTCCTTAAATTTTCTTAGTACACAGTTTGATAAATTGAATTCAGATATGTCTTCTAATAACACCGAAATTAGACATTTGCGTTAAGAAAACGAAAGTCTTCGCCAAGTTGTCAACAATTTGTCAACACGTTTTTATCAACTCGATCAGTTGTCCCGTGCTACCGACCTCGAAATTCAATGTGTGCCCGAATATAAGACGGAAAATGTTGTAAGCATTGTCAAACAGATTGCTACTGTAACCAACATAAAAATTGATGATTGTGATATTTCCTATAGCTCGAGGGTTGCGAAACAAAATGCAGGAAGCGGTCGCCCACGTAATATTTTGGTAAAATTCAATACCCCACGTACTCGTGACTCGTACTTAGCGTCGGTAATAAAATATAATAAAGATCATCCGACCGACAAGTTAAATACTAGTCACTTGGGTATTGCGCTCGATCCCAAGCTACCAGTGTATGTGACGGATAATCTATCACCAGAGAATAAGTCGTTGCATGCTGCCGCCAGAATACGTGCAAGGGAACTAAATTATAAGTTCGTTTGGATTCGCGGTGGACGTATTTATTTGCGTAAAACTGAGTCGTCAGAAACAATATTAGTCAAGAACGTAGGGGTCTTGAATAAACTGTAATATTAGGTTACTTGATACTTAATTTGCTTTTTATGTAATACACTTGATACATTTATCATTATAATTTAATTATGCATAAAGAAATCAGTTTTTATTTACAAAATGTTAGAGGTCTACGCACTAAAACTGTCAATTTATACAAAAATACAATTTCTAGCGATTGCGATGTAATTATACTGTGTGAAACATTGTTCAATGACAGTATATACAGCTCGGAATTATTTTGCGATGACTACATTGTTTACAGACGAGACAGGGAATCATCTTATTTTCACAAAAACAAAGGCGGAGGCGGTGTGCTTATAGCGGTGTCCCGTCGGTTTCCATCGGTGAGGCTAACTGGTCTAACTGTGAGAGCAAATGTGAGAATATCTGGGTGAAAATAACAGTCAATGAATCCAAATCAGTGGTTTTGTGTGCCGCCCATCTGCCACCGCCCATATAGTTTGACATTTTACAACATTTCTTGGAGAACGCTAGCAATGTCATCAATTCTTACGAAAACGTCTTGATATGTGGTGACTTTAACCTAAGTGGTCTTTGCTGGTCAGGAAGTCCAGGCCTTCCATTAGCTGCCTCATATGCCACAAATAGTGTTGTCAATTCTTATTTTCTAGACTTTAATAATGAAAATGCACTCAATCAGTATAATTACATACACAACCACCTTAATAAAATCTTGGACTTGATACTTGTAAATACAACTATCGTGGACATAAGATCATCAGAACACCCTATTACAAATATCGATAGTTATCACCCTCCCATAGAATTTTCTATCCCGAGTTCTAAAAGTGTTAGCAAAGGCTTAGGCGTCAATAGTAGTTCTCAAAGAATTAATTTTTATAAAGGTGATTACAATAAAATTTGTGAGTATCTTGACAGTATATGCTGGGACAACGAATTTTGATGCTGTGACACGGTTGACGACATGGTGAACAGTTTTTATAAAGTAATCAATCTAGCTATAAAAAATGTATCCCCTCTACGAAACTAAGATCTTTGAAAGCGCCACCCATTTGGTTCACTCGCGAGTTAAAATTACTACTTAAAGAAAAAAATAAATATAGAATTAGATATGCAAAATATAAAAATCCTTTAGATAAAATTGTGTATTCGTCTTTAAAGAAAAGGAGTATCAATGTTATTAATAAATGTTACAATAGCTACATCACACACATTGAATCTTCTATAAAAGAAAATCCGAAGGTGTTTTGGTCCTTTTTAAAGCAGAAGAAAGCTAATTAAAGTTCATACCCGTCAAAAATGTATCATAAAGATACTATAAGTACTACTGGTCCAGCCATCTGTGAAATGCTTGCATCTTATTTTTCGTCTGTATTCGAACCTCCTACCCCTTCTGGGTTGAGTGCAAACACCAACGTTCTAGTACTGTCAACTAATTACATTATGTAAAATTACTTTGACTGAGGATCTTATTCTCAAAGGTCTTAAAAGATTGGACAAGAACAAAGGTCCTGGTTCGGATGGAATACCATCAATTTTTGCTAGTAATTGTGCCAATTTTTTATCTTATCCTTTGCCTATTATATATAACAAGTCATTATCCACCGGCACCTTTCCCTCCGTTTGGAAAAACGCACTAATAACTCCTATCTACAAGTCAGGGGATGTCGAACTTGTAACCGGCTACAGACCTACATCCATTCTACCAGTTCTTGTCAAGCTGTTTGAGTCACTGATACTTCCATTCATTACCTGGCAAATTAAACCTTTAATTACATCTAATCAGCATGGCTTTTGTGGCAGTCGTTCTACCACAACTAATCTGATCTCTTTTACAAACGACTTAATTGCATCTGTAATGTTGGGGTTTGTGAGAGTGAAACAACCACATCGGTCAACCTATCTTTAATGAATAATAATCAAACATACAATATAAAATGCGCACATCGCGGAAAGGCAAGTCAGCAAAATATGTATCTATCGTTATAAGGAATCGTACAGAATATACTTATTGCTATTAAGGAGCATATATACTTATTAATTATTACACTTCACCTCCCACGGAAAAAAAAAAACAAATAATTAAATGCGTTTTTTTACAAATGAAAATTATTTATATTACTTTTACGCATAAAAAATATAGAACGTAATACAGACAATACAATTTCGTATCAATGCCTCTAGTAAACATGTTAACATTACCCTGGGTATCCATCTTACCTTTTTTTTTTTTTTGGTTTCGGGTTGGAAAATCCTCATGGAGTCCCTCCGCCCTGGGGGATGGGCGAAGGGGACTGTCAGACTCTTACTGACTAAAAACCAACCCGTGTGCCTCATGTACCCGTGTGTCGGAGGGTCGAGTTTCGCCCAAGCATACGTCGCAACCCCCCGACGGGTATCGGCCCGCCAGATGGTTAGGCGGGCCCCGAACAAAACCCCTTGGCGGCGGATTAAGGTGTTGGGCTCCGCCGCCAAAACATCCAGCGGCTGCAGAGGATAGGGAGGACGGCAACGCAACACCGCATCTCCTCTTCCTCTGCGGCCTCACCGCGACGCATCGAATGGTGCGCCCCCATTTGGTCGCGGGAGATAGGGCGCGCGGCAACGTAACACCGACACGCCTCTCCTCCCGCGACCGCGCCCGACTGCGAGGGACAGACAGAACTGTCCCCCGCACCCGCACCGTTGGACGCATCCTGCGCAGGCCCACTGCCAAGCCCACGCGGAGCGTCCACTCCAGGGATCCCTCTTAGCTTCACCGCGAGGCTCCAATCCACGGTTACTGAGCCCCCCCACCACGACAAGGTGGAGATCCCACGGGGGGGAGGGTATCCATCTTACCTACCAACTAATTACATAATATGCTTAACTTAACTTAACTTATTAAGTATTACTACACTGCAGTGAAACAATACATTAAATTACTGATAATATGGTCTAGTTCTATTTTTATGAACTACATCAATTATATTATTTTTATTATTCCTAACATTACAACCTAAATCTTCTAATACTATATAAGGACCTTCAAAAACAAGATCTAACTTACGACCTGTTTCATTTTTTAATAGTATTAAATCGTCTTTATTATATTTAATACAATTCATGCTTTTGTCATACATAGCTTTTCTCTTGTGTTTTCGACTTATTAAGTTTTTCTTGGCATCGGCATGCGCCAATTGTAATCCATACTTTAACTGTAAAGCATAGTCATCGGCATTGTATAATGGTTCAACAGATTCACAAAGTCTACTAGGTATTTGACAGAGTTTACCAAAAACAAGTTCATATGGTGTATAATCCGTTTCAGAATTAACAGTGTTGTTGAAACTAAAGCACCAGAACGGTAACCAATAGCTCCATGCATCGGAATGATTTTGACATTGTAGTCTTAAAAATGCACCCAGAGTTTTATGGGCATTTTCAAGTGCACCGATCGATTGGTGATGGTAAGCTGTTGACATTAATTTATCGATATTTAACAGTTTACAAACCTGTTTTATTGTTTCTGAAATGAATTCCGTCCCGCGATCAGTTGCTATACATTGAGGTACACCAAACCTTAATATAAATTCTCTTTCGAATGCATCACTATTAGTGATTTTTTATTTTTTTGTGGTATGGCCTGTACAAATTTTGATAATTCGCACTGCAAGGTCAATATATAACAGTTATCATTTATATCTCTATCTCAAGGTCCTGCTACGTCTAAAAATATATTCTCAAAAGCCGTGGACGCCGTTGTGGTTATTTCCATTGGCTCTTTAATGTAACGAAAATATTTTGTCTTCAGACAATTTGTACATTTTCTTACAAATGTTTGTACGTCTTTATAGATACCTGGCCAGCAGTATCTTCTTTTTAACGTATTTATCATTCTACGTACCCCAGCATGTCCACTGGAAGGTAGTAAATGAAAGTCATTAAGAATGATTTTTTTTTGTCATCATCAGTAATTCTTTTAATTCCTCTTAAACCATTTATTCGTGGTCCGGACCAATTAGTACATGACATTAATTCATCGCAAATATTCTTTATAAATTCTACATTATCTTTATTATTTACTACGCAAACTTCATCAATGCACATTTTATTACAAAACAATCTTAACTTTTGCACAAATTCGGCTCGCGAGAAATGCGCCTTAAAATCAAGATTGATATGCAATATAGGAATTTAAACTTTCGTGGTCATTTAAACTTGATTTAAATTGTCTTTCGGGATATATACCACGTACCTTTGTTTGGAGTAACCGATATTTCGGCACTGATGTCCTCAAAGCTGACAAAGGGAACGCGACGGTAGTCATTAACGTTAGTGAATATGACGAAAAAATGCGTTATTTATTAAGTGACGTCAACACGTATAAAAAGAAAGAAAGAAAGAAAGAAAGAAAGAAAAATGCGTTTATTTCTATCAGACGAAAGACATGAACAATAACGACAATGTTGAAAAACAAAAAAAAATACAGTATAACTGTACCAGTCTGTGCACGCCTGTCGCCTGCATAAAAATAGGAGGCCAGTTCAGCATATTGCCGGACACATGTGCCCGGCACTGGTTTTCAACTGGCTCCTCAAATTGACGCGGACGTCAAACCAATGAGCAGTATAACTATAACAAACTATAAAATATTTGACATAGACAACAATGAAATTAAAAGAAATAATAATGATTTATACAACTAGCAAAATATTACACACATGTTTTTTTTCCAGTACATAACAACGTTTGTAAATGCACAAATAACATATAAAAAAAATAATTTATACAGCTAGCAAAAAACCCAAGATTACACTTTTTTTTCAGTACATAGCAACATTTGTAAATGCACATTAAAATGGTTTATTTCTGACATTGACATTGACACTTAAGCTACAGTAATGTCATTTATGTCACCAATCACCAATACGATTTCGTTACATAATAATCGATAAACAAAAGCAAGTGTCAGAAATACGACGCAGTTACATAATAAAAACTAAAACAACATAAAGATTATAATAATATCCGTGCTTTAACATAAACATGTATGCTAGTGAGTATCAAAGGTTTCGGCCGCGGCCGGCATAACGGCTAAGCGTGTTAATACCTACTTGCAGCGCGGTGAGCAATGATGATGCTGAAATGAGACAATGCAATAGAGCGAGATGTACATAGACGCCAACAGTGACGTTGTAATACCTTCCGCGTGCCATGCCAAACAAACAAGGTTATGTAATCATTGTAACCTTCAATGTTTCATTTCGCCTGTGTCTCGACCACGACTCAATATTATCGCCGCCACTACCGGACAATATTGATTACATCGGACACTACCATATATGTACAAAAATATTCGTAAGCACGAACAGAACAGTGTTTTTCTGAAAGGCAAATAACGTAAAGTACCTAACTAAGGTAAGTAAGTAATATAACATGATAATTGTTACTTTGCTTTAGCTGATCACATGAGATACAAGTATACCTATTACTATTAGGTGCTGAGTGACTGTTAGACAAATAATTAAAATGTGTTTTTACAGATGAATACAAAATACTTATATCAACTGCAATTTTATAAGGCTGCATTCATGCGTTCGGATTCAATAGCAATTCACACATACAATAAGAGCAATGGAAAATCAAACAAGTTCAGTGAGTATACCAAGCATACATCAATGACCATAATATAGCATATCCCTACAAGCAGGTACATCCATTTTAAGCTTATTGGCAAGTGTAGGAAATAATGGGGTCAACACTGAAAAGTGGCTTATGGCAGCATCATCAGGGTTATAAGCATGAGTGAATTTTCTTAAACAGCTCTGTAGTATGTGATAATACCCAACTTGCGAATCTAAATACCCATTTTTGGATATTTGAACCATAACGTGCAAGTGAAGCAATACTAATATAGTTTATAAGTATATTTATACTAACAACTACTGTATGTATGTTAGACTCTAAGGTATTCTATCTATGCGTCTATGCCACGCGAAATAAAATGATTTATTATTATTATTATAATGTTGCAACTATGTCAGCAACCATACCTACTTAGATAAATAATTACCTACCTAGTAATATATATAATACTTAAAAATCTATTCCAGACAAAAATCACCCAGACTCAGATCAAATAATGATTGTGCTCAACACACAAGGATTTGCCCCATGTGGGAATCAAACCCAATACATCTGGTATAGCAATCTATGTTGCAAACCTAGACCAACAGGCCTGGGAATCATTATAAGGTACATATAGCTTAAATGTTTTTTTGCTTATTAAGTAGGTATTTTCTGAAATGATATTTAAAATAAATTTTGTTTTTTAAGGATCTGAGTGGTGGCGGTATATTGTTCCAGCAACGAGTAGCTGCATATTTGAAACATCCCCTGAAGGCAGAAGTTCTGTAACGTGGAATAGCTAGTGGATTAGTAATAGGCCGAGTGGAGTAATGATTCATTTCGTGCCTCCATTGCAATTTCCTATGAAGGTATACAGGTTTGTTTGAATTAATGATACCAAACAACAGATTAGCCAAGTGCAATTCCCTTCTTGCTGTCATCTTCAGTAAATCGTTTTCATTTAGGTAGGAAGTTACATGCTTACGCCAAGGTATATTGAAGCAGTAACGAGCACATGCATTTTGTACTCGCTGTATCAATCGATCTGTCCGAGACAGTAAACATGGACCGTATACAGTGTCAACATAGTTTAAACGCGATAAAACTAAACTGTCCACCAATAGTTTTCTGGTACTGACATTAAGGAACTGTCGTATTCTGTATAATATTTTAAGTCTGTAAAAACAATTTTTTACAACACTAGCAATATAATTTTCAAACCTCAATTCCGGGTCAATAATAAGTCCTAGATTACGCGCAACCTCCACTCTTTCGATTATCTCGCCTCTTATTTTTACTGTTGGATTTGCACATATGATGTCCCTTGTCTGTTTTTTACTGCCCATCACTATAAATTGAGATTTCTTTGAATTTAGGACCAAGGAATTCTTTTCTGCCCATGATGCAACTGTTGTAAGATCAGCATTGATTTTGTCAACTGCTAATCGCGTATCTTTGGGTGGGAAGGACAAATAAACTTGTGTATCATCTGCATACATGTGGTAATTGCAATGTTTGAAACATCTTGTTATATCAGCACTGTACAATATAAAGAGAAGTGGGCCGATTAAGGATCCCTGGGGAACTCCTCTGAGGACAGGTCGTAGAGGGGAAGTGGAGATTGATCCAGAATTGTTGCTAATTTCCACTTGCTGAAAGCGATCTGTCAAATAGCTTTCAAACCACTTCACTGTGTCGTCTTCAAAGCCATAGTAGCGCAACTTGGCAAGCAGCAGGCTCGTACTGATTGCATCAAACGCCCTGGAGAAGTCCAGGAGAGCTAAAATCGATCCTTCCCCACGGTCCCTTCCCTCGATGATGTTACCCACAACATCTGCCAATGCTGTAGCTGTACTTCTACCCTTCCTAAATCCTGATTGTAAGTCTGGAAGTATGCTATGTTTCTCCAAAAATTCCGAAACTTGTTGTTGTACCACCCTTTCCAGTATCTTTGACAAGCAAGGCAAGATGCTAATGGGTCTGAGATCCTTATGTGTTTGGGGATCATTTTTCTTCGGTATAGGACGTACAATGGCCCTCTTCCACAGTTCTGGAAAGCAATTTGTCATTATTGACTGATTAACCATTGACGTAATGGCCTCCAGAGACTGCGGAAGTGTTAAGCGTATCATGTGAATTGATATGCCATCCACCCCCTTCGCACTTGTCTTGATGGACTGCAGAACTCTCGCTACAGTTTCTTGACTCACAGTTTTAAGCGTGAATCTAGCTGCACCACAGCGGTTTTCTGTAAAATTTTTGAGTTCTGAAGCACATACCTTAGAATTTCCAGGCACATCCAAAAAAGCTAAGTTAATAGCGTCAGGGTCGTTAAACTGCTCTGGAAGCTCTTTATTTTTGTGGGTTGGGAGAGCATACCTTTTCAAGTTTTTCCAAAGGACTTTTGAGTCCTTATTATGATCATTAATATGTTTAGCATAAAATGCACTTTTTTCACTTGCGAGGGAGATAATAGCTTGCTGTTTTAAACTTTTATAATATTCTTTATGAGCTTCCAATCCAGTCCGACGAAACCGTTCATGAGCTGCATCCCTTAGTCTAAATATGGTTTTGATTGTGTCTGTCATCCAGGGGGTCGGGGCATCTTTGACAACTTTTGTTTTTACTGGGGCATGTGCATCAAAAATCTTTGTCACAAAGGTGTTGAACAGAATTACCATGTCATTTACATTTTGCAATTTACATATTGTATGCCATGGAATCAAGTCAAGGTCACGCTCAAAAAGGTCCAAAACAATATCAGTAAACGGACGATAGGTCACTATATTACACCTAGGCTTCTCTTTTGTAATAAAAGTTCGCAGGTAATGAAAGAGTGGTGGCTAAGTTCGCCTATAAAATCTACAGTGACTGATCTATACCGCGCGTCAGTACAGATGACATCAATAAGCGAGGCACTTTCACCAACAAAATGCGTGGCAACCGGCACTATTTGGGTCAGGTTGCTACAGATAAGGAATTGATTAAATTTATTTCTATTGCTGCTAGACTCGTCTAGCATGTTTACATTAAAGTCTCCTAGCAGTATGATATTATCATATGGCGCTAAGGCACAAAGGCTTTCTGTGATTCCATCTAAGAAGGTATCTAACTCAAGCCAGGGTGGTTTGTAAGCAGTTCCTATTAAAAATTTTTTTGTTTTAACTGTAGTACTGATCCACATTTGCTCTACATTAGGATGATGAGGATGAAGCTGAGTATGTGTACTTATACCAGTTTTAATATAAAAGGTAAATTATAACCCGACCGCTAGATTGAACCGTAGTACCCAAAGGCTGATCAAGGAGTGCCAGCACGCGATCGATGAAGATACGGTGACCCATTTATTGCGACCACGTAATGTTCTACCCCCTAAACTGTATGGTTTGCCAAAGGTGCACAAAAACAACGTTCCCTTACGGCCTATAGTCAGTCAAGTGGATTCACCTACTTATGAACTAGCTAAACATGTAGCTAAGGTCCTGCGACCATTGGTGGGTAGAACAACATCGTATGTCAAAGACTCCCGACATTTCATTGAGATTCTACGGCAGAGTAACGTTAGTGATAAAGAAGTGACGGTCAGTTTCGACGTAGAATCACTTTTCACAAACGTACCTATAACAGACTGCATGGAGGTAATTAGACGTAGGATCAGTGAGGACCATATTGCTGTGGTATATGCCGACCTGGTACATCTTTGCCTGACCACGAATTACTTCTTATATAGAGGTGAGTACTACCTACAAATTGATGGCGTAGCGATGGGCAGCCCGGTAGCTCCAGTGGTAGCCAACCTATGGATGGAACATTTTGAAAACCAAGCCATTGCTACTGCCCCATTAAGTGTAAAAATTTGGAAACGGTACGTAGACGACATTTTCTGTGTTATGGAAGGCGATGAAGAGATGGTTCAAGAGTACTTGGCACATTTAAACAGCATCCACAGTAAAATGAGTTTTACCTATGAAATCGAAAGGGACAGAAGAATGGCGTTCCTCGATGTTATGATTGGCGTACGGGATGACGGTTCATTAAGCCACTCTGTATACAGAAAGCCAACACACACAGATCGCTATCTACACGCCGACTCACATCATCACCCACGTCAACTGAATTCCGTTATTACGTCGCTTTCCGACCGGGCATACAGCTTGTGTGACGATGAACATTTGGGTAAGGAACTTTCGCATTTAAGCGACGTTCTACACAAAAACGGATACAGTAGGCGAATCAGACCACCCAGACATACTAAAAAACACCTGGACTTCAAGGTTGAACGACACCCAGCGTACTTACCGTACGTCAAAGGAGTGACAGATAAGATCGCCAATATTCTTAACAAAGTTTCAGTAAAACCTATTTTCACTCCTTTTAAGAAACTGTCTCAATATATAAGAACGCCGAAAGACAGTCTTCCATTAGAAAAGCCAGGTGTATACAAAGTTGACTGCAGCTGTGGCAGTTCCTATATAGGACAAACGAAACGCACCATCTCTTGCCGGATAAAGGAACACATCAGGGCAGTCAAAAATAACGAGCCACATAAGTCAGCCATAGCTCAACACCTTTTAAACTCGGGTACCGACCACTGGATTGAGTTACACAACCCTCAGGTGCTTTCGACAGAACGCCACTACATACCTCGAATGGTTAGGGAGGCCATTGAAATCAAAAAGTTTAATAATTTCAATAGAGAGGATGGGTTTCAACTGTCGAGTATCTGGCATCCAGTGGTGCGTCTATGTAAAACCCGTGAAACGGAAAAACTCAAACCGCGAGCTGACGTAGTGAGTGTAGTATGTCATGATCGGGTACAGTGCGATAGTGAAAACAGTGGCAGTGGTGTTGTACGCAAAAAACGAGTAAGAAAGCGGGTAGACCGTTATACTTGCTCGTAACATTCATCCACCCGCAATACCCTCAGTACATCCGTGAACATGGCGCTTGCAACAGTGCCGAAATATCGGTTACTCCAAACGAGGTAGGTACGTGGTATATATCCTGAAAGACAATTTAAATCAAATGATATGCAATATTTTCTCACTAAAATTATAAGCAAAACACTCGTCTTCATGTGTTATCGTCTTATTATGTCTTGGTTTTTCCAAATCACTACATTTCATAAGAACCATTTCTACCGATTCGCACGGTTTTCTTAATATATCTACGACACGTGGTTGATCAGGCCGTTTGTCTGTAGATTTATTAAGATCCGTATTCACATTCTTCTCCTGGCTTCCACTCAACTCATTCAATCTTTTCTTCTGACCTCTCGTTAGTACTGCCATAACTTGTGCATGCATACTCTTTAATTCATCCGATGTCGTACTTACGCGTGATAAGGCATCTGCAATAACGTTTTCTTTTCCTTTAACATACACAACATCAAAATTATATTCTTCCAAAACTATACGAAATTTAAGTAATCTACTGGATGGATCTTTCATTCCAAAGAGATAAACTAATGGTTTATGATCTGTCATGATGGTAAACTTCCTGCCATAAAGATACGGTCTAAAGTGCTTGACTGACCAAACTATTGCCAAAAGTTCCTTTTGAATTGTTGGATAATTCTTTTCAGCTTTATTTAACGGCCTACTTGCATAAGCAACTGGTCTTAGATCTTTGTTACATAAAACTGAACCTACAGCCGTACCAAAAGCATCTGTTTGTAAAATGAACTCATTATTGTTAGAAAAATCAGGATATTGCAAAATAGGTGATGATATCAGCGAGTTTCTAAGAAATTCAAACGATTCTCGACATTCTTTTGTCCAAACAAATGGTTCATTCTTTCTGCATAATTTATTTAATGGTAGAGTTATATTCGCAAATGACTTAATAAATTTACGGTAATAGTTACAAAAGGCTACAAATCTTTTGACCTTATCAGTATTTGTAGGTGTCGGATAATTTTGTAAAATTTTGGTTTTTGCAGGATCGGGGAAAACTCCTTTTTCTGACACTAAATGACTGAGATATAATATTTCTTTCCTAAGAAAGTCACACTTTTGGGGATTTAATTTTAAGTTAACTTTCCTTAATCTTTCTAGCACGTTTATTAAATTTTTGTTGTGGCTACTCAAATCACGTCCAAAAATTATCAAATCATCCTGATACACTAGACACTTGTCGTAATTTAGACCAGACATTGCAATGGACATCATGCGACTAAAAGAACTTGGACTTAGCTTAAGTCCCATTGGCAAACGTTTCATTTGGTATTGGCCATCATTTGTCGTGAAAGCTGTTAGCTTTCTACTGTCCTGCTGTAATTTCACTTGATAGTACCCTTGGTAAAGGTCAAGATGAGTGAAATATATAGCACCAGAAAGAGAGTCTAAGATTTGGTTTATATTTGGCAAAGGAAATTTATCATCACACACTTTTTCGTTTAGTTTTCGATAATCTATAACTAAACGCCACCGTTTTTCGGTTCCTTCTTGATTTTTCTTCGGGACTAATAGAATAGGGCTTGACCATTCGCTATTGGATTCTTCTATTAGATCATCTTCTATAATTTTTTTAATTTGTCTAGTTATTTCTGGTTTTAATGCTTGAGGTAATCTATATGGTTTTACATATTGGGGTTTTGAATTTGGTTTCACTGTAATAGTTTGTTCATAAATATTAGTAGTGGATAACTTGTCCCCATTTAAATAAAAAACATCACAATACTTTGCACAAATTGACTCAATAGATTCCTTTTCATCTGTATTTAAATGATTTAACTTTAACTCATCTAGCAACATTTTTAACCTATTAGCATTCACTTCACTTTTATCAAATTTATACATACTATACTCACTTAACGGTTGCAACTCACCTACAGAAAACGGCAATGTTAAGTCTTGATCAGTTACATTTAATATTTTAACAGGAATTCTATAGTTCTTTTCTTTCGTTATTGCATTTGCCAAAAACACATCCTTCGCTAACTCTCTCCCTCAAACAACAACATCATCATTCATATGTTTTCCTAGATAAACGTAATGTATAGATTCGGAACGACTTGTAATATAAAGTATATTATCAGTTTTATGCTGCTCTTCAATAAATTCTAAATAATGTTTTTTATTTGCCTTAATAAGTGTTAAGATATTTGACGCTAAATTAATATTCGCATAAAATTTGTTTAAAAAATCTAAGCCGAGTATACCATCTGCTCTCAGTGGTAAACTATCAAAAACAATAAACTTATGACGAAATATTTCATCGTCATTTCTCAAATTTAAATCAACTAAACCTTGAGACCGTTTCTGACCACCTATTCCATTTATCAAAGTATCATCATTAGAAACTAAAATATTTTTAGGTAATGCTTCTTTCTTTATAATAGATAAAGAAGCACCCGTATCCACAAGCCAGTAATATTTAATGTTATTGACATGAAGTGCAATATATTTGGCATTACCGTCATATGATAAAATTATATGTTTAACCTCGAAAAAACTTATCTGCCTCCGACTGAATATTATCCTTGTCGTTCTTACTACCGTGTGGTACATCATGCTGTTTTCCTACAAAAACTTTGCGTGTTTTACCATGGTTATTAAAATATCGCGCTCCTCTGTTACTACTTCCTCTAGAAACCCTATTACGATTCTGTACATAATCAAAACTTGAATGTGATTCCTAAAACTACCATAACCACGTGGCATTTGACCTTGAATATAACTGTTATGATATTGACCTCGATAGTTGCGAAAACTACCTCTTTGCTGGTGATAACCACGGGAACACGTGGCGTTATGATTACGCCGATTGTTAAAGTAATGCAGCAGGTTACCTGGTAGTGATGAGAGGGACGATACCTCTTCGTCCTTTGCTGCTTGAATAGCGTCCTTGAGGCTGTCGTAGTTGCGCGCGGTAATGATTGTGCTCAACCATGGACTGCGAAGTCCTTCTGAAAAAATTTTAAGGGCCAACTTTTCATTTCTGGGTTTTAAAACTTGGAAAACATTGGAATCATCTTCTGCCTGTGCGATGGTTAAATCTGTTAATAATTTTTCTATTTCAGCACCATATGTCTCAATGGATTTTTTACCTTGCTTAATATTCTGTAATTGACTTTGTATTGCAATAAAGGATTTTTTCGGTAAAAGATGTCTTTTTAAATCTTTAATTAAATCATCAACAGTAAGTTTTTGTAAGACTGTGCAAGTCGTAGTTTCGCATTTTGTGATAATCTACTTTTTAAGACGAACGTAATTAAAATAATTTTACCTTTTTCATCCAACATGCCCGCATACATGTCTATCAAGTCAATCATCCGCTGCGTTGTCTCCTCAACACCGTCCATAGCTGGAATCAGACTACTCGCCACCTTCATATCGAACTCCATTTTGGTAAACTTTGTCTTAGGTAAAATACACAAGTTCTTTATTTCCTCATACACCTTTCTAATATTTTCGGATAACTCTACAGCCGATGTCAATAAATTGCTATCATTAGATTTTTGACAAGCAATATTATTTCCTTACATTTATCAAAACTATTTGACGCTTCATTCAACTTATTTTCTACAGTTTTACCTAAATATCTACTCTGACCTTTTTTAATTAAGTATTGTCGGATAGTTACTAGACTATCATACTACTCTGTTAAACATTCAATCATTATATAAAAGTAATTTTATAAAATGCCATTAGCAATGATGAAAGCGTTATTGGCGTGGATGAGGTCGTGAAGGCACTGGGAAGTATGAAAGTAAGTAAGGCTGCAGGATATGATAGGATTACAGTCGAAATGCTGAAGGCTGGACAGGGCGTCATAGTTAGTCAGTTGCAGCGGTTATATAACTTGTGCTGGACCACCGGCCGAGTACCTAATGACTGGGCCACAGCTGTAGTTGTGCCTCTTTATAAAGGAAAAGGCTCGCAACAAGATTGCAAAAACTATAGAGAATCCTTCTCAGCATTGTTGGCAAATTGTATGCAAAGGTACTTATTGAAAGAGTTATGGAAGTAACCGACATGAAAATATGGGATGTACAAGCGGGATTCCGAAAGGGTATGGGATGCACGGATCAGGTTTTTTCCTTGCAAAGCATAGCCAAAAAGTTTTTGGCCAAAGGTCAAAAGGTCTTTTGCGCATTCGTGGATTTGGAAAAGGCTTACGATAAAGTGGTGAGGAATGAAATGTGGTCAGTGCTGTCAATGAATGGGGTGGACAGCAGCCTCATTCGAGCTCTGAAATCCCTTTATGAGGATTCTAGAGCTTGTGTGAGGATAAACGGGGCATACACTGACTGGTTTACCATCGAGAAAGGTGTTAGACAGGGATGTGTAGCGTCGCCGTGGCTGTTTAACCTCTTCATGGACAGTTGTTTGCAAAATTTAAAACATAGTGACTGCGGATTAAGGATGAATGGGTTACTCGTCAAATGCCTCCTTTATGCTGATGATCAGGTAATACTTGCATCTTCAGCGGAGGAGTTGCAGGAGATGGTAGCAATCATGCATGGTGCGTTAGAGAGGAAAGGAATGAAAGTGAATGTAAGTAAAAGGAAAGTTATGGTTTTTGAAAAGGAGGAATGCGTTACGGCTTGTAATGTTTTGATCGATGGACAGCGAGTGGAACAAGTGAATGAGTTTGTTTACTTAGGTACGTTGTTTACAAGAGATGGTAAGAATGAAGAAGATATTGAAAGGAGAGTTAATGCAGGTAATAGTGTGAATGGAGCTCTGAAAGCGTTTATGAACAGTCAAAACGTGTCCAAAAAGGCACGTTTGGCTGTACATAGAGGCGTGTTAGTGCCTACCCTTATGTATGGTAGTGAAAGTTGGGTATGGCAGAAGAGATTTGAAAGTAAAATAAATGCTGTAGAAATGAGAGCACTGAGAAGTATGTGTGGTGTGTCTTTGACCGACAGAGTAAAGAATTGTGTGATACGAGAGTGGTGTGGGGTAAAAGAAGATGTAGTGACAAGCATTGAGAAAGGCATGTTAAGATGGTTTGGGCACATGGAGAGGATGAATGACGATAGACTGACAAAGAAGATATATAAGGCAAGTGTGAATGGAACAGGACAAAGGGTAAGACCTAGGCGGACGTTCTCTGACCAGATTGGAGACATCCTGAAAAAAGGACAAGTCAGAAGTACCCTTAACAGAAGAGCATGCATGAGAAACTTGATGGGAGTGAGTGAAGCAAGTGAGGTATGTCAGGATCGTTGCAAATGGCGTTCCGTAGTCTCTGCCTACCCCTCCGGGAAACAGGCGTGAGTCTATGTATGTATGTATGTATCTAATGATTCACTACTCTTTGTATAATATTAGAATCAAGTAAGTAAAGTTATTGAGAAACGACAACGCATGAAATGTGCCAGCTTGCATTTTTGTCGTGAGGTATCAAGTTCGCTGTGCCTTTGTGCACGATTCTATGTCGTTTTAATATTAACGTTATAAAACCAATGTTATGCCACAAAATATTAAACATCTATAGGTACACTATATAGTAATATTATTGATATATGTCTAACGCTACATAATTATTTACTACAGAAGACGTATATAATTGAAATCTAAAGACATAATAGAAATAATTAAAATAAAATATATAACTTATTAATATGTAAACCTTATAGAAACGTCTGATCCTTTTTCAGTAGTAGGTATTCGCTTATCCTGATGTCTCAGCAGCTCGACCTCGAACGGATGCCCGGATACGTGCAATTGTACGAAGACCCATCTCTTCTTGGATCCAGCGACTGTGACACTTCTTATAGAGGCGTAAGCCAACGTATAAAAGGAAAACAATAGTTACCACGAAAATTACTAACGTCAATACGCTCAATCGCTTTAAGTGACCTCCAATATCCTTCAGGGATGCACCATTGTCCCCGCCAGCGGCGTTTTGGCTAAGAAAGACCTCTTCCTTCTCGACGGTCGATCCACACATATTTGACGCAAACTGTTTTAATATGTATATACACCGCTATTTTTTAATTAGTACAAAAACTTTAAGGACAGATTAGCGAAGATATTATTATCATATATGTGACGTAAGAATTTCATAATATCAATAAAGAGCAAAGTTATTATCATTTGTTTATTGTAGAAAATCTCACTTAAATCATAGTCATATTTTACAATCCATTCACTAATTCATTGATAATATTCCATCCTGCTCATTCGCATTCTCTCTGTCGCACTTATGATGTAGGTAGCCATAGAAAATAAAATGAAGAAAAATAATAAATGTAGGTAGTTATTTTTTAATTTTGTTAATTCTACCCTCTCCTTCATACTTCATTCGGGCTTAGGACCAGCAAAATTTATCGTTTAACAAGTAATTAAATACGGAGGTATGTAATTAGAAAGCAAACAAATATCAAAATAAAAGAACGTGTTCTGGACTAAAAGAAAAGTGTAATTTTGGCGTATTTATGAAGTTAGAATCATCTGCTATTTACAATATTATTTTATCATCATCATGTCAGCCTAGAGACGTCCACTGCTGGACATAGGTCTTCCTCAAGGTGTGTGGAGAACACAAACCGATTTTGAGCCGCCCGCATCAAATTATTATTTACTTAAGTACGTATTATTTACTAAACTTACAAGTATTTCCATTGTCCTTCGAAATGTCCACCACCGTTGTCAAAAGCATCCAATATGCACTGTTTTAATTGTTTGACACTGACCGGATCACTTTTGTACACTCACAATAAGATGTCCATGGGTACACAGCTGCACTCGCGATTTTTCCACTCAAAAAGTACGCACGAAGCATAGCTACATACTCCCGTGATATGAACTGATTTGTCGCATCGTTGGGGCGTGGCGCAGGCGCAGAGGGGCGGGGGGGGAGAGGAATTTATCAATGGTTCATTTTACTATGATACTCGTAGTACTCGGGTCGGTCATAGTATTAGTATTGCATTTACCAATTATCACGTATTTTTGTGGACAGTTTTGAGACAGTTTTGGGACTTAGTGTTTTTATTTTTTAACTACATAAATATGATCAGTTAAAGATACTTAGTGCTGTGTTAAATTTTTTGTACTAATTAAAAAATAGCGGTGTATATGTATAATCTATTTATAGCCACTTATTACTTCAAAAAGAAACCCCTTAGCAGAGCCCTAGGCAGGGTCGCCATGTAATGTTGGGGTTTGTGAGAGTGAAACAACCACATCGGTCAACCTATCTTTAATGAATAATAATCAAACATACAATATAAAATGCGCACATCGCGGAAAGGCAAGTCAGCAAAATATGTATCTATCGTTATAAGGAATCGTACAGAATATACTTATTGCTATTAAGGAGCATATATACTTATTAATTATTACACTTCACATCTGTAGACAACGGCACTCCTGTGGACGTTGTCTACACAGACTTTTCAAAAGCATTTGATAAGGTTAACTATAATACCCTTATTAAAAAGCTCTTGCGGTTTGGTATTGATGGTTCTCTTCTGGACTGGTCTTACCTAAGGCAACGCACATGTCGAGTTGTAATTAACGGATTTATTTCTGAGCCTTTTATGGCATCCTCGGGTGTACCGCAGGGATCCCACCTCGGTCCTACGTTCTTCAATATATTCATCAACGATATTACCTCATGCTTTCACAATTCCCTTAGCTACTTGTACGCTGATGACCTAAAAATCGTTAAAACAATCAATTCAGTCACCGACTTCAATCTTCTTCAAGATGACATAAATCGCCTCGTGAAATGGTGTTCTGACAACAAAATGACCCTAAATAGCGATAAATGCTATCATATGCACTTCTCTAGAAAAAAACATTCCTACAATACTACTTATTCTATACTGGAAAACAAAATTTAATTAATTGATACATACAAAGATTAAGGCGTTACTTTTGATAAAAAATTAAGATTTGATACACACATTAACAATATAACTTCAAAAGGGTATAAACTTCTAAGTTTTGTAGTAAGAAATTGCAAGGATTTTAAAAGTGCATCAACTAAAATAAATATCTATAATAGCATAGTAAGGTCAGGTCTCGAATATTGCAGTTCCGTATGGTCACCACATTACGAAGTTCATAGTAATACGGTAGAGCGTGTACAAAAGCGTTTCGTTTACCACCTTGCGTACCAAAGTCAAAAGGCAAAACAACTCTCATCTTATAATGGCCGCCTAAAATTTTATAAAATGAACAGTCTTAAAAACAGAAGAAAATTTTTTGATCAAATATTGCTGTATAAATAAATTAATAATGTAGTTGACTGCCCACAATTAGTAACAAAGTTACGGTTCAATACTCCTTTCAAATTGCCGCGTAAAAATAGTTTTCATCTCTTCGCCCCTCAACGCGCACACAGCAACCTGGGCCTTAATGCTCCTATAAACCGACTACAAAAAGCCTACAACACCATCTCGGTTATCAAAGACTGTGACTTATTCACGCACAATCTTGTAGAAGACAAGGAAATTGCTTCTTTAAATTTTGACCGATTAAAAAGTGAACTACAATAGTTAATACCTACATGTTCGACGCTTATTTTTGTACTTCCTTTAAGAGTAAAAATTACCTTTTTGCGGCCGATATTTCGAAAGGCTTACTCGGTCGTTGTCGCGAGATGACTTCGTCTGGCCCTCAATCTTAATATATAAAATCCTTGCGTTACTGACTGATTGACAGACATGCTACAGCCGAAACTACTGGTCACAAGAAGATGAAATTTAGCATGTATGTTCCTTGAAGAGTGTAGGGTAGCACTAAGAGAGGATTTTTGGAAATTCAAACCCTAAGAGGATAAAACTGGGGGTCAAAGTTTGTATAAAACTTTTTATTCCTTCAATAGATTGACTCCAAACTTTGTATATTAAATCCTCAACCGACGATATTTAACACTTAGAATAATCTTTTTGGAAATTCCTCCCCTAAGAGGGTAACATAAGGGGTCAAAGTTCGTATGTAACTTTTTTTTCTGTAATGGATTGACTTCAAACTTTGTATATTAGTTCCTTAAACGATGACAGCGAACACTAAGAATTTGTTTTCTAAAAATTCTGACCCCCGGGGGTAAGATAGGGGTCAAAATGTGTTACTTATTATTCCTTCAGTAGATTGACTTCAAACTTTATATTATATTGGTTCCTCAAATGATGATAGTGAACACTAAAAATTTGTTTCATTGGCAATTCCTCTCCTAACAAATCATATAAACCTCTCAAACTTTGTATATTAGTTCCTTAAACGATGATAGCGAACACTGAGAATTTGTTTTCTAAAAATTCTGACCCCCGGAGCTAAGATAGGGGTCAAAGTTTGTATGAAACTTTTTATTCCTTTAATGGATTTACTTCAAAGTTTGTTTATTGTTTCCTCAAACGACGACAGTAAACACTAAGAATTTGTTTTTTGAAAATTCCTACCCTCAGGGGGTAAGATAGGAGTTCAAAGTGTGTGTTCACTCTTCATCCTTAAATGAAGTTAGTGAAAACTAAGAAAGTCATTTTGGAAATTCTTACCCTAAGTGGATGAAAAGGGGATTCAGAATTAATATGAAACACTTTAATAGTTTAAGGGATTAAGTTTATACTTTGTTTATTTGATCCGCAAATGACGTAAGTAAACACAAAACATTTATTTTGAAAATCTTTCCCCTTAAAGGTTAGAAAAGAGAGTACGGTTTAGTGTAGAAACTTTTATTTTTCAGTCTAATCTCTTTCATCTGTATATATAAAATTCTTGCGTTACTTACTCACTGAGAGACACGCTACAGAAGACACTACTGAGCGTAAGAAGGTGAAATTTGGCATGTATGTTCCTTGAAGAATTTTCAGAAGTTTGTTTATCTAAGTAAAATTTACGCGTGCGAAGCAGCGGGCAAAGCTAGTAAATATCATATAATAGTTATGATAAGTTGTAAAGATTTAAAATTGTTCTAATTATAATCTGAGGACAACTCACACAAAACATTCTGAAGGCCAATTCCCGAAATTATATTTTTTCAAAATGCAGTTTCGTTGTTAGTATAAATACTCGCTTTTATCAAGGATTATATTTTGTTTCAAAATTGTATTGCTAGAGTACAATAGAAATTATAATATAACAGAAATAAACTGAGTACAAAATATCCATAGTCTGACTTAGCCAGAGATTGCAAAACGTTGCTTATTATTTTATGGACCCATCCATAAAATAATAAGCAACGTTTTGCCGTGTTCAATGCTCATGAACCGTTTACTGAAAGTTTTGGCAGAAATTGCGGCTGCCATCTCTGTTCCCTGCAACCAAACAGCTATGTAAAAATCGTAGTTTACGATGTTTCAAAAACATTGTATGCCTTGTTTTGAAAGCTCGTAAAGCTGTCGATGATCAAACATGGTGTTTGTCACACAAAGGCTCCACTCCAAACAAATCTCAAGCAGTGCTTTTCCATTTTCATTCACACTCTCATCACCGAATGCACCTTAACACCTTTTCAAATCCATCTCGTTTTACTCCCACCCATCCATTGAAATCCCCGAACAATCTTCAATCTTTCGTTATCCTTACATTTCCTCAAAATATCTCTTAAACTCTTCCAAAACTCCTGCCTTTCGTCTTGCTCTTGCTGTGACATACCCGTAACTATATTGACCGGGGCGTACACCCCAATAATAAAGACACGAGTAAGTTCTACTTTCATTCTCATCATTAGTAGCCTAGCTTTTACACATTCAAACTCTTTTACACACTCATTCATTCGCGCAGATAGTATTACAACAACCCCCTTGCAGGCTCTGGTGGTACAATCTACCCCAGACCAATACGCCGTATATGCGCCATGCTGGGTGGTGTCACACCCTTTCCTTTTTGTTTCATTCACACATAAAAATCAATCTTTCTATCATCTATCATCTGACAAACTTCATCCAATTTGCCGTCCATTCCTCCTCCGCGTCGCCGCCGTATGGAGAAGAAGTAGATTTTGTTCCCATAGTATCCCCACGAGATGTAGGGATAGATCCCACAGTATAGAGACTGTCCACCCCCGCAGAGCCCTTTACGGGGGTAAGACGGAATATCAGGTGTGCCCTGTGACCACCAACACAGGCACCCTCCGTTTACGACCCAGCTTGCCCTCTGGCCACGAATCCCTCGGCACGGGTCGGTTCACACCTTAGATCGGGGTTTTGTGTCAGGTATGCTCCCTAGAAGTTTAATTTCGGAGTTTTCCTTCTCCTAGATAGGTTGCCAACCAACCATCTCAACAATTGTGGTCCAGCCACTGCTGGACCATAATTGTTGAGATGCAATTGCCTGGGTAAATATTTATGGTCAATTTGCGAAGGGTAAAGAGATTTGTTCGTTTTTGATCTGTATAAAATGTAGAAGATCGTGATATTAGTGGATCTCGATTCCACACTATATATTACCTACGTTTATGTGTTAAGGCTGATTTATCTACTTTCAGATAATATGCCAGTTACAATGATTTTTAATTCGTTAAATTTATCTTGTAGGTAAGCTTTATCAGGCTATCAGAAATGTTAATGTAACGTAAGTTTGCTATTGGATTTCAGAGGAATCTCTTATGAATTTATCGATGAAGATGAATGTATTGATTACTTGTGCATCTTTCAAAATGTGTGTGTGTGTAATATTTGGGTGTACCTGAAAAGAAGAATAAGTAATTGGTAAGAACTAGAACTTTCTAGTTCTTAAAGGCACATCTCGTAAATATCTATATTTTATAAACAGCTCTTTTGGATTTATGTTATTAAACATTTTTCAAATGAATCTGATGTTTTTAAAATTTGGTAATTGTTACAGAAGAACCTTACTCTTCCAGACATATAATCGTTTTGAAGACTGCTTAGTTGCTGCCAAAACATATCTAACACTCAACACAGACGCAGGCAAAATTGAGATTGCCTAATTATGTGAGTATGTATTTAGTTTAGTATACTGTTGTGATCAGAATTGTGATTTGTAGGCAACTTGAGTCTATTTAATTTCAATTTATGATTCAATCAACTGAAATTAGGTTTATAGAACAAACGGAAAGCTTTGGTTTGGAACGTGATAATCTGGGACCTCCGTAGACCTAGTTACCAAAGTAGTTGATATTCGTCGAAAACTTTGCTTGAACTACAAAAGATCTTTCACAACTCATTAATTTACCATTTCCCTAATTCGGCTGATTGGTTTCATTACAATAGATATGCCTATAATTCAGAAGCTATTTATAACGTTCCAATAGAGTTGAGAACTCGTTATTAATGTTCTAATCGTTCGACTCAATGATATCGAAAATTCAGGTGGGCGATCGTCAAACGGGTCTATACTAAATTTGCTGGAAATAGTGTGAAGAGAGAATTTGTACGGGATAATGTTTATGCCTAACGTAGGAATTCGATGTTTATTACTTGTTTGAAATAGAATTAGTTTTTATTATAAGTCAAATCGATTATATCGATTAAGTAACATTTTGTTTAGTCTATTGAAAACTTGGACCAAGAATCAAATGGACTCGACATTTGCGTACACCCGTAAAGGACAGACATAGAGTACATCCTGAGTTGGTGTTACCAGATGTTGTAAATGTTTACCCTACAATTCTACGAAGTACATATTAACTTTTAAGTAACATTGTATCAAACCTGAATTGAGTTGAATTGAATTCCATCCATAAGGTGTGCGATAAGTATTTTTTAAACTTAATATTATTATGTATAACAAAATTAAAATAGCAACGTTACCCAATATATTTACTTCACTCTGACTTATGATTTTAATCTCATGTAAGAGAAAGATTTAGATTAGTTAGTACTAATTCCTCATACAGAGAAATAATACTTTTAATACATACCATAAAGCCCAAAAAACCGGTTTTTCTCTCTGTATTCAAAATGAGTCTGTCCCTCAATTGTATTCCTTTGATATAATCAAACATTTCTTCTAAAAATTGTTTGATATATTGATAATTACTATTTTTTAAAGGTTTTTTAAAGCCATAACCATTCAAATTGCGCGTATTAAATATATCAAACAATGCGTTGAATTTTCTTATGAAATCTACAGTTGCTTCACTGTTATTAAATTGATGTAGACCCATATTCTTATTTGAAAATTCAAGTGCATCTGCTACCGATTCACTGAATAATTGTGATGCCAGCTTAACTTTCATTATTTGTTTTTTGAAGTAAATATGAGCACCTCTTAATTTATTCGCCAAATGAAAGCCCTCGTTTTCCTGTAGCTCATGTAAACATTTAAAAAAATGCCACGACACGATTTTGTTATTTACATCCGTGAGATATTCCTTGTCACCTAAAGTGTTTCTGACTAATTTAAGCATATGTGATGGATCAGGAAATATGACAATATTTTTATCTTTGTGCTTAAATATAGGATTAATCACATCCCCTGTAAATTGGCACCCCAATAACTTGGCCATAGAAAAGTTAGCTGGGCATCCATCAAATGTAACTGAAGCGACCTCTATGCCACATTCACTAATTAAGTCGATACCAGTTTTAAGTAAGGACGCTTTTTGTTCGGCAGTCATTCCGTCTATTAGAAAGTAGCCAACAGGAAGTTTCCAACTATCATTTAGGCAGGTCAACATAAAAACTAAAACTTCCTTTGCAATAGGGAGAGTGTCGCTATTTAGTTGGTCAGCACAGTTGACAAACCCAACAAAATTATAGCCATCCCATTCAACCGACTTCCGAATGTTCATTTCATCAAAACAAAGCGCAGATATAAATTTTTTTGAAGAATTTTGAGCTAAGAGTTTAAGAGCAGTAAGCGATTCGGAGGAAAATCCGGGCTCTCCTTCTACTGATTGATACCAACGTGCAAGTGTGCGCGTATGTGGAAGGCAAGTATCAAATGAATTTCTTACAAAGTTGTAAGCACGTGGGCTTATAAAATGCAAAGTTAATGCGAATTTTCGAACTTCAGGCGAAAATTTACTTTTGGACGCTTTTAAAAAGTCTTTCACCGGATGGACAGTATCTAATAAGTCCGCTGTTTCTTGATTAATCAAACGTTTTTCCTGCAATTTTTCGATAACAGCGGAAAGCTCCGTATTTTTTTTCAGGAGGCGACGATTTTGTGATCTTAATTTAGCTAACTTCTGTTTTCGTATTTGGGCTAACTGTGTTTGACGGTCTAATTTTTTTAAAAGTTTCCTTTTTCTTGGAGACACATTATCAACCTGAAATGAAGTTAAATATTAAAAAAAAGTAATCACCAATAAAAAAATCTCTTTAAATATGTTTAACGTGACAGCTACTTACTAGATTTGTGTCTATATCCATCGCTTGCGTAGGTGTGGTTGGGATTTCCATTGGCATACAGATCTGAAAAATATTGATCATTATATAAATAAATTTATTTTATTATTATACGTTTTAGAAATAAATAGCCCAATCACATCTTAGTGTTACTAATATAAAAAACTTACATAACGTGATTCTGTGGCTATTTTTGCAGTACTTGCAGTCGTAGGAGGATTTTCGGATTCCATACATTTGGTGCTGTCGTCGCATCTCAATGGAACCTAAAAATAATGATAAAACATGAATAAAGATAAGCTAAAATTGTGTTTAATATAAAAATAAAACCTATATTTATAACCCATGGTTTCGCAATAAAAACGTTACTCCTTTTCAATTTAGCAATGTTCAAAACGAAAATTGCTAAATTGAAAAAGAGTAATGTTTTTTAACTTTGAAAGCGGCAACGCACGCTTCATTATAGACACAAATATAGCTTATCATGAGATGTATTGCAGTAATTAAAAAAAAGAAAATATGGTTAATAGTATTTTACCTCTTTGGTAACAATATTTAGTGTAGGAACTGAGAATGATTCCAAAAAAGTATTGCGGGGAGTTTTCCTAAAACACTTTCGCTCAAAGTGTTTAGAGCACACCTTTGCATATTTATTTGGATCCCAGTTTTCTCGTCCTGTTGCACGTATCCATAATTGTCGGATCGTGCAGTCCTTTGGGAATCTATAAACAAATAGTTTCATTACTACAAAGAATCGGAAAACAAAATTAATAATTAATCTTAGGTTCATATGAAACTAAATAACGGCAAATTACCCAAAATCTGGGTAATTTCCCAAACGCTTCTGTGGTATCCCTAAAAAACATTCAACGCTGTAAAATTAAAAAGTATCAATGACTTTTGGCTATGTCAACATTCAACGACCTATTGAATTCAATTGTATAATACTAACATCGCGGTGATAATAAAATAGCATTTTTTGGTTTATTGATGTAATTTAGACATGTTTCCTTATATAATAATACACTATTTGTATCATTCTAGCAATGTTTGCATGTATAAAAAGATATTATAACTAAAATATCGTACTTACGAATGAAAGGTGACGTTCTCACATTTCCGCTCACTACGGCTTTTACAGCCTAAAATATAGCAAATCACCATAATAATCTGAACCAATGATATTTTCACTAAGCCCAATTACACAAGTTCACAATCAATAACAATAATTACACAATATTTCGCTGATATTATCCAGAGCTCAACCGCTTGTTGGTCAAAATATTCAGTTTTCACCAACAAAAAAAACGAAAACTCTGACAAAGACAAAAAATACTATCTTTGTCTCTTTTACTCTTATGTATTTCTGTATGGCATTATCTCGGTCTGTCACGGTATTATTATTTGCTTGTCAAATCCATAGAGATACATCATCCTAGATTGAAAATTTCTGACAATGGTCACACTGAACTGTCACTTGTCGTTCTTGCCTTGAAAAAATTACCACGTTGTCGTCTCGTACGTAAAATTATCGCCTTTTGAATTAACGCGAATTGAATTAACTTGTATAATTGAACTAAATTGAGTAAACCGTCTTGAATGCCGCCTGATCTAGTGCTGGCAACGGTAAATAGTGATAAAAGACATTGTGAACTATTGATTGACATTTGCGAAAATTGTGAATCCGGTATCGACGTCCACATGCCAACGTGTCTTGAAAACGTCACGTTTGCAGCTTAATAGCTAAGTATAAGATACTTCATTCATTTATTTTGGCCAATATACTTGTATGAATGTGTCTAATTTAGCTCAAGCCTGACATCAGTAAAGATATTAGGTAAGTGAAATATAATATTGATAGTTGTAATTTGGATTTCAATTCATCGCTGTGCAACGCAGTGCATTGTGTCTGGTGCCTTGTCTATCGTGGTCAGGTAGATGTATTACATCTTCCACTGCGCACCCAGAAAATACCTGCCTGGCTGCGGTAATTCTAGACATAAATTTTGATAGCAAGAGCGTGGTTAACTGTGCCAATATTGTAAACTTGTATCTGAGCTAAGCATCTCATTTCTTAACAGGTTAACAGTGTTGTAGTGTTCTCAGGTCAGTATTGTCTAAAATACATAATATTTAATTGTATAAGCTGACCTAGATAATTTGAAACACATGTCATACATAACCTCAATCAGTAATTGTTTGATTTAAATTGTTGAAGTCTAGCATAGATTTGTTGCTGTTATTATTAATAAGTCACTTTGATTGGATACATATCAGTTATATGTGTCAATTGCTTTAGTTTATTGCATATATTGATATATTAAGTTTGAACCTTACATTGTTAAACCTTGTTATAATCTTAATATATAAAATCCTTGCGTTACTGACTGACTGACACACACGCTACAGCCGAAACTATTGGGCGCAGGAAGCTAAAATTTGGCATGTATGTTCTTTGGAGACCGTAGGGGTGCACTAAGAAGGGATTTACCGAAATTCTCACGGGATCGGCCAAAACGGGTATATTAAAAAAAAATGCAGGCGTAGCTGCTGGCGTCCTCTAGTATAAAGATAATATTGTTAGGTAACACATATTCTGTGCTTACTTACTATTGTATATCTCAAATAATACAGCCAGTCTGTCTGTTGCAAGTAATTAGTAAATTTATCTGAATATTTAACTTTAATTAACTTATTCGAAGGTTCAACTTTTGATAACTTTGACTTTGTTTTGTGTCAATATATATTGAAACTATTAATTTTGTTGGACAGTAGATACCTGTCACTTGCTTGTACCAGCAGTAAACAGGCAAATATTTTGTTGGTTTCAAAGAATTAAGAAAAATTTAGTTTTGATTGTTAATATTGTTTAACGCTTGTCCGGGCTCTTTTGAATTTTGATTATGTCAGCTATCAAGGACTTGCGTGCGGCTGCTGGTGCTATTGCATCAGATTTGCGCTGGTTTGCCTCAACCAGTGCCTTAGTGAACCGGCCTGATCGCCAGCAGGCCTTACTACAAAGGATCGATGATTGCCTGGCAAGTGTGGAACAGCAATTCCGCACTATCAGCGCTTGCTGTCTCGAAGTGTCAGTCAACGATTTCACCGCTGACCAGCGAAATAAGGTCAGCGAAGACTATGCCCAGGTCTTAGACCTGTATGATGCTGTCTCCAATAGTGCGAGACAACTAGTTGCCGATAGGGAAGGGCAACCCGGCCTGAAGCAGGAGCTTCCTAGGTCAGCACCGGGGCTGGTGAGTAGGCTCCCTACTTTGGACCTCCCCCATTTTGATGGCTGCCTAGGAAGCTACCTGGGCTTCGTTAATTTGTTCGACAGCCTGGTCAATGACAGGGCTGACCTTCGGCCAGCACAAAAATTAGCATATTTAATGTCGGTTCTGGATGGGGAGGCTAAGGGCCTCATCCAGCATCTGCCCGTGTCTGACGAGGCGTACCAGACGGCTCGGGACCTAATTACCCGTAGGTACCATAATAAGCGTGGTCTCGCCGACACGCACATCGAGCAGATTTTGGGTTTGCCGACGCTCACCCGGGTCTCTGGCACACCCAACTTTTGAACCCGCTTTTGGTGGCCATCAACGCACTTAAGTGCCTTGACCTGCCCGTGGACCAATGGTCCTATCTATTGGTGCACATTGTGCTGAAAAAGCTGGCTGCCGACCTGAGGTCGCGTTTTGAACAGCGCTTTGGTGGGGATAGCGCGACCCATCTGCCCCCCTTTGCTGACCTGGAGAGGTTCCTGGAGGATGAGTGCCGGGTCTTGGACAACTCCGGTGGTGACACGCCGGCTAAGACGCAGCCGCCCAAGGTCAAGGAGCAGGCTCGCGTTCACACCCGAGCCAATGTTGACCGGCGCCCTCCTCGCTTTGCGGTCACGCAGAGCCCAGCGGAGTGCTCCTACTGCAAGGTCACGGGGCACAGAACGGCCAGTTGTAGGGCATTCTTGGACCTACATGTCGCCTCTCGTAGGCGCATCGCGAATGCCCGCCGCCTTTGCTTCTCTTGTTTGGGGTCCCACTACCAGCGAGACTGCCCAAACTCTCGCCCCTGTCCTCACTGTGGAGGACAGCATTTGGACATTCTCTGTATGAATGCCAGAGAGGTTGGCCGCTTGTCCAACCAGCCAACGCCGCGCACGGGCGGGTGTTTTGAAGGTGGCAGCCGAGGCTCACCGGCGCGTAGCCGAGAGTCGCCTCGCTAAATTGATCGCCACTCGCCCCGCTTGGAGAACCGTAGCGTGCGCACGCCTCCTCTCTCACGTGCACCTGAATGTGCTGTTCAGCGTCACCAGCACCATGACTGCTGCCCCAGCGTCCTCGCCGTGACTCGCGCCCACCTCGTTTTGGGCGGGTGCGTCATTATGACCCCCCACAGATGGCGCGCGGATCAAGTCATCGCGCCTTTGAGGACTTCAAGCCGCACCCTCGTTTTGACTTGCCTGGTCCTGGCCAACGCTCGCCGCCCAGGCAACAATAGGTCATTGACCCCTGCCCTATAACGCCAACCTCCCCCATTGAGACCGTTATCCTACCAACGGTTGCTGTTAGGGTCTGGGGACCCACGGGGACCTCTGTTGTTGTCCGTGCTATATTGGACACAGGTTCACAAGGTTGCATTGTTTCCACTTATTTGGTAGGGCAAATTAAATATGGGCTCTTTTCAAAATTGTATACGGGGCACAGGGGACGTAGCCTCTAATGTTGAAGGGCAAGTTAAGGTATTGTTTGGCCCTGTTGAATTTTCACACCCGAGAATTAGAACCTCGGCTATTGTGCTGAAGAATATTTTGGGTATGCATCCACAGAAACAGCTACCTGCTGCTGTGGTGAATTTGACATCGGGATTGGAACTGGCAGACCCCAAATTTGACACACCGGGACAAATCGATTTGTTGATTGGCTCTGATGACCTCGGTGGAATTTTGATTGGTGGGAAACGGGTCTTGGTGCCAAATGGTTTGACTGCCATCCCGACCATATTTGGATTTGCTTTGATGGGACCTATACCTAGGGACCCCCCTCCGCCCGAACTTGATAATTTGTTGGCTGTAGGCTCTGCTCTCTCTGATGCAGTTCAGAGGGTTTGGGAGGTACAGGAGCCCCCTCAAGCTGCCCGTTTGAATCCAGAACATGAGGAGTGCGAGCTGTTCTTCCAGAACAACACTGGTCGACTCCGTTCTGGTCGGATCATTACGAGGCTACCCTTCCTGTCTGTACGGCCTCCGCTTGGTGAGTCACGACCTTTAGCCGAAAAGAGGTTGTTGGCCATGGAGCGCCGCATGGGTCGTGATCCGGAGCTCAGACAGAAGTACATTGAGTTCATGAGAGAATATGAACAGTTGGGACACATGTCTGTGTCAAATTTGGATTGGCGTTCGGTGGAGCACTACTTTCTCCCGCATCATGCGGTATTGAAGCCATTGACTGGGAAGCTGCGCACAGTATTTGATGGTTCTGCGCAGACTTCAACAGGCGTATCCTTGAACCAGTGCTTGCATTCTGGTCCCAAGTTGGTCAAGGACCTTTGAGACGTCATCACCAGCTTCCGACGACATCAGGTTGTCTTTGTGGCCGACATAAAAATGATGTTCAGGCAGAATAGTCTGCCATCCACCCTGATGACCGTCGCTTCCAGCTGATCCTTTGGAGAGAGTCTCCTCGCGATCCCATGGTCGTTTACGAGCTCAATACTAATACGTACGGGTTAAGGTCAAGCCCCTACTTGGCAATACGTTCTCTTTGGGAGCTCGCAGACCGAGAAGGCTTACGTTTCCCACGAGCCTCCGCCATCTTGAAAGACGATATTTACGTCGATGACATTTGTTCGGGCGCCTCCACAGCGGACGAGGCGATCCTCCTGCGGGACGAATTGATAGGTATTTTGGCCTCCGCTGGTTATGAGTTGCGTGAATGGATTTCCAACTCACCAGCGCTTTTGGAAGGCTTGCCAGAGGATCATCAGCAGGATCCACATTTGTTTGAGATTGTTGACAACCCCGCCATGATGGCTGTTCTCGGCGTTCAGTACAGACCGGTCCAAGACATCTTTACGTATAACGTAGACCTGAAATTGCCTTGTTCTTGGACTAAACGTCTCGTGTTGTCTACTGTCGCCAGAACCTTTGATCCAAACGGTTGGATTTGTCCTATTATATTTTGGGCAAAATGCTTCTTGCAGAAGCTTTGGACAGCAGGATTGACTTGGGACGAACCTCTACACGGCACTCTTGTTGAGGAATGGACCTCTTTTGTATCCTCACTTCCTGCCGTCAACGAGATCTCCTTGCGTGGTCCCATCCTTCCTCCCGGGAAGTACAAGGCCACCCTTCACGGGTTTTGTGACGCCTCGGAACGTGGTCACGCCGCCGTGGTGTACTTGCGCACAGTTAGTGCCTCAGGTCAGGTGAGGGTTTCCCTGAATATGGCGAAGAGCAAGGTAGCACCCCTTCGGACATCTCTGACCATTCCAAAATTGGAGCTCTCGGGAGCAGCCCTACTTGTACGCTTGTTGAACCACGTGCCTAACACTTTGGGTAAAAGGATTTGTATTAATGGGACTTACGCCTGGACAGACAGCCAAATTGTTCTTAGTTGGTTGAAGGCGTCTGTCCACACTTTGGAGGTATTTGTCGCTAATCGCGTTTCCCAAATCCAGAAATCCGAAGTCAAACTTGTTTGGAGACACGTGCCAGGTGAGCTCAACCCCGCTGATTGTGCCTCGCGCGGATGCTTGACGCCTAGTTTGATAGGTCATTCGCTGTGGTGGGGTCCGGAATGGTTGAGTCGAAAGAAACTGATTGGCCTCGAACGCCAGTTTTGAATACTTCTAATTTGCCGGGTCTACGAACACTCACTCTTGAGAAGGTAGAATGCGCCTTCGACCCCGATTTTTTGTTGAATCGTTACAGCTCCCTCGACAAGTTGTTAGGTGTTACTGCTTGGATAAAGCGTTTTGTTTTTAATTTTAGGCACCCACAACAGAAACGAGTGACACCGTTTATCTCACCACAGGAATGACCGGAGTCCCTCCCCTTTTGGGTTCGTTCTGTGCCATTGGCGCATTTTGAAAAGGAGATTGCTATCCTTAAATCAGGGAGATCGAAATTGTCGGGAGCTGTCTCTAAATTGAACCCCTTTTTGGACGATACGGGTCTCTTGCGCGTTGGAGGGCGTCTCAAGAACGCCAACCTCCCTTACGGAGCACGTCACCCCCTTTTGTTACCTAAGGACGGTCATTTGGTACGCTTGTTGGTAACTGACCGTCACCTTAAAAATTCGCATGCTGGTTGTAATGCGCTCTTGGCCATTTTGCAACGCGAGTTTTGGATCTTGTCTGCCCGAAGAATTATTCGGAGTGTAGTCTTTCGCTGCATCCCTTGCTATAAGCTCAAGGCTTCTACCATGCAGCCCTTGATGGGGGACTTACCGGCAGATCGCGTAACTGAAAGCAGGACATTTGACGGTGTTGGCACGGACTTCGCTGGTCCCTTCTTGGTGAAAACGTCGACACTTCGAAACAGCAAGACTGTTAAGGCCTACTTGTGTGTTTTTGTTTGTCTTTCCACAAAGGCCGTTCATTTGGAACTGGTCTCCTCGCTTACGACCGAGGCGTTTGTAGCCACATTTGACAGATTTGTATCCCGCAGAGGGCTGCCTTCCTTGATCCGTTCTGACTGCGGCACTAACTTCAAGGGCACGTATAATTATTTGAATAACGTTGTTAATTTTCTTGAAACCAACAAAGCTGATACAGGTGATAGGCTTGCCTGACGTGGGATAAATTGGTTGTTTTCCCCACCAAATTGTCCACACTGGGGTGGTATATTTGAGGCCGCCGTAAAATCGGCCAAAACACACTTGCGCAGGACAATCGGTGAATCTGTCCTTACATTTGAGGAACTCGCAACTGTGTTTTGTAAGATTGAGGCCGTTTTGAACTCTCGGCCATTGTGCCCAATCTCCTCAGATCCGAATGATTTGGAGGCCCTTACGCCGGGCCATTTTTTGATTGGTCGCCCACTTGTCGCCTTGCCTGAGTACCCCTATATTGATACGAGACCTGGTCGTCTCTCGCGTTTTGAATTGGTACGCCAGATTACTCAGAGCTTTTGGAAACGCTGGAACTTGGAATATTTGCACATACTCCAGCAACGCGTTAAGTGGACCGACAAGACCGATCCACCCAAGATTGGTGACCTCGTTTTGATCAAGGAGGCTAACCTTCCGCCACTCAGATGGCGCAGGGGGCGCATCCTTCGTTTGGTAACTGGGGCTGATGGAGTTTCCCGATTTGCTGAGGTTTTGGTGGACGGTTCGATTCTGAGGAGAGCGGTTGCAACATTGTCACGTCTACCAACCGATTAGCGGACCAGTAGGCCGGTCCAGGGCGGGTGGATGTTTGAAATAGAATTAGTTTTTATTATAAGTCAAATCGATTATATCGATTAAGTAACATTTTGTTTAGTCTATTGAAAATTTCTAACAATGGTCACACTGAACTGTCACTTGTCGTTCTTGCCTTGAAAAAATTACCACGTTGTCGTCTCGTACGTAAAATTATCGTCTTTTGAATTAACGCGAATTGAATTAACTTGTATAATGGAACTAAATTGAGTAAACCGTCTTGAATGCCGCCTGATCTAGTGCTGGCAACGGTAAATAGTGATAAAAGACATTGTGAACTATTGATTGACATTTGCGAAAATTGTGAATCCGGCATCGACGTCCACGTGCCAACGTGTCTTGAAAACGTCGCGTTTGCAGCTTAATAGCTAAGTATAAGATACTTCATTCATTTATTTTGGCCAATATACTTGTATGAATGTGTCTAATTTAGCTCAAGCCTGACATCAGTAAAGATATTAGGTAAGTGAAATATAATATTGATAGTTGTAATTTGGATTTCAATTCATCGCTGTGCAACGCAGTGCATTGTGTCCGGTGCCTTGTCTATCGTGTTCAGGTAGATGTATTACATCTTCCACTGCGCACCCAGAAAATACCTGCCTGGCTGCGGTAATTCTAGACATTACTGATTCAGCAAAGGAAGCTTAGTTTTACAGAAGATTGGAAATGAGAGCAATTTGTGGTGAATATCGAAACTGAGTGGGACTAATCAAGTATTGATTCTGTTTCGATATAAACATATCTATTTAAAATTATATAGATAGTGTAATATGAACAGGGATGGAAAACTAATGCCGTAAAGAAAAGACATTATTGTTACATAAGTTGATGCCGTAGTAAAGTAATACATTATTTTAAAGTATTAAAATATGTTTAATTGTTGTTTTTTTTAATGTTCATTTGCAAAACAAAAACCTAATCGATTAATTTTATTTAATACTGCATAGCTATGGCTAGTCGAGCCAATGTGGATAACTTAGCTTAGGTTTTCCATCCCTGTTCATATTACACTATCTACATAATTATAATTATAATGTAGCGCTCATAGCGAGACTTGGCTTGCCGTTCGTAACAGATCAGCAAAGTTAAGCAACGCTTGCACAGGTTACCAGTTGGATGGGTGACCGTGTGTGGCATTTTCATCTGAGCGCTACCGTGCTTCGGAGGGCACGTAAAGCTGTCGGTCCCGGCTCTTGTCTATGGATAAGGGTCGTTAGGCCATGTCGGAGGCCTTTGGGCGGTCTGAAAACTCCGACACCAGAGTTGGCCACACACTCACACGAAAAACAAACAAACAAACAATAATTATAATAATACGGTTTAGGTAACGTATAATAATACGGTACGGTAGAAGTAAAATTATAATAAATTTTACTTCTACCGTACACTCCATGTGCTTATGTGTATTTTTAATTTTTTTGTGGATGCCTAAAAATACGTGACACAGAAATAAAACATAAACATGTTTATCACTTAAGATTGAAATTATTTACAACGTTTACAAGTAAAAATATTGGCAGACGGACGCGTCAAGGCTTTTCCGTGTATTGGCACTGACAAGTGTGAACAAGTTCATATAAAATGTACGTGACGAAATGTTTTCGAGCCCTGAGTGTTCAAGAGCCCTTGTCCACACCAATCGAGATATAGATACCTCGTTGAGTTGTAATTTATAATTTATAAGTCAAAATCAACAAACTCTCCGCGTCCGTTAAAAGCCGGCTACCTGGTATTTGATGGTATTTTAGTATGAGCCTTCATCGGTTTCTGAAACTAGTCGAATAATTGGTTAAACTTTAGTCGATGTTCTATTTGCAATTCAGTCTGCTTAGTTTTATCTTACCCGGAAACCGATCATACTGTCAGTTCTTTTTATAGACTCACGCTTATATCATTGAGGGGGTAGGCATAGGTGTAATATTACACCCACATTTCTCCATGAATTTTTAGGTCCCACTTAATAGAGCGCCCTCTATTAAGTGGGACCTAAAAATTCATTTAGCCTATTGCCGTTACCGGACTCATCACCAGACTCAGTGCTGCTACTGATAGTTCGGAAAACTCAGTAGGTTTTTTGCCCGACCCGGGAATCGAACTCGGGATCTCCGATCAGTAGACGCATATGCTATCCACTGGAGTGGCCCAGTGGATAGCATTGGCAGTCTTATCTTAATATATAAAATCCTTGCGTTACTGACTGACTGACAGACACGCTACAGCCGAAACTATTGGGCGCAGGAAGTATATAGAAAAATTCTTTCAGTGTTAGATAGGTCATTTATGGAGGAAGGTTATAGGCTATATAGCCTCACGCTATAAGCCACGGGAGCGGAGCAGTAGCCTTAAATAACGCGGGTGTAACCGCGGGTATCATCTAGTAAATTTATAAAATTATTCATTACTAGGGGACGCCAGCAGTTACGCCTGCATTTTTTTTTAATTTACCCGTTTTAGCCAATCCCGTGTGAATGTCGGGAAATCCCTTCTTAGTGCACCTCTACGGTCCCCAAAGAACATATATGCCAAATTTCAGCTTCCTGCGCCTAATAGTTTCGGCTGTAGCGTGTCTTTCAGTCAGTCAGTAACGCAAGGATTTTATATAATTTTATTAAAATTAGATTTAGATGAGTAGCAATATAGCAGTAATATTACATGCGGCGCGGCTTCGGCAGTTCCTTTTTTTTTAACTAGGCTGGACACACTGATGTATGTCGATGTATATATAGTATGAGCGCATTCAGTGTCCGAAACTGAAATAATAATACCTACACATTGGTTTGACTTTCTCTGAAAACCGACTACACAGTCCATACCGTCAGCGATAATTTAGTATTAGATATTATTGGAACATGTCATGTTAATCAGTAAAAAAAAACAAAAAGGCATATTATTTTTTTGTACAGTGACGACAGAAAGGTCGGAGAGAGTTAATCTATTTGTACTACAGCAAGGAACATAACGGACGGTTCTAATAAGTTTGTTTGTTTTTCGTGTGAGTGTGTGGCGAACTCTGGTGTCGGAGTTTTCAGACCGCCCGAAGGCCTCCGACATGGCCTAACGACCCTTATCCTTAGACAAGAGCCGGGACCGACAGCTTTACGTGCCCTCCGAAGCACGGTAGCGCTCAGATGAAAATGCCACAAACGGTCACGCTAATAAGTGATTCGGCCGTACTTGTACCACCTGAATAAACCTAGGGAACCGACTGAGCGTAGCGTTGGAAAATACCGATCTAGGTTGTGGGCTTCCCAATAGAAGCGAGTTTACTCTGGCTGCTTTCGACAAAGAATGATAGACAGAGAATAATTAAAATAATATTATATTGTCAAAGAGCAGTTATATTAGAGCGCTGAATGACACTCCACAATATTTATGCTGTTACGGCATTAATGCTTTCCATCAGACTGCTTCGTCTGCCTCCAATAGCATGAGCTTTAAAGTACGCACGCTTACTTAGCAGAATAGGAAGCAATAGTTCGGGTTATTTGGTTGCACAAATCAATTAGGATATCCCTAGTTACTAAATTACTCGCAATAATATGTGTAATGGTTCAATTCACCGTAGGTATCAATGCACTGAAAGCCAATACAGTCAATATTACTTTATTGACTTTCTAGGTGAGTGTAACAGTAACTTTGAATCTTTTGTGTATTATATACAACTGGAAGGAACGATTAATAACAGCCACAGATGGCACTATGAATGAAGATGACGGATCGCGCTGTAAAGAGTTTTACTGGCTATTACTGTGTTTACATGTTCTCGGTAATATCCTCCGGCCGGCGGACAACCAGTCACGATCTCAGCCTGGTTAAAGAATCTACTTCCCAAGTTGGAGAATCACTACACCTCGTTTACTCGTATAAAGCAACAACAAACACTTCTCATGCATTAATAAATTATTTTTCATGTCGCCAGATAAACATTTGTCTAACAAACCCGATCCTAAGACATAGACGCATACTAAATTAAAATAAATACAGTCGAGGCGATTTTTTCAGCAAATATTACGAAAATGGTCATTTGACGCAAAATCTTAACGTTAACCCTTAAACAAACGCTAGCTCCTGTACAAGTTATTAAGAAAGTTAGGGTGGTTTTAGGGTAAAGAACACTTGCAGATTCTATATTTGGCATCAAAAATATTAAAAAAGTAGGGGATGGGGTAGTTTTTGTGGTGGTAAATAATTTACCATTGTCCGTTCATGACTCCCAAATTTTGCAATTTGGTGGTCAAATAGTTACCATTGTCCGTTTCGTTAATTTTTGTATCTAGACTAGTAACTTCCTCTTGGTTCTACTTGTGTGTACTTGTTTTCTCAAAGTAGATAGTAAAACACAAAAAATGCATGTTATAAAAGTAATCATATTTTTTAGACATATTGTATTTCTGAAATAAACAAAATACCAATTGGACATAAAAAATAAGTAGATTTTGACGGCTTGAGTTTTAAGTTAACAAGCAATTTACGCTTTACTTAAGAACAAATTTGCACGTTTCAAAATATTATAATATTATATTTTATAATATCAGCTCTTCATCAGCAGCTAATATCTGGAAGTTCCTTGGAACTCTAGGTATTGGTAAACAGCGGCGTGTTGACTACCATGGGACTCTTAGTTTGGATGATATCAACAAACATTTCACCTCTACTGATTCGCAGCTCCTGTCGGCAATATCCCACATCATAAACTTTTCACTTACCTCTGGTACCTTTCCTTCCTTGTGGCGCAAAGCCCACATAATTCCTCTACCCAAAATCCCCAATCCTACTCTTCCTCAACATTTCCGGCCTATCTCCATCTTACCCTTCCTATCCAAAGTGCTTGAGGCCTGTGTGAACAAACAATTGTCTCGTTTTGTCTACCACAATAACTTGTTAAGTCCACTTCAGTCAGGCTTCAGGCCTGGTCATAGCACTACCTCTGCCCTCCTCAAAGTGACTGGCGATATTCGAGAGGCTATGGAAAACACCGAACTCACTGTTTTAGTGTTGATCGATTTTTCAAATGCTTTCAATACCGTCAGTCACGATGTCCTTTTATCTATCCTCTCCCATCTCAAGGTCTCGGTTGGGGCCCTGGATTGGTTCTCAACTTATCTTCGAGGTCGTCAACAGTCTGTTCGCCTTGATGAGTCATCATCGGGGTGGTATGACATCACATCTGGCGTTCCTCAAGGCGGCATCCTCTCTCCTCTTTTATTTTCTATTTTCATTAATCTCCTAACTCAACATCTTCAATGCGCTTACCATTTGTATGCCGACGACTTGCAGATTTACTCCCATGTAAGCGTGGAATGCGTAGCTGAGGCCATCGACAAAGTTAATAGGGATTTGTTGACAATAAGACATGGTCTAACAAGTTTGGTCTCACTGTAAATCCTTGCAAGACTCAGGCTATAATAGTGGGTAGTCAACGAATTTTAAGCAGGCTGGACTTAACAACACTACCAGCCATCATTTTTAACGGCACTTTGGTCGATCTTTACCCTACAGTTAAAAATCTTGGGCTACACATGGATTCCAGGCTGAATTGGGAGGCTCAGGTGACACAGGTTAGTCAGAAGGTCACCGGCACATTGCGCGGTCTCTATCGCCTTAAAAACTTACTCCCTTCCAAGACTAAAACAATGCTTGTGCAAACTTTGATTTTCCCACTGATCGACTATGGTGATGTATGTTACTTTGACCTGAATGCAGATCTTCTCAATAAACTTGACCGTCTTCTGAATAACTGCATTCGATTCGTGTTTAACCTTCGTAAGTATGACCATGTGTCTATTTATCGTTCCCAACTAAAGTGGCTCCCTATACGTCAGCGCCGTAGTTTGCGTGCTCTCACTACTCTATACACTATTCTCACATCTCCTACTTCTCCTCAGTACATGACTCCTTACTTCCAATACTTATGTTCTAACCATGAACGCAATCTTCGCTCCTCCACTAATCTTCAACTCATGGTACCTTCTCACAGATCCGATTTTCTTCACTCTTCTTTCACCATTCAGTCTATTCTTCTATGGAATGCTCTACCTCCTGAGATCAGAATGGCCAAAACTAAATTCAAATTCAAGTCGAAAGTAAAGGAACTCTTGTTAGCTGAGTCCGCGAATGTATTCTAAGCCACTATCTTAACCAGGTATATGTTTATGTTTATATATGTATATTAACATGTATCATAATTATGTTTATGTATATTATTTGTATATATATTTGAATTTAATGTGTATGTATTACGTTTATGTATTTTTATTATGATATATACTTATGTAAGTATGTATAATTATTAGGACCAATAAATTTACCAATAATTCAATAATTAGTAACTTTTCGTAACCTACATCATATAATTCACCTACTTCTATCTCTCTGCACCACTCTAAGATAGACTGGTTGATTATGCCTATGGCATTAAGTCCGCCTATATACTTTGTGTATATGAAGAATAAATAAATAAATAAATAAATTTAGCATTTCGTAATTATACAGACAGATAACGTATTTTTGTATATTATAAACTGATTTTTATCAAAGCGAGATCGGACAGTAAATGATTTACCACTTTTTTAAAACATCTAAATTTTATGAATAAGTCAATTGCGCATACTGCTAAAAAGTGAGATTACAGACAATATGTTATAATTTTGATATTTGAATCGAAAAAGCAAATACCAGATTTATTTTTTTAACGAAGAGTCAAATTTATTGAACACACTCGCTAAAAACTCGATTTTTTTCACCCGAAAACCGTTTGGTCAACTTTGACATCACCTTATAGTGACAAATGACGTTGATGAGTTGTAGGATGACTTATAATATGTAAAGAAAACAATAAATATTAAAAATACGTAACATCGATACCTTTCATGTTGCCATTGGAAATATTAGGATGCTTTATTTAAAAAAAGTCGAAGTGGTAATATATATACCTTTGTTTGAATAAGGGAAGCGGTACTTAAAAGTAAAACCTTAATTACACAAATAGTGTCACTAAGACCATTTTCGCAATTCAGGATTTTGTCTCAAGGTACTTTAAAATATTCTAGTTAATTCCTTATACTTGTAATTTCTTGACAACTCATCCAGTCCAAGATTAGTTCGCAAAAAAGCTACTTGCTAAGCTGTCGGTGTTGTTAGCTCGGCAATCGCAGTAATGCATCCTGACTTTCGTCGACTCGTCTCGGACACACCGTCGCTTCACGGAGATTTTTTTTTTTATAGTGTACAGGTGTACTACAGAAGGTCTCTTTTGTAAAACGTTTGACGTAGTGATCTGGGATGCCGCATGGGATTAAGTTCTAGAATGTTAGGAGGAAATGATACTTTTTACTACTGTTCTTTATACTACCAAACTGTAATAATAATAATCAGACTTTAAATGAAGTTGAAGTGTTAGTTTGATGTATCAAAATAACAGTTTTTATGCTATTCTGTTATTTAATACCTACACATTTCCTTACAAATAAATTAATTCAGAGCTTAATTTAGCATTGCCAGTCTCATAATTGCTTATTACTTGTTTATATATAATTGGTACCTATCTGATTCCATCCAACGCTACCTCACACGTTTTGAAGAAAAATTCTGAAAGAATGTAACACCATTTTCTTGATCATAATGTACCTCAATCTTCTTGTCGGGTTACTCCAACATAAAAGCTAAGATTTAAAACTTTAATCGATTTTATCAAGCAGCTGCATTTCTGTAAGAACCTTTCCAATGTGCAAACACGAAGTGATTTAAGATTTCACATTTTTAGATACTTCGCGCCGCGAACGCTAGAGATTTAAAGTAACGCTGATGGGAATCGTCGTCGGTATTATTACATTTCGCCTAAGTGACTCACTGTGATGGTTCAACTTCTTTTTAAGTTACCTTCTTGTCACCATGGCTTAACTTAAATTGACGGTGATTTACTTTCGAATGCTTTGAATAATTGGCTTCTTGTGGGCACTTTGTCGTAAATAATATGGAATTTAGTTTACAAGTTCGAAAGTAGATAATTATGTAAAAGCTGAGTGTTCTATTTTTGAGCAGCCATATCGAAAGCGAGTATATTTTGAGCACACATAAGTATCGCCCGGTAAAAGAATGAGTGCCTCGTAGCATAGTTGGTCGTGGGTTTTCCTTGCCTCGTAGCATGTGCGTAGCCTTGGCTACGGTTAGGCGTCGTCGTGCATTTGGCTACGCACCGCCTTCCCACACTGCTACGCCTTGCCGCGTTTACGACTAGATTTACAAAATGATGATCGCTATAGACATAGCGATCATCATTTTGTAAACTAATCCTAAACGGTGGTCACCCCAGCAAACTGACATAGACATGTCAGTTTGCTGGGGTGACCACCGTTTAGGAAAATTAGTTTATAAATTCAAGGGGATTAGCGAGATAAAAGTGAATTGATCGCAAGCAGAAAAAATGCAACGTTTCACATAAGAAATCAACTACTGTTCTGGAACTTATTAATTCAGATATTTGTGTACCTTTGCCTGAAACGTCATTTCAAGGCAATAAGTATATTTTATTTTTTATAGATGATTTTTCTCGTATGACTTTTGTATTCTTTATTCCTTCAGAAGCGGAAGTAAAGAACAAGTTTCGTATTTTCCAGTCGTCCGTAGAGCGGGAAACAGGAGCTAAGATTAAGATACTGAAGAGTGACAACGGGAAAGAATATGTAAATGCTGAATTTACGAACTATTTACAAAATGAAGGGATTCAACATCAAACAACAGTTTCCTACAGTCCCCAGCAAAATTCTATTGCCGAAAGAACGAATCGTTCGATTATGGAGAAAGTAAGATCAATGCTTTCTGACAGTTCTCTTTCTCTGGCTTATTGGCAAGATGCTGCAGAGATGGCTGTATATCTCAAAAATAGATCTCCTCACCGTGCTCTCGAAGGCAAGACGGCGTACGAGAAATGGTATGGTAAAATACCAAATCTTTCTCATCTGCGTGTTTTTGGATGTAGAGCTTTTATCCATGTCCCCGAATATAGTCGGAAGAAATTGGACATGAAAGCATCCGAACACATTTTCGTCGGATATTCAGAAGATCCCAGAAGTTATTATTTCAGAGACATTAGATATCCCAGAAGACTTATGAAAAGCAGAGATGTTACTTTCTTTGAACAGGATTTTCAAGATTTGAAAGGGAAGAAAAACTGTAAGTCCGGTAATGATTTAACTGAACCAGCAGTTATACCTCTATTGCTAAGTTCACAAGTAAATTCGTCAGATAATTCAGATAGTCGAACACCAGTTGTCATTGAAAATGAACAGATTCAACCTGATATTGCGCAAGTATCAGAAGATTTCCAGCCTGCTATTGATGTTGTAGAGCAATCGCATAATGCTGATACTCGGAATGCGTCAGTTCAACCTGTAATTGCATCTTCATCAGAGGATATGGAATCTGATACTGAGTTTGTAAAACCAAGGTACAATTTGAGACCAAGAAAGCCTAATTCTGCTGCCAATTGTGTCTGTATGCAGACTTCATCCCCTCAGCTGATGGATGAACCTACAACTTATACACAGGCTATGAATGCAGATGATAGAGATAAATGGTATCAAGCTATGCAAGATGAATGTCAGTCACTGCTTGAGAAATAAACTTGGGTTCTCGTTAACAGACCAGATAAGAAGGTCATACCTTGCAAATGGATCTACAAATTGAAGAAAAATGCGCATGGTGACGTAATCAAATATAAAGCGAGACTTGTCGCGAAAGGATTTAACCAAGTTTATGGCATTGACTATTTAAAAACTTTCTCTCCAGTCGTCCGGAATTCTTCTTTACGCATGTTGTTTGCATTGGCTGCGGAAAAGGGAATGAAAATGCACCATTTAAACGGCATTTTTTAATCGATTTTTGGAGGAAGAGGTACATATATATGAGTCAGCCGGAAGGTTTTTCTAAACCTGGTCAAGAAGATAAAGTATGTTTACTAAAACGTTCGCTTTATGGCCTCAAACAGGCTTCGCGAGCATGGTACAAAAAATTTACCGAAATTTTACAATGCATTGGTTTTAGCCAAACTCCTTCGGAAGCATGCATTTATATTAAAAAGTTTGGTAGTGAGTTAATAATACTCGCTTTCCATGTCGATGACATTGTCATTCTGTGACATTGTCATGTGTCTTCCAGAAAATAAAACGCTTGACACTGTCATAACTGACTTACGGAATTATTTTACTAACTAAGTTATTATTTAGGTTTAAATATACACTGTAAACCTAATGAGATTAAAATATCTCGAGAAAGTTACATTCCCGATTTGCTGCGAAAGTTCAACATGTCGGAATGTAAGGCCGTTCCTACACCGTTGGAAATGAAACGTTTGCTGCCGAGTGAGAAGAGTGATGTAAGTGAATCTTCATTGTCCTATCCGTATCAGCAACTGACTGGCTCACTCAATTTTCTGGCCGTCAATACTCGTCCAGATATTGCTTTTGCGACTTCATATTTAAGTCAATTTAACACTAAATATGATAAAAGTCATTGAAGGCGGCAAAACGTGTGTTGCAATATTTAAAAGGCACAATCAATTTGGGCATTACTTATAGGAAAGGCGGTGGGCATCTAATTGGCTACGCGGATGCAGATTGGGCCAATTGTCCTATGGATCGTCGATCATACACCGGATTCTATTATTCTATGGCCAGTGGAGCCATTTCATGGGAGAGTAAGAAGCAGACCACCATTGCCTTGTCATCTAGCGAAGCGGAATATATGAGTTTGTCGAGTGCGGGTAGAGAAGCTCAATTTCTGAAGCGATTGTTGTCTGAACTTACTGGTAAGTCAACTGTTGCTACCATTTACAATGATTCACAGTCTGCCCAGAAGTTGGCAATGAATCCAGTTCACCACAATAGAACCAAATATATTGACACGAGATTTCATTACATACGCGACTTATTAGCTAACAGTGTCATTAATGTTGTATGTACTCCTACTTTGGAGATGTGGGCTGATGTACTTACTAAGCCATTGACTCGCATCATGCATCAGAATTGTTTAAAAGGAAAATAGGTTTGTCTTTATTATTCTTGTTTTGATTACGGGGGAGTATGTTGTATAACACTGGCTAATCAAAATTTTGAATTCATATTCTGTATTACTACTACTTTACTCCTGTATTCCGTTTGATGTATATGTGTCACTTCATTAAATAAAGTCTGTTCCAACATGCCTGAGGAGTAAAGAGACTATAAAAAGTACGCCTGACAAGATTAGTCAGACATTGAAGGGATCTACAAAGTACTTTAATTACTACGCGTAATATTCTCGAAAACGTAAGATAATGTCAAGCAAAATTATTTCTACCAAACAAAAAATATCTAAAGAACAGTAGGTTCTTTGGAATTAAAATCCCTGCTCGGCATTTTCCGGTACATTTAATTCGGAAATTGCTTAACCTAGACTCCTTCTGCTAGAGCCGAATAAATGACTGAGAAAAGAACTGCTATTATTCAAAATTAATCAATTTAAAACGAAAGAGGCTTCGCTTTATTTATTTTCCGTTCAATTAAGTTTCTCGTTACCTTTAAATGTTGGTTTACATCTTATTTACTTATAAGGGCATTTTGCATAACTAAATAAAACGTAAAGCTATTTTTTATTCGCTATTTTGTTGTACATGTGCTGAAGTAAACATTGTATGTAAATATTGTATTGGTATTTCATATGCTAACAAATAAAGTTGTAAAGGCATTCAATATCTGAAATTGTAAACTGTTTTCTAAAACCCATAAATCGGGCGTATATCTCAGAAAAACAATTTGTTTTATATGTATACGCGCCATATTTGGATTGGTTTTTATCAAATACAGGTTCGAAGTAACCGTTTCGTTCCATTCTATAAAATTACTAGAAAAATATCACAAAAACGTATTGGTAATACACATGGCGCGCATGCAGTGAATTCGAGGAAATCTTTATTCGTATGATCAACACTATATAACATTTTTGACGTACTCGTATTCGACAAGATCGTTTCGTTATTTCTCGCATCCCATACCGAAAAAAGTACTCAGACACGGGATTTCACTGCCTCTCTCAACTCTTTGTAAACAATTTTAAGTTGTCAATCACAGTGACTCGATAAAGAATTATTGTACAGTGTTCACGAAATGTTGGTGCACAATTCGACAGTTTATGTCACATGTTACTGCCTTTTTATGTGAGCAATAATTATATTTGAATTATTAGCATTTCGCACATGAAAGTAGTTTTTCTGATACGCTGTTACGACTGATCGTTGACGCTTCGACGAATATTTTCTAGTCCTTCAGTAGGTACTCTTTGAATGTTTGTGTGAACCTCCATCTATTAATACACATTTATGAGTACCGCAGCGGCATATAATAGCAGCAAACTGACATCTATGTCAGTTTGCTGGGGTGACCACCGTTTAGGAAAATTAGTTTATAAATTCAAGGGGATTAGCGAGATAAAAGTGAATTGATCGCAAGCAGAAAAAATGCAACAGCAAGTGAACGGCAAGACTTAATCATCATCAGCCCTTTATACTGTCCCACTGCTGGGCACGGGCCTCTTCTCATTATGAGAAAGGTAAGGCCATAGTCCACTACGCTGGCCAAGTGCGGATAGGAAGACTTCACATGTCCTTCGAGAACATTTAGGAGAACTTTCAGACATGCAGGTTTCCTCGCGTTTTTTTTCTTCACCATTCAGCAAGCGATAATTAACAATTTAATACGCACATAACTTCGAAGTAATTGGTGCGCACCGTGGATTCGAACCCGAGACCCTCTGCATGACAGTCCGTCGGTCTCTCCACTCAGCTATCGCTGCTATTATATGCCGCTGCGGTACTCATAAATGTGTATTAATAGATGGAGGTTCACACAAACATTCAAAGAGTACCTACTGAAGGACTAGAAAATATTCGTCGAAGCGTCAACGATCAGTCGTAACAGCGTATCAGAAAAACTACTTTCATGTGCGAAATGCTAATAATTCAAATATAATTATTGCTCACATAAAAAGGCAGTAACATGTGACATAAACTGTCGAATTGTGCACCAACATTTCGTGAACACTGTACAATAATTCTTTATCGAGTCACTGTGATTGACAACTTAAAATTGTTTACAAAGAGTTGAGAGAGGCAGTGAAATCCCGTGTCTGAGTACTTTTTTCGGTATGGGATGCGAGAAATAACGAAACGATCTTGTCGAATACGAGTACGTCAAAAATGTTATATAGTGTTGATCATACGAATAAAGATTTCCTCGAATTCACTGCATGCGCGCCATGTGTATTACCAATACGTTTTTGTGATATTTTTCTAGTAATTTTATAGAATGGAACGAAACGGTTACTTCGAACCTGTATTTGATAAAAACCAATCCAAATATGGCGCGTATACATATAAAATTGGTTGCCTGTAAAGTCGGTATACGGGCGAAAGTTTTACGTGACAACGACTTTGAGTGGTAAAATAATTTTAATGTGAATATTCATTCGTATAGTAGGAAAAAGGATGAAAGACGCGTGCCTTTCACTTTTTATGTCTGTCTCTCTCGCTCTTAGGCGGGACGCGTGCCTCTCACTCGCTCTCATTGTGAGCGCATAACGTGAGCGGAGCGTAACGCAGTTTCTTGAAGTGTCACCCGGCAAACCAATTTATAAGACGTTGTCACGTCAAAAACAAATTGTTTTTCTGAGATATACGCCCGATTTATGGGTTTTAGAAAACAGTTTACAATTTCAGATATTGAATGCCTTTACAACTTTATTTGTTAGCATATGAAATACCAATACAATATTTACATACAATGTTTACTTCAGCACATGTACAACAAAATAGCGAATAAAAAATAGCTTTACGTTTTATTTAGTTATGCAAAATGCCCTTATAAGTAAATAAGATGTAAACCAACATTTAAAGGTAACGAGAAACTTAATTGAACGGAAAATAAATAAAGCGAAGCCTCTTTCGTTTTAAATTGATTAATTTTGAATAATAGCAGTTCTTTTCTCAGTCATTTATTCGGCTCTAGCAGAAGGAGTCTAGGTTAAGCAATTTCCGAATTAAATGTACCGGAAAATGCCGAGCAGGGATTTTAATTCCAAAGAACCTACTGTTCTTTAGATATTTTTTGTTTGGTAGAAATAATTTTGCTTGACATTATCTTACGTTTTCGAGAATATTACGCGTAGTAATTAAAGTACTTTGTAGATCCCTTCAATGTCTGACTAATCTTGTCAGGCGTACTTTTTATAGTCTCTTTACTCCTCAGGCATGTTGGAACAGACTTTATTTAATGAAGTGACACATATACATCAAACGGAATACAGGAGTAAAGTAGTAGTAATACAGAATATGAATTCAAAATTTTGATTAGCCAGTGTTATACAACATACTCCCCCGTAATCAAAACAAGAATAATAAAGACAAACCTATTTTCCTTTTAAACAATTCTGATGCATGATGCGAGTCAATGGCTTAGTAAGTACATCAGCCCACATCTCCAAAGTAGGAGTACATACAACATTAATGACACTGTTAGCTAATAAGTCGCGTATGTAATGAAATCTCGTGTCAATATATTTGGTTCTATTGTGGTGAACTGGATTCATTGCCAACTTCTGGGCAGACTGTGAATCATTGTAAATGGTAGCAACAGTTGACTTACCAGTAAGTTCAGACAACAATCGCTTCAGAAATTGAGCTTCTCTACCCGCACTCGACAAACTCATATATTCCGCTTCGCTAGATGACAAGGCAATGGTGGTCTGCTTCTTACTCTCCCATGAAATGGCTCCACTGGCCATAGAATAATAGAATCCGGTGTATGATCGACGATCCATAGGACAATTGGCCCAATCTGCATCCGCGTAGCCAATTAGATGCCCACCGCCTTTCCTATAAGTAATGCCCAAATTGATTGTGCCTTTTAAATATTGCAACACACGTTTTGCCGCCTTCAATGACTTTTATCATATTTAGTGTTAAATTGACTTAAATATGAAGTCGCAAAAGCAATATCTGGACGAGTATTGACGGCCAGAAAATTGAGTGAGCCAGTCAGTTGCTGATACGGATAGGACAATGAAGATTCACTTACATCACTCTTCTCACTCGGCAGCAAACGTTTCATTTCCAACGGTGTAGGAACGGCCTTACATTCCGACATGTTGAACTTTCGCAGCAAATCGGGAATGTAACTTTCTCGAGATATTTTAATCTCATTAGGTTTACAGTGTATATTTAAACCTAAATAATAACTTAGTTAGTAAAATAATTCCGTAAGTCAGTTATGACAGTGTCAAGCGTTTTATTTTCTGGAAGACACATGACAATGTCACAGAATGACAATGTCATCGACATGGAAAGCGAGTATTATTAACTCACTACCAAACTTTTTAATATAAATGCATGCTTCCGAAGGAGTTTGGCTAAAACCAATGCATTGTAAAATTTCGGTAAATTTTTTGTACCATGCTCGCGAAGCCTGTTTGAGGCCATAAAGCGAACGTTTTAGTAAACATACTTTATCTTCTTGACCAGGTTTAGAAAAACCTTCCGGCTGACTCATATATATGTACCTCTTCCTCCAAAAATCGATTAAAAAATGCCGTTTAAATGGTGCATTTTCATTCTCTTTTCCGCAGCCAATGCAAACAACATGCGTAAAGAAGAATTCCGGACGACTGGAGAGAAAGTTTTTAAATAGTCAATGCCATAAACTTGGTTAAATCCTTTCGCGACAAGTCTCGCTTTATATTTGATTACGTCACCATGCGCATTTTTCTTCAATTTGTAGATCCATTTGCAAGGTATGACCTTCTTATCTGGTCTGTTAACGAGAACCCAAGTTTATTTCTCAAGCAGTGACTGATATTCATCTTGCATAGCTTGATACCATTTATCTCTATCATCTGCATTCATAGCCTGTGTATAAGTTGTAGGTTCATCCATCAGCTGAGGGGATGAAGTCTGCATACAGACACAATTGGCAGCAGAATTAGGCTTTCTTGGTCTCAAATTGTACCTTGGTTTTACAAACTCAGTATCAGATTCCATATCCTCTGATGAAGATGCAATTACAGGTTGAACTGACGCATTCCGAGTATCAGCATTATGCGATTGCTCTACAACATCAATAGCAGGCTGGAAATCTTCTGATACTTGCGCAATATCAGGTTGAATCTGTTCATTTTCAATGACAACTGGTGTTCGACTATCTGAATTATCTGACGAATTTACTTGTGAACTTAGCAATAGAGGTATAACTGCTGGTTCAGTTAAATCATTACCGGACTTACAGTTTTTCTTCCCTTTCAAATCTTGAAAATCCTGTTCAAAGAAAGTAACATCTCTGCTTTTCATAAGTCTTCTGGGATATCTAATGTCTCTGAAATAATAACTTCTGGGATCTTCTGAATATCCGACGAAAATGTGTTCGGATGCTTTCATGTCCAATTTCTTCCGACTATATTCGGGGACATGGATAAAAGCTCTACATCCAAAAACACGCAGATGAGAAAGATTTGGTATTTTACCATACCATTTCTCGTACGCCGTCTTGCCTTCGAGAGCACGGTGAGGAGATCTATTTTTGAGATATACAGCCATCTCTGCAGCATCTTGCCAATAAGCCAGAGAAAGAGAACTGTCAGAAAGCATTGATCTTACTTTCTCCATAATCGAACGATTCGTTCTTTCGGCAATAGAATTTTGCTGGGGACTGTAGGAAACTGTTGTTTGATGTTGAATCCCTTCATTTTGTAAATAGTTCGTAAATTCAGCATTTACATATTCTTTCCCGTTGTCACTCTTCAGTATCTTAATCTTAGCTCCTGTTTCCCGCTCTACGGACGACTGGAAAATACGAAACTTGTTCTTTACTTCCGCTTCTGAAGGAATAAAGAATACAAAAGTCATACGAGAAAAATCATCTATAAAAAATAAAATATACTTATTGCCTTGAAATGACGTTTCAGGCAAAGGTACACAAATATCTGAATTAATAAGTTCCAGAACAGTAGTTGATTTCTTATGTGAAACTTTCTTAAAAGGTTTCCTATTCTGCTTACCTTCAATGCAGGGGATACATGGTTCCTTATCGACTTCTGAATAGTCCACGCCCACTGCGTGTCCCTTCTTCAGTTGATCCATCCCGATGCGGCATAAATGACTTAAACGTCTATGCCAGAGCTTGAAGCTAGAAACATCAGAGTGTGTCTCAAAAGTGGTTAGTTGAGTCATTGGGTTGACCGTACAATCTAAAGAATACAGTCCAACACATATAGAACCATGTAAAATAACATCGCCTGTACAGGAAAAAACATCAGAATCATAAAAATTACAACCAGTTCTATCAAAAACAATGCTAAAACCTTTATCTACCGCCTTTTTCACTGAAATAAGATTAGAGTGAGAAGATTACTGATGTGGTTCACGTACCGAACTTGAGTTCGGTACGTGAACCACATCAGTAATCTTCTTTATATCAGTATTTTGACCGCAACTGGTGATTGAAACATCTCCGACGCCTTTACTAGGCAGTACATCTCCTTTTTTTTCATATAGTCACAGTCTCAAGAGATAAACCTCTCACATTTTCCATCCATTCAGCTCGTGACGTCATGTGCGCTGAAGTTCCAGAATCTATAAACCATTTATCACGCTCTAATCCGTCATTGACATTTAATGCACATAGAGAATTCTTGTGATTTACTAGTTTCTTCTTCTTGTCCTTCTTATGGGGACAGTCTGGACGCTTATGTCCTGGCTCCATACAGTCGTAACAAACAATAGCTTTCTTCGATTTGGATGTATGAGGTTTGTTCTGGTTCATTCATGTACGAAGAGCAGTATCTGGGTTATCTACAGCTGGTTTATTCAATTCATTCAATAATTTGGTCTTAATCAAATCCACTGTAATGTCTATGTTGAAATTTTCCAAGGCCATTACTAAAGGTGCATATTGAGGACTTAAACCTCTTAGAAGAATCGCAGCTATTGAAGCATCTTCTATAATTTTGCCAATATCGGCCAAATCTTGCACAGTTGACATGACAGCATTTATGTACGTCTCTATATTGGAATCAAAATCATCAAGACAGTACCTGTATAGTTTCCGTTCGAGGCTTATACGTCGCCCTAAACCTTTGTCCTCGTAAGTGGACGAAAGAGCATCCCAAGCTTCCTTGGCTGTTTTGCATGATCTTACATGAGTTATTGCCATACCATCTAAAGTGAGACATATTTTCGATAACGCCTTTTGATCATTACGTGATTTCTTCTCAGCAGAATTATCATTATCTTGAGAATATCCAACAATCGTCTCCCATAACTCTTCATGCATAAGGTACATACGCATTTTGAATTTCCGTACGGAATAACCGTCTCTGTTTATGAGTGGTTTTATACCAGAAATGGAATTACTTGCCATATTTACACGTACAGCTGTTCAATGTCACAACAAAAATTGACTGAAAATATCTTCGTGAACTGTTAAAAATTTTCACAAATTTTCGTAATTTATACATGCACGTACTGAAAAAAACTTGCAGAATCACTTTTTACTAAATAATATGCAGTTTTTATGGGTATAACTCAGTTAAAATAGAGTTTTCGTGCTGATAACGTATGTTGGAACAGACTTTATTTAATGAAGTGACATATATACATCAAACGGAATACAGGAATATGAATTCAAAATTTTGATTAGCCAGTGTTATACAACAAGGCAGTTAGTTAAAATGGCTGTAAAAAATAATCCGTAGTCTGTATAGTTAATCCTGTCGTTTTTTGATTGAATAATCTATTTAATCACCAAGACGTCACTCTTCGTTTCATCTTGTCGCTTACGTTTCTATAGCAATGTAAGTAGTTCCTCATCTAGGAACATTATACTAGGCACTCAATATTATTTAAATATATGAAATAAAATAAGCTTTTTGATAGCTTTGAATGAGGACATACATAACTTCACGCCTTTATCCCCGAAGGGGTAGGCAGAGGTATTGTGTATTACACTCCCGTACTTCGCTCCTTATGTTTCGGTCCCAATGGAATATGGGTCGAGCCAATTTTCATCTACCCGGCACATTATTAAGCCAGCGATAATTAACATTTTTAATACACACATTACTTCAAAAAGTCAGAGGTGTGTGACCTGGACCATCGTCTCGGCAGTCCGTTACGTACACCACTGCTTTTTATAGTGATCCATTGGCAGATACTGAAATAAAAAATCACAGAAAGGTCTTTACTGAAAGTTTATTTTGATTCAAAAAGAAGCTGAAGCAGCCAATGAATGTAGGTGACTCAAGCAGCACAGTTGTCGCTGTTATCGAACCCCAAGCTCTAAGACGTGGGCCTTGGATCCCAACCGGGACAGCGCTAGGATGATGATGATAGTATGATTTGCAATATTCATAGTTTTATGAATAGTCTCAAATGTGTTAGTAGTTTGTGTTATTGTTAATGGGTACCAGTGGAAACCTAGTTAACAAAAATCTTATTCTCGATATACTCAATTTTAGGGGTTTGGTAAAGATAAAGATAAAGAGATAATTTATTTTGTGAAACATGTGTGTACATTACAAGTTACGTAAGATGGTCAGTTATGTGAGTGCTACACGTTTTCCCGTTTCCGGCGTACAAAATTAATACAGAATAGATGAACAATACTAAACAAAATCTAAAATATAATAGAATAGAATGTTCTTTAGTGTACATCATAAAACATTTTATGACATTCATAATACAAAATTATGCAAAATTGTACAAAAGGCGGCCTTATCGCTATGAGCAATCTCTTCCAAGCAACCTCTTTGGGTGACAGGAACGATGCAAGTATTAAAGTTCTGTGTGGTGCAATTTAAAACATCCAGAATAAACAATATAATAAACTTATAAATGAGGGATATACACATACATATAAATTCATACATACCTACTACTATATTCAATATACTTACACAATACATATACTACATATAAAATACATACTAGGTATAACCACATTCTATGTTATCAAATGGATGAAAGGTAGTGCGTTTTTAACATAGCTTTAAATATTTTAAGGGATTTTGCGCTTCGGATTTCTAAAGGAAGTCCATTCCACAGGCGTACAGTTTGGACAGTAAAAAGGTATTCTCTCGTTTTCCATAAATTCATTTGCAATAATATTGTTTGCCATAATCATCCCTGATCATAATATTTACTTGCACTATTATCAATTATACTAATAACGTTTGCCTTAACAACTCAACAGTGATAACTTTTATTTGCCATAAAATGACTTTCTATAACAACATATATCATAATAATTAGTTTCCATAAGTAACACATCTCATAATCGACTCTTGACATAATCAAAATTTGATAATTATGAAAATAATACATAATACTGTTAGGTCGAAATTAATTATCGTTAACACCCCAACTCAGTACAATCCGACTCGGATAGGTTAGGTTAGAAAACTAAAGCGGGAGCGAAGCGAAACGGGGCTCCCGTCTTACTACGGAATTCTATATTCGAAATATAGATAGATCTGTAGATTTTAGATTCATTTTTGACAGTTTTTGACATAAGCTCCATACAAAATATGTCAAACACGTATCTAAAATCTACAGATCTATCTATAGTTCGAATATTGAAAATGGCCGTTAGTCTTCGTGGTTTTTTTATTAAACCACCCAGAAGTAGGAGCACCGCGAAGCGGGGCTCCGTCGAGCTTAGTTAGTAGACGCCATATGAGGTTTAGTTTTAGGTTTAATTGTGAATAAAAAATCTGGGGTTGGGGTGGTGAAACGAGTCGCCCAAATTTGAGGGTATTGGTGGTGTAGGGGGCTTAAGGGAGTTAGTTTTAATCCCCTAAAAGTAATTTTGGCTGCCGGAAGTACGTCTAAATATTTTTAAATAATTTCCAAAAAATCTTCATTCAAATATGCAAAACGGTACGTAATTTGAGGTATTATGTGAAAGTAACTAAATAGGTTGTGTTAGGTTCTCTTTTGACCCTTAACCGAAAAATAGGAGCCCTGCGAATCAGGGCTCCGTCAACCTCAGTTTATTAAACTAGTGGAATCAATAAAAGCGATATTTAGGTTTTATGTGAAAAACGTGAAACAAAACGCAACCGCCATCTTGTATGAATGATATAGACAGCTAATGTCAAATTTGTGCGTCATTGCTTTCGAGTACCTCGGGCTATGCCTCGGGTTAGGTGCGACTGTAATAAGTAACTAAATAGGTTATGTTAGTTTCTCTTTTGAACCTAAATCCGAAAATAGGAGCCCTGCGAAGCAGGACTCCGTCAACCTTTGTTTATTAAACTAGTGTGAAAAATGTGGAAGTTGGCAGTGTGAATATGTTAATAGAAAAATTGCTGGCGCTTGTACTAAATTATCTTTATTTATATTATGGTGAATAAAAGTTATGGAAAATGGCACTATTGAAAACGAAAATTATAGCAAATACATTTATGGATTTAAATTATTATGACACTTGATCGATTATGACCAATGGAATTAGTGAAAGTCATTTTATGTCATTTCACGATTATGGCAACTGAAGCGTTATCTCTAATGAAATTATGGCAAATACCAGTATTGCATATGAAATTATGGCATTTTAAATTATGGCAAACATTAGTAAACCCAGTAAAAGACTTATTAAAAAAGCTTGTGGAATGCATTGGCATTTCCAGCGTCAAATCCTCGGACGACCTCAAGGACCTTATATGTGTGTCATTAAGGAACTTAAAACATACTTACTTGATACTTGATGGCACGGGCTGTTTCCGCAACTCCACGTCTTGGCGTGTATTTTGCGTGCGGGTGGGAATGGTGTCTTCATTCGAGCCACCCCAGCTCTTCGAGGAAGGCCAGCAGACTCTTGATGTGGCCCACGGCCTCCCTCAGGGTGCTGTATCTGGTCAGGTACTGCTGCCTGTACTGTGCGACCTCAGGGCAGTCAAGGAGCAGGTGGGCTGCCGTCTCGTCTGCTGCCATACAGGCCCTGCACAGCGGGCTGTCGGTGATACCTATAGTAAATAGGTGTTTATTAAAGAATCCGTGTCCTGTGTAGGCGGCCGTGACTGTCCGTAGTTGTTGTTTGGACAGCCGGAGGATTTGTTTGGCTATCTTACCGTCTACTGCGGGAAGAGCCTCCTTGGCCTGCCTACATGTTTCAATACCAATCCAGGACTGGTTGTGTTTGGTCCTGGTCCTATTTCTTACCAGGTTGCGATAAAAACCAGAAGGGAGGGGAATTATGGGCTCGGGTCCCACCACCTCTAAAGTGGCCCCTCTTCTGGCGAGTACGTCGGCTGCGTCGCTGAAGACAAAAGACAAAAGACTTATTAAAAATGCTTGTGGAATGCATTGGCATTTCCAGCGTCAAATCCTCGGACGACCTCAAGGACCTTATATGTGTGTCATTAAGGAACTTAAAACATTCTTTGAGATAAAAGGGGGTACTAGGATTAAACAAGATATCCAATCAAGATATAAGTCGAATCGGTAGCCACTTGAGCTTATTGCGGAATTCTGAGACATGATCATATTTGCGTAGCCCAAATATAAATGTTATACAGAAATTTTCGAGACGCTCAAGTTTATTTAGTTGCTCCTCGGTGGGGTCAAGATAGCTGACATCAGCGTAGTCAAGGATTGGTAGAAGCAAAGACTGTAGGTACAAGCGCAATCTTAGTGGCAGTTGGTAAGAAATTGCGTAACTTTCGTAAAGATCCAGGTGATGCAAAAAGCTTTCGGCTCGTTTCTTGTAGCTGTGGTCGCCAAGACATGGTTACAACACACAAACACCAAGAGACAGATACCAAGGGACAAATACCAAGATTTTTTACATGTTCACTAAACGGAAGGTCTTTTTCATTGAAATTAATGCTTGGCAAATCAGACCAGTTAATTTTGGAAACCATTCTTGGGCTGCCAATAATAATCAGCTGCGTTTTGTCCGGATTTACTGTGAGTCCAAATTTCTGCGTCCAATCACAGATTCGCGCCAAGTCCGTGCCAATCTTTGTACAAGCGTCTGCTAGTCTATTCAAGGGGGCTTGCGTATAAATTTGCAAATCATCTGCGTAAAGGTGGTAGGATGAAAGTAATTTGTTTGAAATAGAATTAATAAATATTGCGAAGAGTAAAGGGATAGCACGCCACCCTGTGGAACACCTGCAATCATATTGGATCAAGCGGAATAGGTATTATCAATGCGTACACGTTGCCGGCGTCCAAACAGGTAACTCTGAAACCAGTCAATTGCCGATGGAGATATGTTAAGAGAGCGTAGAATACCAAGTATGATGTGCAAATCTACGGTGTTAAACGGATTGCTGAAATCAAGTAAGGATAAAACCGTTAGATTGCCACAGTCCATACCTAGCCCGATATTATCGGTAACGTGAACTAATGCAGTAACGGTACTGTGCCCTGGACGGAAGCCTGACTGGTATGATTTAAAAGGGAATTTTTACAAAGGAAGTAACTAAGTGGTGAATGGATAAGACGTTCTAGGACTTTCGATAGGAACGGTAATATGGATATAGGACGATAATCTGTTAAAGTGGAAGGCTTAGGTTTTTTAGGAAGGGGAATAATAAGTGCTTCTTTCCACGCTTAGGGAAAGACACCATGGAAAATAGACGTATTAAGTATATTGCATAGGACGGGAAGGATTTCATCAAGGATGGGAAGGATCATTTTACGGCTGACACAGTCATTATCAACTGCATTAGAAGTAATTGCCAGTGTACTCTTTTTAATATCACAAGCGGCAAATTGCGAGAAGATGAAAGGAGAATAATCAGGCGTTGGTAAAGTTGAAAGATGCTGCAGGGTATTACTTTTTATATTTCAATCAAACTTGGAGGACGAGGAGAAACGTTTATTAAGTGAATCATTGTTGACATTATTAGGAATAGTTTGTTGCTGAGTCTTACCAACCCCTAAAGTTTTAAGAAATTTCCAAACTTTTGCTGGATCACCGTTTTCAACGGATTTATGAATATGTTGGCGTTGTGCTTTCCTACACACCTTATTGCAGTGATTTCTAATAGTTACGTATTTATCAACATTTGAAGGAGTTGGCTTTTGCTTCATTAATGACTTTGCGGCACATTTCTTAGCCATAATCCGTTTAGTGTCATCCGTTAGCCATGGTGCTGGTAGATGCTTAAATTTAATAGGACGCACAGGCGCGTGCACGTCATATAATTGCAGCAATTTGTTTGTAAATATGTGGAATTTAGTGTCAACGCAATCTGTGGAAAACAGCGATTCCCGTGTTACTGGCTTCCTCACGCAATTTATCTTGATCCATGCCACCAAAATTGCGTTGCAGAATTATCTTTGGCTTTGACTTGGGTGGGCGTATATTGTAAGAAAGATAGATAAGGTCATGGTAAGAAAATGCGTCTGCTGAGCATTGGCCATGCCTATGAACGTAATTAAAAGAAGATACCAGAATGAGGTCAAGTAGAGAAAGAAAAATGCTAGGAAAATGATGCGTTGCATCAAGATTTAAAATTTTCTTTAATTCTTTAATTCTTTATTGTACACAAAAAAAGGACCAAAAATACATGAAACGAGTAAAAATAAATAAACTAATTAATTTTGTATACAAAGGCGAGCTTAACTCAACACTGAGTTTTCTACCAGCAAACCTTTGAGGCTGGAGATTCCATTTGAGAGCTAAGGGTAATCTTAGTGTACAAAAGAAAAACAAAAAAAATAAAAAAAATAGGATACCAATATATATATATATATTTATATATATATATATGGTTATTCATATATAAGTAAATAAATAAACTACATACAATAATAAATATCTTAATATATAAAATCCTTGCGTTACTGACTGACTGACAGACACGCTACAGCCGAAACTATTGGGCGCAGGAAGCTGAAATTTGGCATGTATGTTCCTTGGGGACCGTAAGGGTGCACTAAGAAGGGATTTCCCGAAATTCCCTCGGGATCGGTCAAAACGGGTAAATTTTAAAAAAATGCAGGCGTAGCTGCTGGCGTCCTCTAGTATGTAATATATATAAACAAAATATATATATATATATATTATTCATAAAATACATCTAATACATATGTGTTATTTATATCGATAGATAGTGCCTCCTAACATTCACCTTAAACACTGCTAAGGACGGGCTAGCGCGAATGTGATGCGGCAAAGCATTCCACAGGCGGACAGCATAGACAGAGAAAGAATGGTCGTACGCATTAGAGCTATGAGGAGGTGTGCGTAAGAGAAGAGAGGTGGCTAAGCGACAGGGCTTATCCCGCGGAATAAGAAATTCAAACCGGTCACGAAGGTATGAAGGTGAAGTATTAGGATTGTGAAGAATAGTGTATAGAAGAAGAAGAATGTGAGAATCCCGGCGCCGGCGAATAGGCAACCAATTCAACTTAGCTCGAAATTCCGATACATGATCGTACTTTCGAAGGCCAAATATGAAGCGGATACACAGATTCTGCAGGCGCTCGAGTTTGTTTAAAAGTTCCTCCTTTATATCAAGAAAGGCGACATCTGCATAGTCAAGAGTTGGAAGTAGAAGAGATTGCGCAAGTGTTACCTTAGTATTGAAAGGCAGGAATTTTTGGAGACGTTTGAGAGAATGGAATGTGCAAAACACTTTTCTGCTTACTTCTGCAATATGTGCTTCCCAGGACAGATTCGAGTCTAGAAGAACACCGAGATTTTTAGCACATTTCGAGTAATCTATGGGTATTGAATTATACAGAACCACTGGGAGCAATTGGTAATCCAATAGGTTATGCATATATCGGCCACCAATAATGAGAGCTTGAGACTTTGTAGGATTAACAAGGAGTCCAAATGACTCAGCCCACATACGAATACGTTCTAGATCGTTATTTATAGCATCGATGGCTTCAGAAACTTCCTGAACCTTAAAATGTCGATATAGCTGCAGATCGTCTGCGTAAAGATGATAATGTGAAGATATAACTTTAGTGATAGCGTTTATAAAAACGGAGAAGAGTAAAGGAGATAACACGCCACCTTGAGGAACACCCGCAGCCAGATCACACCACTCAGAGTATAACTCTTCAGAGCGCACAGACTGTGAGCGTCCCTGAAGATAAGATTTAAACCAGCCAATTGCAGAAGCTGAGACATTAAGTGAGGATAGGATACCAAGGAGTACGTCAAAATCAACGGAATTAAAGGCGCTGCTAAAATCCAAGAGTACCAGTACTGTCAGTTGCTTATTTTCTATGGCCAGTCTTATGTCATCAGTAATTTTAACTAGTGCTGTTACAGTACTATGGCCTGGCCGGAAGCCGGACTGACATGGACTTAATAGGCTATTAGAGTACAAATAATTAGCCAGTTGTTTTTGAACATTAGTCTCAAGAATTTTGGACAGGATTGGAAGTATTGAAATTGGACGAAAATGGGATAAGGAAGTAGGATTTGGAATTTTGGCTAAAGGTAATATGTGTGCCTTTTTCCACAGTGCGGGAAAGGTGCTAGAGAATAGGGAGAAATTTATTATGTGAGTGACCACGGGCACTATTTGGCTGAGAATGGGCAGAAACATTTGAATTTGAAGACCATCTTCACCAGCTGCTTTAGTGGTTATGGATAGGAAGGATTTTTTTACGTCCGCTTCCACAATTGGCTGAAAACAGAATGCAGTATTTAATGGCAGAGAAAGATTGGAGAGATACTTTAATGTTGTAGTCTTGGTGCTACTATGAAGAGTAATTGGTGGCCTGGAAAAATGAGCATTGAGTATGTTCAAGTCCATACTCATGCAGCTGCTCTGCGATGTTTTTCCAATGCCTAGCGACTTGAGAAATTGCCATATTTGTGAGGTGTGAAGATCTTGTATTGAATTGTGTATGTGGCGTCTTTTAGCATCCCTACACAAACGACTGCAACGATTTCGGAGTTTCTTATATGCATTCCAATGCTCCTCAGTGGGAAACTTCTTATACTGCCGTTTAGTTTTGTCCCGTTTCGCCATTAGTTTTTTAATATCAGAAGATAGCCATGCTGCTGGCAAGTGTTTGACCCTTACCTTCTTGAGCGGAGCGTGTGTATTATACAAGTCTAAAATTATTGCATTAAAAGCAGATACCATATCATCTATATTATTAGACTTATAAATGTAGGTCCAGTCTATAGTGTTTGCATCGATCTCCAAACGCTTCAAATCCATGTTCTTATAAGAACGAAGTGTGAGATATTTGGCCTTGCGTTTTGAGGACGAACTTTATAAGAAAGGTATATGAGATCGTGATAAGAAAAAGACGCGGGCAGTTGTCCATGCGTTGCTACTTTGTTACGATTAGAAACAAGAATTAGGTCTAGAAGAGAAAGATTGCAATGAGGAGCCTTATGAGTAGCATTAAGAGGAAGAATCTGCAAATTAATAGAGGAGACGAGGGACTGAAGCTTTCGGCTGCGTACATCATCCTTGAGTAGACAGGTATTGAAGTCACCAAGAATAATTTTGTGTTCATACAAAGAAGAGTAGTTTTCTAACTTTGTTTTCAGTGACGAAAAATAGTCAATGGTACAAGATGGGCTGTAGAAGACACCTAATAGTATGTTGGAATATTTAAAACTAATTTCAAGAAATATATGTTCCGCAGAATTTGAGTATTCACTTGGAGACTTGTCGACAATTTTATGTTTTATGTCTTCACGGAGATATATAGCAACCCCTCCATATCCCTTGCCTACTCTATCATTACGAACCAACTTATAACCTGGCAGCGAATATTGTTTGGAAGGAAGAGTAGGCTTGAGAAAGGTTTCTGAAACAAGAACAGCATGAACAACATCAGCATCAAATGACGATAAGAGGTCTGGATAGTGAGCGTGAATGCTTTGCGCATTAATGTGGACAACATTTAAGTAATTACGGAAGCAAGAGAAGGAAGAAAAAAGTTGATCACAAAGATGTGTCGAATCGTTATTTGTAAACGCACTAGCAAAGCTCTGATCAGTTGTAGATGATGATGAACAAGAGGCAAAACTATCATCAATATCATCATACATATTAACAACCATAAACAATACGCATAATAAATACAATAAATAATAAATATTATATAGAAAAAAAACTATATATATAACGTTAAAAAAAAATAACAAAAATATATATATTCTCTGTCACCTCTATGCACCGGCTGGTTACAATGAATTACTAAAAAATAACATCAACTTAAAAGACTTGTACCCAAACAAATGAAAAATAATTTTGTAGAAATATCCGAACGGAATATGGTATGACATCTGTCACACAATTGTCAAGTTATGATTAAATTTCTTTAGTGACCGTCATTAGCAATTTATGTAAAGTATGTAAACAACACTCATTGACAAAACTAAATACGAGTTACACAAAAACCAAAGTAAAAAACAACAAAATTAATAAAAAGTGACTATTTCACCGTTTTGCGTGGTCTCTTATCAACAGCTTGGGATGAAGGTTTATGAGCAGGCTGCGAGGTTTTGGCCCCAGCCACCGTGGGTTCCGATCCTGAAGAGTCTGCTACCGGGAATTGTGTCATCAAGGAATGAAGCTCAGCCATTGATTCTATCTTCTTCCGGGATTTGTCCGTGACTTGAACCACAATATTGCCTTCTGAAGTCCAGCATCGCTTCACGCCGTAATGTTTCCGTGCGTTAATGAAAACCTCATGTCTTGGTTTTGTGAGGAATTCAGAAAGTGTTAATCCTGAGCCCTTCAATTTGGTTTTGCTCTGCCATACTTTACTTCGGAGTAGTCGACTTTCAAACCGCACCATCATTGGACGAGGCTTATTTACGTTATTGCCCAAATAATGACACCCTGACACCTGTGTTGTAGATATATTATCCGCCAAGATGCTCAAAATTTGTTCCACTGGTTGCGTGCCTTTGTCTGGCGAAAGACCATGTAGCAATAATACTTTGGAGCGAGATGCCATTTCATGACGATCAAGACCTATGACTAGCAACTCCATTTGTGATTTAAGAGCACTCATAGTCTTCCAAATAAGGCCCTTAAAATCAGTAAACTCCCGGGATAAGCTAGCAATAGTCTTGTGATACGATGTTTCATACCCTGCATTCTTCAGGTCTTCTTCGTACTGTGCCATTCGTGAAGAAAAAGTAGATGATAGTTCTTCCATTGTTGTAGACAACTTTGTGTAAAGGTCCATATTATTGAGTGTTGTGTTTGAAATGCAGTTGATCAAAAGGAGAATTATTAAGGTAACCTAGTGCACTTGAGGTTAATGTATTATAATACGTATGTAAACATTAATAATTTGTCTGAATATAATTAAAATCAATTTAAAACTCGGAGCGCAAAAATTTTTTGTGTAGTCACTTCAAACTACCCTCATAATTATCTTTTCATGTTGCAGGATTCTGTAACTCGTCGAAAATACGTAGTTCGAGAGTCCTGCTTGAGAAGGCAGGTATTAAAATCACCCATTATAATGGTGTGTGTAATATAAGAAGGAGTGAAGTTTTCCAGGATTTGCTCAAAGGAAGAAAACAAATTTATACGACTGGAAGGAGAATAATATACGCCCCAATAAAACTTTGGTGTGATGAAGTTCCACTTCTAAAAAAAAGATGCTCGCCCGCATTTGACGGTGGCGGCTGCGAAGATATAGAGACTATCTGATAAGGAAAATGAGCACGTAAGTATATGGCAACACCGCCACCACCGCCAAGCGCACGATCATTCCTAATTAGTTTAAAATAATGTAATAAGAAAACATACTAAGCATAGGAATAAGTAATAATAGGTGCATATAGGAATTTAGATAGATACATGTTACAAACAAATTAAAATATAATCCAAAGTAAATGAAATATATATTAGCTAACATCATACTTATAACAAGCAAGTATGCGTCGCAATACTTACTTAATGCTAAAATTATTATTATACCTACTTAATAAAGATTGAAACACAACATCATCAGCCTTTAACAGTCCACTGCTGGACTAGGCCTCTCCTTTGAAAGGAGGAATTAGCCTACCATACCACGCTGGCCAAACGGGTTGGTACAGGGTTTGTATCAAGTTTTCCTCCTCTTACAGTGCTGTTCTCTGCATAATTTTGTTGCAAGAGCATGTTATTGGTGAGTTATAAATAAATATGACAGATTCTATACATTCTAATGTTAATTTAGATATCAATCAATGTCAAGGATGCAATTAAAAATAACAAAACAAAACATATGTCAACAATAGCAATGTCAAATAAAACTAATATAAAAAATAAATGTCATAAGTAGGTACATAATATTGAATGTCATAGAAATAAATAATGTCAGCTTTAATCATGGTCGTTCAGGAAATCCCTTATACTATGATGTGTTTTGAAGTCCGAATACCTTAGTTGTTTAATGTTCTTAGGCACTTTATTAAAAATAATTGGCGCCATACAAAAAACACTTGGATGCATTAAGGTGGTGCGAGATTTCACAACACATAGTCTGTCGTTGTCTCGGCGGTTACGTTGGTTAACCTCAGACCACTTATCAAATAGAGGATATAGGTTTTGATTTGACAAAGGTTGCTACTTCATATAAGTATAGTGAGGGCACCGTTAGAATTTTATGTTTCACGAAATAAGGTTTACAACTATCAAGCGTGTTTAATTTAAACGTAGCTCCAATGCACTTCCTTTGAGACTTAAAAATCATTTCCTAATTAGTGGAGTTTCCCCAAAACAAGGTGCCATATCTTAAAATGGAGTCCACCATACCATAGTAAGCCATAATAATATAATTATATCTAAGTAAGGTAATTATCAAAGTCTATCTAAATACGGTAATTATCAAAGTTCACAAGGAGTTTAGAACCTTTGATGTATTTTCCTCGCATTAATGAGCTTCTTAAATAATTAATTATCTACCAACAGCCAAAAAATATAACATGCAAAATTGTTTATGTAGATAACCCATAAAGGTAATTGAGCGTATTCCGGTCCCGAGCATTAATGAGAATGATATCAAGTAAAGTAGGGACAAATAAATTATTATTTTTCCAAATCACATACATACATAGACTCACGCCTGTTTCCCGGAGGGGTAGGCAGAGACTACGAACGCCACTTGCAACGATCCTGACATATCTCTCTTGCTTCGTTCACTCCCATCAAATTTCTCATGCATTCTCTTCTGTTTAGGGTACTTCTAACCTTTCCTGTTTTTAGGATGCCTCAAATTTCTTCAGAGAACATCCGTCTAGGTCTTCCTCTTCGCAAGCAAGCAAGTGTGAACGAGACAGGTCCCATTCACACTTGCCTTATATGTCTGCTTGATCAGCCTTTCGTTATCCATTCTCTCCATGTACCCAAATCACCTTAGCATACCTTTCTCGATGCTTGTCACTACATCTTCTTTGACACTGACTCTGTCATTCCAAGAAACGCCACACATACATACTTCTCAGATCTTTTATAATTCATATAGGTTACAAAGCAAAAATTGTGAAAGTCAATTATTTCTTTACAACCAGATTCGGGATGGAACAAAAGCCTGGAAGAAACTAATGCCACTGTTTTAAAATCAGAATCTTTAATAATTCTATTTAACCGGTTTTATAGTCTAAAATAATGCAAAAGACAAATGAATCTGGTTGCACAATCAATAACGACCTACGTTGTAACATCCCGAAAAAGGCAGTTTGGCACATGTTCTGTGCCAAAGCAGAAAACACTTAGCCAAATCTTCAGCAACTATTGAAGCATTCGCACTTAAACACTTATCACTAAAATGCAAAAATTAAAGTGAGTTCAAGAGGTAACATGAAGAGTACTTTGCGTTGTAATTATAGACGAAAAAACGGGTACTTAACTCGTACCTAAAGTTTAATTGTGTTGCTTGTTACTAATTAGTAACGTGAAACGAACATTGGTTTTGTGGAATGTAGACTTGAAGTTCGGGATTTTGTGCAAATAAGCTTGTTTGTCTGCGAAGATTGGGTTCACAATATACCGAAAGTGAGAGAGGTGTTTTAAAGTACCTACAGTGCATTCAGTGTTACGTGTATCAACATACTCCAAGTCTTACTAAAGTCTGTCATTTTCTATTAGCACAATTTAAAAAGTACTAGCTTTAGCCCGTGGTTTCACCCGCGTGGGCATCGGGAACCCATATTTCTTCACAGGTAATACGGAGGAATAGTTCGTGTGCGATGTTGATCTACGCTTTATTACTGCAAAAGTTTCATCAAGTTCAGTAATTTTTAAGATGAAATCTATAAAAGAGCGAAGATCTGTTGTACATGTACTCACCTTTTATAATTTAAATTTAAGCTAACATTAGCAATAAGGACTGCTGTCCTTAATGCTAACCGAGACATATTAGACACTCAAGATTAAGACGAAGGATTCCGTTCTAATCTCCAAAACGATGACCAAATCATGTTTTTATACCGAACTAAAATAATTTTTACCTGAACGAGGAAAGTTCTCTAGGGAAATTAAAAACACAAAATGCCTTTCAAATTTTGATTAAAATGTCAACGAAGAAAGTCTAGCCTTCAACAGCTTTAAGTGTTATAAGAAAGCTTGATTTAAAAGTGATAATCGTGTTTTAGGCTGCTATGTTTAAAAAATATAAATTAAATAAAAAATGAAACAATTTTAGAGACTGGATGTTTTATTACAGAAGTTTGGGCTTATAACTTTGGATATTAAAGGGTACAAGCAACTACTAATCGACATATAATGTAATAAATATTAATTGCTTTTTGTAGCGCTCATAGTAAGACTTGGCTTGCCGTTCGTAACAGATCGGCAAAGTTAAGCCACGCTTGCACAGGTTGCCAATTGGATAAGCTTATATAGGACCGTGTGTGGCATTTTACATTTGAGCGCTACCGTGCTTCTGAGGGCACGTCGTTCCCGGTTCTTGTCTAAGGCTTATGATCGTTAGGCCATGTCAGAGGCCTTTGGGCGGTCTGAAAACTCCGACATTAGAGTGGGCCGTACACTCACACGACAAACAAACAGTTGCTTATAAAGTAGTTGTATTATTAATAGTCGGAGTTATTTCATATTGTGTACAATAAAACACAATGGCCTAGTGAAAAGACCAACAGACTGCCACGCAAAGTATCTCAGGTTCAAATAGGACGGGGATAAAGGACGTGTAAAGTTCTCCACGATGATCAAGTGTGGGGTGATAGATCACCCCGCACTTGATCATCGTGGAGAACTAAAGGTCTAAGTCCACTTACACGACTCTGCTCCAACACCGCTCCCACCCTACACTGACCTAAACTAAGACGACTGCTCGCAGTCCACGCGGCGACATCTTCCCCCTCATCATCCTCTTCCCCCTCGACCGCCAAAGTGATTGGACGTGTACACGGAACCTATTTTATTTCATTTAAATACTGTATTTAAAAAAAATCATATTAATTCTTCATAGCAAGACAAAGTACCAGACGCCCAGTATTGTGAAGAGCGCATTGGATTCGTTACGTAAGACAGCACAAACTGTGAACTGCGGCAATGTTGATGAAGGAGACAAAAATGCCCATAACTTTGAGATCACCTCAAAGTGGTAGCCTACAGCAAACTCTGTCGGACATGGACGTAACTAATACTACACCAACGCCCTCATCGCCTTCATTTATAACCCTTCGCAAAAAACAACGTCAATCGAGCGAAGACGAATTAGCGAAGTTTAAAGACGAGGTTAAAAGCATGTTAAGCGAATGGCAAGAACATCAAAGCGCGTTACTCAATAAACTTATTTTGGAGGCCGCTGATATCAAAACACAAAACACCAACATCAAGCAAACGAATGATGAGATAGAAAAATCATTAAGTTTCCTCAACAAGCAATATGATGATTTATTGAAAAAGGTTGAAGGGCTAGAAAGTGAACGCAAGCAATACCGGGCTCAAGTTGCTGTTTTAGAACTAAAAATTTAAGATATGGAAAGAAATGCAAAGGCCTCCGCCATAGAGGTAAGAAATGTACCAATTCCCAATGAACCGGAGTCAAAGCTTGATCTATGCAACATAGTCCAAAATACTTGCAAAGCCCTTAATGTAAATGTTCAGCAAACTGCTATTAGAGATGTATTTCGTGTTAAGGGAAAGTCTGGTAGAGGAGCTATAGTAGCTGATTTTACTTCCGTTATGCTAAAAAACGACGTGATACAAGCAGTCAAGATTAATAAAAAAGGAGCATCCTAACCATAATCTCAACTCTGTAGATATAGGACTGAAGGGACAACAAACTCCAATATACGTATCCGAGGCTTTAACAAATAAAGGGAGAAGATTATTCTTTTTAGCTAGAGATATTGCAAAGACTCATAAATACAACTTTTGTTGGACCAGCTATGGAAAGATATATCTTCGGAAGCAAATTGGAGAACCACATATAGAAGTCAAGGATGAGACGCAATTGACCAGCCTAAAGAATCAAATATGACTAGGGTTAGTTTTAAGTTTGTCAATAATTTTGTTTATTTCTCTTTTACCCATTCGTTATTCTAAAATTACTCAATATGTTTACCGTGGATTTAGCATGCACTCCACCAACAAATATCCTTATATTTACTTTATAACACGTTCTTTTTGCCTAACACTAAAACATACACTATTACCGACGCTTTACACACGTATTCACCCAGACATAAATTTTCATTGTTTTGAGCCAAGGAAATCTTCAATGCAACATTCGATTCAATAAATAATAATAATCTTACTGACAACATAGAAAAAATATAAGCCGGTCCATCGTATTTATGTGAACCTGAGTCGTGCATGGCTCTTTTAAAAACAAATCATTCGTCAAACAACGATATCAAAATCCTTACACTAAACATTAGAAGCATAACTAAAAAAAATTCTGAATTCGAAATACTTCTTGCTAGACTAGACATAGCATGCGATGTTTACATTCTCACGGAAACCTGGAACTCGAAAGCTCCATATATTACTCCACTAAACGAATATCACACTCTCTATACCAAAATTAATCATAATCAAAATGATGGTGTCGTAGCGTACAACAAAAAAAAAGAATTACAATGCACGGTACAAGAAATAGAACTAAATGACGCTTCCTGTCTACTCATCGAGGTGAGTAAGAATACTATAATACTAGGCATCTATAGATCACCTTCACACAAAACATTGATCGCTTTCTAGACTCTCTAGACAAACTACTAGCTACCTGGAAAAATTGCTGTAATATACTAATATTGGGTGATTTAAACATTGATATTAAGCCGAGTAATGAAGATCATAACTCGACAAACTATTTGAACCTCTTAGCAAGTCACGGTCTTCTACCAGGTCATTTATTCCCAAGGAGAGACAAAAATTGCATTGATCATTCAATAATCAAAGCTACTTATCCAACTATTACAATGGTCCTACAGGCTTCACTAACAGATCATTTCCCGGTAATTACTTGCCTTAAAGTTAAAACTCAACTAAAAATATGAAAAAATCTCTTTACAAAGAATTAACTATGATAACATTGTTTTGGAACTTAAAAACATTAATTTTAATGATATTTGCCAAGCTCGAGATGTAAACTGGGCTTCCGAGCAATTAGTAAATATTCTAAACAGCTTAATTTTAAAAAATTCGTTCAGAATTATGATTCCCAGAAGACTACGCTGTATAAAACCATGGATTACACCTGGTCTAATTCGCTGCATAAAAAATCGTGATCGCATGCACCTCAAATGTAAAAAAGAACCTACAAACCTAATACATCAGATTACGTATAATAGATATAAAAAATATTGTAACAACATATTAAAACGTTTAAAAACCGGCCAAGTGCGTGTCGGGCCACGCGCAATGTAGGGTTCCGTAGTAGATTCCGTAGGCAACTGCCCATCATGGCCATTATTGATAATAACTTCTTTTTCACTTGGGACTAAAAACGGGCATCTTTAAGATAAAGCCAGCGCTCCCAATGTAAACTCACAGAAATAGGTATTTATAAGTTAACCGACGATTACTCGTAAAGTAGTAATGTCTACTTAGCTGTGATAGTTTTCCTTTTAAATTCGTTATATGTACTACATTTGTGATTTTTTTCACCTCTTCCAAATTAATAGTTTAGCCGGCAGAGGGGGGGGGACACTGGAATCTAACAATTTTTTTCACTTGAAACCTTGATATTTGACTAACCAATCACTTGATCGAAAAATGATTTGAGCAAACTAATAATATTTTTTTAAATCCTATCCAATGATACCCCATACAATGGGGTACTCAACCAAAAAAAAATTCAGCCCCACTATATATGTAGGGGAGATACCCTTAAAAAAATATTTTCCTAAATTTTATTCTACAGTTTTGTTGCAATATTGTATGTCTATATTCATGTTAAATATCAGCTTTCTAGCACCTTTTTTTTTTTTTTTTTTTTTTTTTTTTTTTTTTTTTTTTTTTTTTTTTTGTTTTACGAGGTGGAAAATCCCTTCGGATCTCCGACTCTTGGGGGAAATAAGAGCCGGAGTATGTGGTGTTTCCACTAAAAACCACCTCGACTTCCGCCATGTACCCGTGTGTCGGAGGGTGGGGCATCACCAAAGCACTCGTCGCCACCCTCCGACGGGTATTGGCCCGCCAGATGGTCAGGCGGGCCCCGAACAAAACCCCCTTGGCGACGGATTAAGGTGTTGGACTCCGCCGCCAAAACGCCCAGCGGCCGCAGAGGATAGGGAGGACGGCAACGCAACACCGCATCTCCTCTTCCTCTGCGGCCCCACCGCGACGCATCGAATGGTGCGCCCCCATTTGGTCGCGGGAGATAGGGCGCGCGGCAACGCAACACCGACACGCCTCTCCTCCCGCGACCGCACCCGACTGCGAGGGACAGACAGAACTGTCCCCCGCACCCGCACCGTTGGACGCATCCTTCGCAGGCCCCTCCAAGCCCACGCGGAGCGTCCCCTCCTGGATCCCTCTTAGCTTCACCGCGGGTGACCAATCCACGGTTACTGAGCCCCCCCACCACGACAAGGTGGAGATCCCACGGGGGGGAGCTTTCTAGCACCTGGCGTCTTTGAGCTAGGCTGCGGACGGACATGACGAAACTATAAGGGTTCCTTCTGGTCTACGGAACCCTAAAAAGGAATTTTGAAAAAACTCAACTCAACAAATATGCGAAAGATCCGAAACAGAAGTGGAAAATCATAGACTCTGTAACAAACAGAACTAAACACCGATCGCATGCGCAGGATCTACTCAAAATTGAAAGTTCACCGAAACTGGCCCTAAATAAAGTAAATAACTACTTTGTAAATGTTGCAGAAGAACTTGCTAATAATATTTTATTAGCAAACTCTCAAATAAATTACACTAGCAGCAATGAACCAAATAACACTCCATTAAAGTCTATGGCTTTGTTAGGGACAACAGAAGACGAAGTCGAATCCACACTCATGAACCTAAAACAGGAGAGTGCTGTCGGGTGGGACGGAATCTCAACCAAGCTTATTAAGTTGGCAAAGCGAGCTATTGTTCCTCCACTGACTTGTGTAAGGCCCCAGCCCAATTATGGTCAATTGAAATGCTGTATCTTACTATCGTGTTCGAGGTCGATGCGAGGGAGCGGAATATGAACAAAGTTGTAAGGTCCCAGCCCAATTATGGTCAATTGAAATGCTGTATCTTACTATCGTGTTCGAGGTTGATGCGAGGGAGCGGAATATGAACAACGTTATTTCGAAACAAAGGTTTATTTGCGACTAAAGAAATATTTCGATCGCAGGCGCAGCCGCGCGTAGGCACACACACCAAAACATTATGTCTACTCGACAATAACACACATGTGTCCCTACAGTAGCCCCCCTCTTATAAGAAGAAGCTACTTTACAAATCATCACACAAAAATAAAAACCTGTGTATTTTCTATCGAACTGCAGAAGTTTCATACATTTCGGTACATCATTACAATAATTATAACAAGGCCAGCAATGTGGCTCGACTCGCTTTAATGCTGACTCGACAGTAAGATCGTACCGGCGGCGCTTGTTTACATTAAGTGTATAAATTATAAGTAAGTTTTATAATTATGGCTATCAGTTTCAGAGTATGGACATGATACTTATATGCTACTTATTTCTACACCGTTCATACCTGTTACTAATGGTGGTTGCCATGACGACCCGCTCTGCTATATTTAAGTATCGCCCCTTGGGACCCGTCAGCGTCCGTCATGACAACGCCTGAAAATCCTTCCATTCATCACTACTCGCCGTACTTCATTCTTACAGACTTTAGACATTGCATCATTTAACTACAAAAATACAAAGTCGGTATATCGTTTACATTTACCCCTCTGAAATACACAAAAAAAAGAAATAAACATTTAATATTAACACAATGTTCACTTTACACTTTATTACAAATTCACATGTCCAGATAACGTAAATTTTACAATATGTTTCTTACTGATACACGTCTGCATTATGCGACGTAGCTGCAGGTTGCACGGTGTGCACTTTGACCACCGGCGGTGACCACCCGGCCACGGCGGCTTCCTTACGGAACCAATCTCGCACCGCTTCTTGCATTGGTTTCGCAACAGAAACAGGCACACAAGTCCTAACAATATAACGAATACCATTATAATATTTTTTTTTTGTAGACTCACGCCTGTATCCCCGAAGGGGTAGGCAGAGGTGTGATATAACACCCACATTTCGCCATGAATTTTTAGGTCCCACGTAATAGGGGGCGAGCCTATTGCCGTACTGGGCACATTACCAGACTCCGAGCCGCTACTGAGAATTTCCTAATGGAAAAACCCAATAACACTTTGCCCGACCCGGGAATCGAACCCGAGACCTCCCAATCCCACGTGCACATTTATGCCGCGAGACCAACGAGGCAGTCTATAATAATTTCCAACCCATTTAATCTTTGGCCAATTACTTCATTAGACACACTTTGTGTAATTGCAACATTGTTATGTTCGGGTTTACTTTGGCTATAACCCATCTTAGACACGTGAATACACAATAAAATATTTACTGTTAGCAAGCAAAGTCTGGCTACAGAATGAATAAAACATACAGTAAAATAATTAACATAAAACTCATGTAAAAATTGATGTGTCAGTATTTGATTCACTAAAGTGAAACATTGCTATATTTCATAGCCTAATTACAAATATTACAATACTGCAATAAAATGTTAAAAGTTATACATTTAGATTGCAACACATATTTTACACAATAACAAAATAAGTAAGTATCTGTATATGCGACAATAGCGCAGTGGTTAAAGTATCATAAGTATTATTTCGCACTGGTCGAACAATAATAGATTTGAATTTCATTCACTGCATTACTGTCGTATATAAGGTATGTCACACACAAATAAAATAAACACAATAAAATTCAATTACAAAAATAGCTTTTGTATATAGGTTATGAAGTTAGCCCTACGACTATGTCTTAGGTTCGGCGGATATAACCTGCCACTAACTTTTTACCTCGTACAGGAATCGAACCTGTGCAAGAAATCTACGGCACTCACTATACTGTGAGTCTCGTTATAGTTCATTCTGCGAACCTTATCGGTCGCTTGATAGCTCTACTGCTACGTGTGGTCCGAGTTATCGGTTTGGTACCGGTCTCGTCATTACTAAGATTATTATTACCACTAGAATTATTTATGTTACTATGTTTACATTGTTCGTCTAGCGAAATGGGATCATAGTTAAGTATGTAGGCCGGTTTGAGCCTATCTATTGATACATTTACCTGTCTATCATGTATGTATTTGCAATCGAAAATACTTGTCACACCTGTCTATGATCTTATAAGGACCATCATAGGGTGGCTGTAACAATTTTTTAACTAAATCAACCCGTACAAATACATGTGAACATGCACGCAAATCTGAGTGCACGAAAATGTGACGTGAATCGCGTTGCTTTGTCGGTCTTGGGTAATTAATCACCGGGTAACCTTAACGTTTTACCGAATACTAACTCAGCGGCGCTAACTCCCGTATCGCTACGTGGTGTGGCCCGCAACGCAAACAAAGTGGTATTCAGCTCCTGAACCCAGGTACCATTCTCCCTGCGAGCCATGAGAGCTGCTTTCAACACACGATGAAATCTCTCTACGGCGCCGTTCCCTTGCGGGTGATAGGCCGTAGTTCTTAATTTATTTATACCTAAATATTGCATTAGCTCGGTAAATAGACTACTCTCAAACTGCCTGCCCTGGTCAGTAGTGATCCTAACAGGACAGCCATAACGCGTTATCCAATTTTCATACAGTGATCGGGCTATCGTAGTAGCATTAATATCTTTCAATGCGTATACTTCCGGCCAACCCGTGGTGCGATCTATTACCGTCAAACAATACCTGTAACCCTCAGGTGATATAGGTAATGGACCAACTAAATCCACGTGTATGTGTTCGAACCGATCGCTAGCCTGAAACTGTCCAAGTCCAGAAACCGTATGTCTGATAACCTGCGACTTCTGACATGGAATACAGGTTTGGTCCAATTTCGAACATCGACATTCATATTAGGCCAAAAATACTTAGATGCAACTAATTTCCTAGTTGTTCGATTCCCAGGATGAGACATATCATGAACCACGTGGAATGCCTTTTTCCTAAAGTCTACAGGTAGGTACGGCCTGGCGACGTTAGTTGACACCTCACATGTAATTTCATCCTGACCGTCCGGCAAAACAATTCCTTTAAATTGCAACCGCTCGTTAGGTTCCGATAATAACCTACGCAATTCTTTGTCCGTACGTTGCGCTAATGCTAATTCTGCGAAGTCGAGCGCAGTCGGACATGCAATCGTCGAAACGCGCGATAACGCGTCTGCAACAACATTGTCAGAACCGCTAATATGCCGTATGTCCGTAGAAAACTCACTGATAAAGAGGAGCTGCCTAACTCGTCTAGGCGTCTCTTTATCGCTGGGTTTTTTTGATAACGCGTATACAAGCGGTTTATGGTCAGTGTAAATAATAAACGGTCTACCTTCTACCATATACCTAAAATGTTGCACTGATAAATATATCCCTAAAAGTTCCCTATCATAGGTACTATATTTTAATTGAGCATCACTAAGTTTCTTAGAAAAATAACCTACCTAATGGACGCCAGTGTGTGCCGACCTTTATCTGTAATGCGCTACCAACGCAGTTATTGGACGCGTCACACATAATTGCAAGCTCCGCATTTGCTATTGGGTAACACAACACAATTGCATTCTGTAGGCTACTTTTACATTTTGCGAACGCTGCATCCGCTTCGTCCGTCCACTGAACGAGCGATTTGTCTTTCTTTTTCGCGTTTTGCAAATATCTGTTTAATACTGATTGATATTCCGCGGCCCTAGGCAAACTAGACCTATAAAAATTCACAATTCCCAAGAAACGCCTCAACTCGTCAATAGTTTTGGGTTTCGGGAATTCTGAAATTGCCTGTACTTTATTTGGCAGCGGGCTTATCCCTTCTGGCGTAATTTCATAGCCAAGAAATTCTAATTTTGTTTGGCCAAAGCAACATTTCGATAAATTGATAGTAATACCGAACTTATCCAACCGTTCGAAAATCGCTTTTAAGTGACGCTTATGAATTTCCGCTGTTTTGCTAGCCACCAAAACGTCATCGATATAACAAAAATAAAAATTAGAATCTAAATCATCGCCTTCCTGCCTAAATTCTTCTTCTAATCCCTGAAAAACAGAATTATTCATATACCGCTGAAATGTCTGAGCCGCATTTCTTAACCCAAAGGTCATACGCATAAACTCGTATAGTCCGAATGGTGTAGTAATCGCGGTTTTCTCGACATCTTCCGGCGCTACTAATAAATTATGATATGCTCTGTTTATGTCTAAACGAGAGAAAATTGTCTTATTACCTAGGATGTATGTAAAATCATTAATTCGCGGTATGGGGTACCTATCCGGCTTAGTTATTGCATTCAAGGCCCTATAATCGCCGCATGGACGTAACTGCCCATCCTTTTTAGGTACGACGTGTAGGGGACTTGCCCAAGGACTCTTCGACGGCCTGCAAATACCTAACTCCTGCATACGCCGAAACTCTTCCTTGACTTTAACGTACCTCTCGGGTGCTAATGGCCTAGCACGCGCGAATACCGGAGGACCGGTGGTTTCAATATGATGAAACACAGAATAAGGAGGGTTTTCCTTAAAACAAACAGGTTTAGTTATCTCCGGAAATTGTAAAAGTAAATCAGAGTATATACTATTGTTATCAATTGTAGTTTACGATGATCCCTTCCACTTTACAATCGATCCTATAACACTTAAACTAGTTATTTGGTCTAAGAGACGTCGTCCACTTATATCTACAAGTAATTTAATTTGCATTAAAAAATCTGCGCCCAATATCGGCTGACTGACTTCTGCTACTATAAAATCCCAAATGTAGGGACGTCTCAAGCCCAAATTTAATGTTAATGTTCTAACACCATAAGTTTTTATTAGAGTTCCGTTTGCCGCGTATAAGTTAAAATTAGATTTATCACTGTACTTGTTTAAACGATTTCTATTCACTGGTATGACGGACACATTCGCACCGGTATCAATTAAAAATCTCATACCTGTAGTCCTATCACATACTATGAGACGGTTGTGCGTTGTACAGCGTCCCGCCACCGGCTGCACGACTTCTAGTTTCCCGACGGCTTCGGTTTGGCCCCGTTCCAGTTACAGGGTTTCACACACTTTGCTGCTTTCTCCCTGTAACGAAAGTGGTAAAAACATAACCAATTAGCAAGATCAGGTTGGTATCCGTTGTTCCGCCCGGTGTAGGCTCCTTCAGCGTCTCCGATCCCCTGACCTCAGATATCTAGTTGGGACTTCCTGCCGTGCTTTCCAGCACTTTGTCCGCTACCGCCGCGAGGACATCCAGACTCTCCGACTCCGTAACCGTCAATATGGCTCTCACGGCTGTCGGCAGGTGTGATTGCCACATCAGCCTGAGCGTCTCATCTGGTACCTTTTCTCGTGCCAACTCTCGCATACGACGCAGCAGTTGTGATGGCCGCTGATCACCCAGCTCCATTTCTCCAATGAGTTTTTGTAGTTTCCTGGTCTCGGACTCCTCAAACACCTGAAGTAATCTCTCCTTCAAGGTCTGGTATTTCCGCGTTTCCGGTGGGGCAAGCAAGAGGTCACTCACTTGCTGTATGGCGCTTTTGCTCAATTTCGTCACCACGAGATTTTGTTTCGCAGCATCGCTCAGTTTCTGATTTTCCACGGCAGCCTCGAATTGGACGAACCAGAGTCGCGTTTGGTCCGCCCAAAATTCGGGAATCCGCGAGGCCACGGTAATGCTGGCTAAGGCCTTTTCTCCGCTGTCGCCGCTCACCTCGCATTTTGCTTCCTGCGCACGTGGAACCGAACTTTGAGGATTCATTGTTCAAAATTCTAACACGCTATGCCAACGTAAGAGGTCACCAGTTGTAAGGTCCCAGCCCAATTATGGTCAATTGAAATGCTGTATCTTACTATCGTGTTCGAGGTTGATGCGAGGGAGCGGAATATGAACAACGTTACTTCGAAACAAAGGTTTATTTGCGACTAAAGAAATATTTCGATCGCAGGCGCAGCCGCGCGTAGGCACACACACCAATACATTATGTCTACTCGACAATAACACACATGTGTCCTTACACTTGTATTATAAACCTTTGTTTTAAATTAGGCCAGTTTCCAAAGATCCTTAAAACTTCCATTATTCATCCAATATTCAAGGGGGGAAACAGGGACTGGGTCAGTAACTACCGCCCAATATCAGTGCTACCTGCTCTATCTAAAATTTTGGAAAAAAATTATGAACAAAAGATTATTATCATACTTAGAAGCAAATAATATATTGGCGACAAATCAATTTGGTTTTAGGGCAGGTAAATCAACTTCACAGGCAGTTTCTGAGTTGACAGACTTTCTAGCTTTAAAAATAGATAAAAAACACAGGTGTATTGGAGTATTTTTGGATCTAGCCAAGGCTTTCGACACGGTCCCTGTTTCGATCCTTTTAAATAAAATGGAGGCAATAGGAATAAGAGGTGTCACTTTGGAATTATTTAAGGATTATCTCAAAAATAGGTCTCAGAGGGTTATTATAGAAGGTACTGTTAGTGATGAAGCATTTATTAAGTATGGTGTACCCCAAGGAAGCGTCCTTGGATCGACGTTATTCCTAATTTTTATTAATGGTCTTTGCAAACTACAATTAGAAAATTGCTAATTATTCACCTATGCCGATGACACAGCTATCATATTTCACGGCAAGTCTTGGGAGGACGCCAAACATTATGCAGAAATAGGATTGCGTATAATAGCAAACTGGTTATGTAAAAACTTGCTCACGTTAAATATATCCAAAACTAAATTTATTACTTTTGCGACGTACACTTGCAGAAGTACAAAACTTTAAACTTCAAGTACATTATTATTGTCAATTAAATAATTCTAATACTTGCGATTGCAGTTATTTAGAAAGGACAAAGACTATAAAGTATCTATAGTAGTAAACTAATGGGCTTTATATCTCGATATAAAGCCCATTAGTTTACTAGATGAAAAACTGACTTGGTGTCCACATATAAATCAACTAGCAGACAGAATGAGGAGGCTCATCTACATATTTAAGAAATTGAGACATGTTGCCGATTTCGCTCTTCTTAAAACAGTATATTATGCACTGGCGCAATCGATCTTATCCTATTGTATTACATCATGGGGTGGCGCACATAAAATACACATGCTGAAACTAGAACGCGCACAGCGGGCGGTATTAAAGGTTATGACCATTTCGGTATCCCACAGTTAGCCTGTACCGCGAATGTGACGTACTAACAGTGAGACAACTTTTTATCAAAGAAACTATTATGTGTCAGCATCATAAACTTAATTTCAATAACCAAACAACTCAAATCAGACGCAAAGACAAAGTTTGCCCCACAATCATCACTAACACATTCTTTACAAACAAATTTCAGTTTTATATCGGACCATTTCTATACAATAAATTAAATAAAATTCTTAAAATATATGAACTCAATACTCACGAATGTAAGAAAATTCTAACTGTTTGGCTTAAAACTCAAAATTACGATGACATAGAAAACATATTTGTAATTCCAAAATAAAACACGCACAAACTCACATACATACCTGCAACTGCGCATTCACAACCATACTTCACACACATATACATATACCTAAATCCACGCATAATAATAATGTACCATTAATAACACAATTACGTAAAAATATAAATTTATTTATTTATTTATTTGAGGACAACCAACAAAGCATACACCAAGAGTACAGAATGTGCTTAATGATTATGAATGAACATTGTGTAGTGTTGCCTTAATTAGAGGTTGCCACGGCATGCATAAAATATAAAACTAGGAAATGCAGTTACAATACAGAATATGTATGAATTTATACAATATCACTTGATTGTTGTAATGAAATGAAATAAACTTTTAGTAAACAAACAAATGCACATTGCAAAACCCTCATCAACGCAATGCAAAAGAGTATTTCAATTTTATTTCAATCCGCTTACATTAAAATAAAAATGAAATACTATTTAAGTATAATATATAGACAAATTTGGATTCCAAAAGTTTCAAATAAGTAATGCGATTGAAAAGTGTATTTCAATTTTGAATAGGCACGTATTATACCCGTAAATAGGAAATGCAGCTTCAAAAAAGATTATGCTCATCTTAATGTATAGGTACTTACAATATCAATTAGCTTTTAGAAAGTAAACGGTATACAAACAGATTTAGCTTACAAAACTTTAATTAATGCAAATGAAAAGAATATTATTTTATTTTTGAATAAGCATGTATGCAACATGTAAATTGAAAATGCAGTTACAAAACAATTATGCTTATTTTATGCAGAGGTACATATAATATCAATTAGCATTAAGTATTTTGAATAAAAGAAATGGTACAAAGGCAAACCTGATTCACGAAGCCTTTTAATTAATGCTACCGACGAGTGTATTTAAATGTTGAACAGGCATATATTAAACATTCAAACATGTTTATAGGCATATACATATATAGGTAATGTAGCTATAAACCACATTTTATTTATCTATATTGAATATTGATAGGTACATACAATTGATATAATATCAATTACAATTACCTTTTGTAAAAGAAACGGTATACTAACAAATTTAGAATGCAAGACTTTCATTAATGCGATTGAAAAATGTTTTAATTTTAAATAAGCATGTGTTAAACATTTATGAAATTAGTTTATATAAAATAAATAGTGTACAAGCAAATTTATTGGCGATATTTTAATGAATGTAATTATAGTATTTCAAATTTAAACAGGCATGTATTAAACATTTAAATAGGTAATATAGTCACAATACACATTATGGTTGTCTATATTCGGTATTGATAAGTACATATAATATAAACCAGTTTTCATAAAAGAAACGGTATACAAAAAACGGTATACAAAAAACCAAGACCAATCGCAAAGTATGTAAGTTTCAGCTTTGAATAGGCATGTATTAAACATATAAATAGGAAATGCAGTTACAAACCAGATCACGCGTATCTCTATCTATAGGTAAACACAATATCAATTAGCTTTTGTAAAAGAAATACATGTATACAGACAAATTTAAATTGTAATTTTTTTAATAAATGCGATGAGAAAGTGTATGTAATTACTATTTGAACTTATGTCTTTCATTTTTGTGAGAATAGCTTATAAACGATAGATTTCACTTTATGTAAGGAGTAAGACATATCAATATCGACACTGGGTGAGAGTGACAGGCGACTAATTTGACCTTGCATTCTATTAACGGTGGAAAAGTGACCCAGATTAGTTTTAAAACTTTTGGCGCAAAGCAACTTATATCTACAAGTACGAGCAAGTTTGTGAGGCACATTAATATTTATGTGACTTAGTAGATGTGGACAATCGATGAAAGAGTAAATAAGTTTATATAGAAACATATGATCTAAGATCGTACGGCGATCTTCCAGACTCATCATTTTAAAATGTCTCAGACGAGAGCTGTAATCGGTTAATGTTCTGACCATGTTGCAGTGATATGACAAGTGCCATAGAAATCTTTTCTGCACTGATTCTAAACGACGTTTATGGACATCATAGAATGGTGTCCAAACTATGCTACAATATTCTAAGCTTGACCTGACTATTGAGTTAAATATAGCAATTTTTGTAGGGGCACTTTTGAAATTTTTACTGTTACGCAGAATGAAACCCAACATTTTGAACCCCTTAGTAGCAATTTTATCTACGTGAATATTAAACCGAAGCTTGTTATCAATATGAACGCCCAGATCACGAATTACTTCTTTCTCGCAAATAATCTGATTATTAATTTTGTAACTACAAAAGTAAGGTCCCTTCTTCCTAGAAAAATGTACATGATTGCATTTGTCAGCATTAAGTAACATATTGTTGTCTAAACACCATTTGGAAAAACGGTCTAAGTCTTCTTGAAGTTTATATGGATCATGATTACACTCTATTCTTTTTATAATTTTTAGATCATCCGCATATAAATATATTTTTGAGTGTACAAAACAGGAAGCCACGTCATTTATGAATATGTTAAAAAATAAAGGACCTAAGTGGGACCCTTGGGGCACGCCTGAGGGTGTCTGGAACAAATCTGACGAATAACCGTTGACCACGACTCTAGATGTGCGTTTGACAAGGTAAGACTCACACCATTGCAATAAGTTGCCAGCAATACCGATCGAATATAATTTATTTACTAACATTTTGTGGTCCACCTTGTCAAACGCCTTGCTAAAATCTGTGTAGATTACGTCTACAGATGACCCACGGTCTACAGCGTCAACCATGTCAGACACAAAACACGCAAGATTTGTTCCAGTAGAACGCCCTTTTATGAAGCCATGTTGTTCTGGCGTTAATATTTGTTTTACATGCCACGAGAGTGTAGGGTACACTAATGCTTCAAATACCTTGCCAAAAATTGACAAAATAGATACAGGTCTATAGTTATTCGCGGCTGACTTATCACCAGATTAAAAAATCGGTACAACTCGTGCTTCTTTCCAAATCTTTGGAAAACAACCTGAACTCAATGATTTATTATAAATCATAGAGAGAGGTTCCCCTAAAATATCACAACATTTAATAGCAAAAATAGAAGGTAGTCCGTCAGGGCCCGGCCCTTTATGAGGGTCCAGTCTTTTTAAAATTTTACACACACTATCCGTACTTATTGAGAACTGGGTTAGAGAATCTGTGGATTGACATAGCCTCGACACGTACCCAGCGACGTCATCTACAGTATTACACTTGTTATAAACAGATGAAAAACATGAAGCAAACATATTGCAAATATCTACTCCAGCACTGCCCATGGCATCGCCATATCGTATTGCTGAAGGATATGCACTATTTCCATTACGTTTTTGTTTTAAAAAAGACCAAAATAGTTTAGGGTTGGAAGTGATCGATGATTCAATTGACTTGATATATTGTCTATAATTAAGATGTATTAGTTTTGAAACTCTGTCTTTAAGCAAGCGATACGAAATTTTATCTAATGGGTTTCTAAATTTGGAATAAAGTTTATGATATTTATTTTTTTCTTGTAGCAAGCGTATAAGATCTCTGCTATACCAAGTAGGATATTTGGCAGCTCTCGGTTTAGTCTTAGGTACGTATTTCTCAACAACATTATAAATAACTTTTTAAAATGAGTCTGCCATTGAGTTAACATCACAACATTGTGAAAACAAGTCTGACCATGATATGTTACTCAACTCATGAATAATTTGACTATAGTCTGCTTTATAGAACTTACATTTTGGCTCCTGGTTAAAGCGCAAAGTTTCCTCATACACGTTGCACAGCAGTTCTAATTCAAGGGGAGGATGGTACAAGTCTACGTTACTTAAAGGATTCTCAGGCATCTTTAAACCACTCACTTTAGTATCTGTCAAAACAAGATCAAGTATTTTATTTCGAAAGTTATTAACACAATTGTATTGATCCAAATTATTCAGAGAAATAAAGTCTAGCAATTTTTGTTCATAAATACCGTTTTTATTTAAAGATGCTGCTAGCGGTGAACCCGGACTCCCTTTCCATTCGATACTACTGAGGTTGAAATCACCCAGTATTAAAGAGGTTCTACAACTTTCTAAGGCGTTATTAGCATTGTCAATAAAATGTTCTAAAACATGTTTTTGTACGGGAGGCGGAATGTACACCGCACAGATTAAAAGTTTTTCTAGTCGTTTATTTACGCTTATGTCTATACCCACCCAAATATCTTCACATTTGCTTTCCCAATTAGGCACTCGATATGACCGTAACCTTTTAGATACCGCTATCAGCACACCGCCACCGGATTTATTGTTATGAAAACCGCTAGACTCCCGATCACGTCGATACACTAGATATCGGTTACAAAATAACTCCGAGTCGAATATGTCACTTGCCAACCATGTCTCACTCAGTACAATTATATCATAGTCACACGATAATACATTTAAGTAAAAATCTGCCGTCTTGGTCCGCAGACCTCTTACATTCTGATAATAACATTTAATTGTATTAGAGAATGCAAATAGAAAGTATATATAATTTCAAGAGTAGGTAAATGTAGTTTAGAGTTAGTAAGTATTACAACCAATAATTAATTATATAATAAAATCAAGTTAATTTATTCAAAGTGTCCATATTACGAATATATACCGTTTCTGATTCAGCTAATTTGCGCATGTAAACTCGTCCACCACGTACCCACACAAATTTATAATTTAAATTCTTCGCTCGAAGTCGGGCCGCGGCATGTAGATTTTTATTTTCCATCGTTAGGTTCTCGGTAACAAATATCGCAATCTTCTTATCATCCAGGCCAAGTGCACTGGTGTTCAGCTTCTCGTGTGGATGGTCCTTGTTGTATTGTATTGCAGCCGCAAGCAGAGAATCCCGGGTGCGTGGGGTGTTGAACTTAACCAGGATTGTCCGAGGGCGAGAAGATTTAGGGTTCGACTTGGCCACGCGAGAAATATATGATATATCGCTATCGTTTATGGGGAATTTGACAACTTGACCAAGCTGTCTAATAATGCTCACAACATTCTCAGCCCTGTGCTCGGGTACACACTGAAGTTCCATATTGGCAGACCTAGACAACTGGTCCATCTGCCTGACGCGGCTGGAAAGAACGTTGACCTCCGATCGAAGCAATTCATTTTCAGTTTTTAGTTGTTTCATGGCGGAGCCATGAGCCGCCATATCACTATTTAGGCTATCAAATTGCGCACTTAAAAAGCTGAGGGAGTCATTGAATCCAGCTAATTGATCTCTTAGTTCACGCAATTCAACATTCAAGGTATTTCTCATTTCACTCATGAATTCACTCATAACTGACCGCATCTCGTCACGTATCATTCCTTGTATATCGGATCGCGATACACTATCTGGCGTTCTTGTAGTAAATGCTTGCAAATATTCCGGTTTGTTTTGTACTTTACGGCGCGTTACATTAGACGTAATTTCTGCCAAACCTGTCGGTGTCGAAGGGCGAACCATATCATTACTTTTCGGCTGTTTATTTCCGCAGCTGAAGCACATCCATTTCTGGCTTGCATCTAGAAATAATTTCTTTCCTTCCTCTGGTGAGATATCGAGGCACTCATAATGATATTTGTCCATACAGCAGTGGCATTCCAAGTAATCGTTTTCTAAGAAATCATTACAAACGGCACATTTATTCATGCTTATTCGGTGCACGCGCACCGCGGCAGCGACGACAAGGACGAAAAATTGCAACTGTCTCTTATCGCAGGGGGGGTGCAGCACGGCCCCGCGCACGCTGTGAGCACTCGCGCCGAGGATTTTTCCACAGAAAATACTTTCTTTGACACTGGAATACGTGATTTATTTGTTTGTACAAGAGTAATATTTAGCGTAACCGATTAACAATTCCGTTTAGGTAATAAGGATAATATAGAACGACACGTCTGCTTCCTACAGTGAATCGAGACAATATTGTATTATTAAAATACTGTATTATAAATTAAAAAAATGCTTATGTTCACACTTTTTGTAGGTAGTTGTTGTACAACGCTATTTTTATTTTGTTAAATGTCGGTATCTGTAAAATAATAATTATTCACTCGCTGTTGCCTATTACAGTCGATCATTTGTTACGAAAAATGTAATGTGTAATGTGATGTTTTGTAATGGGTACCTATCAAATACATACCGTGTTGTTAAAGTGAAAAATATGTTCACAAGTGTGGCAAATCAGTATTTAAATAAATAGTGATATTATCATAAACTTAACGGGAAGAAACTAACGTCTAAGACACAGGCTAGGCCTAGTTTAGACGTTAGTGTCCCTATGGATTTGTCTGTATAATTGTAAGTACATAGTTTTAAGTTATCTTTGTACACTTGATTATGGTCTCATTAAAGATTTTATTTTTATTTATTTATTATTATCTAGCAGGCATCCAGTAGTCCACGGGGTGACAGCTAGCAGGCACCCAGCTGTCCACGCGCCGACCGCTTTCTTGTCGGAGATGCGGGCACTGGCCACCAATTGGCGCCGTCGTGGCGATTGCTAGCGGTCAGCACGCGGACAGCGCGCAGACGCTTGCTTAAAACGCGGGTTGCCAATTTAAATAACATCTAAAGAGCAATACTTAAAGCCCATTATCATCATTATCATCAGCTTGCCGTAGTCCACTGCTGGATACAGGCGTCTCCAATGGCACGCCACTGAGCCCGATATAAAGCCCATTAGTTCAGAAATTGCCCTAGGCAAGTGGGAATTGTTGCTGCAGATACAACGATATAAGCTCTAAAATTGTAGTTTTTTTTAAACTACCTGAACACACTGTAAGAAAATTTCGCTTTTACCAATATTAGGTATATAATTCTTAGAAGACTGAGATACCGTTTAATAAAAACTTCTTCAATTCTTCCAAAAATAAGATAAACAACACAGAACTTCCTACTACAAGCGTTGCTATTCGCGATCGACCCAATTGTTTCCAATCCGTTGCTTTAAAAAACTCTTTAGGCAAAGCTACGAGACTTTTGTGTATGATAAAAACAAAATGGTATTGGTTGATTGACGGTCAATCTGAGCGTAATAGGTTCTATACTTTGTATAAATAGGATCGGTGTGACTTATATTTTATAAAACTGCTTCACCGGAAAACCGTTTCTACTCTGGAAGTATTTTCCAATCCTTATGTGTGTTTTTTATTTTTCCAGTCGTGTGTGAGTGGGTGATCTATGGTTATCCACTCACACTTACTCTGTGAGCTTTCTTACAGAAAAAGTCAGCAATAGCTTAGTCGACCCGTAAACTGTAACTGAGAACCCACTATCAATCTCGATTGTGCTCAAGTGGCATACTAACTGATCATTTGTTTAGGTAACTATTCAACATGACTTAAGCTATACTGCGCGAGTTCAACAAAAATAAGAAAAATGAAACGTATTAATATGAAACAAACAAAAATAGTAAAGATATAAATAAATCCACGCCATAAATCGGTAAGTAAATATACAAGAAAATCAAATGTAAAGTAGTACCTATCTCTATTCAAAGCCGTTAGTAGGCTACAAAAAATTTGACGCATTCAACTTTGTCCATAAAAAGGTTCAACAAAAATATTTTTCCAAAGAAGTACGATACTTTTATACCTGAGCCCGCTAACCCTAATCCAAAAGTTGTTTAACTGGATCACAGAAACTCCGACGACGAGAGTTATAAGTAGGTGAAATCATGTTACATACAACTCAATGAATTCCCTTAACACCTCCAGAATATAAATCCAGGAAAACAGATTATTTAGATTTCCCCCTTTGGAGTTGATGCCGTACAACTCTCGCTGATTACACAGATACTCCATCTATTTTGTTTGTTTTGTAATTGAAATCCCATTCATGGAAGCCTCGATCAACTCAAATATTGCGACAGATTAATGTCTTTGAGAAATAGTAAAATAAGTATATTATTTGATGGGTTTGTAGGTTTAGTGGGTTCGATTTCCATTCAAGACAAATATTTGTGTGATTATTACGGTTCATTATAATGTGTCTAGCTGATGTAAGTAATTCATTTCTGACGTGCACGTATTCGGAATTATGTACTTAAGTATATAATTATGGGCTCTGCCTAGTTTAGAATCAGATGGCCGTGTATCCATACACTGACCTCAGGATGTTATTATATTTTTTAAATGGATATAGATTTAAATACCCTTCTAATTAGGAAAAAAGTATAAAGGGATTAAATCCGCTTAATAGGACGTAAACAGTGTTTCTTAAAATGACACCTGATCCAAAATTGTCAAACTTGATAAAAACCGTTCGGCATTTTGACCAACAAAAAACTCAAGTCATTACACAGTCATCAATCAATGCGGTTGCGTCAACTTTCAATTAATTTAAAAAGGGAAAATTTTGGTCATTTGTGTGTATGTGTGTAGATTACATAAATAATGGATTGCCAATTTAAAATGCGAAGCAAATTATAAAAATAAAAATGTAATTTCGATCCGTGTGGTGACGGGTCAAGAATACAAAGTATCACTACCCCGTTTCATTCCGTGGGTTTCGTAAGAGGCAAACAAGAAGAATATACGATGCAAATAGTAGAGAATGTCGATAGAGATTACACAACTGCAGCAGATATTGTAGAGTACATTTCCACAACTATACGCACAAATACAAGTGCACTCAGTTTAGCGGACCACGGGCTCCATGGCAAAGTTCTTGGATGGTAACCGTGACATCGCTAAGACGATGATGCTCTCATAGTTTGAATTGGTACGCCAGATTACTCAGAGCTTTTGAAAACGCTGGAATTTACACATACTCCAGCAACGCGTTAAGTGGACCGACAAAACCGATCCACCCAAGATTGGAGACCTCGTTTTGATTAAGGAGGCTAACCTTCCGCCCCTCAGATGGCGCTGAGGGCGCATTCTTCGTTTGGTAAATGGGACTGATGGAGTGCCCCGATTTGCTGAGGTCTTGGTGGACGGTTCGATTCTGAGGAGGGCGGTTGCAACGTTATCACGTCTACCAACTGATTAGCGGACCGGTAGGCCGGTCCGGGGCGGGTGGATGTTTGGAATAGATATATTGCCTATAATCTTAATATATAAAATCCTTGCGTTACTGACAGACACGCTACAGCCGAAACTATTGGGTTCAGGTAGCTGAAATTTGGCATGCATGTTACTTTGGGACCGTAGGGGTGCACTAAGAAGGGATTTCCCGAAATTCCCACGGGATCGGCCAAAACGTTTCAAATATTCAAAATTACCGTAGGTATATTGCGCAATGAACATGAAAATACCTCCGGCAGAGGGTATGGGCTCGCTCTCTATTTGTGAGCCATCAAAACATGGTTCACGATACATGGGTTTGAAAATCTATTTTATTATTGGTGACAGCCGATTACTTACGCTTGTTTGAAGCTACACCCTGTTTCTGACGCTTCATACAAACAAACGTCTAACTTAGCCATGAAGTCACTTTTTATTTTGAATTTTGATGTAAATGTTTACAAGCCAATAGATATAAACCAACTATTATTCATTGATGTTGATCTTCAGCAATAAATAAAAGAGGCTTGGTGAAGAATATCAGTCTATTCAAATTAATATTAATGTTGCGATGACAAAGACTCTTAGTAAAACAAACGCCGAAAACGTCACAATTCTCAAGGATTTACGGCAAGACCAACGCTAGTCAACAGAACTCTTAAAACAATTTTCGGCGCACCAACCAAATTTCTTCATCTTGTGAAGGACAATTGCGGTACTAAGAAGGCTGTTTAATATAAATAACAAAGATTCATTCTTTGCCTAACCGAAAGTAGGGTACGAGGTGTAAACCTTGTTTTCATTCATTTGAAACGAAACCTAAGTTTTGTATTCACGCAGTTACTGAAGTCACATAAGTTCGCAAACAGTTCTCAAAAAGATACTTAGAAGTTTTGGAAGCGTCCAGTAAAGGAATCTAGGGCGAAAATGGTTACTATGAATTTGTAGCCGGTAGAATTTCTAGCTGTTTATTTAATTATTCATTTAAATGAGTAAATTATTACTGAGGATAGTTTTGAAGTTACTCCAACTTCGTAATAGGTTAAAGACATAAAGACATATTTATTTCTGCATTTTGGTTGTTTACAACACTTAAACATGTCAAAACCCTATTCTAGATGATGCCGGCTTTTCCTAGCTCAATGACTTCTTGAGAAGAAAGGCCGAAACAAACTCAGAGTCATTGTTTTTTTTGTCACTTCAATTTCTTTAGTCTTTTCTTCATCTTTTAAAGTCCAGACAAAAAAAGGGTTTAGTATGCAAGTACAATGCAGGAAATTATCTGACTCGGCCCACTGATGGCCCGCATTCAACAGCAATCGTACGGCTCAACCTTAATTGAGGGAGCCAGCACGATCTGTATCACTATGCCTCCACGCCATCAGAAGGTGTATGCATAAGCATGTCAGCCTAAGCCATCAGACAGGTTGCCACAACTATTTGTTTATATGTTTAATAATGCCCACATCGTACTCACAACTTTACATGCTAATACACAGTAAAATACATGTTGCAAACAATAAGTAAAAATAATAAAAATTTAAACAATAAAATGTCATATATTTAAAATGTCAGAAAATATTATTAAATGTCAGAAAATATTATTGAATGTCAATTTATGAATAATAATATATTACTTAAGTAATTTTAAATGTCAAAAGAAAATAAATAAAATAACAATGTCAAATCAAACAATGTCAAAACAAAATAAATAAAATTACAAATGTCAAATTAAAAATGTAAAAATATCATGTCACTAATTTCAAAATGTCAAAATTCATAATTTTTAAACTCAATTCCAGGCATTATTGTCTGCTAAATAATCTTTAACTGTGTAATAAGCTTTTGAACACAAGCTCTGTTTAATAAATACTTTGAATTTATTAATACTTAGTTCCTGAATATTGCCTGGAATTTTGTTGTAAAAACGTATGCTTTGACACTTGTATGAGTTACTTATTTTTTGTAGTCTAGTTGAAGGTAGAACAAGTTTGTTTTTATTTCGTGTATTTAAATTATGAATGTCGCTGAATTTAGAAAACATATTTATATTTTTTTGACATATAACAAGTTCTCATAAATGTATTGAGATGCGACAGTCATTATCTTAATTTCTTTAAATTTTTCCCTCAATGAATGCCTTGAACCAAGACTGTAGATTGCACGAATAGCCCGCTTCTGCAGTACAAACACAGTTTGAATGTCAGCTGCGTTGCCCCATAATAAAATGCCATATGACATTATGCTGTGGAAATAACTAAAATATACTAATCTGGCCGTATCTATATCAGTTAACTGACGAATTTTGTAAACCGCGTATGCTGCAGAGCTAAGTCTATTCGACAACTGACCTATATGTGGGCCCCACTGTAGCTTAGAATCTAAGGTTATGCCTAAGAATACGGTGTTATCTATAAGATCCAACTCAGGCCTTATAACCGCCTTATATATGCGTCCCTTGAATTTCAAAGGCATTTTAGGATCGCATATTGTGCCCGAGACCTGTCGCCATTTCATCCATCCTGAGTTGATCCTTTGCCGAACATCTCGGTCAATTTCGCCGTCGTGTTGCAGGAGTGAACCGAGGTAGCAAAAGTCGGAGCATACTGGTAGGGGTATACCGTCGAGTGTAACCGGGCTTGGACTAGAGAGGCCGCCAAAGTCACAGAACATGTATTCAGTTTTGGTTCTGCTTATTTAGGATAAGCCTACGTTCTCCAGTCTCTGCCGCCACTCCTCCAGCTTGCTCTGCACCTCCTGTCCACTTTCTGCTACCAGGACAATGTCGTCGGCAAACAGCATGCACCAGGGTGCCTCTTCCTGTATGTCCAATGATATGGCATCTATAATCAACAAGAAGAGGTAAGGACTAAGAGCCGACCCTTGGTGCAAGCCTACAGCCACATCGAATCTGGCTGTGATTCCAGCTGCGGACCGGACTTGCGTGTGGCATTCAGCATACATAGCTTGGATCAACTTCAGGTACTTTACACAAAAGACTCCCAGAGCATCATGCGACTCCTCCCAGGCATCAAAAATACTATCTAAAAGCTCAACTCCAGCATCAGTAGTTGAGCAACCCCTAGTAAAACCAAATTGTTTTTCATGTAGCAGCTTATTGTTATTAAAATGAATTTGAAGCTGACCTAGAATTAATTTTTCAAAAATTTTACTAAACGTGGGTAGCACAGATATTGACCTATAATTTGTGGGGTCAGATGTGCTACCTAATTTAAGTAACGGAATTACTTTACTACTTTTCATTTGATCAGGAAACACACCACAGTCAATGCATCTATTGAAAATCATTGCCAGTTCCGGTGCTACTGTGTTGATTATAGATTTCGTAATCACAAAAGAATTGCCCCAAAGATCACTAGTCTTCTTCAAATTAAGGGTATTAAAAGTTTTTACAATATCTCTGTCAGTGACATAACTAAAACTAAATTCAATGTTACACCTATTGACATTTTGTTTCAATAGAGATTCGGCGTCATTAGGGGACGAGTTGAGGGATTTAGTGGTTGAGACTGGAATGTCTGTGAAGAAATTTTCAAATGCTGTGGCAACCTCAAAATCTGACTTTACTATCTTTTTATTTAATTGAAGTTCGTTCGTTAATCGTTACTTTTAATCTTGACCCTTCCAGTCTCATTGTTTATAATATCCCACGTTGCTTTTATTTTATTGTCACTGTTTTTAATTTTAAATTTTAAATAAAGTGTCTTAGCTTCACGACAAATCTTTTTAAATAACTTGGAATAATTTCTTACATATTGACAAAATTGTTCATCATTTTTATTAATTACTTTCTGTTCATATAATTCGTAAAGCTTATTTCTACTTTTATAAATTCCAGTTGTTGCCCATTCACTGAAGGATGTAGTACCAGCAACTGAGATCCTCTTAGGGACAAAGATAGAAATGAATATAGTACAGTACATGTCAAAGAAAGAATTGTACAACTTATTAGGATCGTTATTATAGCATAAGTATGGTAATGTTCTTGTGAGTTTATCCTTAAGTCCCTCCAGACGACGCAAAGTTTTTGGCACCACACTCAATTCCTTCTACCTACTTTTTTAGACTGCATAGCAAATGTTATAGATTGTCCACAATGATCTGATGTTAATTTGTTAATTATTTGCTTTCTAACTGGTACAATATCTGTAAATATATTGTCTATACAAGTAGATGTTGTGGAAGTTATCCTGGTGGGTTTCAAAAATAAGCATGCAAGATTATATGACTTGAACAAATTCTTAATTTTGTGGCAATTCAGGGAATCTTCTAGTAAATTAATATTAAAATCGCCACCTACTATTATAGATTTATTTTGTTGGCATAGCTTCCGTAACACATCATCCATGACACTTTCAAAGTTATCATAGCAGGATGATGGTGGCCTATACACACTCAAAACAAGAAGTTGGTCCATTTCCACACAGGCTATTTCAACTGTCCGTTCAACAGAGAAACTAACAATGTCACTACGATTCTTAAATTTAAGTAGCTTGTTAACTAAAATCATAGATCCACCATGTATTGCATTTTGTCTGCTGAATGAACTACCAACTAGATGGTTATTAAAATTGCACATGAACTGGTGATCTTTAAGCCAATGTTCTGTTATACACAAAATATCGACGCATTCACCGTTCATGAACAACTCCACTTCTAAATCTTTATATGACATACCTTGTATATTTTGATGTACCAGTTTTAATACTTGTGAATTTCTAAATGAATTATTAGTTGGATTAGACTTATTCGTACATACCAGCCCATTATTAATGAAAGTGTCATTGCAAGAGGTATTTTCTATTATCGAATTATTTCATCATCATCTTCTTGCCCTGGTCTCAATCTATTTGGGGTCGGCGCAGTACGTCCTTCGCTTCCATTCTTTTCTGTCGCCCGTCATCTGATCGTTTACCCCTTTCTCTTTCATATCCATCCTCACACAGTCCACCCATCTTTTCCTTGGCCTCCCTCTCCCTTTCCATCCCTCTACCTTCATATTCATCACTTGCTTACCTACATACATATCATCTCTTCGCATAATATGTCCATACCAAGCCAAACGACTTCCTTTCACTTTCTCGTCTATAGGCGCCACTTTCAGACTACCTCTCACGTATTCATTCCTAATCTTATCCATTCTCGTAACTCCACACATCCATCGCAACATTCTCATCTCTGCCACATGTAATCGTTTTTCATCCATCTTCTTAGTAGCCCAACACTCAGCTCCATACAATACGACGAGCATCTAAGGTTATGCCTAAGAATACGGTGTTATCTATAAGATCCAACTAGGCCTTATAACCGCCTTATATATGCGTCCCTTGAATTTCAAAGGCATTTTAGGATCGCATATTGTGCCCGAGACCTGTCGCCATTTCATCCATCCTGAGTTGATCCTTTGCCGAACATCTCGGTCAATTTCGCCGTCGTGTTGCAGGAGTGAACCGAGGTAGCGAAAGTCGGAGCATACTGGTAGGGGTATACCGTCGAGTGTAACCGGGCTTGGACTAGAGAGGCCGCCAAAGTCACAGAACATGTATTCAGTTTTGGTTCTGCTTATTTAGGATAAGCCTACGTTCTCCAGTCTCTGCCGCCACTCCTCCAGCTTGCTCTGCACCTCCTGTCCACTTTCTGCTACCAGGACAATGTCGTCGGCAAACAGCATGCACCAGGGTGCCTCTTCCTGTATGTCCAATGATATGGCATCCATAATCAACAAGAAGAGGTAAGGACTAAGAGCCGACCCTTGGTGCAAGCCTACAGCCACATCGAATCTGGCTGTGATTCCAGCTGCGGACCGGACTTGCGTGTGACATTCAGCATACATAGCTTGGATCAACTTCAGGTACTTTTCAGGCACTCCTTTCTTCTTGAGGGCCCACCACAAGACTTCACGCGGTACCCGGTCATATGCCTTTTCGAGGTCAACGAATACCATATGCAAATTTTTATGCGCCTCCCTGTATTTTTCACAAATTTGGCGAAGTGCAAAAATAGCATCCACCGTACCTCGACCAGGCATAAAACCGAATTGGTTACGTGAAATCTCACTCTCTGCTCGCAAACGTCGCTCAATTACTCTCTCCCATACTTTCATACTATGAGGCATTAACTTTATTCCCCGATAATTGTTGCATTCTTGGACATCTCCCTTATTTTTAAAAATGGGCACTAGGTAACTCCTGCACCATTCCTTGGGTACTGTCTCCTCATGCAACATCTTATTGAAGAATAAAGTCAGCCACGCCCATCCATCCTCCTCTAACACCTTCCATGCTTCTACTGGTATTCCATCTGGTCCTAATGCTTTCCCATTCTTCATTCCACTCACAGCCCGTCTTACCTCATCCTTACTTATTACATTCACTAATCCAATATTCTTCGCCTTGTTCTCAAGCATTTTGCACCAATCATTCTCTTCATTCATTAATTTTTCAAAATATGTTCTCCATCTTTCTTTAATCCTATCATCATCCGTAAGAACCACTCCTGTTTCATCTTTCATACACTTGATATGGGATACATCCCTCGCCTTTCTCTCTCTAGCCTTAGCCAGTCGGTATAAATACTTTTGGCCCTCCGGCTTCTCAATTAATCCGTATATATTGTCAAGGGCTTTTGCTCTAGCTAAGGCAACGGCTTTTTTGGCTCTTTTCTTACATTCATCATACTTCTTTTTCTTACTCTCTTTCAACGAGTCATTACCTTCTTTCATCAGCTGCCATTCCTTAAACCTTGCTTTCTTTTCCTTGAGCACACTCTGTACTTCCTCTGTCCACCACCAGGTATCCTTATCTTTCATACGTTTTCCTTTCGATTCTCCTAAAACATCTTTTGCCACGCACTTCATACATTTACTCATCTCCTCCCAACTCTCATTCACGCTGCAATCCTTCATATCGCCCATCTCAATCATTTTATCTACCACTCTATTTCTAAATTCTACTGCACATTCATTCTTCTTATTATCGAATTATTTAATTTAAATTAATAGAAATGTCAGACTGTGTAGCCAAAATACTGGCTGAATCATTATAAATGTCATTTTGTTGCTTTAAAGGGGCAACACGTTTATTAGCCAAATTCTTGGCTGAAATGTCAATACAAAATGCTAGTGACTCAGCTAGTTGTCTTTTATAATAAGAATTCAGATAACAAGTATCTTGCGTCAAATGTAAAGCTTTACTAACATAATTGTTAGAGTCAAAAACATGAAATTGATCGTTATTGTATGACCAACTACACAAAGGATCACGGGCATTTTTGTAAGAAAGAAAATATTATTCAAATATCTAAATATTATTGTAAGAAAGAACAGCTGATCTCGTTGAAAGTTGTGTAACCAACTAACAAGGTTTAGGTTATGTTTATGTATTTTTAGTATTTTTACTATTTATAGGTGGTTATTTAGGAACTTGATAGCACTTTTTATTCGGAAATATATTAATTAAAACTATTTTATACGTATAAGTCGATTTTAGATAGTAGTTACAATGTTATACCTGTTTGTAAAATGACAATGCAAATTTAGCCGGTAGATTGGTTGTCAAAAAAGAAATCACAATAAACTCACCTTATTTTCACAGAAAACACTAATACTTTTATAGATTATTACAAATAACACATTTATTAAGTAATTAACTTATAATAAGCTTTAATTATTTGATTATTTTATATTTTTATTTGTAAAAAATACGGGACAAGGTCGGATCAGCTGTTAACCTCAGTGGTTTGGTAAAGTATGATTTCTTTAAAAATACGTATGGCATTACGTCGTTTGTTTTATTTTATTAAGAACTTATTTTTCACTGAGGTTTTGTTGGCGTATTATTATTCTAAGAAATCTTTCTTGTGTGAAACTGAAAAAACTGACTAAATGTGTCGTATAGACAAAGTTTATATACACACTCAGAAGCTACATACGTTGCAGTAGTAAGTAGGTCCTGTACATTAATCATCTCACTGAAATCATTGACATCATTTATTACTTCGTTACAAGAGAGAATTTAGTTATTATTATAGTATAATACTATATGTAATAACACTATGTACTGATACAAAAAATATAGTTTTCGTGTATATTGACAGTATATTGCATTTACACCTGAAGATTTTCTACATTGGCCACGGTTTTTCAACATTCAATAAAATATTTAATAATATAGTATTTCCCTACAAATAACCTTACAATTGACCTTATATTTCACGTTAAGACTGACTCTTAAGGAAAAATATCATGTTTTGACATCAAAAGACAATATCTCCACAGGAGCATAAGACGAATTTTAATATTTTGATAACAAAGCCAACGAGATCCTTCTTAAAACAAAAGATAATTAATTTGTCATCACATAGACTTTTATTAGTTACCTCAGGGAACACAGAATCAATTTACCTTAAAAATGGGGAATTTTAATCCTAATTAATTAAGAAAATATAGGTAATAATTTTATGACGATGCAAACGGAAGTTCAACGGAAGAGCATCATTTGTTATTTACTACTATGAGAGCGTAGCGTGGGTATGATATTTTTCACAGAATTTTATTTTTTAAGATGGTCCTATTAATAAAGCTATCAACAACCCTTGTATTTTTAGTTTGCAGCCCGTTTCAAGAAACAAAGTTATTAAAAAATACGTGCACAATTAGGTTTGTAAACAAATTTTAATGTTAATATTTCGCGTTTTTATTCAAGAAGAATATTGCTCATTTCTATTTTATAAATGTTGTTGATTGTTATTCGTGTGAGTCTGTGGCCAACTCTGGTGTCGAAGTTTTCAGACCGCCCAATTTGCCCATTTTATAAATATGACTGAAGATTCCGAAATCAGGCGCTAGAATAAATTGTAGGTAAGTTGTAACTTAAACACAAAAACAATACAAAGGTACAAAATTTGAATTGAGAGACAAGTTTAACTTTGCAATTCATGCGTTCTTCTATTTATAGTAGACGTCAAGATAGCAGTACCCTACCAGGTCTTTCGAATATTATGTGATTAGGATATAGAGCAATATTTCTACTATTTTAAACTATACCTTCATTGTAAAAATACTACATCATAAAATTTCATATTATTGAAGGTGTTCATTCCTAGTATATCCATCTCTTTATGTTGCAGTTGCAACAACATTTTGAAGTAGATATATCATACATTTCAAACTAAAATAAACATAATGATGTCCCAAGATAAATATACGATCAATTGAAAATTTAGAGATATCATGTCCTTCGTCGTAAAGCATTTCTACCTCTCTGGAGTAGTAGCCAGGAAGATCTCAATTGAGATAATAATTGTGAACCAATACATACAATATTAAACGCCACGAGAAGGGTCCAATAATAGTACGTCTATTTTTAGTCTGTTGCCCGTTACATTTCGCTTCTCTCCGTTCGTCCAACCATGATGAACTTATCAACAGTAAGCACAGAAGAGCTGAAATTTTGTATGGTTATACATTTCAAACAACCTCGAGAAGTTGTGATTATTTTCTGTCTAGCTTCGAAACCTACACGTTTAACGAAAATAATTTTATTTTTCGTCCATTCCACTTTGCGGGGTATTGTTACATGACACATCATGTAATATGACAATTTAACTTTAATATTTCTTTTATTTAAAAAATAGTAGATTCAGGAATTGGTATTTAACATCAGGAATATAATTTATCGACTTTTTTTGTAAATGATAAAATGTAAGAAGTGCGTGGCCTAACACCCACTTACCTCAATTGTAAATGATAAAGCTTCGCATTTTGTGTGCTTTTTAGTGCTTTTTATTTGGTAATCTGCCAGATCCAATCACCGCAATCGTTTTATAAAAGTCACTTGCCACTTCAAAGCACTGGGAATAAAATATCTGACTTATATTGTTTATCAATTACACAACAAAAGGCATTAGAATCTGACTGTTAGTCAGCCAAAACAATGGTTTATAAATGGCCTATATAGCCAACAACTGTCCGGTACGATTTTAATAGAAATTCACCGAACTGCAAAAACCGTTAATTATTTGCATATAACCGAACAAAAAACCGATAAAATAAATTCAAAGATCAAAATGAAAACGGTGCCGCTTCTGGTATGTTTCATCGGGAACAGCGGTTGTATCGTGACTGGGTCTGCCTTTTATCTGTTCAAACAATTGAAATTTAAGGGACCTCTTGACTTAGGAGAAGTCAGTGTAGGCCCGTTTATTTTACTTATGGCTTTTAAAGTTATTATGAGATTCTCTGGAGCGTAGTTCCTATGTTCTGATAAGTTTAACATGTAAACGACTGGCACGTTGATCTACCAGCTGGTAGATCAACATGCCAGTCGTTTACATGTAACGTTACACTAACTAGTGACTTAAATCCAAGTCAGGTTAAGGTTTGATTCTCACAACAAGACTAACCTTTATACTTTTTTATGGTTTTGAAGTAAGTTTGTTTCCCAGCTATCGCGAAACACATGGTCAGTAAGAAGCGGGCTTAGGGGCGCTTTTCAAAATATTATTCCCGACAGCAATCGATTCAATTACGATCAATTTGTGCGTGCGTTAGGACTAGGCTCCGTGGTTAGCCTATAGAACTTCTATCCATTTTGAGATTAGATAATCGTGTGTGGTTTATCCATAGATATGGTTTTAATTTATAACTGTGTTCATTAATCAGAGGAAATTATAGCCTAGTGGAGATACCATCAGACTGCCATGCAGAGGGGAGTGAGGGTTTGAATCCATGACGCGCACCAATGACTTTTCGGAGTTATGTGCGGATTGAATTATAAATGTTCTCTTGCCCCGTGCCTCGGAGAGAACGTTAAGCCATCAATCCCGGCTGGCATAAAGATCTTTGACAGTCGTTATAGACAGTCAGCATCTATGAATAAACTGACACTAGTCTATACCATGGGATATAGCTAACCCTTTGGGTTTCGGTGGTCGGACAGGCAGTCATTCAGTAGAAAAACTAATATTTAGTGGAATCCGGATAGACTAGAAAGCTGTCCCGGGGTGTTAGCTAGGATAACGCTAGGAGGATGATGGTGAATTTTATACATTAAGCACATCGAATTGGTGGGTGAATTTCCTGAGCCCAAAAATTACGTGGCATCGATGAAATCGGTACTATAAAACATAGTTTTAATGTTCTAAAATTTTTTTTCTGGTTAGGTGAAATAGTAGTCTATGTGTAGCACTAAATATTTAATTAAATAAGATTAATAAATACTAAAAAATAACATTAAAACTCGAAATCTTTCATTGCCGTGTTAGTCCACACATCACCTTGATGTGTATTATACGCTATTGATAAAAATCTATTGGTTATTTATATAAAAACCTGGTTTTATTTGATACGTGAATAGTTAAAGTATCGTTACGGAATACATTTATTCATATATTTAAACCATACGACGAATGGTTAGTAAAAATGCATTTGTCCTAGAACTAGCTTTCATCGCCGTGTCCTAAATATATTTAAGAATATTGTTTTATCTAAGGACTTGCATCCCCCACTCCTGTGCGCTAAAAGTTGCATAATAGTGTCGCTTGGTGCTCGACGTGGAACAACGTGCATACGTGGCTGCGTTTTTGCGCCATAAATGTAATTATTAGATTTTTATATTACTGGACATTTTTTCTTTCATCGCCGTGGATCGGTCTAACTCCTATTTGAATAAGTTTGTCCTTTTGATTAAGCATTTGATAGAATGCCATTTATCTTATGTTTCATTGTAACGTGTTAATTACTGTTATTTATTAATAGATTTTTGGTTACTTGATATTTTTGCCCAGATTTTCATCACCGTGCTCTCATTGCCGTGGTTTCCGTGGTCAAAATTTGCTATGGCAATGAAAAAAAGGACACGGTGATGAAACAAAATTTCATTGCCATGCCTTTTAAGACAATCTAGTTTCATTGCCATGATCAGTTGTTTCATTTCCGTGACTTATGTTTTCATTGCCACAGTATGATTAAGGAAAAAAAACAATCTGTACTGTACAGTCAACTACAAAAAGATATTTTCACGTTAAGGTTACAAAATGATATATATTTGGGACTCCAACACACGACAGACATTCAAACATTCGCACACACACACGCACACAGACTCACACACGCACGCACATATACACTCACTCACATATATTATACTACAGTCTAATTATAAACATAATAATGAATTGTTCATTTTTAGAAAGCCAAGATGCCTAAACCGAAACTATCGGAAGAGGAGAGAAAGGAAAGAAAAGATTGGCGGAACAAAAGCGACGAAAAATTAAGAAGCGACCCAGTTATATTATATAAAGTTAAGTACCTATATAATGTTGGCAATAGCTATTGCATACTTTAGAAAAGTATCTTATTATTTGTTAATTTTTATTCTGTTAATTTTTGTGTGAAGGAACTTAAAATAAATGATTGTGTTGCTTTGATTCTATTAACTTTTTGTTAAATTTTACTCCGATGCGAGAAGGTTATTGAGAATAGGGTATAAGAGCGTATGTGTGTGTTGTGTATGCCTTTCTCTCTCAAAGCCAGGGATGTATCTATTTCAGGTAAGTATTTTATATAATAAATATCATGTGTTGTTGAATTTTTTTCATTACCGTGGATTGATTCTATTATTCCCGTGATACAGTTCTTTCATTGCCGTGGACGCATGTTTCATTGCCGTGCATGCATGTTTCATCGCCGTGGCACGAAATTTTTAATCTTATATATCTCGTTAGTTCTTTATATATCTATCTGCTAGATATTAAGCAAGATTACATATATTATCAAAAACTTGAGTAAACACTATTTTTTATTGTTCTAAAGACGAAGAATAAAAAATCCACGGAAATGAAGATTTTATTTGACCTGTTGAAATTCACCCTGGTGACACTCGTCCCGCCAAACTATGCAACTCTACAAGCTCACATTCACAACAAAATAATTATGTTTAAAATATAAAGCCTCACAGAACATACAGGAAAGAGTTCACGAACCCTCTGGGAGCCATCAGACAGCGGTCACGCGACACGTGCCATTGTAGCACACAATTACTTTTATACCAGCCGAGCAAACATTCCGCTAGTTCAGAATATATTCAAGCGGCTTTAATGGAAGATTTTGTATTCCATTTCCAGGTTAGTAGTAATGCAACGGAACAACTGAGAACTAAATTTGACTGTGATGATGGCGTAGTGGTCTATTCAGTCGGGTTGCCGTTGCGCATGTAGTACTCAGTACAGTACTGGTGTCGTGAGTTCGATTCCCAAACAAGACAACACTTTTCTAACTTACAAATTGTATTGAGAGTTCAAGGCCGAATGTTTTCTGTATCTGTTTATTAAATGTTTTGTTAAGTCCTCCACAAAGTTGAATTTATTGCTAGGGTGAAAATTGACTTGATAAATACAAATTTCCAATAATCTTTAAAAGTAAACTTTTTGTAAGGTTTATTCGACTACGTTTTTATTGACTTTGCTGATTTTATTAAGTGGCAATAAACATTCATAGACGTAACAGCTCTGTTACGACAGCTATTAATTACTATGACCAAAACCAAGCCAAGCACAAAGCTCCCACCCACCCTTATCCACACGAGGACCCACACATCTCCGCTCTTTTCCGCTTCATTGGAACAGAAAGCCTAGACGATTGAACTCACATGAATTGACGTAGTGTAAAGGTAAAACAATGCAAATCACTGCGTTGTCATCCTAATTATACCAAGCTTTATACATACAATAGGATGCAATCGAGCAGATGGATCGCCTGCCGGTACCGCCGTCCATAGACATCCGCAACACCAAAGGAGTCACGAATGCGTTACTGGCCTGGATGAAACAAGCAACTTCCTTTTCATAGCTCTACTTTATTTATAACTATCATTTAGCTTTGCCCGCATAAAGGCCAATTATTGGCCAAATGGTAACCCAAGTGCTTTTCTGATGTATAAGCCATATTACTGCATATTTTTATTAAAAAACCAATAATGCAGACAAGCCCGCGAAAAGAAACGTATCATATATTTCTGAAATCATAACCCTCTGTAGAATGATAAAAACTAGAAAGAGTTACATTTGCCTCAATGTTTTACGTAAATTAAAAGTAAAGATCCAGAACATCTTATTTACATTTCTGAAAATAAAAATATAGAAGCTCAACTTATTTTTTACCCTACGCTTTCATAAAAATAAATCTCGGCACGGTTCAAAAGATGTCTTATTGGGAGGAAAATAAAAAAGCGAGTACAAATAATTTAAACGAGTGAATCAAATTTATTTACTTTTAATTACTGGAACTCCGAATTTTAGCACCTTCCTTCAGGCTGCATAAAGCTGACGTCACACTTACTTATAGCTATACTAAGAGATGATAACAACTTTTGTCACTATGTCAAATAAAAGCCAGAAATAGTTTGTGTCGTTAATATGTCGGGCACGCAGAGGGTACGTGCAAATAATCGAATTGGTGATACGACTTTTGATAATGTGGACAAGAACCTAGGCTGACCGGCGTATGGGCGAGCGAAATTCACACACGTAGAGAAATTGCCCGAGCCGCGTTCATAAATATTTACGACGATTAGCCTACTTCACGCTTCTGATATGTCGTCTAGAACCGGTACAGGGCATGGACTATGAAAATAGACCTTTGGAAAAGGTGAAAGTGTTTGAAATATGTTCTGTCAAATATTTTGGATTAGTTGGATAAAATTTACAACACATAATTCTTTGCAAGTATGAACAAAAAGCCAGAACTTATCTGGGCGATAAAACAGAGGAGAATGCCTAACTTGGCCACATTCTCCAGAACCAACTATTCATTTTACTGCAGAACATAATGATGGACAAGAGCCTAGACTTACAGCATCCACTGACGTCTCCAGCAGAAGCGGATTACGGCCCTGGTTCGATCGCGAGTGCGCCGATGCTGTTAAACAAAAACAGTCGGCTTACCGCGCTTGGATCAGGGCTCGGTCTCGTCGCGATCCGAATGTCCATCTCATCAAGGCAGCCTATAATAGAGCCACCGAGGTCTGCAAGAGGGCATACATAAGAGCGGATGCCCAGCGCATTGCACGGTTTGGTCAAGAACTCTTGTCGCACCCCACGGGCAGCCGGGGATACTGGCGATTGGCCAAAGCCGTGCAATCTAATTTCTGCCAACCTTCACTGCCGCCGTTGCGATGCCCTGATGAATCACTGGCCCATGGGCCGCAAGAGAAAGCTGACCTGCTTGCCAATCTCTTTGCGGCCAACTCCCGAATCGATGATCGTAGTGCGCAGCCGCCTTCGATTCCCTACTGCGGCCACTCCATGCCTGATATTAAAATCAGGCAATGCGATGTTTGCGTGACACTGCGATCTCTCGATCTCCGGAAAGCCAGCGGACCTGATGGAATTCCAGCGGTTGTGCTTAGGAAATGCGCAGCCAAGTTGTCTCCAATGTTTACACGCCTATATCGCCTATCATATGCCTCTGGCGTAGTGCCGCAGGCTTGGAAGGAGGCGAACGTGCAACCGATTCCCAAGAAAGGGGATCATTCTGATCCGGGCAATTATCGACCCATTGCTATCACCCCTATCCGCTGCAAGGTGTTTGAACGATTAATTAACAACCAACTCGTTCGCTACCTAGGAGATCACTCTCTCATCAGTGATCGTCAGTATGGCTTCAGACCGAAACGATCAACGGGTGATCTTCTAGCGTATGTCACACACCTCCTTTGGGGTGAGGCGATGGACAGGCATGGGGAGTCGTTGGCTATTAGTCTCGACATCTCCAAAGCCTTCGATAGAGTCTGGCATCGTGCGCTTCTTTCCAAGCTTCCAGCCTACGGCTTGCCACCTCGATTGTCCAACTGGGTTGCCAGCTTCCTGCATGAGCGCCGTATACGAGTCCTTTGTGACCGTGAGTCATCGAAGTTTCTCCAGGTGAATGCTGGTGTGCCTCAGGGGTCCGTGTTATCGCCCACGCTTTTTCTTCTGCATATCAATGATATGCTCATTTTTGGGGGCATACATTGCTATGCAGATGACAGTACTATACATGGGCGATATCTCGGACACCCTGCGGCTAAGCAAGCCGACACTGAGGAGTATAGGCGAACACTTGTTGCTGAGCTTGACTGGGTTCTGAATTGCATCCCGCATTGGGGTGATGAGATTCTGGTCGAGTTCAACGCCAAGAAAACACAGGTGTGTGCATTCTTAGCCAAGGTATCTCCATTCCTTCCCCATCCCTCTCTTCTGGACACTCCGCTACCGATTCAAGACAGCCTCAATATCCTAGGTATGGACATACGCAGAAATCTCAACCAGAAGAACTACATCGAGGGTGTCATCAAATCTGCATCTCGGCAACTCGGAGTCCTGAACAAGGTGAGGAGGTTTTTCACGCCGGAGCAGTTGTGTCTATTATACAAAACCCAGGTTCGCTCCTGCGTGGAATACTGCTCTCACCTTTGGAATGGCTCCGCTCAGTACTTATTGGACGCCCTCGATAGGTTGCAGCGGCTTGCTGTCCGTATCATTGGGTATCCAGAAGCCACTAAGACTCTTGAGTCACTGCAATTACGCAGAGACGTGGTCTCAATGGCTGTCTTCTACCGCATCTATCACGGTGAGTGCTCCGAAGAGCTCTTTCAACTAATCCCTCTCTCTCCTTTCCTATCCCGAACGACACGTGCTGGGTTGAGGTGCCACTCTTACACGGTAGAACAGATACCGTCACGCACCAAACGGTTCGGCGCCTCTTATCTCTGCCGTACCATTAAGATGTGGAACTCTTTGCCAGCCCACGTGTTTCCCTCCACTTATGATCCTGGGTCCTTTAAGCGGGGCGTGAAAAAGCTTTTCTCAAGGCCGTCAAGGTGAGGGCCATCATACCATAATGCCATGCTGTCTGCTGGGATGATGGCCATCACTATGGGACTTCACTGACTGCTTAACATCAGGCAGCATGGAGTCAATTTGTTCGGCAGAAATAAAAAAAAAAAAAAACTTTAGCCTCGGGATTAGATTTTTAGCATCATAAGATGAAGAAATAAAATTAAGCTGAGCTAAAACGCTGTTTAGCCGTTTTTCTTGCAGTATAAAAGAAGTCCAACGATAGAATGTACACGCATTCTTTTTGTTAGTTTTCCTACCGATATTTTAACGTTTTTATAAAATATTGCTTGTGGCTTCCTCGCTTTTCCTCGATACTTTTGTTTGTGTATCGGCAGCAATCAAGTTGATCAAACAAATATCGTGTGATCAATGTTGACATCAGGAATCTGTTATTTGCTCAACACACTTAGTGCTGCATATATATGCTTACGTTACGAATAAATACAGATATTATTGGAAATACACTGAAATTGTTCTTCTTTACAACACTGTTCATGAGTCGTTTTGTCTCTAGTCGTCTTGTAGTAATCGAGATTTGACCAATTTACCGATTCTGATACCAGACTTTTGATTATTTTTTGGACTGGATTTTACTGCTTCTCTATCCTATTTTTGTTTAAGTTATATTTTTTTTCTAGTTTGAATCGCAATTAGGGATTCAAACTAGAAAAAAGATATAGCATACGCAAAAATTATGCTCTATTTTCAGACCAAACCCAGGTTATTTAATGCGTTGCTCACCGGCAAAATGACTGCCTATACCAATACGCCATCCGTGCAGTCAAGATTCATTTTTACAACTGACCTTATATTTCTCCAGTATTTCCCTTTAAAGTCTGTGCACATTAAGCCACAGTAGCTTAAATTCTTGTAGAGACTTCGTCGAAGAGCCGGTATTTGCAGTACACTGCAGAGGTTTTGCTGAGCCTCTGGGGAAGTTAAGAGTAAAATTGGATTGTCACTGTCGAGAACCACCTGCATCCCTGAATATTGCGAGCACGAATTTTGTGAGGTGAAATATTTTATTTTTAGCTAGGATTAGTGCCGAAATTCTGGATTGCAACCGCTTTTGTGTTGTGAATGACATTAGGCGCAAACGTAATCAAGAACTCTCGTGCTTCGGTGCTTATGAGATTAAATATTTTTTGGTAACAAACAAAAAGCGTTGCTTGTTGGTATTTTCTATAAGCGACGCTTTTTAGAAACAATTTATTTAGTGATTATTTTTCTTCCTATATTATATTGATTGCTTTGTACAGCTCAGACCAATGATTATGAAATAATTACCTAGGTACTAGTAGTAAAATTATACTCCTTATTATTTTATTAGTTTCATTTTGGTTTCAGAATCATACCAAGAGATCTCACAAATACCCAACGGTACGGAGGATTTATATCAAAATCAGCAAAAGCAAAACTTCATCTACAGTGCTCCCACGCGAAACACATTCAATGCATAGATAACCTTGCACTGTGTTCTCTAAATTACCAAGCAAACTACCGAACTCTATTGTTCACATTTTGTGGGACAACGTGGCGAAATCCATTATATTTTAGAAACTACGAAACTCTATTCTCACTGGAATAGATACGAGTATGTCGGGTCAAGTCTTTAGTATGGACGTGAGGCGAAACGAAAGGACACCTGCCGCAATCAGACGTCATATTGTGATACGACACGTAGTGTCCATAGTAGTAGTGTATATGTCAATATAGAAAAGTAACTTCATTCAAGTGCATCTTTTAAAACAGTGTTAACATCATCTGCAATCTTCAATACATCGTTTCTTTTTTCTTTTGACATTTCTTGTTTTAATTTTGATTGCATTTTCCTCTTTGCCGTGTGGTTGACGGCATAGAATACAAGTGTCACCACCCCCTATCTTCCCGTGGGTGTCGTAAGAGGCGACTAAGGTATAACACGATGCAAATACCATCTTTGCGTAGAGACGGAAAACTCGACATCAAACCTTATACGACTGCCTCGTTGGTCTCGCGGCATAAATGTGCGCGTGGGATCGGGAGGTCCCGGGTTCGATCCCTGGGTCGGGCAGTGTCATTGGCTTTTTCTGTCACGAAATTCTCAGTAGCAGCACGGAGTCTGGAAATGTGCCCGGTACGGCAATAGGCTCGCCCCTCATTACGTGGGACTAAAGTATTTCTGACGAAAAGTGGGTGTAGAAATACACCTCTGCCTACCCCTTCGGGGATAAAAGGCGTGGCGATATGTATGTATGTTGTATTTTCCTGTTTTTATTTAATTAATTACTATTTAATTTGAATTTTAATTATTCTCTTACTTATTTTATTCCTTAATCTAATTTTAATTTAATTTATTTTATAATTTAATTTATGTTATTCTCTAATTTAATTTTAATTTAAGTTATTGTAATAGAAATTTTATTTATATTGTTAAATTCTCAAATTATTAGTGTGCATGCAGTGTTTTTCTATAAGTAGTGAGACGCTTAGATTTAACTTCGTAATGTTGTCTTAATTGAAATATAACAGTGTACTCATTGTTGAAGACATACATACATACATATAATCACGCCTTTTTCCCGTCGGGGTAGGCAGAGACAACAGAACGCCACTTGCTTCTATCCTTACAAACCTCACGCGCTTCCTCTACACTCATTACTCTTTTCATACATGCTCGCCGGTTTCGGGTACTTCGGACCTGGCCGTTTTTTAGGACGTCCCCAATTTGATCGAGGAATGTCCGACGAGGTCTGCCGCGACCGACTTGCCCACACACATTTGCCTTATAAATCTTATTCGTCATTCTTTCTTCACTCATTCGCTCCACGTGTCCAAACCACTTTAGCATTCCTTTCTCAATCCTAGTCACGACTTCTTCTTTCAGACCACTGCTCTCTCGTATAGCTACGTTCGGAATTCTATCTATCAGTCTCACCCCACACATACTACGCAGTGATCGCATCTCAACTGCGTTAATTCTACTTTCCTGCCTTTTCTGCCATACCCAACTCTCACTTCCATACATCAACGTGGGGACAAGCACTCCATTATGAACCGCCAATCGCGCCTCTTTCGGCACAGTCTGGCCGTTCATAAAGGCATACAGTGCTCGATTTACACGATTGCCCGCAGTCACTCTCCTTTCAATATCTTCTTCACATCTTCCGTCTCTTGTAAACACGCTACCCAAATATACAAATTCTTTTACTTGCTCTACTTTTTCATCTTCAATCGTAATAATACACTCAGTCAAACTTTCATATTTTTCAAACACCATCACTTTCGTCTTTCTTGCATTAATTTTCATACCTTTAGCTTTAAAGCTCTCATTCATGCCGTCAACCATTTCTTGCAACTCATTCGCCGATGGTGCAAGGATGACTTGATCATCGGCGTACAACAGGCACTTAACACGCAATCCTACCATATCGATCCCGCATTCAGTTTCTCTCATATCATTCATGCAGCTATCCATGAATAAGTTGAACAACCAGGGTGAGGCTGGACACCCTTGTCTAACACCTTTCGAGATGACGAACCAATCCGTATAGGCACCATTTATTCGGACACTTGCTCTAGAATTCCTATACAGGGATTTCAGAGCCCTTATTATACAGCTGTCCAACCCATACATGGATAACACCTTCCATAAGTCCTTTCTATTCACCCTATCATAAGCCTTTTCCAAGTCTATGAACGCGCAATACACCTTCTGGTTTTTTGCCAGACATTTTTCGGTGACGCAGCGCAATGAAAAGACTTGATCCGTACATCCCATTCCCTTCCGAAATCCCGCTTGCACGTCCCATATCCTGTCATGCGTCACATTTGCCACTCTGTCAATCAAAATTCTGGTATATTTTTCCAACTACACTAAGAAGGCTGATTCCGCGATAATTTTGACATTCCTGCTGCGAACCTTTGCCTTTATATATTGGGACAAGCATTGCCTTCGTCCAGTCATCTGGAACTTGGCCCTGTTTCCAGCATAGATTAAAAAGGCGATGCAGCAGGTTAACTATGAGTCCGTCGCCAGCCTTCAACATTTCAGTCGTCACTCTATCACACCCAGCAGACTTGCCTGACCTCATACCTTTTAACGCTTTCATAACTTCATCCATTCCAATTTCATCACTAGGGCTCACAAACATATCTGTCATCTCTTCTTGTTCTATTTCACTCACATCTTTCTCAAATAAGCTCTCAAAATAATTCTTCCAGCACTCTAGTATTTTTCTTTCTTCATTCATGACTTCACCTCTTTCGTTCCTAATCACTTTCATCGGTGTATTCATATTTTTACCCCGCGCTTCCTTCACGAGTTTCCAAAGAGTTTTATATTCTCTCGGGAACTTGCGCCAGATTGTTCCTCATATTTCTCCTTTTTCTCATTCTTCTTTCTCTCTATACATGCTTTTACTTTAGCTTTTACACATCTATATTTCATCTTCATTTCTTTGATTCATCTTCATTCATACCACCGCTCACTCTATTCGTTGCTTCTATTGCTAGAATATCCAGCCATGCTTTTTTTTTTCATCAACCATTCTTCTAGTTTCATCATCCCACCAGTCAGCTTTCTCGCAATTCTTCCTTCTTCTTTTACTCATACCGCATACATCTTCAGCACATTTCACAATATTGGTTTTAAAAACCGACCATACTTCACTCACACTTTCCTCATTTACAAGACTCCAGCTTTTATCCATCCGTTCGCCCAATTGCTTTTTGAACATCTCTTTCACACGCTTTTCTTTCAATATTTCCACTTTTATACGTTCTAATTCTGTAGTTGAACCTTTATCTCTGTGCCGCCAGCGTTTGAAAAGGCCACTAATTCTACGTATTACCAGATAGTGGTCTGTGCCGACATCAGATCCGCGATAAGCTCTGGTGTCCACTACTTTTATTCTCATTCTTTCATCGACTATCACAAAGTCTATCATGCTCCTTAACACAATATTTCCTTCCTTCTTTTGCCACGTGTACATATGTACCATTTTATGCTGAAACCATGTATTCATCACTGACAGACCCATCTCGACACATAAATCTAATAAGTACACGCCGTTGTCATTTACACTCTTATCTCCAAACGTCCCAAGTACATTTTCATACCCATCACGCTTCACTCCAACCACAATACGTACAATACGTTCATTCCACTTACGCAATAACATAACTTCTCTCATTTGTTCCCAAAATTCCTCTCTTACCGCCTTACTATAGCAAGAGTCCGGAGCGTATACACCTATCAAAAATATAGGTGTCAGGCCTACTTTCATCCGGACCCAGATAAGTCGCGGACTTACGCACTCATACTCTCGCATGCATTCTGCCATTCGCTCTGAAAGAATTATACCGACGCCTTTACTGCCATGTTCTTCATCGGTAACTCCCGACCATATCTCGGTGAACGGGCCGCACGTCAGCATATTTTTCCCCTTGCGCTTTGTCTCATTCACACATAAAACATCTAGTTTTCTTTCATTCATTAGTTCGTAAACATCATCCAGCTTCTCATTCATTCCTCCTCTAACATTCAACGTTGCAAATCGGCATTCCGCTGCCCACTTTCCGCCCCGACGTGAACAATTTCGCCACAGGTTTTGTTGGTTTTGGCGTGACGTATGGCGAATATCGTCGCCGCCTCTAGCTGCAAGTTTGCTCCCCCCAGAATACGAGGAGCAGCCTCGTCCTGCAGATACAGGACGAGGGGGGGATTCTCCGGCTCCGCCGGTACCCCCCTGGGGTACACTTACAGTAATTTTACCTACAGCCATGAACACGTTGGTTATTTGTTGGGCTGTATGTTTACTTTGGTACTTGACAGTCGGTCCCTAACGGCGGGACAGACTGCCGGGTTTATCTCAAGTTTTCCTTCTCTACGTTTCAAGGACGTCAATGTTCATTGTAAATAATTTCGATGATAATACGTACGTCGATATACCGTAGTCGCCTTTTACGACACCTAGGTAAGAGTGAGGGAGGGCTATTCTATTCCGCCGGATACCACACGGCAAATGCATTGTTGAAGAGCCATAAATAAATAAATAAATACATCAGCCCATAGACGTACACTGCTGGACATAGGCCTTCTCAATAGTCTTAACATACATCGATCTTAAGCCGCCCGCATCCAATTATTTGCATGATTGCAACCGATGCATTTCACACACGTTTATTGTCACTGAAAATATACATACACATTCCGATGAAAAAAATCCATGTCCAAGAGTTGTCCATTATTATCTCCAAAAAAATTTGTGCAGTTTACTAACCCGCACTTGGCCAGGGTGAAGCACTGTTGCTGAACTCTTCTTATCACTTCTCTTTATGAGAAGAAGCTCAGGCCCAGCAGTGGAACAATTTATACTTAGGGCTGATATTATTATTTCCTTAAGCATGTAGCTTAAATAAGGCTAAATTAATTTTATAAATATTTTTCCAAAACTATTATGTACGAGTAGGTCACAATAATTATCTACTATACCAAAATAAATATGGCATATATCGGCACCAGAAACAAAAACATAACAACAAAAAGATACCAAAACATTCATAATCCGTACCTTCATACCTATTTAATGTATTTCATCCAGCCCACTCTAATCCAGCCTACTGAGTGAAAGAAAGGTCAAAGAATTAATTACCTCTCGAGGTCTAGGCTTTCAATATATCACTTATCTATCCCGAGCTCATGTAACAAACATTATACCTAGACACGAAGTTGGGAACTTGCCACATATTATATGTACAACGTGTTATATAATAAGGCAATGGGTAATACATTGTGCCCTTTTATATTACGTGTTACTGTTTCGTATTTAAGAAATCGTCTGCGATACAGGAATCACGTGGAAATATGTAGTTTATACAAATCCACAACATCGTCATTTCCAAAAAAAATGCGTGTCGTAACCGGGTCATTGTTTTAGGATGCCTCAAACACGAATAAAAAACATCCCGCTTCAATATGAAATCCGACACAGCGTTTAATTTACATCAATAGCAAAAAGTTCAAAAGGCCGGTGACGTGACTACATGAAACAATGTAGTTTTTTTTAATTATATAGCATGAGGTATCATGTTAATCATGGCTCGACTTAGCTTTTGCGCATAATTAAGTTATTAATCATGCGCAAAAGCTAAGTTTTGCCAAATTTTCTTCTTCTCGACTTCCGAACGACGCACATATTTACTCATCCAGGCCATTTTTGAAAAATATTCTTTAAAGCTCCAGTACACAATGGCGTATGCTGGCCCACTTCAGACGATCGCCATTGTGTACAGGGGTTAATGATATATAGTGGCAGACAATTTATTGTCAATCGTGGCGAGCAATCGGGATGTTGTCGATTTTTTTAGCACACTTCAAAGGAATCGTGACGTAGCGTAGCCTGCGGTGTTCACACAATCGCCCATTATTTAGTTCATCACCGATCGCAGACCGAGATATTGCACTTTTTGTTATATGTGATATATAAAATGTATGTAATGTATAATATTTGTATGCAGTATATAAATAAACTAGATGAGCCTGCAGTTACACCCGCGTTATTTAAGGCTTTCTCTACTCCCGTGCCTCATAGCGCGATGTTATATAGCCTATAGCCTCCCTCGATAAATGGGCTATGCAACAGTGAAAGAGTTTTTCAAATCGGACCAGTAGGTCTTGAGATTAGTTCTTTATATATTAGTATTAGATAGCCGCGGCCGTAATTACTTCCACGTCCATCGCAAGTGTTTCGCCAGGCAGCAATGCGCCATTTTGTGAACACCAAGTGATCGTGGCCTAGAGTGGTGCATTGCAAAGCATGGCCCATCAGAGGCCATTGTGTACTGGGGCCTTTAGAAGAACATGAACTTTTTTCGCAAAAAGATATTTCTCCAGCCGTCAACACGCCTCCCTGTTCAAAGAGAACTCAAATGCTTATTGTTCCAGAAAAAACAATGCTTTTGTAGGTATATACCTATTTTTTGCAAGCCATAGCACTATTATTTTGTTATTATACATGTGTAGTAATATATGTGTAGCATATTTGTTATTTTTACCTTTTTAACAGTCTATAAGCTTTCTTAAAATGAGATAAATACCTATTTATATTTACTTCCACAAGGAGACCTTACAGTTGTCAACAAAAACAATAGGCACCAATTTGTAAACCGACCGTCAGAACAAAATTTTATCCAACTAGTTACTAAAATGACGGACATAATTCAGACCCAAAATATCCCAAAAAGTAAAAATATTAAAATGTTCGTAGTTAGAACATCGCAAGTAGAGTGCCGCTCTTGACAGATTACGGCGTCTCGTTGGTTGACATTAAGCTCTTCAGAACTCATTAGCTCACTTGGTGTTTAGAACCTTGGATAATTTAAATACACAAAGGTACAGGGAAACAGACTTAAAGGGGCCTCCACCAACATTTTAGTGAACACAAGTTCAAAGATTTTTTGGTTGTTAATATTGAGCTGTTATCGTCATTGTCGTTGTTTCTGTAAAATCTAGAGAGTAATAATTCATTATTTTATTTTGAAAAAACCTGCTGGTATCGCAAAGCATTAAAATCATAATTTTCCATAACCATTTGAAAGATAAAAAAACTACCTTATAAAAAGTGAATACTGTAGACATAAATAATATATGGCTCGAAAGTATCTTTATAATTTTACCTTATTAATATGTATGTATATCTATAAAATAGAGAAAATGTAAGATATTTTTCTTTATTCAACACCAAAAAGCATTATTACATAGTCATTTGAAAGATCCTTGTAAATACATTATAGAATATTAAAAATATAATTATATACTTTTACTGCATAAATACGTCAAATACGTGATATTACTGGTGTGGATGTGGTAGCTAGTGGCTACACATAACAGAGAGAATCAAAGACTTTTGTCTTAATTCAATACCTGAAAGTTCTACTTCACGGAGAGTAAGGCTGTCTGACGCGTATATACACTTATTATGTAGTAGGAACATTACGAGGTCCGGACCGGCATACTAATTTCGTCCGCACATTCATAATTAATTCTTTAAGTTTGACGACATATCTCTGGAGGTATACCGTACGGAGACTATCGCCTTCATCCAATGGACTTTAAAATCGTTATATATCTCGTTTGATTTTAAAATCATTTTAAATAGGTACGTATTGGACAGTTGGATTTTAGACGAATTCGATCGACAAGTGAACAAAATATACTATATTTTATTCGATTATGATCGTTGCTAAGTGGGCAAACGTAAATTTTATCAAAATAATATTTCAAACGTATTTTGACTGGCTCTGACACTGCGCCGAGTGTGTTATGGCCTCGATGTGATTCATAAATTGTTGGTTTGAGTCTTGGTGTTCATCGTGTCCTTTAGTTGTATGTTTGTAAATCCGCCTAGAGCGGGGTTGTCTTCTATAACAAAAAAGTGCGATTTGTCCAAGTGGCTAGGATTATATCGGGCAGCTAATTTAACCGTCTGATTACATATATTATCTATTTTTGAGAATTTATTTTCTTAAATGTACCGTACTTACTTAATTAATCCAACACACTGTAGTATTTAACCAAAAAATGCATGCTTTTTTGGAAGAGATATACACTTTGTGACGTAGGTACTAGGTACTCTTTGTAAGTCAAAATAATTTTTATTTGATTTTAGAGTTTGCTCAGATTACTTATTGCAGTATCTACCATTGAATAGCATGTGTATCATCACAAATCATTCCATACAAGGTATTCTTCTAATCTGACTCTTGCGAACTCGTAACTTAATTTAATAACGAGAGTAATTGATAGCCTCTATCAGAAAGCTTATTTTCTTTCATAGATTTTAATGATATTAAGTACCTCGTATAATGTTCCTACAAGAAGAACTACTTACACAGCTATAGAAACGTAAGTGACAAGATACGGTAACGAAGAGTGACATCTTCGGTGATTAAATAGGTTATTCAATCCAGAAACGTCAGGATTAATTATTCAGCCTACGGATTATTTTTACAGCCATTTTAACTAACTGCCTTATGAGTAAAGAGACTATAAAAAGTATGCTTGACAAGATTACTCAGACATTGAAAGGATCTACAAAGTACTTTGATTACGACGCGTAATATTATTGAAAACGTAACATAACGTCAAGCAAAATTATTCCTACCAAACAAAAAAATATCTAAAGAACAGTAGGTTCTTTGGAATTTAAATCCCTGCTCGGAATTTTCCAGAACATTTAATTCGGAAATTGCTTAACCTAGACTCCTTCTGCTAGAGCCGAATAAATGACTGAGAAAAGAACTGTTATTATTCAAAATTAATCAATTTGTAACGAAAGAGGCTTCACTTTATTTAATTTCCGTTCTATTAAGTTTCTCGTTACTTTAAATGTTGGTTTACATTTTATTTACTTATGAGGGCATTTTTCATAACTAAATAAAATTTAAGCCAAGCTTGCTAGAGCTTTTTAGTCACTCTGTTGTTGTAGCTGTACTGACGTGAACATACCTAATATGTGAATATTCTTTTCGCTTTTCATATGACTAGAAATAAAGTTGAAAAGCCATTCAATAACTGAAATTGTAAACTTTTTTCAAAAACATAAATCTGACGAATATTTTAGAAAAACAATTTGTTATATATGTTAGGCGTGCCATATCTGGATTGGTTTTTATCAAATACAGGTTCGAAGTAACCGTTTCGTTCTATTCTATCAAATTACTAGAAAAATATTACAAAAACGTATTGGCAATACACATGGCGCGCATGCAGTGAATTCGAGTAAAACTTTATTCGTATGAACAACACTATACAGTTTTCGCCGACCGCGCTCTAAGGCGGACGTGTAACGCGCAAATATATTTAATTTTATTGTTTAGCGCGGCGCAAGCCGACGCTCGCAATTTTTATCACCATGAGTGACAAACTTGTGGCGAACGAGCTGCTGGCGTTCCTGCAGCAGAAGCTGGATGTCATGGACGAGGTGTCGGCTATCCAGATCTGTTCCAGCAACTTCAGCGAGGAGGACATAGCGGCTGCCAAGCTGCTTCGGTACAGGTCGCTAAACAAATGCGACCAGATGGTTTCACGCAGACGTGACGCGACAAAGAAAATTTTGCAGGATATTATCACGCTGCTGAAGGAGACCGATCCTGACGACGTGCCGACGTTTGTGGCGAGGGACTTGAACAAGTTGCCTCCCGTCACTTTCGACCACGTCGATGTCACAAGCCTTTTGAAGGACATTGTGTTTCTGAAGGCAAGTTTAGCGGATGTACATAAGAAGCTACAGGCATCCCAAGACACCGTTGCACTCTTGCGCACGGAGGTGAACGACCTACACAAGGTTGTCAAGTTAACTGGGTCACCGGCGCGTAGTAACGTCAACACGCGCCGAGGTGCATGCGTCGACACATCGGTCGCAAGTTTCGCGTCAGCAGTTTTGTCGCCGCGGCATGTTGTGACTGCTGAGTGCGCTGCACAAGCGCCCCGCAGCCCTGCCCCTGACCCCGCGGCGCCTCCGTGTATCGCCGCGCGACCTAAGCGAATAGAGGCTCAGCAGGACACTGCGAGCACCCCCGTTGCTTCCACGCTGAAGTGCCATGCCGGTGACGGCAAAGAACCGCGACGAGGACGCAGATGATGGTTTTATGACGGTGCAGAGGAGGAAGCGTCGTCAGAAAACCAACAAGAACTGCTGCGGTACGACTCCTGTGGAGTCTGGTGCAAATCTACGCGCTGCCGCACCGAACACACCCATCTATGTCTCTCCCCTGCACTACACCACTAAGGCGGAGGACATCGCGGAGTACGTGCACCAAAAGTTGAAGTACATGCCGAGAGTGCAGCTGTTGGAGTCGCGACGCAACGTCAACTTTAAGGCGTTTTTGGTGCGGGTCCCGATGTGCTATCTGCAGGCTGTCATGCAGGAGGACTTTTGGCCGAAGGGTGTGGTGTTCCGTCGCTTCCGCGGCCAAGTGCCACACGAACGCACAACAACAACGTGCAAGTGAAGCAATACTAACATAGTTTATAAGTATATTTATACTAACAACCACTGTATGTATGTTAGATTATAAGGTATTGATCTATGCGTCTATGCCACGCGAAATAAAATGATTTATTATTATTATTATTATTATTCACTTTATTCATCACATTTCTCGTAGTTAATTTTATATTAATAAACTACAATTAAAAAAATGTTTAAAAATATAAAAGGGACCACGGAGACCCACCGGTGTCGGGTACAGGGACTAAGCCACCGGTGGTTAGGGCCTCAGAGACAGAAACTTCCTCACGATGCGTGCCGTGTCGAGAAGAACTGCCTTCTGTATCAAGGACTTGATCCAGCTGCCTAGTGCGAGCCTCTTTAGATGTTGATCGAGGCTCTTGGCGATTAGCCCATTTACCGACACGACTATCGGCACAATAATCGCCGAATCCACATCCAACATGTCAATAATCTCGTGAGCTAGGTCCAAATGTTTAATCTCCTTCTCTTTTTCTGCCTTCACGAGATTGCCATCATGCGGTATGGTGATATCGATTATCATTGCGAGTCGCTCTGCTCGGTCTATCACTACAATATCAGGCTTATTGGCTACAATAATCCTATCTGTAATGATAGACCGATCCCAGTACAACAATGCACGACCATTCTCGAGAACTGAGTCGGGCACATATCTGTAGTACGGTACCTCTGAACCAACGAGATTATATTTAAGGGCTAGTTGCTGATGGATTATCCTGGCCACTTGGTTGTCTGTGCAAATACTGACTGTTTGTTGTTGTTGTTGGCAAGACTCGAACAACCGGACACTATATGCCTGAGCGATTCCCCGGGTTGGTGACACGCCCGACATATGTCAACCGTCCCATCCCTCAGAATATACTTCCTGTAGTTGTTTGTCATGACAACTTCGTCCATAATTGCAAAGACAAAACCTTCGGTTTCTCCAAAGAGATCACCGCATCGCAGCCAGGAAATAGAGGCTTTAAAATTTACATCGGGCCCATGTAAGGCCTGGTAGAATCTTCCATGCAGCTCCTTGCCCCTCCATACTTCTCGTCGGTCCTCAGTACTAAGTACTGCAGGTTTGTGCCAGTTCTCTTTAGCCAGAGCGAGCGGGGTAAGCCCGGTATCAATTCCGACTACATCGCGATGCACATCCACACTCATCTGCAGAAAATAATCTCTGAGGTTGCACACCTCGCGGTTGTGGAGGGTCTTAGCACATAAAAAGCCTCGACCCCCACATTTCCGCGGGATGTACAGCCTCATTCTTGATGAGCGTGGATGATGCATACGAGATGCAGTCAGCATTGAACGGACTTTTCTATCCAGGGCATCTAGTTCAGTCTGGGTCCACCTGAGTATGCCGAAGGAATACATTAGGACTGGCATGGCCCACCCGTTGCAGGCCCGCACCTTGTTGCCACCTGATAAAAGACTGTTAAGTACTTTTCTCAGGCGGCCAAAGAATCGAGCCTGCAACGTCTGTTTCATGTCAGTCTCAGAAATATTCAAAGACTGCGACATACCCAGATATTTGTAGGTCTCAGTTGGGGAGAGGGATCTAAGTTGTATGGAATCTGAGAGTTGTATCCCTGCAGATTCCATAATCCTGCCTCTCTTCACATGCATGATCACACATTTATCCACACCAAATTCCATCCTGATTGAATTACTAAAGGTTTCGGTTACCTTAAGTAATGCAGTCAGTTGGAATTTGTTGGGGGCAAATAATTTCAGATCATCCATAAAAAGGAGGTGAGATGTAACATGACCTCCTCTCCTCAACTGATAGCCTAGCCCTAAAGCCTCTTATAAGGTACTTAGGAGGTTCAGGGCAAGGCAAAACCACAGAGGACTCAGGCTGTCGCCCTGGAATATACCTCGCTCGATCCTTATTGGCGCACCGCAACCCAAGATCGATCGACACCCTGGATAGCGCAATACGGTCCTCCATTGCCCCATACACGCCCTTAAGAAGGTGCATAGAGTTGTATCTACTTTGTACAACTCTAGCACCCTCAAAAGCCACGCATGAGGCACGGAGTCGTACGCCTTTTTGTAATCTATCCAGCATGTCGATAGATTCTTTCGGTTACGGCGCACTTGTTGGCTTATGGCCATGTCAATCAATAGGAGCTCTTTAGTACCACGAGCCCCGCTCTTACATCCATTTTGAGAAACAGATAGAATTGAATTATCAAATATATGTTTAGATAATTTCGTTCTCAAAATGGATGTAAGAAGTTTGTATAAAGTTGGTAGGCATGTAATTGGCCTATAATTCTAGGGGTCCGTGGTACTACCAGACTTATAAAGCAGGTGGGTAACGCCGGATGTTAAAAATCAGGCAGCGACCCTGATTCCAAAGACGATTGAAATTGAGATGCTAAGCAAGCATGCGAACTTCGGAGCCACTTAAGCCAAAAATTGTGCAGCCCGTCCGGTCCCGCAGACTTCCAGTTCTGTAAAGGACGGACTACGCTGACTATGTCGTCGATAGTAATATTTATAGGCTCCATTATTGGAATTCGTTCACATGCTCGCTCAACATCCCCAATCCAATCACCCTCCGCATGGCTGACGGGTGTCGACCAAACGCTGCGCCAAAATGTAACAGTGGCATCATCATTCGGTCGACACCCATCGCCATTACTCGTCGAGGAATCAGGCTGCTCCCATGCCCTATACACCCGCTTTTCGTCTCTCTGGAATGTGCGATTAAGGCAATACCGGTCCACCCTTTTTTTATATCGCCTAATACGGTTTGCCCATGCACAAAGTTTTTGTTTCAGAAAGTCGATGCGCTCTGTAACTCGAGATAAATAATCTTGGGAACTGATACCAGTTCCCACGAAGGCCCGAGTCACAAAGCGCATCACTCTCGGTCGCGTATTACCGGTCCTAAAAGAACATAGCTTGCCAATGAGTGCCCTAGTCTCAGCGATACGACTCTCAATCCTGCGCTGCCAAGCTGGCATCGCAGCGGCCCGTCGAGTAGTAGTATTATCTACAGGGAATTTAACTCCCGCTACTCGACATGCCGCTGCAGCCGCACAATACAGGATTGACTGTGTATCGCTGAGATTTTCACTATTCTCAAAATAAATTAACAATAGTGAATCCAGGGCACCCACTAACGCTATGTTTTTCTTATGCATGGGCAACCGAGGCAAAAGAGGCCGAATATTTGGATTTATGGATCGGTATTCATCAATAGCACATTCCAAAGCGCTCCTTAAACGATCATTGTACTGGGTACTTACATGAGAAGTCTCGTCATCTATCTCTTCATCGGCGACATCAACCTGTTGTAGTTGTGCAACCGTTATTATTATTATTATTATTCTCTTCATTTATCAAATTTTCCTATTTTTTACATTTTTAAATATAACATTCCAAACAAAGAATGACATTTAAAAATATAAAAATACATTCCCACCGACGACGGGAATAGGATCCAAGTCACCGGCGGCTAGGGCTCCAGAGATAGGAATTTCCTCACAATCCGAGCCGTTTGCAGAATTACTGCCTTTTGCATCAAACTCTTGACCCAGCTGCCTAGTTTCAACCTCTCTAGATGGCGTTCGAGGGTTTTCGCTATAAGTCCATTAATGGACACAACTATCGGAACAATGATTGCCGAATCAATATCCCACATATCGTCAATCTCGTGAGCCAAGTCCAAATATTTTTCTTGTTTGTCTTTTTCTGCTTTCACGAGATTGTCGTCATGCGGAATAGTGATGTCGACAATCATTGCGCGGCGCTCTGATCGATCTATTATCACAATATCAGGCCTGTTGCAAACAACAGTCCTATCTGTGACAATAGATCGATCCCAGTACAGTGTTGCATGACCATTCTCGAGAACTGGCTCAGGGATGTACTTGTACTATGGCACTTCGACGTCCACAAGCCTGTACCTCAGAGCCAGTTGCTGATGTATGATCCTGGCTACTTGGTTGTGTCTGTGCAAGTACTCGCTATTAGCAAGACGAGAACATCCGGAGACTATATGTCTGAGGGACTCACCAGGTCGATTACAAGCCCGACACAGGTCTACTGTGCCGTCCCTCATGATATATCTCCGGTAATTTCTCGTCTTGATAACCTCATCTGCAATTGCACAGACAAAACCTTCGGTTTCTCCGAACAGATTACCGAAACGTAGCCAGGCCACAGAAGCTGGTAGATCCACATCAGGTCCGTGAAGGGCCCGATAGAATCTACCATGCAGCTCCTTGCTCTGCCATACAAGCCTGCGTTCGACAACGCCTAAAGCTACAGGCCTGCGCCAGTTCTCTTTCGCCAATGAGAGCGGGGTGAGGCCACCATCAACTGCAACTACATCCACGCTGCCCTTAAGAAAATATTCTCTAAGGTTACACAACCGCGAGGTGTACACACCTCGCGGTTGTGTAGGTCCTTAGCGTTTAGAAACCCTCGGCCCCCACACTTCCGCGGGATGTACAACCTCATTACAGACGAACGTGGGTGAAGCATTCGAAATGTGGTCAACAGTGAACGGACTCGCCTATCAATCTCATTCAGTTCGGTCTGAGTCCACTTGGGTACGCCGAAAGAGTACATCAACAGTGACATGACCCAACCGTTACAGGCGCGCACCTTGTTGCCGCCTGAAAGAAGACTCTTCAGAACCTTTTTCAGGCGACCAAAGAAGCGCACCCGCAACGATTGTTTCATGTCTGTCTCGTTGATGCCCAAGGCTTGCGACATACCCAAGTATTTGTAGGTATCAGTTGCGAGGATCGATCTAAGCTGAGTGAAATCTGATAGATGTACTCCATCAGATTCCACTATCCTGCCTTGTTTTACATGCATAACTGCACATTTGTCTACACCAAATTCCATCCTGATAGAACTACTGAAGTTTTCAGTGACCCTCAGTAGCGCTGTCAGTTGGGACTCACTGCATGCAAATAATTTCAGATCATCCATGTATAACAAGTGGGATATACTTTGACCGTTCCTGCGCAACTTGTTACCAAGCCCAGAATCTCCCAGCAATGTGCTAAGGGGATTCAAGGCTAGGCAAAACCACAAGGGATTCAGACTGTCACCTTGAAAGATACCCCGCTCTATCTTAATAGGGTCGCCGTTTCCAAGACCCTGTCGACACCCTGGATAATGAAGAACTGTTCTCCACTGCCCCATACACGACCTCATGAAGGAGCATAGATTTGTATCTACTTTATACAATTTCAGCACCCTCAGAAGCCATGAATGAGGCACAGAGTCGTAGGCCTTCTTGTAGTCTATCCAGCATGTGGACAGATTCTTTCGGCTACGGCGAGCTTGTTGGCTAATGGCCATGTCTATGAGGAGAAGCTCCTTAGTACCGCGGGCCCCACTTTTACATCCATTCTGACATACTGACATGATCTTATTGTCAGATATGTGTACATTAATTTTCTTTGTCAGAATGGACGTAAATAATTTGTATATAGTGGGTAGGCACGTGATTGGCCTATAATTGGTGGAATCCGCGGTGCTACCCGACTTGTGGAGCAAGTGGGTAATGCCTTTAGTCATAAAACTTGGTAACAATCCAGACTCTAAGGATGACTGAAACTGTGAAGCCAAGCAAGCATGTGAACTACGAAGCCATTTTAGCCAAAATTTATGTAGTCCGTCCGGCCCCGGAGACTTCCAGTTTGATGCCGGACATATGGCATTGGCTACGTCTGCAGCTTCAATATTTACAGCTTCCATTATCTCTATAGGTTCACATGCTCGCTCTACTTGACACATCCAATCACCCTCAGTATGGGCAACAGGCGATGACCAGATTTTATGCCAGAAGGCTATGACCCGGCATCCTCCGGCCGATCGCCATCACCCATACACTGGTCTGATTGTTCCCAAGTTCTATAAACAGACTTTTGATCACTTTGGAACATACGATTATGGGAATACCTTTCCACACGCTTCTTGTATCTGCGAAGACAACTTGACCAGGCATAAACTTTCTGCTTTAGAAAGTCGATGCGCTCCGTGACACGTGTAATATATTCTTGAGGTCTAATATTAGTCCCCAAAAACGCACGTCTCACGAAACGCATCACCCGCGGGCGTTGATTACCCGATCTGAAGCATATCAACTTGCTGATGAGCACCCTAGTCTCATTGATACGTCGTTCAATTCTGCACTGCCATGCTGGTTTTTTCGGTTTTGGTCGCGTAACAGAATCATTCTTAAACTTGACCCCTGCTACGCAACATACCGCAGTAGCACCGCAGTACAGAATTGAATGCGTATCTGTTAGGTCCCGGCTGTCACTAAAATAATTAGCTAACATTGAGTCCAGGGTGCACACCAGCGCTAGGTTTTTTTTATGCGTGGGCAATCGTGGCAGACGTGGCCGATGATCTGGCGGTGTGGAACGAAAATCCCGTAACGCATCCTCCAAAGCGCTCCTCAAATTATCAGTGTACTGGGTACTCACATTTATAGCTACATTATCCATTTCCTCCTCAACATGTATTGATTCTGTGTCCACCATTGGTACAGTGTCAGAAGAGGTAGGGACAACATAGCTACACTGTGCGTCCAAGCGTAGCCGTTCAAGTGCCTCGTCATTCAACAAGTGACATCGCTGGATAGCGCGCACTTGATCTGATAGTCGTTGCACGGAAACATTAACAGCTGGTTCAAGGGCCTGAAACAAAGGCAGCATTCTGTTACGGTACGCTGTGAGGTTAATTCCCCCCTCTGTAGCCGCAAAATATGCGCGCATGACGTTTTCGTTTATTTGACGAGTCCAACGCATACGCTGCACATTACCACCGGTAGCGGGGATCCTATTCGTGGCCGGCGGGCCACGCGATCCCAAGCATGCTGGTGGCCGGCCTCTCCCCCGCCGACGTACAGGTGTTGGCGACGTCGGTGGGGAAAAATACTCGCCGCTCGACGAGCTCGACGCCTCTCCACTGGCCGGCGCCGCCGGTGCGGCTGCCGGCGTCTGCGAGGCGGAGCAGAGCAGCGAGTCCGGGGGTGATGAGCGTGCTCGTGCAGCCTTAGCCCGTGTTAACATAGTACATTCTTGTTATTTGTTATTGTTTATAACACATTTTATGTGATGATGACGGATGTCAGTTGTCAGCAAAATTTTCATGTCGCTTAATTTTTATTTATTTTTTTAGTTTTATAAGGTTAGCCAACAGACGCTTACATCAATACATGTTTTGTTACAATATTATTATCTTAAATTATAAATGTAGCAACTACTTACAGGCTAGCACCACATGCGTAATATAAGGTAATACAATTTCACAAAATAATTTCTAATTTAATAAATTTAAATGATTAACAACTAATAAAACAATTTAAATTACAATAACAAATAAAAGAAAATTAAGCCAATATTATTCCAGAATAATAACAATATAAATATTAAAATTTGCATGATAAACAATAATAGCATTATCATTCAGTAAAATTTTTTGCTTGCTATAACAGTTTTGCAAAATTTACCCATGCTATCATGATGTATGTCTATTATATCACTGCAATCATTTATGGCCTTACATAGTCTACATATCGGTGAGTTAGAGCCAAGCACTGTTCTCTTAAATGGTGGACATAAAGGTGTGATCATATGTCTGAGATAACGAGACGGAGCATGTAACCTTAATAGTCCCAGAAGATTCAATTTTATTATGCAGGAGTTTGTACAGAAATAGGCTGTCAGTTACATCAGCGCGACTAGACAACGAGAGCAATCCAAAATACTGAAACCGTGTATTATACGAGTGTAGAGTTTTTGATTTGCCAATAGCAAATGCAAGGTACCATAGAAATCGCTTCTGAACACGTTCCAAGCGCAATGCATGCACTGCATAGTGAGGCCTCCATACAACACTGCAGTATTCTAGAATGCTTCGTACCAGGCTATTATATAGCATTATTTTTGTGTTGCTTTTAAATTCTTTGGTATTTCTTATAACAAATCCTAACATCCTAGAAGATTTTTTAATTATATTTTCAATATGTGGCGTGAAGGTGACTTTTTTATCGAATGTCACTCCTAGATCTCTAACAGTCTCTAATTCTACAACTTTTTCGCCATTTATAAAATAATCTGAAGGAATATCGTGGATCTTTCTGGAATATTTCACGTGATAACATTTTTTTACATTCAATTCCATTTTATTAATTTTACACCATTCGATCACTCTGTCCAGATAGTTTTGCAAAAGTACAACATCGCTACATTTCTCAATCTTCCTTGCAAACTTTAAATCATCGGCGTATAAGAAACATGCCGAATAAATGAAACAACGGGGAAGGTCATTTATAAATAAATTAAATAAAATAGGAGCCAAATGCGATCCTTGTGGGGCACCAGATGTTATACTGCGACTTGTCGATTGAAAGCCGTTGACAACCACATAAAATTCTCATTTCACTAAATAAGACTTTAGCCACTCAAGTAAGCATCCATTAACACCGTATGCTGATAGCTTGTAGTTTAAAATAGAGTGGGATATTTTGTCAAACGCCTTGCTAAAATCAGTGTATATAACATCATACTGATTACTTGTATCTATCGTTTTTACCAGACATTCAGTAAACGACATTAGATTGGTAGATATAGATCTTGAGGCAACAAATCCGTGTTGATGTTCACTGAGATATAATTTAAAATGTGATTGGAGGTAGGGACATATCATTGATTCAAAGATTTTAGCAAATGTGGAGAGGATTGAAATGGGCCTATAGTTGGAAATTATATATTTCTTGTCAGATTTATATATAGGTACGACTTTCGCCTTTTTCCACTCCAATGGGTAAGTGCCTGATATAAGTGAAGCGTTATATATCTTAAGCAATGGTGAGACTAGTGCTGATGCACAAGCTGAAATGAAAATTGGTGGTATTCCATCTGGTCCCGCTCCTTTGTATATGTCAATAGATTGTAATTTTTTAAGTAAGCAATCATAAGTAAGTGTTGGGATAGTTAAGCACTGACAATAATTATTCAAAGAAGCCAAAACGGTTGAGCTATTACAATCAGCTACTTCGTCATCAGGTGTATAGACTGAAGAGAAATAGTCCGCAAAGAGATCACAGATTGCAACGCCGTTAGATGTCGTACTTTGTCCGTCAGTCATGCTTAGAGGGTAGGTGCTGGATCCACCTCGTTTTGATTTTATGTGCGTCCAAAATAATTTTGAATTGAGTGATATTTGTGATTCTAATTTTTTATGTAAGTTTTATATAAATTCTTAGCCAAGGTTTCTGATCTTTTAGTTATGATTTTAAGTTCAATTTTGTCCATAGGATTGTTATATTTTTTAACGCGACGTCTTAATTTATATTTCTCTCGTAAGATGTTGATAATAGTTTTATTGAACCATGGAGGATAACGTTTGTATGAGTTTTTGCGATCTGGCACATACTTTTTTATTGCGTCATTTAAAACATCGTAAAATATGTTTAGCATTTCATTAACGTCTCTCTTGCTGTTGAGGAGCAGATCCCAGTTTTGTTCTTTTATGTGTTTTTGGATCTGTTCGTAATCTGCTTTATAAAAATTCGGTTTATTGGTAAATTTATTGTATAGAAGCGAAATTTCCCTTGTTAAAGATATTGAAACTTCTAGAGGTGGATGGAGCTTGTCGATATTCGTTAGAATGCTACAGTATTCAACAACTGAAAAATTAGAGGTCGTTGATAAAACCAAGTCCAAAATGCGACCAGACGAGTTCTTTATGTGGTTATGCTGTGTTAATGTATTCATGTTTACAAATTCCAAAAAAGATCTGCATGTACTAGGCAATAAATCGTTATCATAATTGTGCCCAGATTAAAATCCCCTATGATAGTAACAGGAATACCCGTCGTTTCAAATATTGTGTTACAATTATTAACAAAATGCTCTAGTGTACTTGAAATTACGGGAGGCGGCAAGTATGCAGCACAAAGCGCGATTTGGCGCAATGAATGCGCGGCGGGGATATCAATGGTGACCCACAGATCTTCACATTTACTTTGCCAACTAACATTTTGTCTGGACATCAATTTTCTTGAAACGGCTATCAACACGCCGCCTCCTTCTTTATTGGACACAAATCCTGAAGTCTCTCTGTCCCTTCTGTACACTATATACCTGTCGTCAAACAACTCCCTACTCAGTACATTACAATTAAGCCAGGTTTCACATAACACAATGATATCAAAATTCGAACAACAAAGATTACAATAGAAAGAGTTAGTTTTAGTCCTTAACCCCCCACGTGATTACAGCACGCACGGTCGTGCTCTAATTCAAGTGGTCCCATGTGTTTGCAGCACGCATGGTCATGCTCTAAAGAAGTCGTCCTATTGGTCGCGGATTTTTTACGTTTTGTTTTACTTAAACCAAGAAACGAAAAAAGTAACTGTTAGAATAGTTCATATTCTATGCAACTAAATCGTTTTAGAAGGGTGAGGGAAACGAAACGCGCCAAAAAATATTGAAATATAATTATCTGTGTCTCAGTTGCGAAAGCGTCCGCCATTGTTGTGTTTTGTGCCGCGATCTTTGTAATAAAAGTTGTCTTGTGGAAGAAACCGGTGAATATTTTATAAAGATACTTATATAGATTTACTCAGAAATAAATAAATATTAATTGTGAAGTGACATTATTCGTGACAAAGACAAGAAATAAAGTGATAAAAGGCAAAAACTTTTTAGGAGGGCTAATTCTACTCTTGAAACTTGCTATTATCGTAATAGTTTTATGATAAATACTCTTTTAATAGTTATGAAAGACATAAAAGTACCCAGATTATTTATCTGAAAACATATTTTAGCAATTAAATACTAGTATTGTTGTACATTTTCACTGTTATCGTGTTTCAAATGGTAAATAATTCACAGCCACAGTGTTCGTTACAGTAACATGGCGGCCTGGCACGGCGAACTTTTTGTTACGCGTTCGGATTATAATTTTTTTAGTGGCGTTATATTCATTTGTTACAAATAAATAATGTATTGTGTGAAAACCTAAAGGTATATGTGATAATGTTTTTGTGTTTATGAACCAAACAAGTAATGAAATTCATTAATATGTGATGAAATGTTTGTGCGAACGAGTGAAAAAAACAAATCTCCAAGTTTGTAAGCTTGTTTTGCCGTAAAGGTAAGTATTTAGTAGTAATTCATGTTATTATTATGATAGCTTATTTTATAACCAACACAATGATATGCAATTTATGTAATATAATTATATTAAGGTGTCATAATTAATTTTTTTCCGGTAACCTATGCCAATGAACATTTGCAGCAACGTGACCTTAAGCACTTGTGGCACTTTGCCTTTAGTTTGATCGCACCTCAAGGGTTAAGCCTCTGCAGTTTTGGTAATACATTTTTAAATTGAATTTTGACTTTTAAGGTAAAAGAAGCGTGCACAGTATTAGGTTTGGTGATGTGAGGTTCAGATAATTTTTTCGAGGTTATCCATGGTCTTAATTAAGATGTATTCAGAATTGTCATCTTTCCTCACAAATATCCTGCCACCTCTTACCCACACATATTTGTAGTTATTCTCTTTAGCTCTTATTCTTGTTGCTCCATGAAGGGCTTTGTTGTTTGGTGACAGGTGTTCTGTGACATAAACGGGACAAACGCGTTCGGAATATCCAAGATGTCCGCAGTTCAGTTTGTTCTGTGGGTTTTCTCTGTTATTTTTTATGACTGATGCTAAAACTTGATCACGCAGTCTGGGTGACGCTAGCTGGACTATAATGGACCGAGGACGAGTAGCAGATTTATTAGACTTAGCAATTCGTGTGCAGTGTAATATATCGTTTTCCTTTATTTCGCAGTTTACTACTTGGCTAAGACGAGTGACAATATTATATCGATTTTCATTCCTATTTTCAGTCATGCATTGTAATTCCACGTTATTTGATCGACATTGCTGATCCAGATTGTTTATTCGCGTTAGAAGATCTCCAACCGTAGTCTTTAATGCCGTGTTTTCTTTCTCTATTGTTTTCATGGTCTCGTTAATTACTTTATGTTTTTCTCAATATCTTCAAATCTTGCGTTAATAAAGGACATAGATTCCATCAAATCTCTTATCTCTTTTTTAATAGGTTCTAATTCATTATTGATATTACGAATCATATCTTTATTAAACTGACTCATTATATTGTTCAACTCAGCCTTTATGGTCTCTTGAATAATCGAGCGCACATCTGTGTGATCACTCAGTGGTGGTGGAGGTGACGGGGAACCCACGGCATGTCTCTTGTTTCCCCGATTCATAGACACGTTCCTGACAGGAGTTGAATCCAATTTAGTAGTTTTTGGAGCGCGGTTTAGGCATGAAGGGCATTTCCAGGCTTTCCCAGCGCTTAATTTATCTGGTGACTCCCTTATAGAAAGACAGGCGTAATGATATAGCTTTCCACAATTTTTACATTTTGTACGTTTTTCATTAGCATATTCCTTTTCGTTATTACAACAACCCCATTGTTCAGAAGCATCAGCCATCATTGCATAAATTCAAAGTAATAGGATGTGTAATTATAATTCCTCTAAGAGGCAACGAGATGTAGCTGTAATAGATTGACCCGTCTGCGAGGTATAATCATTAGCGCGGGCACCAGAACACGTCACTGTGTGCGCGCGCACGCTTATATGAACCTTAAGCGCGCTACGGAACCGTGAGATTTGCTTGCGCTGGGTGTAAAGTGATTTGTCATGCACTCACCGGTTAAACAGCTTTGGTTGAAAAGTTTTAGTATTTTACACTGATGTTTGTTGATATTCCACACTCTTGAATGATGCTATTATGTATTATATTTCACAATTAACTTATGAACACTTCATACTATTTTATTTGCGATTTTTGCTAGGTTTATATTTGTTTGATAAAATTCCGACTAAGAGCAAATTTAATATGTATTATACCGTTGACATAGATCAACACACTCTTAATATACTTTCTTTGTGTATTTAGGAAAAAGGTTTCTATTTATCTATTGAATTTCTTACGGAATTATTTTGTGGTAACTGTTTTATCTGAAATAGTATATCAGTACTAGTAAAAATAAATAATATTGAAAAATTGTTCCATGAATGTACTGTCAACCTTAGTGTTGCCAGGTTATTATTATTATTATTGGTTTTCTTTTCTTTTTCTCAGCTTTTAGCTGGTTTTAACTACATCTACGGGTAAACACCAAGTAAATGTAGTGTGTAGTGAGTAGAGATTATGGTGTAGTGATTTGTGGTGTGTCATTTTCGTCAAGTGACATGAATTTGCAAACAATCCTACAAGTATTTAAGATGGCAGCTTTCTGTATATGTATGTAAAGGCTGTCTTCGAGGTTTATTATGTTTAGGAACGACGCCAGTGGTAGAAATCACTACTGGTACTATGTAAACTTTGCTCTGGTTCCATATCCTTGCTACCTCTTCTTTCAATTCTGAATATTTGCCAATTTTCTCAGTAATAGTCTTTTGTATGTTATGTGTATTAGGAACGGCTATGTCTATGAGATATGTAGTTTTCTTGTGTTTATCGATTAATGTTATGTCCGGTCTATTATAGTGTATGGTTTTGTCTGTAAGTACAGCGCGGTCGAAGTAGAGCTTGTGTGTAGTATTTTCCAAGATAGTCTGTGGTTTGTATTTGTAATATGGTGTGTCTATGTCTCGGATTAGGTTATGTTTAAGTGCTAGGTTTTGATGTATAATATTGGCAATTTGGTTATGTCTGTTCAACACTCACACAAACAGACTACACAAGTCTGTTTGTGTGAGTGTTGAACATGCTCCGGTTATATGTTGGATAGTTTCGGGTTGTGTATGGCATCTGCGGCATCTGTCATTTGTAACGGTGGGATCTTTTATTATATATTTTCTATGATTTTTAGTGTTTATTATTTGATCCTGTATCGCTATCATGAATCCCTCTGTTTGGGGGAATAAGTTACCTACTTGCAACCACTTATTCGACGCTACTGAGTCCACGTGGCTCTGTTCAAGGTCATGTGGGTGTCGTCCGTGTAGTGTTTTCTTTTTCCACGTGTCTATTTTTCGTAGTTGTATGTCGCTATTGTTCAGAATTTGTGCGCTAGCTAGGGTCGTGTAGGTTAAGTGGTGTGTAGTTGAGATCAGATTTTACTATTGCTTTATGTATATTACTTGAATGCGCTTTTGTTAGGAAGAATGCTTTTAAATTGTATACTTGTTTTTGCCATAGGTGGTTAATATCTATAAATCCTCTGCCTCCATTCTGCCTTTTGATTGTGAGTCTTTCAATTGCAGATTTAGGGTGTGAGTAGTTATATTTAGTTAGTGTCGTTCGTGTTACTCGTTCTAGTTGTTCCAAGTCCGTTTTGGTCCATTTTATTAACCCAAATGAGTAAGTGAGTATTGGAACGGCGTAGGTGTTAAGTCCTTTAATAAGATTCTTCCCAGACAGTTGTGATTTGCAGATGGCGTTTATCCTTTTCTTGTACTCTGTCGTCAGGGTCTGCTTTATTGTTGCATGGTCTATACCCCTAAGTTGATTATACCCTAAGTATTTATACAGATCAGTGGGCTCCATCGCTGAAATTGTATCATCTATTGTGTAGTCACCGGCTCGGATCTTGCCACTTATTATGTGTAATGTTTTGCACTTATCTAAACCAAATTCCATGTTTATATCTTTGCTAAATGTTGTTGTTTTTTCCAGGAGTGTATTCATATCTCTTTCTGATCTTGCGTACAATTTTATGTCATCCATATAAATAAGATGTGAGATAACTGTGTCTGTAGTGTGTGTTAGACTATATCCTACTCGGCAACGATGTAGTAAGTGTGATAGAGGATTCAATGCCAGACAAAACCAGAGGGGGCTTAAGGAATCTCCTTGATAAATGCCTTTTTTGATTCTAATTTGTCTCGTTGTAATTGTATTTTGGTGATTATTAAGCTGTAATGTTGTTTTCCATTGTAACATGATATTACGCATGAAATTCGTTATTTTTGGGTTTATTTTGTAAATGTGTAAAATCTTTAAAAGCCAAGAATGAGGTATGCTGTCAGTGCTGCAGTGTAAGTTTCTATTTTTTGCAGTAGCATGTTTATGGATTGTGGAGTCAATGATGAGTTGTTCTTTGCACCCCATGTGGCCTCGTCTACATCCTTTTTGTTCCTCCGCTAAAATGTGATTATGTTCAATGTGTGTTCTGATTTTCTGGGCTATTGCAGATGTCAATATTTTGTATATTGTAGGTAAGCACGTGATGGGTCTGTATTGAGAAGGTTGAGGTGAGTATGTGGTTTTTGGTAGCATATAAGTTATGCCAGTAGCAATAAATTCGGGTATTTTCTGTGTGCCTAGTATTATATGTGTTAGATTTTTAGCTATAGATTTATGAAGTGACGTTAGTTTCTTATACCAGTATTTGTGAATTTTGTCAATACCAGGTGATTTCCAACTATGTAGCCTAGCTGTTATTGAAGTTATGTCTGTTTCAGTTATGCTATCAAATTCCATTGGATTTATTTCACTCCACCTATTTTCTTCTTCTGAGATCCAATCTGCATTAGAGTTATGTTTTTCTTGTTTTTCCCAAATGTCTGCCCAGAATGTTTCGAGTTGCAATTTTGAGGGTAATGTTGTATTATTACCGGTGGTTGGTCTGTGTGGGTGTTGATTGCATAAGTTTCTGTAAAACATTTTTTCATTTGTAGTAAACAGAATATTACTGCTTCGCCGCTGTTGACCTTTTTTATACCTTTTGAGTCTATGTACTTTTACAGCTAATTTTTGTTTTAATGTATCTAGGTAGTCTTGTGGATTTCTGTTCTCGTTTTCATCTCTAGTGTGTATTTTGCTCCTTTGAAATATTTGTTCGACTCTGTCAACCACTTTCCTGGATCTGTTGTTATTGATATATTGTGTAAGTCTACCACAATCGGCCCTTAACTTCTCAATATCCTTTTCCAGTCTTATTTGCCATGCTGGCTTGTTTAGGTCTTTTGGTTTTGTTATTACTGAGTAATCTGTTATTTTAAAGTTAAGTTCTTCGGATACAACTAACGCAGTGCAGTATATTAAAGTGTGTATGTCATTTAATTCTATATTTTCTGATATAAATTGATTCAAGATGTCATTATTGAACAAATTAGTTAATCTTGTAAGTTTATTATTGTATCTTAACTTCGGTAATTTGGGTCGGGCGCCTGGGTCCATTCCAGAATATTGTGTTAGGGCTGCTCTAAATTTATCATGAATATTTTGAGTTTGTATATCTCTAACGTGGCTACAGTCTACTAGTGTTTCTAAATCATTTTCCAGCATCAATGTAAAGGTGTCGGTCTGAGTTGATGTGTGAGATGTTTGTGTGTGAGTGTATGGTGATGGTTGTAAATGTACACTTGACTGACTATCGTATCTCAATTGGGCTTGAGTCTGTGGCTGCAGGTGTGGTCCACTGATGTAATCATTAATTGGTGTAGCAGGATTATCAGCTAAATTATTTTCTATATCAAGCTGTAACTGTATTCTCACTTCCTCTTTTAGTTGGTTTAGTGTTTCTAGCGGCAATAGTTTATTTCTTATGATAGTTCTTCTCTGGTCAGATACTCGTTGTTCAGTTACTTTAGTTTCAGGGTATTGTTTTGCGAAAAGTTCGTGAAGTTGCTGTCTATATGTGGTCATGTCTGTCTCTAATTTGGTGATGTAGTAGTAGGTTCGCACGATGAATTTATTAACATCTTTACTCCAGCTCATGCGTTTTCTAGGTTTACCGGCCTTAGTGGATGCAGGTAAAAAGGCATTCGCTCCCCGCACAACATCTAAGGTCGGTGTTGGTGTAAGTGTTACCCGCGAGTTATTGTCAGTGGACGGTACCGGACTCGGTATGTACAAGGCTGTTGATGGACTGTACGGTTCTGTTATTGTGTTGTGTGAATGTAAACTAATATTATCGTCTTTGTGGTTGGCTGTAATATTTCGGGTGACCCGGAGGGAGCCCGCCTACTCAACTCCTCTCCGCTGACGGTTCCTATGCTGTGACACCCAGCGTCAGCTCCAGGTGTGCCCCGGCGATTGCCCCCGGGAAGCGGTCCTAAACGTCTACTTCGTAACATCATTTTCTCCATTGAAATGGGTTTCCAGAGCCATGTTAGCCGCACCTTTTCCTTAAGGTGCATTTCAGAAAAAACCTTAAGTAAACACCAGAAGGTTTTCTGTGCCTTTGTTGACCCGGAAAAGGCTTACGATCGAGTGGTGAGGGATGAACTTTGGTCAACACTTTCTGTGTATGGAGTGAACAGCAATCTGATACGGGCACTTGAATCCTTATATAGGGATTCAAGTGCCTGTGTCAGAGTAAACGGGGCCTACACGTACTGGTTTAACATTGATCGTGGTGTTAGACAGGGATGTGTAGCGTCTCCTTGGCTGTTCAATTTATTCATGGACAGTTGTTTGACCGATCTGAAAGGGTCTGAATGTGGATTAAGAATGGGTGAATCTGTGTTTAAGACCCTGCTATACGCTGATGATCAGGTTTTTTTTTGCGTCGTAGCGTCTGATTTACAGCGTATGGTCACCGTAATGAATGAGGCGTATAAGAAGAAGGGCATGAAAGTGAATGTAAGCAAGACTAAGGTCATGGTCATAGAGAGGGAAGACAGTATAACTGAATGTTACATAATGATAGGAGACGAAAAAGTGGAACAAGTGAATGAGTTTGTGTATTTAGGCTCTTTGTTTACGAGCGATGGAAAACGTGAGGGAGATGTTAAAAGGAGAGTGAAAGCAGGAAATAGTGTGAATGGCGCCTTATGGTCCATCATCAGTAGCGAAATTATCCCAAGTAAGGCTCGCCTTGCTGTACTGCAGGGAGTTTTGGTGCCAACACTGATGTATGGTAGCGAATCATGGGTCTGGCAGAAGAAGCATGAAAGTAGAATCAATGCTGTGGAGATGAGAGCTTTAAGGAGTATGTGCGGAGTAAGTATGATAGATAAAGTGCGTAATAGTGTGGTACGGGAAAAGTGTGGTCTAAAAGAAGATGTAGTGACAAAGATTGAAAAAGGAATGTTGCGTTGGTTTGGACATTTGGAACGGATGGACGAAAGAAGAAATACGAAAGAAGTGTATCGTGCGAGAATGAATGGAAATGTCGGTAGGGGATGCCCTAGGCGGACGTATGCCGACCAAATAGGTGACGTACTAAAAAAGGGCCAAATTAAAAGTACCCATAACCGACGCGCATGCATGATGAGGTTAATGAATGTCGAGGCAGCGAAAGAGGTATGTTTGAACCGAAGCATGTGGCATTCCATAGCCTCTGCCTACCCCAATGGGAGACAGGCGTGACGATATAGATAGATAGATAGACGTTAAAGTAGTTTTGTCTCTTACGCAGTTACGACTGCTTGCTGGTGCGTCGAAAATCAATAAATCTTGAGTGGCTTAGTATTATTTATATATTTGCGTGAAACTCTATCTATTACCACATTTATCATCATCGCAGTGATATTGCCTCGCTTCAAGATAAGCTTGCTAATTGCAAACTATGCGTGGCCAGCTCACAATCACCGCACTAACGGCGAGTTGTAGCCGCGTTTAAGTCTTGCTGTTTACATGGAATTGTATATTTACTGTAATTTACGATGGTCTGTTTAACACACAGCGTAACTTTAACTGTAAGCGCGGCAATGCGTAGCCGTATATGTGAAGGCGCGAAACTGTAAGTGCGTAGACGCCTGTAGTCGACGCTACTGTATAATCTATGCATGCACTTTTGTGTGCAATTGTGTCATGTTAGTCTTGTATCGAGTCATATTAGTTTAGGGCATGACACATAGAGGATGCCTTCTTAAAGTGACGTCATGTTAATGTAGAGTTCAATAAATAGATGGAGTTTATCATATGACGTCATTTTCTGACTGGCAGTCTTAAGGTTCTCCGACGGCCTATATAAGCTGGAATTTTAAATTGTCATGTATACGCAAAATCAAGAAGTCTGGAAGAGAAATATATATATCAAGCTTGAAACAGTGTTTCATTATAAGGGAAAGTCGGGCTAATCCCACAAGAGGGATAGGTGATTCTCGGAGGACATTATACAGCTACTTTGCGCTATCTATTCGTTTATCAGATCATACTCATGACTGTGTCCGCGAAACATAAGCCACCAAATTTCTTTCGTATAATTTGGCTGCTTAGAAATAGAACACAAAACAACTTTCGAAATAATAAACTAAATAATATATTATTGACGACAAAGTGCCCACAAGAAGTCGATAATTCACCAGCATCTGAAAAAGAATAACCGTCAATTTGAAAAAAACCATAGTGGCAAGAAGTTAAAAAAAAGTTGAACCATCGCAGTGAGTCACTTAGACGAAATGTAATAATACCGACGACGGTTCCCATCAGCGTTACTTTAAAATTTCTACCATTCGCGTCGCGAAGAATTAAAAAATGTGAAATCTTACGTCACTTCGTGTTTGCAATTTGGAAAGGTTCTTGCAGAAATGCAACTACTTGATAAAATCAATCAAAGTTTTAAATCTTAGCTTTTATGTTGGAGTAACCTGAGAAGATTGAGGTACATTATAATCAAGATACTGTTTTATTCTTTCAGGATTTTTCTTAAAAACGTGTACCTAGTTATGTGATCAGATTGATACCAATAACGAGTGTTCCTATATAAAGAAATAATGAGCTATTATGAGTCTGGCAATGCCGAAATAAAATTCTGAATTAATTTACTCCTTCAGGAAGTTATAATAGACGAAAAGGCGGTTATTTTTTATATATGTATCATTATTTTTGTTTGTATTGATTTCGTATACATAACAAAGGTAACTTTAGTAAGGTTAATCACATTAGATCTATACATATGTCGTCTCGTCCCAATTATTTATTTTATTTATTTAAAAACTTTATATACACGGAGCGTATAAAGGCGGACTTAATGCCGTAGGCATTCTCTCCCAGTCTACCTTAGAGTGGTGCAGAGGTTAAAAGTAGGTGTATTCCAGAATTAGGTGAAGAAGGACCTTTTTAGCATAGATCTAGTACACGTATACATAGTTTAAAATACATACATACATTTGATACTACAAGATTATAAAATAATTATATAAAATAAATAATAATTACATTTAAACTATACATATCTAAGAATAACAATATTAAATATATAGTTATATACATAAATATCTATATATTTATATACATATACGAATTATTCAGATTCTTCTGCCAACTTATCCAATAACAGCTGTTTTACTCTTAATTTAAAGCTATCCTTTGTAGTAGACATATCATTTCCATCATATTACTATTTTGTCACGGAAGTGATCTAAAGCCGCTTGGAGTCACCTTAAGGTTCTCTGGTCATCGTGTTATCTTGAGGGTTTGCTTGTTCTGAAATAACCGACAGAACTCTTCCAATTAGAATAGACTAGGCGGTAGTGAATAGAAACAGCAGTAAAAAACAGTTTTAATAAAAACCTTCTCTTTGCCTCTTAATATTCCAGTACTTAATCCGAGTGACAGCCGACCACTACGTCAAATGTTTTACAAAGGAAACCTTCTGTAGTACACCTGTACAGTATAAAAAATAAATTCTCCGCGAAGCGACGGTATGTCCAAGGTGAGTCCACGAAAGCCAGGATGCATTACTGCGATTGCGTTGCGATTGCCCAGCTACCAACACCTTAAGTAGCTTTTTTGCAAATAATCTTGGGATGTATGTTTCGTCAAGAAATTACTATTCTATAAATTCTCAAGGTACTTTAAAATATTCTAGTTAGTATCTTTAAGATAGGTAATATAGAAGCTAATAGAGATTTTAGCATGACTGCTGGTTAAGTCTAGCTTAGAAATTGAAAAGTATTGTTAGAATTAAAGAATTACTAGAATATTTTAAGGAACCTTGAGACAAAATCCTAAATTGCGAAAGTGGTTTTAGTGACACTATTTGTCTAATCACTGTTTTATTGTTAAGTATCGTTTAACGTTAAGATTTTGCGTCAAATAGCCATTTTAGTAATATTTAAATCAGCATTAAGGTCCTAACTGAAAAAATCTTCAACTGTATTTATTTTTAATTTCACTTAGAAGCATACTGCGTCTAAGTTAGTCGCCGATTTGTTAAACAAACTGGCATAAAAATCGTTCGTGTCACCATATTCTCTATGACGACGCCATAAAAGCTATTTATTCATGCATTAACAAGTTATATATGGTGTTTCCTTTATATAGTGCACGGGATGTGGTGATCCTCCAACTTAAGATGTGGATCCCTTGACCAAGCTAAGTCGTGTCTGGTGGTCCGCGGACCGATAGGCATTGCCGAGACCTTGTACACATAGTAATGGCCTGTGAAACACTTCATAGCGTGATCCGTTATCTTCAGATAAAGAACCGTCTGTGGCTGTTATTAATCGCCCATTCCAGTTGGCTAAGCTGTAATAAGCATAACTCTAATTATACATAAGAGTCAAGTTACACCCACCTTCAAAATCAATCACGTAAACTTGACTCTAATGGCGTTCAATGCGTTGACTACCTATGGTACATTAAACTATTACACATATTACTACGAGTAATCAAGTAACTAAGGATATCCTAATAGATTTGTGCAAGCACATAGCATGGATAACTGCCTCGTATTTTGCTAAGCAAGCGTGCTTGCATTGAAGCTCGTTCTATCACCTAATGCTATTGGAGGCCGACGAATCAGTCTGGTGGAAAGCATTTTCGCTGTAACAGCATAGATATTGTGGAGTGACATTTACCGCTCTATTATAACGAATCAATTCTGTGAGAATAAGAGCCGAAACCTTATATACTTTCTCACAAGGTACAAAAAGCTCCCAGACTTGGTACAATAATTTGTGGATCATACTTTTCCCCGTGTGGGAATCGAACCCACAAAATTGTAGGAAGCTCACTTTGTTTGACGCGAGGAGAAGACGGAGGTAGAATTGTGCATTGCGGTGTGTGACTTAGCGGCTTTTTCTCGTTAACGTCTTCTATGTGCGAAAGAGAAATATTGACCAAAGTAATACACCTTAAGCTCTACGCAAGACATAAGTGGAAGAAGTAATAACAAGTGACACGAGATGAAAATGTCATTAAGCTGCCTCAGTTTGCTCTCTGCAAAAATACAGATATTGCGACTTCATGACAATAATAACATATTTTAAATAGTCCCTGTCTCTCATTTTTGTCGAAAGCAGCTAGTCTCAACTATTCGATCCTACCGTGAAGCACACAACCTTGTTCGTTATTTGCCAAGGCTACACTCAGTCGGTTCTCTAGGTTTATTCAGGTGGTACAAGATAACCGAATCACTAATTTGAACCGTCCGTCCGTTAGGTTCTTTGCTGTAGTACAAAGAGACTAACTCTCTCCGACCTTTCTGTCGTCAATGTAAAAAATAGTACACCTTTTTTATTTTTCTGATAAACATGCCTGGTTCCAGTAATATTTGAATTTATAAGATTATCGATGACAAACCAAGGGCAAGGTAAATTTTATTGTGAATAAAAGTAGGTGTTTAATTAAATATTTTCAGGCACTGAAAGCTCCTCATACTACGTATCGAGAGACGGCAGTGTGTCCAGCCTAGTTTAAAGAAAGGGAACTGGCGAAACAGCGCCATGTGAAATATTACAACTAAGAATATTGCGACTTATCTAAAGTTATAAAATAATCGATGTCCATCTAATCGGTTTCCAGAAAAGATAAAACTAAGCAGACTGAATTGCAAATAGAAAATTGGCTAAATTTTAGACAGTTATTTGAATAGTTTCAGAATCCGGTGAAGCTTCGTACTAAAATAGCATCAAATACCAGGAATCCGGTTTTCAACGGATGCAGACAGTGTGTTGATTTTGCCTTATAAATGTTAAATGAAAGTTCAACGATGTATCTATCTATATCTCGATTGGTGTTGGCAAGGGCTCTTGACCCCTCAGGGCTCGAAAACATTTCGTTGCGTACATTTTATATGAACTTGTTCACACATGTCAGTGTCAATGTCCGGAAAAGCCATGACGCGTCCGGCTGCCAATATTTTCCTTGTATCAGTTGTAAATACTTTTAAACTTAAGCTGTATTACCACGTGTTCACTTCTCAATCGCACTTCATAGTTTTGTGTTATTATACGTAGTATTTTTTATATTTTTTTTAAGATATCTCTCGCACTATGAAACATCGTCTGCGTCTCGTGATTTTTACGCTTACAAAAAGAAATACAGATAAGCACATGGAATGTACGATAAGTAACCCAAGGAGTTTATCAACATTGCTAAAAAACCAGAGAAGACTATTACTAATTACTCTATGTACATCGCAGTCATCCATCAACCTTGTTATTGCGTCTAAAACATGCCGTCGTAATCTGGGCATTACTTTAACACATTGGCACGGCTATATAGCAATAGCAAACGAGTTAAGTAAAACAAATAGCGATTGGGTAGGTTTTCGTTTTTCTAACAGTTTTATTCAGTCTCATTATATCAATAACAAATATATATATATATATATATATATTTATTTATTTATATTTATTAGACTCACGCGTGTTTCCCCGAAGGGGTAGGCAGAGGTGTAATATTTCACCCACATTTCGCCATGAACTTTTAGGTCCCACGTAATAGAACCCACGTAGAATTCGGCAAAACCCAGTAATATGTATTCACAAACATAATTCTAGTTGGCCTGTAAAAATGTTGTCAATATCTGTTCAATTTATTACAGAATCAACTAAGATGTCTTCAACACGATTATATGTGTGGAAAAGCACCTGCTTTTATCATTATCTAAGAGATCTCTTTAAGATAATAGTGGCCAATTTTGACATTCACACAAAATAGCATCATAAAAATTTTGAAACAATGTCTACAACACACTTTGAAAAAAGTTTATCTTGAAATTGTCTCTCATCTATAATTACCCAAATGCACCTCGTCGATATGATGTTTTAAGAACTAGAAATTTCTAGTTCTTATCTATTATTAATTGTGCACCTTGCCAGATACATCCAAGTGTGTGTATGTGGAAAGAAATAAATAGATTCTGTGGAATATCTTCGAAGATAAATTCACAAAAAATTCTATTGAAATCAAATTGCAAACGTAAGTTACGTAAAAGTTTCCATTGACCTGATAAGCCTTAGCTACAAAATATATGTAGCGAATCAAAAATCACTGTACATAGCAAATTATCTGACAGTAGACAAATAATCAGCCTTAACACATAAACGTAAGTAATTTATCGTGTGCAATCGAGATCCACTAACTTAGCGCCTCTCTACATTTTATGCAGAGCAAAAAAAGAACTAACCAATTTTAATCTCTTTACCCTTCGCAAATTGACCATAAACATTTACCCAGGCAATTGCATCTCAACAATTATGGTCCAACCACTGCTCCAAACGAATTTATTTGATACTTGGCCCTTCGCCAGCCCCCGTGGCTTTCAAATCTTCACTTGAATAAACTCGAATTGATATGGAGTAGGAGCGGTGTGATGGCGGCCAATGACCTTTGAAACTGGAACTGTACCTAGACTTTCTATTAAAAATGGTTGGCTTAGGCAGCGTCAGATTTTCCAGCCTGGGAATTTGTCACTGATGTATTTTCATTTATTCCTGGCAGTTGCCTTCAGATGTCAATCGCCGTGGCAACCTATTCTCTTTTTAGGAATCTGATAGTGCTATTATTCACCATCAGATTTCTGAAAAGAGAAATTATACAACGCAGTGTCAAAGTAGAGACTCTCCTAATACAGAGGTAAATATTATATATATATATATATATATATATCAAAGACAAATTTTATTTCATGAATTGGACCTAAGATGCACAACGTCCAACGTCATACTCTTTCTAACTTCAAAACGTAGAACTTGAAGCTAGGTACTATCACCAAGATGCATAGGACTGCGCCACACAACACTTATATCCTTCCTTTTGCCATTAAAGTGACTTTTAATTTTCCTTGATTTATCTTAAATGTTCTATCACCTTTCTGGATAGCCTATCGTGATCCACCTATAATCGACGTGTGAACCCTGAAGGGTTCATTCTTGGCACTGAAGTGCCAAGGAGGGTTAATGATTGCAGCGAGTGCCCAGCAATAATTAACGTGTGTTTCAAACCAATATTCCGTGTTTCATTTGATAAATGACTTGTGTCTATCGCCAGTTGTCTGGCGTTACGCTTATGTTGGGAGATCCGTTTTTGCAAAATTAATGATTTTTTGGTGAAATATTTGCAGGTTTCAAACAAAGTTTTCAAAAAAAACTTCGACACCTATTTTACCCCATTAGTAGTGGAATTTTAATAATATTTCACCATAATAGGAAGCTTTTTACTTGAGTACATTAGGTTCTGCGATGATATGTCAGTCAGCACAACAATTTCATATTTAAAGAGGAAAGAGCTTTAGTGAAATCATATCTAATACAATAATTAAGCCTAAAATGGCTCGTCGCCCGAGACTTATTCATCCGCAGTGAAGTGACTAAATCAAATTTATTTTTTCAAGATCACGCGCATCTTTTTTATAAACATGGTTCTATAAATATGTCCCTTTTTTAAGGAAGACAAAACATATCGTTATAAACAACTGCTTGTGGATAACACTAAGTGTGGCATCAAATCTGTAATAACCAACGCAGTGCTAAACATTAATGCGGTTGCTTAAGCCACCACTTAATATGTGCAACCAAAATGTATTAGTCGCTTTTACATTATTAGCCCCTTATTAGACTCAAACATCATTTTAAGGATAAGTTTCATTTACATATGAATCATACTACTACATGCTCATATAGACGGTTCTGATCGTTTCAATCATTGATCTGTATATCAACTAGATTGGCAAAGAGCTCATAGATTTGTTGCCATGTGTTATGGGTCCGTGGACAAACAACAAATTTGTCGAAACGAAGAGACAACGATCGTAAAAAGAGTAGATACGCAGTGAAATATTGCGATTCACGTTGATAAAGCGTCAGGATATTTTATGTCACACTTAAGTTCATTGTTTTTCACGACATTTTGTTGTAAATAACAATAAAATCGCAAAAAATCATTGAACTTCAATTGTGGGTAAAAGGTGTTGGCAATTAATAAAATTTTGAATATCCCATTTTTACGGGACTCTCGTAATGTGATGAGCGTTATCATTTGACTATCGGAATTAAAGGACTCATTCCATGTTTCTTACTAAGACTTATTCCTCCTATAATACGTAATTATTTAATCATAATACGTAATTATTTTAATTTATTTTTGTTCCCGTTTTGTCTTATAGATTAAATTCCTTCCAATCATTCCATTCCAACCTTTTTTCTTAAAGAGAAATCGACGAGATACAATTAACAACAAAATGCCTTAAAATATTTTTATTTAGACCATCTATTTTGTTTTTTTCAATTTCTACACAATTTGGTACCATTTAAACGACTGCTCAAAAAAGGTGTGTTATGTTTTTAGGATTCATTTATCAAGGCGGCGATAGCCGAGTGGATCTACCAACAGACTGCCATGCAGAGGGTATCGGATTCGAATCCACGGCGCGCACCAATGATTTTTCGGAGTTATGTGCATATTGAATTGTTAATTATCGCTTGTCCCGTGCCTCGGAGAGCACGTTAAGCCGTCGGTACCGGTTGTCATGAAGATCTTTGACAATCGTTGCAGGGTGTCAGTACCTTTTAAATAAACTGACACTAGTCTAAACCATGGAATATCGCTATCCCTTCGGGTTGCGGAGGTCAGACAGGCAGTCGCTCCGTGGAAAAGCTAATATTCAGTCAAATCCGGTTAGACTAGAAAGCGGACCCCAGATTGAAACTGGGATAACGCTAAGAGAAAGAAGTATATAGTATGGGTGCTTCTTCTGTTCGTTATGTTTTGGGGGGAAATTTTTACACCGCATTTCACGATTGACGTTCAGTTGTTGTCTCATTCAAATTTACGTTATGGGACGTTATTTTTGAATACGTGAAAGAGATGAATATAGGTTTAATCTAAGGTGCTTATAGGTTTCAAAGCTACGTCGGCTATGTCGTCTGGTCGGCACGCTATTTTGAATGTCATCTGTAGGAGTTTGTTACTCTAGTTGTATATTATCTCAATGGTTTCAATACTCCATCAGATTCACATATGTATATTATCGGTTTAAAAGTCATTTAACATATTGAAGCAAATAAATATTTACATTTCGCGATCGTGTTTGTCCAATAAAGAGCAATAATAATCGCGAATTGTACGTAATGTTCAATAAAACAGGAAGCCATAATGACATTGAGCGATCGGTTTGTTGGAAAGAGGGATGGTACATCGCTACTTCATTAAAATTGTCATAAACTAAAATGCCATTAGGATAATCAGTGAAGAGCCCGTGTGGTGACAAATCAAGCCCGTCGAGCCCAAGCCCCGCTTTCTCGTCTCACCAGATTTGACAACATTTTAGCCTTTTCCAAAGTGACTGAACTCTGGTCTGCTGCAAATTTCATGGAAACTATTAAAAGAAGATATCAGTATGCAAAAAATACGCATTTGTATTGAAATATGCTCACAACATTCCAGGAACAGAACAACAGCATTTCAGATCATGCAAAACGAGATGTAATCCAAGTTATTTGTTAATAAGTCTAGTTTGTATTGATCTGCTAATATTTTTGGTAGCCTATAAATTCTACCAAAAACAATCACTCAATCATATTTATTTGCTAAACCATAAATATGAGTAACGAATAACAACCGTTCAATCAGTGTTTTAATTTGTTAAATATGCAAATATTATTTATTTAACACTACTCCAATTTAATACCAGAAGTTACACAATATAACCCGGTAGCAACTAGATTAGAGCTAAGTTTAAGACTCAAGGCAGGGTAGGCAGGCAGGCTGACGAGGCTTCGGTCCTCCAGAAGAGAAGGCAGCACTTAACTTTGGCAGCGTCCAGGATCCAAGAGAGGCGATTCGCTGTCGCGCCGCGGTATTTATGTGCCGCAGGTAAGCGAGGCGGCCAGTTAGAAGTAGTGGGGGGTACCGCGACGACTCCCACGTCACAACTGAAACTAACCAAATAGGACTAATCAGAGGCAAGAACCTCATCTCACTTGTTAATGATTGTGAAAATACTTAACATAAACAATTTGTTTGACTTGAATATAATCTGTTTTAAGCACTGTTTAAACCAAAATAAAATGTTTCGCATTACGAAAAATATGTTAATTCCAAGCAATAAGAAGTGTTTCTAGTAGGCAAGCAAGTTAATATCGTTCCTATTGACTGTGAAATATAATTTATTTTAATGTATTTACTGCACATAACAAGTTACTTTTTTATTATTAGAGGAATACAGTACATAAAACATTTAGAAATAAGTTTTGTTTATAGAGCCAATGCCAGAGCAATACTAAAATATTGATAGGTCAAATTCCAGTCCAAAATGTGCAAAATAATTTGCTTACACAAGCAACAGAGTTCCTCGAACTATCTCTCCCAATTGATAAAATCTCACGTTTAATTCCCGAAGGTTGCTTTTTCATTTCTCTTTTATTAAAAAAGTACGTAAGTCGAGTCGTCTTATCTTATTTGATGTAGCGATTTGATTGGGCAACGAAGACAAATAATATTTCATATTCCTTCCCTTAGGAACTGGCTATTGAGATAAAAACTGTCTAGGGCCCTTTCCGTGACGCAAGTTTGCTTTCAAACTTTCTTCATCGTCAATCTCTGTTGAGACACGATTGTGTACAAACTTTCGTTTTCATGATTCTGGAATGGCGACGTGAAAATGCCTACACATGTTATCCAAAATATATAACATGTGTAGGCTTTCTAGTTATCATTATTCATCACTGTGAACATATTAGTGAGGATTGGGGTCGAGATTGTCGGGTATGGCAGAAGAGACATGAAAGTAGAATAAACGCTGTAGAAATGAGAGAACTGAGAAGCATGTGTGGTGTATCTTTGAACGACAGAGTAAATCATTGTGTGTTATGAGAGTGTTGTGGGGTAAAAGCAGATGTAGTGACAACCATCGAGAAAGGTAGGTATGCTAAGATGGTACTGACGCATGGAGAGGATGGATGACGAAAGACTGACCCAGAAGTTATATAAGGCAAGTGTGAATGGGACAGAAGGAAGGGGAGGAACTAGGCCGAGGTTCTCTGAACAGATTGGAGACATCCTAAGAAAAGGACAGGTTAGAAGTACCCTTACGCGAAGAGCATGTTTGAGAAATTGGATGACAGTGAATGAAGCTATGTCATGTAAGCGAAAGATATGTCAGGATAGTTGCAAATGGCTTTCTGTAGTCTACCCCTTCGGGGAACAGGCTTGAATCTATGTATGTATGTGAGCATATTATTATTACCAGGTGTAAAAGACTTATTTCTTTCTTTTTTTTAAAAAGGATAACTCCCGCACTAGGACTAAATTTATCCTGTGTCGCGGGGGACTTTACAAACATACAACTAATGGACACAATGAACACCCAGACTCGAAACAACAATTTATGGATCACACAAAGTGTTGTATCGTGTGGGGACACGAGAAAACACTTTAAACATGTGTCTCGTGTCCCCACCCACACTAATGTTATTAATATACATGTTTTCTCCCCCAACTCCGCAAGCAAATGAAAGGTAACATGATTCCAAAGAATCAATTCTATCTAAATAATTAAAAAACCATTTTATGATGTTGGTTCCCTCGATGTTCGTCTTCAAAGTCTGTACTTATATTTCTCAAATTGTTTTAGCCGTTTTGATACATTCTCTGCTACAAATGGATTTATTAGAGCGTGTAAGCACTAGCGGCTGGCCGCCTTTCGATTTTTATAATTATGTAAAAGCACGATGCCAACGAACTGATTTACGTCTAACGTCTATATTGCGACCAGCCGCATGCGGCACAGTGCATTCTGACCAGAATGCCGTAAGGATCTCACCTTGGTGTATGATTTTAAAAATTGCTATTAAATCATCGGAAACCGTTCAGTTGCTTTTGCGCGAACGAGCAAAAGAGTCACTTTTACAAGTATCATAAGGGTATGGTAGGATAAAAAATTGTAGACAGACATATTGATGTAAACATTCATCATCCGCCTAGCGTTATCCCAGTCTCAACCCGGGGTCCGCTTTGTAGTCTAACAAGATTAGGCTGAATATTAGCATTTCACGGAGCGACTGCCTATCTGACCTCCGCAACCCGAAGGAATAGCGATATTCCATGGTTTAGACTAGTGTCAGTTTGTTTACTAACTCCCTATAACGACTGTCAAAGATCTTCATGACAGCCGGAACCGACGGCTTAACGTGCTCTCCGAGGGCTGGGCAAGCGATAATTTACAATTTAATACGCACATAACTCCGAAAAGTCATTGGTGCGCGCCGTGGATTCGAACCCGATACCCTCTGCATGGCATCTCCACTAGGTGCGTTGGTATCGCCACTAGGCTATCGCTGTCTCCTGCTGCTAATATTGATTTAAACATTATTTCATTTAATTATTTTATCTTTATTTAGTAGCCGTTGAATATAGTCAGAATTCACAGGTGACCTATAGAAACCAAACAGTGTAAAGACTACATAAACTAGTTTGCCAAATATATTTTACATTTAATAGAATTATTAGCAAGTATTTATAGAATAGAGGATAACTAATAATATTATTATACTGTGTTTGCGAGCACGTAATTATTTAACGTTACCTTGTTGAAAACGTTGCTTGAAATTAATGATTTTCAGATCGTATATTTGGAAACTATTAGTATACTATATGGTACTTGATAACTATGAGCAAATATAATTACGTACAAGTTGTAATTTATAATCATTTAGTAAGGGAAATTTTAGAAGCATATTATTTTAACAAATTAAACATTTCAGTAACTCGAATAGTGCAGAACAAACTTGGTCATGATTCTGTAATTATTCGTAGCGTTACTTAGTTTGCTGATCGTAACAGAGCGTCCCTTGGATGGGTGACCGCGTGGGCACGTAAAGCTGTCGGTCCCGGTTCTTGTCCCTGGACAATAATCATTAGGCCATGTCGGAGAACTTCGGGTGGTGTGCATTCCGACTCTAAAGATAACCAGAAACACATGAAAAAAAGAAAGTAATAATTAGACTGTCCTGTGGAATACTCAGTGTGGTTCGATTTGTAATTTACCTAGTTATTATTTGTATACTAACATTTAAGAATACAAACTAGATAACTTATAAATATATTAGTTATCTAGTGATATATCTTACGTAAGTGTGAGGGATGTCTGGATATTCATCCATCGTGAAGTCAAAGTCAAAGTAGGCTTGCAAAAAATACAGTTTATGAAAGATGGCGAATGATTTTATCTATTTATATAAGCAAATCAAATTATTCTAAAACAATAACCTTTGTCTACCATCCATGTTTACATGCAATCTCGTTGCGACATATATGTAAAAAGTATAAATCTACCGCGAATAAGTGGTATATAACTCTCTGCAATGAGGTCTGTGAGGTGAATGTATCATTTTTGCAGAAAACATTTGCTTACATAATCATAGCAGTACTAGTGACCTTTAACTTATGGAAAAGTACAGCTGAGATCAGGTGTGAATTGCTGTATAGCACTGCTTACTTACAACACACAAAGGGAAACTAAAGATGGGCAGGTGTGCCCAGAGTTACATTAAAGATCAACATGGAATTGTAGCTCCTAGTGACCGTATTGGTTTCATTTGACTTATATATTTGTATAGAAGATAATCATTTCATAATATTTTTAAATACAAACCTGGACAAGCTGTGAATCAATCTGGTGAAAATATGTTTCACCATTCACAACGGGCTTCTTATCTTATCTGCAACTCAGGAAGATATGCTTTCGTTTTAATATTTCTTTTAATATATTGCAAACGTAACCTGTCTGTCTGCGCACTGCGCATATATATCGTAAAATGTGTGTTCATGATTAGACCACGGAACTATTTTCATGTAATTTAGACCGTATAATAGTGCATAGATAAAGATAAGCACATGGTGCCTTGTGGCGACAACCAGGCACGGTTCATTCATACGTGTGATGACAAGAACGATTAGATTCCGAAGAACAACAATCACATGCCATGAGATGCATTCATAAAAGCTGAGATGACATAACTTGCTTGGAATGCATCTCAGCTTTTGGCACTAACTTTTTATACGTTTGGTACATACGTAGGTACTATAGATTAATCTGATATTCTCTACCACTTAGTTTAATACATTGCAGAATGATTACGTTATGATCAATTTATTATATTCGTATTTCTAAATACCTCAAAACTAAACTTATCAACACACCAGTCAAAATACGTAGCATAATTTTTTTACAAACCCAAATAAGATGAGATCATATCGAGATATGATCTCATCTTGTTTCGGTTTGTTAAAAAAATATGCTTTAATACGAGTATTAAAGCATAATTTTCGGTGTAAACCATAACAGTGCTCGAAGCGCTATCCTTGAAAATCAACACGGTGCATTTAGATGCAAGGCAAACCTTTGTTCGGAGTTGGATCAACAAATTAAAGTTGATTTTAGCGTTGAGGACGCGGCCTTCGGTGAACGGCCTTGAAGTCCCTTGAAGCTATCCGTGGCGATAGCTTCTAGGGGCTTTTGTAAAAGCATCACATCTCTTGATAGACGAAGGACTCATATTACCGTCGGTCACGTCTTCCAATACTCACGCCATGATGGAGTTTCTCTAGTCCCTCGATCTAAAGCCGTGCGCCGACTTATAGTAAGGATGTCTATAAAATTGATTTGGTTTGCAAATTATTTATTTTCGTGTAAGTTTTGGCAACATTGTTTACTAGATCGCTCCTAAACTGTTTCTAGAAGATCACATAGTTCATTCAAGGATTTTAATCGTGAAAAAAGTATTTAAATCAAAATGTGTTGTTATTGGCTCAGGTTTTTCAACGATGTAAGGCGATCAAAGCATCATATAAACCTCGCTTCTAAGTGCTACGCCAAATGTTGTTGATCGAAGTATAAGACAAACAAATGGTAATCCAGTAGTTGGCCTCTTATTATACAGTGAGAATGTGTCTTACAACTTTGTTTGAATAAAAATATGTATTTAATTAGGTAAATTAAGTTTCTACTGAGTCTTATACAAAATTAATTTTATAGTAACTTCATTATTATAAAGCTATCTTTACCTCTTCTATGTAATTTGTACAAATAAATTCAAGTTAACTAAAATATCTAATCGGCCTAAACTCAATACATCTTGTGAAGATTTTGATTCCTTGTTTCCAACCACGATGAATGAAGTCCCAACGACGCCACGCGCAAACTACACAATTAACAAAAGGAAAGGTGATTATTTATAGATTAGCGAATTCAAATACTCAAGTTAAAAGTTGGTCCAACTTTAAATTGGTTTTAATTTAAACGCTGCCTATTTAATATGAAAAACATTGCGAGCGCCCGCAGCGCTTATTTAGGCCACGATGTTTCTACATTCTAATTTAAATATCAACCTTTTTCTAGACTACCAGTTTCCAGAAAAAGGTTTGACCAACGCGTGGAAGGTAGATCCAACGTAATCCTGCAAATGAATGGAACTAGATTTGAAAATCTTTTATACGTTGAATTAGCCTTATTCAAATTTTCCGCAACTTTTAGGATCGAGCTCTTTTGGGGGTACCCAAACTAAATATTTCAGATGAAAATTTAAAACAAAGTTCAAGAGTTTATATTTGAGTTCTTCTTGCTCGTGGATATACTTGGCAACATAAATAGAGGAACTTTATCAACAGCTTCGAAGTTATTCTTGTAACACTATAGCTTGGGGAAGTAAATATTCTTTCAGGGATGTTGTTCAAACATTTTATATCTGTGTAGAGCATGTGTCACGTAAAAATAGGACCAGATGGAACTTTTAACATGATGCCAGTAAAATAAATAAAAATGTAATAGTGCTTATTAAAAATTAAATTATTCTTTTTTGTAAACAAAATATTAATCTTGGTGATTATAAGAGTGGCTGTGAGTTTTATTGTTCGTTCTTTCTCACGGTGTTACGCCGTAGCACAACGGACGTAGCAATAAATATAAATGTTCACCTCGTCCGTGGCCAACGAGATAAATCATTTTGATACGAATAAAATCTCACATAATTTCATACGGAAATTTACAAATAAATGTTCTTTCATAAAGCTTTATACATCTAAAGCATAAAAAAGGCATGTCTAAATATCGTAATGATGAAGAGAATTTAATTAATTATCAGGAATACTTTACAGTTTTGTTTCTGTATCCAAAAAAAATAAGATTTTTACTATTTAAATATCTGCCTTGATGTTTTGAAGTTTTAAGAATAAATCAGTTTAGGTAATTTCACCTACATAATGTTCTATTATGACTATTCGATTCTCAGAAGTCTCGCGTAGCATTACGAGACGAGGTTATAAGCTTCTGGTTCAAAAATATGTCGGGAAGCTGTGGGGAATGATAACGATGAAGCTCTGAAGTCCTAAGATCTTCTTAGAACTACCTGAAACGTACTTTTCTCATCCAAATATTGGATTATGCTATGTATTATTATTTATGGGATTTTCGCTGTCACAATATTAGAAATATAATGCACGGAAGACTAAGACGCCGCCGTCGAAAATAAACATCTACATCTGCATCTTTGTCTTCAATTCTTCCAATAATAAGATCAACAACACAGAACTTCCTACTTCAAGCGTTGCCATTCGCAATCGACCCAATTCTTTTCAATCCGTTGATTTAAAAATCTCTTTACGCAGCTTCGAATTCGAGCAACTTTGAGAGACTTTGGTGTATGATGAAAACAAAATTGAGGCGAATAGGGATGCCGATTTTTATTGTACAATAGTGTCGGTTCAGTAATACTGTATATTTAAATTTCTCAGCACACACTAGTTGGTTTTATTTCTATGACTGTATTTGTGTGATCGATTGAGCGGTGTCGCAGGCAGTGGGTATTTGTTGATTGACCAAATATCGGTCAATCTAAGCGTAACGGTTCTAAACTTTGTATAAATAGGATCGGTGTGATTTATATTTTACCAAACTGAATCATCCGAAGATAGTTTCTATTCTGGAATTATTTTGCAGTCCATATGTGTGTTTTTTATTATTTCAGTCTAGTGTGAATGGATTACCTATGATTATCCACTCACACTCAGTCTATGAGCTTTCTTACAAAAAAAGTCAATAACAGCCTAGTCGACCCCTAAACTGCACCTGAGATCCCACTATCAATCTCGATTGTGCTCAAGTGGCATACTAACGGATCATTTGTTTAGGTAACTATCAAACATGACTTACGGCCATTTTCAATATTCGATCCATACATGGATTTTGAGATTCGAGATTCGTGTTTGACATATTTTGTATGGAGCTTATGTCAAAAACGAATCTAAAATCTACAGATCTATATCTATCAGATCGAATATTGAATTGCGTAGTAAAAGTACATATACTGCGCGAGTTCAAGAAAAAATACAAAAATAAAAACATCAAGGGTTCATTACCTTTCGATAATGGTACAAATATAGTCCACTTTTATATACATGAAAACAATGTGAGCCGAATTCTAAACAAAACCAGAAATTTTCTTAATTAATTTATACGTCAAGTGCAGTACACATTGTTTTTAATAAATTTATTTAATGATTATTTAATTAGACTTTATTTAATGAAGTGACATATATACATCAAACGGAATACAGGAATATGAATTCAAAATTTTGATTAGCCAGTGTTATACAACAAGGCAGTTAGTTAAAATGGCTGTAAAAAATAATCCGTAGTCTGTATAGTTAATCCTGTCGTTTTTTGATTGAATAATCTATTTAATCACCAAGACGTCACTCTTCGTTTCATCTTGTCGCTTACGTTTCTATAGCAATGTAAGTAGTTCCTCATCTAGGAACATTATACTAGGCACTCAATATTATTTAAATATATGAAATAAAATAAGCTTTTTGATAGCTTTGAATGAGGACATACATAACTTCACGCCTTTATCCCCGAAGGGGTAGGCAGAGGTATTGTGTATTACACTCCCGTACTTCGCTCCTTATGTTTCGGTCCCAATGGAATATGGGTCGAGCCAATTTTCATCTACCCGGCACATTATTAAGCCAGCGATAATTAACATTTTTAATACACACATTACTTCAAAAAGTCAGAGGTGTGTGACCTGGACCATCGTCTCGGCAGTCCGTTACGTACACCACTGCTTTTTATAGTGATCCATTGGCAGATACTGAAATAAAAAATCACAGAAAGGTCTTTACTGAAAGTTTATTTTGATTCAAAAAGAAGCTGAAGCAGCCAATGAATGTAGGTGACTCAAGCAGCACAGTTGTCGCTGTTATCGAACCCCAAGCTCTAAGACGTGGGCCTTGGATCCCAACCGGGACAGCGCTAGGATGATGATGATAGTATGATTTGCAATATTCATAGTTTTATGAATAGTCTCAAATGTGTTAGTAGTTTGTGTTATTGTTAATGGGTACCAGTGGAAACCTAGTTAACAAAAATCTTATTCTCGATATACTCAATTTTAGGGGTTTGGTAAAGATAAAGATAAAGAGATAATTTATTTTGTGAAACATGTGTGTACATTACAAGTTACGTAAGATGGTCAGTTATGTGAGTGCTACACGTTTTCCCGTTTCCGGCGTACAAAATTAATACAGAATAGATGAACAATACTAAACAAAATCTAAAATATAATAGAATAGAATGTTCTTTAGTGTACATCATAAAACATTTTATGACATTCATAATACAAAATTATGCAAAATTGTACAAAAGGCGGCCTTATCGCTATGAGCAATCTCTTCCAAGCAACCTCTTTGGGTGACAGGAACGATGCAAGTATTAAAGTTCTGTGTGGTGCAATTTAAAACATCCAGAATAAACAATATAATAAACTTATAAATGAGGGATATACACATACATATAAATTCATACATACCTACTACTATATTCAATATACTTACACAATACATATACTACATATAAAATACATACTAGGTATAACCACATTCTATGTTATCAAATGGATGAAAGGTAGTGCGTTTTTAACATAGCTTTAAATATTTTAAGGGATTTTGCGCTTCGGATTTCTAAAGGAAGTCCATTCCACAGGCGTACAGTTTGGACAGTAAAAAGGTATTCTCTCGTTTTCCATAAATTCATTTGCAATAATATTGTTTGCCATAATCATCCCTGATCATAATATTTACTTGCACTATTATCAATTATACTAATAACGTTTGCCTTAACAACTCAACAGTGATAACTTTTATTTGCCATAAAATGACTTTCTATAACAACATATATCATAATAATTAGTTTCCATAAGTAACACATCTCATAATCGACTCTTGACATAATCAAAATTTGATAATTATGAAAATAATACATAATACTGTTAGGTCGAAATTAATTATCGTTAACACCCCAACTCAAAACAATCCGACTCGGATAGGTTAGGTTAGAAAACTAAAGCGGGAGCGAAGCGAAACGGGGCTCCCGTCTTACTACGGAATTCTATATTCGAAATATAGATAGATCTGTAGATTTTAGATTCATTTTTGACAGTTTTTGACATAAGCTCCATACAAAATATGTCAAACACGTATCTAAAATCTACAGATCTATCTATAGTTCGAATATTGAAAATGGCCGTTAGTCTTCGTGGTTTTTTTATTAAACCACCCAGAAGTAGGAGCACCGCGAAGCGGGGCTCCGTCGAGCTTAGTTAGTAGACGCCATATGAGGTTTAGTTTTAGGTTTAATTGTGAATAAAAAATCTGGGGTTGGGGTGGTGAAACGAGTCGCCCAAATTTGAGGGTATTGGTGGTGTAGGGGGCTTAAGGGAGTTAGTTTTAATCCCCTAAAAGTAATTTTGGCTGCCGGAAGTACGTCTAAATATTTTTAAATAATTTCCAAAAAATCTTCATTCAAATATGCAAAACGGTACGTAATTTGAGGTATTATGTGAAAGTAACTAAATAGGTTGTGTTAGGTTCTCTTTTGACCCTTAACCGAAAAATAGGAGCCCTGCGAATCAGGGCTCCGTCAACCTCAGTTTATTAAACTAGTGGAATCAATAAAAGCGATATTTAGGTTTTATGTGAAAAACGTGAAACAAAACGCAACCGCCATCTTGTATGAATGATATAGACAGCTAATGTCAAATTTGTGCGTCATTGCTTTCGAGTACCTCGGGCTATGCCTCGGGTTAGGTGCGACTGTAATAAGTAACTAAATAGGTTATGTTAGTTTCTCTTTTGAACCTAAATCCGAAAATAGGAGCCCTGCGAAGCAGGACTCCGTCAACCTTTGTTTATTAAACTAGTGTGAAAAATGTGGAAGTTGGCAGTGTGAATATGTTAATAGAAAAATTGCTGGCGCTTGTACTAAATTATCTTTATTTATATTATGGTGAATAAAAGTTATGGAAAATGGCACTATTGAAAACGAAAATTATAGCAAATACATTTATGGATTTAAATTATTATGACACTTGATCGATTATGACCAATGGAATTAGTGAAAGTCATTTTATGTCATTTCACGATTATGGCAACTGAAGCGTTATCTCTAATGAAATTATGGCAAATACCAGTATTGCATATGAAATTATGGCATTTTAAATTATGGCAAACATTAGTAAACCCAGTAAAAGACTTATTAAAAAAGCTTGTGGAATGCATTGGCATTTCCAGCGTCAAATCCTCGGACGACCTCAAGGACCTTATATGTGTGTCATTAAGGAACTTAAAACATACTTACTTGATACTTGATGGCACGGGCTGTTTCCGCAACTCCACGTCTTGGCGTGTATTTTGCGTGCGGGTGGGAATGGTGTCTTCATTCGAGCCACCCCAGCTCTTCGAGGAAGGCCAGCAGACTCTTGATGTGGCCCACGGCCTCCCTCAGGGTGCTGTATCTGGTCAGGTACGCTGCCTGTACTGTGCGACCTCAGGGCAGTCAAGGAGCAGGTGGGCTGCCGTCTCGTCTGCTGCCATACAGGCCCTGCACAGCGGGCTGTCGGTGATACCTATAGTAAATAGGTGTTTATTAAAGAATCCGTGTCCTGTGTAGGCGGCCGTGACTGTCCGTAGTTGTTGTTTGGACAGCCGGAGGATTTGTTTGGCTATCTTACCGTCTACTGCGGGAAGAGCCTCCTTGGCCTGCCTACATGTTTCAATACCAATCCAGGACTGGTTGTGTTTGGTCCTGGTCCTATTTCTTACCAGGTTGCGATAAAAACCAGAAGGGAGGGGAATTATGGGCTCGGGTCCCACCACCTCTAAAGTGGCCCCTCTTCTGGCGAGTACGTCGGCTGCGTCGCTGAAGACAAAAGACAAAAGACTTATTAAAAATGCTTGTGGAATGCATTGGCATTTCCAGCGTCAAATCCTCGGACGACCTCAAGGACCTTATATGTGTGTCATTAAGGAACTTAAAACATTCTTTGAGATATAAGGGGGTACTAGGATTAAACAAGATATCCAATCAAGATATAAGTCGAATCGGTAGCCACTTGAGCTTATTGCGGAATTCTGAGACATGATCATATTTGCGTAGCCCAAATATAAATGTTATACAGAAATTTTCGAGACGCTCAAGTTTATTTAGTTGCTCCTCGGTGGGGTCAAGATAGCTGACATCAGCGTAGTCAAGGATTGGTAGAAGCAAAGACTGTAGGTACAAGCGCAATCTTAGTGGCAGTTGGTAAGAAATTGCGTAACTTTCGTAAAGATCCAGGTGATGCAAAAAGCTTTCGGCTCGTTTCTTGTAGCTGTGGTCGCCAAGACATGGTTACAACACACAAACACCAAGAGACAGATACCAAGGGACAAATACCAAGATTTTTTACATGTTCACTAAACGGAAGGTCTTTTTCATTGAAATTAATGCTTGGCAAATCAGACCAGTTAATTTTGGAAACCATTCTTGGGCTGCCAATAATAATCAGCTGCGTTTTGTCCGGATTTACTGTGAGTCCAAATTTCTGCGTCCAATCACAGATTCGCGCCAAGTCCGTGCCAATCTTTGTACAAGCGTCTGCTAGTCTATTCAAGGGGGCTTGCGTATAAATTTGCAAATCATCTGCGTAAAGGTGGTAGGATGAAAGTAATTTGTTTGAAATAGAATTAATAAATATTGCGAAGAGTAAAGGGATAGCACGCCACCCTGTGGAACACCTGCAATCATATTGGATCAAGCGGAATAGGTATTATCAATGCGTACACGTTGCCGGCGTCCAAACAGGTAACTCTGAAACCAGTCAATTGCCGATGGAGATATGTTAAGAGAGCGTAGAATACCAAGTATGATGTGCAAATCTACGGTGTTAAACGGATTGCTGAAATCAAGTAAGGATAAAACCGTTAGATTGCCACAGTCCATACCTAGCCCGATATTATCGGTAACGTGAACTAATGCAGTAACGGTACTGTGCCCTGGACGGAAGCCTGACTGGTATGATTTAAAAGGGAATTTTTACAAAGGAAGTAACTAAGTGGTGAATGGATAAGACGTTCTAGGACTTTCGATAGGAACGGTAATATGGATATAGGACGATAATCTGTTAAAGTGGAAGGCTTAGGTTTTTTAGGAAGGGGAATAATAAGTGCTTCTTTCCACGCTTAGGGAAAGACACCATGGAAAATAGACGTATTAAGTATATTGCATAGGACGGGAAGGATTTCATCAAGGATGGGAAGGATCATTTTACGGCTGACACAGTCATTATCAACTGCATTAGAAGTAATTGCCAGTGTACTCTTTTTAATATCACAAGCGGCAAATTGCGAGAAGATGAAAGGAGAATAATCAGGCGTTGGTAAAGTTGAAAGATGCTGCAGGGTATTACTTTTTATATTTCAATCAAACTTGGAGGACGAGGAGAAACGTTTATTAAGTGAATCATTGTTGACATTATTAGGAATAGTTTGTTGCTGAGTCTTACCAACCCCTAAAGTTTTAAGAAATTTCCAAACTTTTGCTGGATCACCGTTTTCAACGGATTTATGAATATGTTGGCGTTGTGCTTTCCTACACACCTTATTGCAGTGATTTCTAATAGTTACGTATTTATCAACATTTGAAGGAGTTGGCTTTTGCTTCATTAATGACTTTGCGGCACATTTCTTAGCCATAATCCGTTTAATGTCATCCGTTAGCCATGGTGCTGGTAGATGCTTAAATTTAATAGGACGCACAGGCGCGTGCACGTCATATAATTGCAGCAATTTGTTTGTAAATATGTGGAATTTAGTGTCAACGCAATCTGTGGAAAACAGCGATTCCCGTGTTACTGGCTTCCTCACGCAATTTATCTTGATCCATGCCACCAAAATTGCGTTGCAGAATTATCTTTGGCTTTGACTTGGGTGGGCGTATATTGTAAGAAAGATAGATAAGGTCATGGTAAGAAAATGCGTCTGCTGAGCATTGGCCATGCCTATGAACGTAATTAAAAGAAGATACCAGAATGAGGTCAAGTAGAGAAAGAAAAATGCTAGGAAAATGATGCGTTGCATCAAGATTTAAAATTTTCTTTAATTCTTTAATTCTTTATTGTACACAAAAAAAAGGACCAAAAATACATGAAACGAGTAAAAATAAATAAACTAATTAATTTTGTATACAAAGGCGAGCTTAACTCAACACTGAGTTTTCTACCAGCAAACCTTTGAGGCTGGAGATTCCATTTGAGAGCTAAGGGTAATCTTAGTGTACAAAAGAAAAACAAAAAAAATAAAAAAAATAGGATACCAATATATATATATATATATATATATATGGTTATTCATATATAAGTAAATAAATAAACTACATACAATAATAAATATCTTAATATATAAAATCCTTGCGTTACTGACTGACTGACAGACACGCTACAGCCGAAACTATTGGGCGCAGGAAGCTGAAATTTGGCATGTATGTTCCTTGGGGACCGTAAGGGTGCACTAAGAAGGGATTTCCCGAAATTCCCACGGGATCGGTCAAAACGGGTAAATTTTAAAAAAATGCAGGCGTAGCTGCTGGCGTCCTCTAGTATGTAATATATATAAACAAAATATATATATATATATATATATTATTCATAAAATACATCTAATACATATGTGTTATTTATATCGATAGATAGTGCCTCCTAACATTCACCTTAAACACTAAGGACGGGCTAGCGCGAATGTGATGCGGCAAAGCATTCCACAGGCGGACAGCATAGACAGAGAAAGAATGGTCGTACGCATTAGAGCTATGAGGAGGTGTGCGTAAGAGAAGAGAGGTGGCTAAGCGACAGGGCTTATCCCGCGGAATAAGAAATTCAAACCGGTCACGAAGGTATGAAGGTGAAGTAGTAGGATTGTGAAGAATAGTGTATAGAAGAAGAAGAATGTGAGAATCCCGGCGCCGGCGAATAGGCAACCAATTCAACTTAGCTCGAAATTCCGATACATGATCGTACTTTCGAAGGCCAAATATGAAGCGGATACACAGATTCTGCAGGCGCTCGAGTTTGTTTAAAAGTTCCTCCTTTATATCAAGAAAGGCGACATCTGCATAGTCAAGAGTTGGAAGTAGAAGAGATTGCGCAAGTGTTACCTTAGTATTGAAAGGCAGGAATTTTTGGAGACGTTTGAGAGAATGGAATGTGCAAAACACTTTTCTGCTTACTTCTGCAATATGTGCTTCCCAGGACAGATTCGAGTCTAGAAGAACACCGAGATTTTTAGCACATTTCGAGTAATCTATGGGTATTGAATTATACAGAACCAATAATGAGAGCTTGAGACTTTGTAGGATTAACAAGGAGTCCAAATGACTCAGCCCACATACGAATACGTTCTAGATCGTTATTTATAGCATCGATGGCTTCAGAAACTTCCTGAACCTTAAAATGTCGATATAGCTGCAGATCGTCTGCGTAAAGATGATAATGTGAAGATATAACTTTAGTGATAGCGTTTATAAAAACGGAGAAGAGTAAAGGAGATAACACGCCACCTTGAGGAACACCCGCAGCCAGATCACACCACTCAGAGTATAACTCTTCAGAGCGCACAGACTGTGAGCGTCCCTGAAGATAAGATTTAAACCAGCCAATTGCAGAAGCTGAGACATTAAGTGAGGATAGGATACCAAGGAGTACGTCAAAATCAACGGAATTAAAGGCGCTGCTAAAATCCAAGAGTACCAGTACTGTCAGTTGCTTATTTTCTATGGCCAGTCTTATGTCATCAGTAATTTTAACTAGTGCTGTTACAGTACTATGGCCTGGCCGGAAGCCGGACTGACATGGACTTAATAGGCTATTAGAGTACAAATAATTAGCCAGTTGTTTTTGAACATTAGTCTCAAGAATTTTGGACAGGATTGGAAGTATTGAAATTGGACGAAAATGGGATAAGGAAGTAGGATTTGGAATTTTGGCTAAAGGTAATATGTGTGCCTTTTTCCACAGTGCGGGAAAGGTGCTAGAGAATAGGGAGAAATTTATTATGTGAGTGACCACGGGCACTATTTGGCTGAGAATGGGCAGAAACATTTGAATTTGAAGACCATCTTCACCAGCTGCTTTAGTGGTTATGGATAGGAAGGATTTTTTTACGTCCGCTTCCACAATTGGCTGAAAACAGAATGCAGTATTTAATGGCAGAGAAAGATTGGAGAGATAATTTAATGTTGTAGTCTTGGTGCTACTATGAAGAGTAATTGGTGGCCTGGAAAAATGAGCATTGAGTATGTTCAAGTCCATACTCATGCAGCTGCTCTGCGATGTTTTTCCAATGCCTAGCGACTTGAGAAATTGCCATATTTGTGAGGTGTGAAGATCTTGTATTGAATTGTGTATGTGGCGTCTTTTAGCATCCCTACACAAACGACTGCAACGATTTCGGAGTTTCTTATATGCATTCCAATGCTCCTCAGTGGGAAACTTCTTATACTGCCGTTTAGTTTTGTCCCGTTTCGCCATTAGTTTTTTAATATCAGAAGATAGCCATGCTGCTGGCAAGTGTTTGACCCTTACCTTCTTGAGCGGAGCGTGTGTATTATACAAGTCTAAAATTATTGCATTAAAAGCAGATACCATATCATCTATATTATTAGACTTATAAATGTAGGTCCAGTCTATAGTGTTTGCATCGATCTCCAAACGCTTCAAATCCATGTTCTTATAAGAACGAAGTGTGAGATATTTGGCCTTGCGTTTTGAGGACGAACTTTATAAGAAAGGTATATGAGATCGTGATAAGAAAAAGACGCGGGCAGTTGTCCATGCGTTGCTACTTTGTTACGATTAGAAACAAGAATTAGGTCTAGAAGAGAAGGATTGCAATGAGGAGCCTTATGAGTAGCATTAAGAGGAAGAATCTGCAAATTAATAGAGGAGACGAGGGACTGAAGCTTTCGGCTGCGTACATCATCCTTGAGTAGACAGGTATTGAAGTCACTAAGAATAATTGTGTGTTCATACAAAGAAGAGTAGTTTTCTAACTTTGTTTTCAGTGACGAAAAATAGTCAATGGTACAAGATGGGCTGTAGAAGACACCTAATAGTATGTTGGAATATTTAAAACTAATTTCAAGAAATATATGTTCCGCAGAATTTGAGTATTCACTTGGAGACTTGTCGACAATTTTATGTTTTATGTCTTCACGGAGATATATAGCAACCCCTCCATATCCCTTGCCTACTCTATCATTACGCACCAACTTATAACCTGGCAGCGAATATTGTTTGGAAGGAAGAGTAGGCTTGAGAAAGGTTTCTGAAACAAGAACAGCATGAACAACATCAGCATCAAATGACGATAAGAGGTCTGGATAGTGAGCGTGAATGCTTTGCGCATTAATGTGGACAACATTTAAGTAATTACGGAAGCAAGAGAAGGAAGAAAAAAGTTGATCACAAAGATGTGTCGAATCGTTATTTGTAAACGCACTAGCAAAGCTCTGATCAGTTGTAGATGATGATGAACAAGAGGCAAAACTATCATCAATATCATCATACATATTAACAACCATAAACAATACGCATAATAAATACAATAAATAATAAATATTATATAGAAAAAAAACTATATATATAACGTTAAAAAAAAATAACAAAAATATATATATTCTCTGTCACCTCTATGCACCGGCTGGTTACAATGAATTACTAAAAAATAACATCAACTTAAAAGACTTGTACCCAAACAAATGAAAAATAATTTTGTAGAAATATCCGAACGGAATATGGTATGACATCTGTCACACAATTGTCAAGTTATGATTAAATTTCTTTAGTGACCGTCATTAGCAATTTATGTAAAGTATGTAAACAACACTCATTGACAAAACTAAATACGAGTTACACAAAAACCAAAGTAAAAAACAACAAAATTGATAAAAAGTGACTATTTCACCGTTTTGCGTGGTCTCTTATCAACAGCTTGGGATGAAGGTTTATGAGCAGGCTGCGAGGTTTTGGCCCCAGCCACCGTGGGTTCCGATCCTGAAGAGTCTGCTACCGGGAATTGTGTCATCAAGGAATGAAGCTCAGCCATTGATTCTATCTTCTTCCGGGATTTGTCCGTGACTTGAACCACAATATTGCCTTCTGAAGTCCAGCATCGCTTCACGCCGTAATGTTTCCGTGCGTTAATGAAAACCTCATGTCTTGGTTTTGTGAGGAATTCAGAAAGTGTTAATCCTGAGCCCTTCAATTTGGTTTTGCTCTGCCATACTTTACTTCGGAGTAGTCGACTTTCAAACCGCACCATCATTGGACGAGGCTTATTTACGTTATTGCCCAAATAATGACACCCTGACACCTGTGTTGTAGATATATTGGGCATGTCCATTTTATCCGCCAAGATGCTCAAAATTTGTTCCACTGGTTGCGTGCCTTTGTCTGGCGAAAGACCATGTAGCAATAATACTTTGGAGCGAGATGCCATTTCATGACGATCAAGACCTATGACTAGCAACTCCATTTGTGATTTAAGAGCACTCATAGTCTTCCAAATAAGGCCCTTAAAATCAGTAAACTCCCGGGATAAGCTAGCAATAGTCTTGTGATACGATGTTTCATACCCTGCATTCTTCAGGTCTTCTTCGTACTGTGCCATTCGTGAAGAAAAAGTAGATGATAGTTCTTCCATTGTTGTAGACAACTTTGTGTAAAGGTCCATATTATTGAGTGTTGTGTTTGAAATGCAGTTGATCAAAAGGAGAATTATTAAGGTAACCTAGTGCACTTGAGGTTAATGTATTATAATACGTATGTAAACATTAATAATTTGTCTGAATATAATTAAAATCAATTTAAAACTCGGAGCGCAAAATTTTTTTGTGTAGTCACTTCAAACTACCCTCATAATTATCTTTTCATGTTGCAGGATTCTGTAACTCGTCGAAAATACGTAGTTCGAGAGTCCTGCTTGAGAAGGCAGGTATTAAAATCACCCATTATAATGGTGTGTGTAATATAAGAAGGAGTGAAGTTTTCCAGGATTTGCTCAAAGGAAGAAAACAAATTTATACGACTGGAAGGAGAATAATATACGCCCCAATAAAACTTTGGTGTGATGAAGTTCCACTTCTAAAAAAAAGATGCTCGCCCGCATTTGACGGTGGCGGCTGCGAAGATATAGAGACTATCTGATAAGGAAAATGAGCACGTAAGTATATGGCAACACCGCCACCACCGCCAAGCGCACGATCATTCCTAATTAGTTTAAAATAATGTAATAAGAAAACATACTAAGCATAGGAATAAGTAATAATAGGTGCATATAGGAATTTAGATAGATACATGTTACAAACAAATTAAAATATAATCCAAAGTAAATGAAATATATATTAGCTAACATCATACTTATAACAAGCAAGTATGCGTCGCAATACTTACTTAATGCTAAAATTATTATTATACCTACTTAATAAAGATTGAAACACAACATCATCAGCCTTTAACAGTCCACTGCTGGACTAGGCCTCTCCTTTGAAAGGAGGAATTAGCCTACTATACCACGCTGGCCAAACGGGTTGGTACAGGGTTTGTATCAAGTTTTCCTCCTCTTACAGTGCTGTTCTCTGCATAATTTTGTTGCAAGAGCATGTTATTGGTGAGTTATAAATAAATATGACAGATTCTATACATTCTAATGTTAATTTAGATATCAATCAATGTCAAGGATGCAATTAAAAATAACAAAACAAAACATATGTCAACAATAGCAATGTCAAATAAAACTAATATAAAAATAAATGTCATAAGTAGGTACATAATATTGAATGTCATAGAAATAAATAATGTCAGCTTTAATCATGGTCGTTCAGGAAATCCCTTATACTATGATGTGTTTTGAAGTCCGAATACCTTAGTTGTTTAATGTTCTTAGGCACTTTATTAAAAATAATTGGCGCCATACAAAAAACACTTGGATGCATTAAGGTGGTGCGAGATTTCACAACACATAGTCTGTCGTTGTCTCGGCGGTTACGTTGGTTAACCTCAGACCACTTATCAAATAGAGGATATAGGTTTTGATTTGACAAAGGTTGCTACTTCATATAAGTATAGTGAGGGCACCGTTAGAATTTTATGTTTCACGAAATAAGGTTTACAACTATCAAGCGTGTTTAATTTAAACGTAGCTCCAATGCACTTCCTTTGAGACTTAAAAATCATTTCCTAATTAGTGGAGTTTCCCCAAAACAAGGTGCCATATCTTAAAATGGAGTCCACCATACCATAGTAAGCCATAATAATATAATTATATCTAAGTAAGGTAATTATCAAAGTCTATCTAAATACGGTAATTATCAAAGTTCACAAGGAGTTTAGAACCTTTGATGTATTTTCCTCGCATTAATGAGCTTCTTAAATAATTAATTATCTACCAACAGCCAAAAAATATAACATGCAAAATTGTTTATGTAGATAACCCATAAAGGTAATTGAGCGTATTCCGGTCCCGAGCATTAATGAGAATGATATCAAGTAAAGTAGGGACAAATAAATTATTATTTTTCCAAATCACATACATACATAGACTCACGCCTGTTTCCCGGAGGGGTAGGCAGAGACTACGAACGCCACTTGCAACGATCCTGACATATCTCTCTTGCTTCGTTCACTCCCATCAAATTTCTCATGCATTCTCTTCTGTTTAGGGTACTTCTAACCTTTCCTGTTTTTAGGATGCCTCAAATTTCTTCAGAGAACATCCGTCTAGGTCTTCCTCTTCGCAAGCAAGCAAGTGTGAACGAGACAGGTCCCATTCACACTTGCCTTATATGTCTGCTTGATCAGCCTTTCGTTATCCATTCTCTCCATGTACCCAAATCACCTTAGCATACCTTTCTCGATGCTTGTCACTACATCTTCTTTGACACTGACTCTGTCATTCCAAGAAACGCCACACATACATACTTCTCAGATCTTTTATAATTCATATAGGTTACAAAGCAAAAATTGTGAAAGTCAATTATTTCTTTACAACCAGATTCGGGATGGAACAAAAGCCTGGAAGAAACTAATGCCACTGTTTTAAAATCAGAATCTTTAATAATTCTATTTAACCGGTTTTATAGTCTAAAATAATGCAAAAGACAAATGAATCTGGTTGCACAATCAATAACGACCTACGTTGAAACATCCCGAAAAAGGCAGTTTGGCACATGTTCTGTGCCAAAGCAGAAAACACTTAGCCAAATCTTCAGCAACTATTGAAGCATTCGCACTTAAACACTTATCACTAAAATGCAAAAATTAAAGTGAGTTCAAGAGGTAACATGAAGAGTACTTTGCGTTGTAATTATAGACGAAAAAACGGGTACTTAACTCGTACCTAAAGTTTAATTGTGTTGCTTGTTACTAATTAGTAACGTGAAACGAACATTGGTTTTGTGGAATGTAGACTTGAAGTTCGGGATTTTGTGCAAATAAGCTTGTTTGTCTGCGAAGATTGGGTTCACAATATACCGAAAGTGAGAGAGGTGTTTTAAAGTACCTACAGTGCATTCAGTGTTACGTGTATCAACATACTCCAAGTCTTACTAAAGTCTGTCATTTTCTATTAGCACAATTTAAAAAGTACTAGCTTTAGCCCGTGGTTTCACCCGCGTGGGCATCGGGAACCCATATTTCTTCACAGGTAATACGGAGGAATAGTTCGTGTGCGATGTTGATCTACGCTTTATTACTGCAAAAGTTTCATCAAGTTCAGTAATTTTTAAGATGAAATCTATAAAAGAGCGAAGATCTGTTGTACATGTACTCACCTTTTATAATTTAAATTTAAGCTAACATTAGCAATAAGGACTGCTGTCCTTAATGCTAACCGAGACATATTAGACACTCAAGATTAAGACGAAGGATTCCGTTCTAATCTCCAAAACGATGACCAAATCATGTTTTTATACCGAACTAAAATAATTTTTACCTGAACGAGGAAAGTTCTCTAGGGAAATTAAAAACACAAAATGCCTTTCAAATTTTGATTAAAATGTCAACGAAGAAAGTCTAGCCTTCAACAGCTTTAAGTGTTATAAGAAAGCTTGATTTAAAAGTGATAATCGTGTTTTAGGCTGCTATGTTTAAAAAATATAAATTAAATAAAAAATGAAACAATTTTAGAGACTGGATGTTTTATTACAGAAGTTTGGGCTTATAACTTTGGATATTAAAGGGTACAAGCAACTACTAATCGACATATAATGTAATAAATATTAATTGCTTTTTGTAGCGCTCATAGTAAGACTTGGCTTGCCGTTCGTAACAGATCGGCAAAGTTAAGCCACGCTTGCACAGGTTGCCAATTGGATAAGCTTATATAGGACCGTGTGTGGCATTTTACATTTGAGCGCTACCGTGCTTCTGAGGGCACGTCGTTCCCGGTTCTTGTCTAAGGCTTATGATCGTTAGGCCATGTCAGAGGCCTTTGGGCGGTCTGAAAACTCCGACATTAGAGTGGGCCGTACACTCACACGACAAACAAACAGTTGCTTATAAAGTAGTTGTATTATTAATAGTCGGAGTTATTTCATATTGTGTACAATAAAACACAATGGCCTAGTGAAAAGACCAACAGACTGCCACGCAAAGTATCTCAGGTTCAAATAGGACGGGGATAAAGGACGTGTAAAGTTCTCCACGATGATCAAGTGTGGGGTGATAGATCACCCCGCACTTGATCATCGTGGAGAACTAAAGGTCTAAGTCCACTTACACGACTCTGCTCCAACACCGCTCCCACCCTACACTGACCTAAACTAAGACGACTGCTCGCAGTCCACGCGGCGACATCTTCCCCCTCATCATCCTCTTCCCCCTCGACCGCCAAAGTGATTGGACGTGTACACGGAACCTATTTTATTTCATTTAAATACTGTATTTAAAAAAAATCATATTAATTCTTCATAGCAAGACAAAGTACCAGACGCCCAGTATTGTGAAGAGCGCATTGGATTCGTTACGTAAGACAGCACAAACTGTGAACTGCGGCAATGTTGATGAAGGAGACAAAAATGCCCATAACTTTGAGATCACCTCAAAGTGGTAGCCTACAGCAAACTCTGTCGGACATGGACGTAACTAATACTACACCAACGCCCTCATCGCCTTCATTTATAACCCTTCGCAAAAAACAACGTCAATCGAGCGAAGACGAATTAGCGAAGTTTAAAGACGAGGTTAAAAGCATGTTAAGCGAATGGCAAGAACATCAAAGCGCGTTACTCAATAAACTTATTTTGGAGGCCGCTGATATCAAAACACAAAACACCAACATCAAGCAAACGAATGATGAGATAGAAAAATCATTAAGTTTCCTCAACAAGCAATATGATGATTTATTGAAAAAGGTTGAAGGGCTAGAAAGTGAACGCAAGCAATACCGAGTTGCTGTTTTAGAACTAAAAATTTAAGATATGGAAAGAAATGCAAAGGCCTCCGCCATAGAGGTAAGAAATGTACCAATTCCCAATGAACCGGAGTCAAAGCTTGATCTATGCAACATAGTCCAAAATACTTGCAAAGCCCTTAATGTAAATGTTCAGCAAACTGCTATTAGAGATGTATTTCGTGTTAAGGGAAAGTCTGGTAGAGGAGCTATAGTAGCTGATTTTACTTCCGTTATGCTAAAAAACGACGTGATACAAGCAGTCAAGATTAATAAAAAAGGAGCATCCTAACCATAATCTCAACTCTGTAGATATAGGACTGAAGGGACAACAAACTCCAATATACGTATCCGAGGCTTTAACAAATAAAGGGAGAAGATTATTCTTTTTAGCTAGAGATATTGCAAAGACTCATAAATACAACTTTTGTTGGACCAGCTATGGAAAGATATATCTTCGGAAGCAAATTGGAGAACCACATATAGAAGTCAAGGATGAGACGCAATTGACCAGCCTAAAGAATCAAATATGACTAGGGTTAGTTTTAAGTTTGTCAATAATTTTGTTTATTTCTCTTTTACCCATTCGTTATTCTAAAATTACTCAATATGTTTACCGTGGATTTAGCATGCACTCCACCAACAAATATCCTTATATTTACTTTATAACACGTTCTTTTTGCCTAACACTAAAACATACACTATTACCGACGCTTTACACACGTATTCACCCAGACATAAATTTTCATTGTTTTGAGCCAAGGAAATCTTCAATGCAACATTCGATTCAATAAATAATAATAATCTTACTGACAACATAGAAAAAATATAAGCCGGTCCATCGTATTTATGTGAACCTGAGTCGTGCATGGCTCTTTTAAAAACAAATCATTCGTCAAACAACGATATCAAAATCCTTACACTAAACATTAGAAGCATAACTAAAAAAAATTCTGAATTCGAAATACTTCTTGCTAGACTAGACATAGCATGCGATGTTTACATTCTCACGGAAACCTGGAACTCGAAAGCTCCATATATTACTCCACTAAACGAATATCACACTCTCTATACCAAAATTAATCATAATCAAAATGATGGTGTCGTAGCGTACAACAAAAAAAAAGAATTACAATGCACGGTACAAGAAATAGAACTAAATGACGCTTCCTGTCTACTCATCGAGGTGAGTAAGAATACTATAATACTAGGCATCTATAGATCACCTTCACACAAAACATTGATCGCTTTCTAGACTCTCTAGACAAACTACTAGCTACCTGGAAAAATTGCTGTAATATACTAATATTGGGTGATTTAAACATTGATATTAAGCCGAGTAATGAAGATCATAACTCGACAAACTATTTGAACCTCTTAGCAAGTCACGGTCTTCTACCAGGTCATTTATTCCCAAGGAGAGACAAAAATTGCATTGATCATTCAATAATCAAAGCTACTTATCCAACTATTACAATGGTCCTACAGGCTTCACTAACAGATCATTTCCCGGTAATTACTTGCCTTAAAGTTAAAACTCAACTAAAAATATGAAAAAATCTCTTTACAAAGAATTAACTATGATAACATTGTTTTGGAACTTAAAAACATTAATTTTAATGATATTTGCCAAGCTCGAGATGTAAACTGGGCTTCCGAGCAATTAGTAAATATTCTAAACAGCTTAATTTTAAAAAATTCGTTCAGAATTATGATTCCCAGAAGACTACGCTGTATAAAACCATGGATTACACCTGGTCTAATTCGCTGCATAAAAAATCGTGATCGCATGCACCTCAAATGTAAAAAAGAACCTACAAACCTAATACATCAGATTACGTATAATAGATATAAAAAATATTGTAACAACATATTAAAACGTTTAAAAACCGGCCAAGTGCGTGTCGGGCCACGCGCAATGTAGGGTTCCGTAGTAGATTCCGTAGGCAACTGCCCATCATGGCCATTATTGATAATAACTTCTTTTTCACTTGGGACTAAAAACGGGCATCTTTAAGATAAAGCCAGCGCTCCCAATGTAAACTCACAGAAATAGGTATTTATAAGTTAACCGACGATTACTCGTAAAGTAGTAATGTCTACTTAGCTGTGATAGTTTTCCTTTTAAATTCGTTATATGTACTACATTTGTGATTTTTTTCACCTCTTCCAAATTAATAGTTTAGCCGGCAGAGGGGGGGGGACACTGGAATCTAACAATTTTTTTCACTTGAAACCTTGATATTTGACTAACCAATCACTTGATCGAAAAATGATTTGAGCAAACTAATAATATTTTTTTAAATCCTATCCAATGATACCCCATACAATGGGGTACTCAACCAAAAAAAAATTCAGCCCCACTATATATGTAGGGGAGATACCCTTAAAAAAATATTTTCCTAAATTTTATTCTACAGTTTTGTTGCAATATTGTATGTCTATATTCATGTTAAATATCAGCTTTCTAGCACCTTTTTTTTTTTTTTTTTTTTTTTTTTTTTTTTTTTTTTTTTTTTTTTTTGTTTTACGAGGTGGAAAATCCCTTCGGATCTCCGACTCTTGGGGGAAATAAGAGCCGGAGTATGTGGTGTTTCCACTAAAAACCACCTCGACTTCCGCCATGTACCCGTGTGTCGGAGGGTGGGGCATCACCAAAGCACTCGTCGCCACCCTCCGACGGGTATTGGCCCGCCAGATGGTCAGGCGGGCCCCGAACAAAACCCCCTTGGCGACGGATTAAGGTGTTGGACTCCGCCGCCAAAACGCCCAGCGGCCGCAGAGGATAGGGAGGACGGCAACGCAACACCGCATCTCCTCTTCCTCTGCGGCCCCACCGCGACGCATCGAATGGTGCGCCCCCATTTGGTCGCGGGAGATAGGGCGCGCGGCAACGCAACACCGACACGCCTCTCCTCCCGCGACCGCACCCGACTGCGAGGGACAGACAGAACTGTCCCCCGCACCCGCACCGTTGGACGCATCCTTCGCAGGCCCCTCCAAGCCCACGCGGAGCGTCCCCTCCTGGATCCCTCTTAGCTTCACCGCGGGTGACCAATCCACGGTTACTGAGCCCCCCCACCACGACAAGGTGGAGATCCCACGGGGGGGAGCTTTCTAGCACCTGGCGTCTTTGAGCTAGGCTGCGGACGGACATGACGAAACTATAAGGGTTCCTTCTGGTCTACGGAACCCTAAAAAGGAATTTTGAAAAAACTCAACTCAACAAATATGCGAAAGATCCGAAACAGAAGTGGAAAATCATAGACTCTGTAACAAACAGAACTAAACACCGATCGCATGCGCAGGATCTACTCAAAATTGAAAGTTCACCGAAACTGGCCCTAAATAAAGTAAATAACTACTTTGTAAATGTTGCAGAAGAACTTGCTAATAATATTTTATTAGCAAACTCTCAAATAAATTACACTAGCAGCAATGAACCAAATAACACTCCATTAAAGTCTATGGCTTTGTTAGGGACAACAGAAGACGAAGTCGAATCCACACTCATGAACCTAAAACAGGAGAGTGCTGTCGGGTGGGACGGAATCTCAACCAAGCTTATTAAGTTGGCAAAGCGAGCTATTGTTCCTCCACTGACTTGTGTAAGGCCCCAGCCCAATTATGGTCAATTGAAATGCTGTATCTTACTATCGTGTTCGAGGTCGATGCGAGGGAGCGGAATATGAACAAAGTTGTAAGGTCCCAGCCCAATTATGGTCAATTGAAATGCTGTATCTTACTATCGTGTTCGAGGTTGATGCGAGGGAGCGGAATATGAACAACGTTATTTCGAAACAAAGGTTTATTTGCGACTAAAGAAATATTTCGATCGCAGGCGCAGCCGCGCGTAGGCACACACACCAAAACATTATGTCTACTCGACAATAACACACATGTGTCCCTACAGTAGCCCCCCTCTTATAAGAAGAAGCTACTTTACAAATCATCACACAAAAATAAAAACCTGTGTATTTTCTATCGAACTGCAGAAGTTTCATACATTTCGGTACATCATTACAATAATTATAACAAGGCCAGCAATGTGGCTCGACTCGCTTTAATGCTGACTCGACAGTAAGATCGTACCGGCGGCGCTTGTTTACATTAAGTGTATAAATTATAAGTAAGTTTTATAATTATGGCTATCAGTTTCAGAGTATGGACATGATACTTATATGCTACTTATTTCTACACCGTTCATACCTGTTACTAATGGTGGTTGCCATGACGACCCGCTCTGCTATATTTAAGTATCGCCCCTTGGGACCCGTCAGCGTCCGTCATGACAACGCCTGAAAATCCTTCCATTCATCACTACTCGCCGTACTTCATTCTTACAGACTTTAGACATTGCATCATTTAACTACAAAAATACAAAGTCGGTATATCGTTTACATTTACCCCTCTGAAATACACAAAAAAAAGAAATAAACATTTAATATTAACACAATGTTCACTTTACACTTTATTACAAATTCACATGTCCAGATAACGTAAATTTTACAATATGTTTCTTACTGATACACGTCTGCATTATGCGACGTAGCTGCAGGTTGCACGGTGTGCACTTTGACCACCGGCGGTGACCACCCGGCCACGGCGGCTTCCTTACGGAACCAATCTCGCACCGCTTCTTGCATTGGTTTCGCAACAGAAACAGGCACACAAGTCCTAACAATATAACGAATACCATTATAATATTTTTTTTTTGTAGACTCACGCCTGTATCCCCGAAGGGGTAGGCAGAGGTGTGATATAACACCCACATTTCGCCATGAATTTTTAGGTCCCACGTAATAGGGGGCGAGCCTATTGCCGTACTGGGCACATTACCAGACTCCGAGCCGCTACTGAGAATTTCCTAATAGAAAAACCCAATAACACTTTGCCCGACCCGGGAATCGAACCCGAGACCTCCCAATCCCACGTGCACATTTATGCCGCGAGACCAACGAGGCAGTCTATAATAATTTCCAACCCATTTAATCTTTGGCCAATTACTTCATTAGACACACTTTGTGTAATTGCAACATTGTTATGTTCGGGTTTACTTTGGCTATAACCCATCTTAGACACGTGAATACACAATAAAATATTTACTGTTAGCAAGCAAAGTCTGGCTACAGAATGAATAAAACATACAGTAAAATAATTAACATAAAACTCATGTAAAAATTGATGTGTCAGTATTTGATTCACTAAAGTGAAACATTGCTATATTTCATAGCCTAATTACAAATATTACAATACTGCAATAAAATGTTAAAAGTTATACATTTAGATTGCAACACATATTTTACACAATAACAAAATAAGTAAGTATCTGTATATGCGACAATAGCGCAGTGGTTAAAGTATCATAAGTATTATTTCGCACTGGTCGAACAATAATAGATTTGAATTTCATTCACTGCATTACTGTCGTATATAAGGTATGTCACACACAAATAAAATAAACACAATAAAATTCAATTACAAAAATAGCTTTTGTATATAGGTTATGAAGTTAGCCCTACGACTATGTCTTAGGTTCGGCGGATATAACCTGCCACTAACTTTTTACCTCGTACAGGAATCGAACCTGTGCAAGAAATCTACGGCACTCACTATACTGTGAGTCTCGTTATAGTTCATTCTGCGAACCTTATCGGTCGCTTGATAGCTCTACTGCTACGTGTGGTCCGAGTTATCGGTTTGGTACCGGTCTCGTCATTACTAAGATTATTATTACCACTAGAATTATTTATGTTACTATGTTTACATTGTTCGTCTAGCGAAATGGGATCATAGTTAAGTATGTAGGCCGGTTTGAGCCTATCTATTGATACATTTACCTGTCTATCATGTATGTATTTGCAATCGAAAATACTTGTCACACCTGTCTATGATCTTATAAGGACCATCATAGGGTGGCTGTAACAATTTTTTAACTAAATCAACCCGTACAAATACATGTGAACATGCACGCAAATCTGAGTGCACGAAAATGTGACGTGAATCGCGTTGCTTTGTCGGTCTTGGGTAATTAATCACCGGGTAACCTTAACGTTTTACCGAATACTAACTCAGCGGCGCTAACTCCCGTATCGCTACGTGGTGTGGCCCGCAACGCAAACAAAGTGGTATTCAGCTCCTGAACCCAGGTACCATTCTCCCTGCGAGCCATGAGAGCTGCTTTCAACACACGATGAAATCTCTCTACGGCGCCGTTCCCTTGCGGGTGATAGGCCGTAGTTCTTAATTTATTTATACCTAAATATTGCATTAGCTCGGTAAATAGACTACTCTCAAACTGCCTGCCCTGGTCAGTAGTGATCCTAACAGGACAGCCATAACGCGTTATCCAATTTTCATACAGTGATCGGGCTATCGTAGTAGCATTAATATCTTTCAATGCGTATACTTCCGGCCAACCCGTGGTGCGATCTATTACCGTCAAACAATACCTGTAACCCTCAGGTGATATAGGTAATGGACCAACTAAATCCACGTGTATGTGTTCGAACCGATCGCTAGCCTGAAACTGTCCAAGTCCAGAAACCGTATGTCTGATAACCTGCGACTTCTGACATGGAATACAGGTTTGGTCCAATTTCGAACATCGACATTCATATTAGGCCAAAAATACTTAGATGCAACTAATTTCCTAGTTGTTCGATTCCCAGGATGAGACATATCATGAACCACGTGGAATGCCTTTTTCCTAAAGTCTACAGGTAGGTACGGCCTGGCGACGTTAGTTGACACCTCACATGTAATTTCATCCTGACCGTCCGGCAAAACAATTCCTTTAAATTGCAACCGCTCGTTAGGTTCCGATAATAACCTACGCAATTCTTTGTCCGTACGTTGCGCTAGTGCTAATTCTGCGAAGTCGAGCGCAGTCGGACATGCAATCGTCGAAACGCGCGATAACGCGTCTGCAACAACATTGTCAGAACCGCTAATATGCCGTATGTCCGTAGAAAACTCACTGATAAAGAGGAGCTGCCTAACTCGTCTAGGCGTCTCTTTATCGCTGGGTTTTTTTGATAACGCGTATACAAGCGGTTTATGGTCAGTGTAAATAATAAACGGTCTACCTTCTACCATATACCTAAAATGTTGCACTGATAAATATATCCCTAAAAGTTCCCTATCATAGGTACTATATTTTAATTGAGCATCACTAAGTTTCTTAGAAAAATAACCTACCTAATGGACGCCAGTGTGTGCCGACCTTTATCTGTAATGCGCTACCAACGCAGTTATTGGACGCGTCACACATAATTGCAAGCTCCGCATTTGCTATTGGGTAACACAACACAATTGCATTCTGTAGGCTACTTTTACATTTTGCGAACGCTGCATCCGCTTCGTCCGTCCACTGAACGAGCGATTTGTCTTTCTTTTTCGCGTTTTGCAAATATCTGTTTAATACTGATTGATATTCCGCGGCCCTAGGCAAACTAGACCTATAAAAATTCACAATTCCCAAGAAACGCCTCAACTCGTCAATAGTTTTGGGTTTCGGGAATTCTGAAATTGCCTGTACTTTATTTGGCAGCGGGCTTATCCCTTCTGGCGTAATTTCATAGCCAAGAAATTCTAATTTTGTTTGGCCAAAGCAACATTTCGATAAATTGATAGTAATACCGAACTTATCCAACCGTTCGAAAATCGCTTTTAAGTGACGCTTATGAATTTCCGCTGTTTTGCTAGCCACCAAAACGTCATCGATATAACAAAAATAAAAATTAGAATCTAAATCATCGCCTTCCTGCCTAAATTCTTCTTCTAATCCCTGAAAAACAGAATTATTCATATACCGCTGAAATGTCTGAGCCGCATTTCTTAACCCAAAGGTCATACGCATAAACTCGTATAGTCCGAATGGTGTAGTAATCGCGGTTTTCTCGACATCTTCCGGCGCTACTAATAAATTATGATATGCTCTGTTTATGTCTAAACGAGAGAAAATTGTCTTATTACCTAGGATGTATGTAAAATCATTAATTCGCGGTATGGGGTACCTATCCGGCTTAGTTATTGCATTCAAGGCCCTATAATCGCCGCATGGACGTAACTGCCCATCCTTTTTAGGTACGACGTGTAGGGGACTTGCCCAAGGACTCTTCGACGGCCTGCAAATACCTAACTCCTGCATACGCCGAAACTCTTCCTTGACTTTAACGTACCTCTCGGGTGCTAATGGCCTAGCACGCGCGAATACCGGAGGACCGGTGGTTTCAATATGATGAAACACAGAATAAGGAGGGTTTTCCTTAAAACAAACAGGTTTAGTTATCTCCGGAAATTGTAAAAGTAAATCAGAGTATATACTATTGTTATCAATTGTAGTTTACGATGATCCCTTCCACTTTACAATCGATCCTATAACACTTAAACTAGTTATTTGGTCTAAGAGACGTCGTCCACTTATATCTACAAGTAATTTAATTTGCATTAAAAAATCTGCGCCCAATATCGGCTGACTGACTTCTGCTACTATAAAATCCCAAATGTAGGGACGTCTCAAGCCCAAATTTAATGTTAATGTTCTAACACCATAAGTTTTTATTAGAGTTCCGTTTGCCGCGTATAAGTTAAAATTAGATTTATCACTGTACTTGTTTAAACGATTTCTATTCACTGGTATGACGGACACATTCGCACCGGTATCAATTAAAAATCTCATACCTGTAGTCCTATCACATACTATGAGACGGTTGTGCGTTGTACAGCGTCCCGCCACCGGCTGCACGACTTCTAGTTTCCCGACGGCTTCGGTTTGGCCCCGTTCCAGTTACAGGGTTTCACACACTTTGCTGCTTTCTCCCTGTAACGAAAGTGGTAAAAACATAACCAATTAGCAATTTTCCTCTTAGCCGCCGGATTACCGCTCCGCGATGCCGATCTGGATCTCTGGCCAGTCCAGTGATCTGCCCTGGGTCTGCCACGCTCCAATTCATCGAGCCGCAAGCTAATCTTCGCCAATTCCCCCAAGATCAGGTTGGTATCCGTTGTTCCGCCAGGCGTAGGCTCCTTCAGCGTCTCCGATCCCCTGACCTCAGATATCTAGTTGGGACTTCCTGCCGTGCTTTCCAGCACTTTGTCCGCTACCGCCGCGAGGACATCCAGACTCTCCGACTCCGTGACCGTCAATATGGCTCTCACGGCTGTCGGCAGGTGTGATTGCCACATCAGCCTGAGCGTCTCATCTGGTACCTTTTCTCGTGCCAACTCTCGCATACGACGCAGCAGTTGTGATGGCCGCTGATCACCCAGCTCCATTTCTCCAATGAGTTTTTGTAGTTTCCTGGTCTCGGACTCCTCAAACACCTGAAGTAATCTCTCCTTCAAGGTCTGGTATTTCCGCGTTTCCGGTGGGGCAAGCAAGAGGTCACTCACTTGCTGTATGGCGCTTTTGCTCAATTTCGTCACCACGAGATTTTGTTTCGCAGCATCGCTCAGTTTCTGATTTTCCACGGCAGCCTCGAATTGGACGAACCAGAGTCGCGTTTGGTCCGCCCAAAATTCGGGAATCCGCGAGGCCACGGTAATGCTGGCTAAGGCCTTTTCTCCGCTGTCGCCGCTCACCTCGCATTTTGCTTCCTGCGCACGTGGAACCGAACTTTGAGGATTCATTGTTCAAAATTCTAACACGCTATGCCAACGTAAGAGGTCACCAGTTGTAAGGTCCCAGCCCAATTATGGTCAATTGAAATGCTGTATCTTACTATCGTGTTCGAGGTTGATGCGAGGGAGCGGAATATGAACAACGTTACTTCGAAACAAAGGTTTATTTGCGACTAAAGAAATATTTCGATCGCAGGCGCAGCCGCGCGTAGGCACACACACCAATACATTATGTCTACTCGACAATAACACACATGTGTCCTTACACTTGTATTATAAACCTTTGTTTTAAATTAGGCCAGTTTCCAAAGATCCTTAAAACTTCCATTATTCATCCAATATTCAAGGGGGGAAACAGGGACTGGGTCAGTAACTACCGCCCAATATCAGTGCTACCTGCTCTATCTAAAATTTTGGAAAAAAATTATGAACAAAAGATTATTATCATACTTAGAAGCAAATAATATATTGGCGACAAATCAATTTGGTTTTAGGGCAGGTAAATCAACTTCACAGGCAGTTTCTGAGTTGACAGACTTTCTAGCTTTAAAAATAGATAAAAAACACAGGTGTATTGGAGTATTTTTGGATCTAGCCAAGGCTTTCGACACGGTCCCTGTTTCGATCCTTTTAAATAAAATGGAGGCAATAGGAATAAGAGGTGTCACTTTGGAATTATTTAAGGATTATCTCAAAAATAGGTCTCAGAGGGTTATTATAGAAGGTACTGTTAGTGATGAAGCATTTATTAAGTATGGTGTACCCCAAGGAAGCGTCCTTGGATCGACGTTATTCCTAATTTTTATTAATGGTCTCTGCAAACCACAATTAGAAAATTGCTAATTATTCACCTATGCCGATGACACAGCTATCATATTTCACGGCAAGTCTTGGGAGGACGCCAAACATTATGCAGAAATAGGATTGCGTATAATAGCAAACTGGTTATGTAAAAACTTGCTCACGTTAAATATATCCAAAACTAAATTTATTACTTTTGCGACGTACACTTGCAGAAGTACAAAACTTTAAACTTCAAGTACATTATTATTGTGTGTGTGTTCTAATACTTGCGATTGCAGTTATTTAGAAAGGACAAAGACTATAAAGTATCTATAGTAGTAAACTAATGGGCTTTATATCTCGATATAAAGCCCATTAGTTTACTAGATGAAAAACTGACTTGGTGTCCACATATAAATCAACTAGCAGACAGAATGAGGAGGCTCATCTACATATTTAAGAAATTGAGACATGTTGCCGATTTCGCTCTTCTTAAAACAGTATATTATGCACTGGCGCAATCGATCTTATCCTATTGTATTACATCATGGGGTGGCGCACATAAAATACACATGCTGAAACTAGAACGCGCACAGCGGGCGGTATTAAAGGTTATGACCATTTCGGTATCCCACAGTTAGCCTGTACCGCGAATGTGACGTACTAACAGTGAGACAACTTTTTATCAAAGAAACTATTATGTGTCAGCATCATAAACTTAATTTCAATAACCAAACAACTCAAATCAGACGCAAAGACAAAGTTTGCCCCACAATCATCACTAACACATTCTTTACAAACAAATTTCAGTTTTATATCGGACCATTTCTATACAATAAATTAAATAAAATTCTTAAAATATATGAACTCAATACTCACGAATGTAAGAAAATTCTAACTGTTTGGCTTAAAACTCAAAATTACGATGACATAGAAAACATATTTGTAATTCCAAAATAAAACACGCACAAACTCACATACATACCTGCAACTGCGCATTCACAACCATACTTCACACACATATACATATACCTAAATCCACGCATAATAATAATGTACCATTAATAACACAATTACGTAAAAATATAAATTTATTTATTTATTTATTTGAGGACAACCAACAAAGCATACACCAAGAGTACAGAATGTGCTTAATGATTATGAATGAACATTGTGTAGTGTTGCCTTAATTAGAGGTTGCCACGGCATGCATAAAATATAAAACTAGGAAATGCAGTTACAATACAGAATATGTATGAATTTATACAATATCACTTGATTGTTGTAATGAAATGAAATAAACTTTTAGTAAACAAACAAATGCACATTGCAAAACCCTCATCAACGCAATGCAAAAGAGTATTTCAATTTTATTTCAATCCGCTTACATTAAAATAAAAATGAAATACTATTTAAGTATAATATATAGACAAATTTGGATTCCAAAAGTTTCAAATAAGTAATGCGATTGAAAAGTGTATTTCAATTTTGAATAGGCACGTATTATACCCGTAAATAGGAAATGCAGCTTCAAAAAAGATTATGCTCATCTTAATGTATAGGTACTTACAATATCAATTAGCTTTTAGAAAGTAAACGGTATACAAACAGATTTAGCTTACAAAACTTTAATTAATGCAAATGAAAAGAATATTATTTTATTTTTGAATAAGCATGTATGCAACATGTAAATTGAAAATGCAGTTACAAAACAATTATGCTTATTTTATGCAGAGGTACATATAATATCAATTAGCATTAAGTATTTTGAATAAAAGAAATGGTACAAAGGCAAACCTGATTCACGAAGCCTTTTAATTAATGCTACCGACGAGTGTATTTAAATGTTGAACAGGCATATATTAAACATTCAAACATGTTTATAGGCATATACATATATAGGTAATGTAGCTATAAACCACATTTTATTTATCTATATTGAATATTGATAGGTACATACAATTGATATAATATCAATTACAATTACCTTTTGTAAAAGAAACGGTATACTAACAAATTTAGAATGCAAGACTTTCATTAATGCGATTGAAAAATGTTTTAATTTTAAATAAGCATGTGTTAAACATTTATGAAATTAGTTTATATAAAATAAATAGTGTACAAGCAAATTTATTGGCGATATTTTAATGAATGTAATTATAGTATTTCAAATTTAAACAGGCATGTATTAAACATTTAAATAGGTAATATAGTCACAATACACATTATGGTTGTCTATATTCGGTATTGATAAGTACATATAATATAAACCAGTTTTCATAAAAGAAACGGTATATAAAAAACGGTATACAAAAAACCAAGACCAATCGCAAAGTATGTAAGTTTCAGCTTTGAATAGGCATGTATTAAACATATAAATAGGAAATGCAGTTACAAACCAGATCACGCGTATCTCTATCTATAGGTAAACACAATATCAATTAGCTTTTGTAAAAGAAATACATGTATACAGACAAATTTAAATTGTAATTTTTTTAATAAATGCGATGAGAAAGTGTATGTAATTACTATTTGAACTTATGTCTTTCATTTTTGTGAGAATACCTTATAAACGATAGATTTCACTTTATGTAAGGAGTAAGACATATCAATAAGAGAATGCGGGCCATCAGTTGGCCGAGTCAGTCAAAAGCGTCAGATGATTTCCTGCATTGTACTTGCATACTAAACCCTTTTTTTTTGTCTGGACTTTAAAAGATGAAGAAAATACTAAACAAAATGAAGTGACAAAAAAAATGACTCTGAGTTTGTTTCGGCCTTTCTTCTCAAGAAGTCATTTAGCTAGGAAAAGCCGGCATCATCTAGAATAGGGTTTTGACATGTATAAGTGTTGTAAACAACCAAAATGCAGAAATAAATATGTCTTTATGTCTTTATGTCTTTAATATCGACACTGGGTGAGAGTGACAGGCGACTAATTTGACCTTGCATTCTATTAACGGTGGAAAAGTGACCCAGATTAGTTTTAAAACTTTTGGCGCAAAGCAACTTATATCTACAAGTACGAGCAAGTTTGTGAGGCACATTAATATTTATCTGACTTAGTAGATGTGGACAATCGATGAAAGAGTTAATAAGTTTATATAGAAACATATGATCTAAGATCGTACGGCGATCTTCCAGACTCATCATTTTGAAATGTCTCAGACGAGAGCTGTAATCGGTTAATGTTCTGACCATGTTGCAGTGATATGACAAGTGCCATAGAAATCTTTTCTGCACTGATTCTAAACGACGTTTATGGACATCATAGAATGGTGTCCAAACTATGCTACAATATTCTAAGCTTGACCTGACTATTGAGTTAAATATAGCAATTTTTGTAGAGGCACTTTTGAAATTTTTACTGTTACGCAGAATGAAACCCAACATTTTGAACCCCTTAGTAGCAATTTTATCTACGTGAATATTAAACCGAAGCTTGTTATCAATATGAACGCCCAGATCACGAATTACTTCTTTCTCGCAAATAATCTGATTATTAATTTTGTAACTACAAAAGTAAGGTCCCTTCTTCCTAGAAAAATGTACATGATTGCATTTGTCAGCATTAAGTAACATATTGTTGTCTAAACACCATTTGGAAAAACGGTCTAAGTCTTCTTGAAGTTTATATGGATCATGATTACACTCTATTCTTTTTATAATTTTTAGATCATCCGCATATAAATATATTTTTGAGTGTACAAAACAGGAAGCCACGTCATTTATGAATATGTTAAAAAATAAAGGACCTAAGTGGGACCCTTGGGGCACGCCTGAGGGTGTCTGGAACAAATCTGACGAATAACCGTTGACCACGACTCTAGATGTGCGTTTGACAAGGTAAGACTCACACCATTGCAATAAGTTGCCAGCAATACCGATCGAATATAATTTATTTACTAACATTTTGTGGTCCACCTTGTCAAACGCCTTGCTAAAATCTGTGTAGATTACGTCTACAGATGACCCACGGTCTACAGCGTCAACCATGTCAGACACAAAACACGCAAGATTTGTTCCAGTAGAACGCCCTTTTATGAAGCCATGTTGTTCTGGCGTTAATATTTGTTTTACATGCCACGAGAGTGTAGGGTACACTAATGCTTCAAATACCTTGCCAAAAATTGACAAAATAGATACAGGTCTATAGTTATTCGCGGCTGACTTATCACCAGATTAAAAAATCGGTACAACTCGTGCTTCTTTCCAAATCTTTGGAAAACAACCTGAACTCAATGATTTATTATAAATCATAGAGAGAGGTTCCCCTAAAATATCACAACATTTAATAGCAAAAATAGAAGGTAGTCCGTCAGGGCCCGGCCCTTTATGAGGGTCCAGTCTTTTTAAAATTTTACACACACTATCCGTACTTATTGAGAACTGGGTTAGAGAATCTGTGGATTGACATAGCCTCGACACGTACCCAGCGACGTCATCTACAGTATTACACTTGTTATAAACAGATGAAAAACATGAAGCAAACATATTGCAAATATCTACTCCAGCACTGCCCATGGCATCGCCATATCGTATTGCTGAAGGATATGCACTATTTCCATTACGTTTTTGTTTTAAAAAAGACCAAAATAGTTTAGGGTTGGAAGTGATCGATGATTCAATTGACTTGATATATTGTCTATAATTAAGATGTATTAGTTTTGAAACTCTGTCTTTAAGCAAGCGATACGAAATTTTATCTAATGGGTTTCTAAATTTGGAATAAAGTTTATGATATTTATTTTTTTCTTGTAGCAAGCGTATAAGATCTCTGCTATACCAAGTAGGATATTTGGCAGCTCTCGGTTTAGTCTTAGGTACGTATTTCTCAACAACATTATAAATAACTTTTTAAAATGAGTCTGCCATTGAGTTAACATCACAACATTGTGAAAACAAGTCTGACCATGATATGTTACTCAACTCATGAATAATTTGACTATAGTCTGCTTTATAGAACTTACATTTTGGCTCCTGGTTAAAGCGCAAAGTTTCCTCATACACGTTGCACAGCAGTTCGAATTCAAGGGGAGGATGGTACAAGTCTACGTTACTTAAAGGATTCTCAGGCATCTTTAAACCACTCACTTTAGTATCTGTCAAAACAAGATCAAGTATTTTATTTCGAAAGTTATTAACACAATTGTATTGATCCAAATTATTCAGAGAAATAAAGTCTAGCAATTTTTGTTCATAAATACCGTTTTTATTTAAAGATGCTGCTAGCGGTGAACCCGGACTCCCTTTCCATTCGATACTACTGAGGTTGAAATCACCCAGTATTAAAGAGGTTCTACAACTTTCTAAGGCGTTATTAGCATTGTCAATAAAATGTTCTAAAACATGTTTTTGTACGGGAGGCGGAATGTACACCGCACAGATTAAAAGTTTTTCTAGTCGTTTATTTACGCTTATGTCTATACCCACCCAAATATCTTCACATTTGCTTTCCCAATTAGGCACTCGATATGACCGTAACCTTTTAGATACCGCTATCAGCACACCGCCACCGGATTTATTGTTATGAAAACCGCTAGACTCCCGATCACGTCGATACACTAGATATCGGTTACAAAATAACTCCGAGTCGAATATGTCACTTGCCAACCATGTCTCACTCAGTACAATTATATCATAGTCACACGATAATACATTTAAGTAAAAATCTGCCGTCTTGGTCCGCAGACCTCTTACATTCTGATAATAACATTTAATTGTATTAGAGAATGCAAATAGAAAGTATATATAATTTCAAGAGTAGGTAAATGTAGTTTAGAGTTAGTAAGTATTACAACCAATAATTAATTATATAATAAAATCAAGTTAATTTATTCAAAGTGTCCATATTACGAATATATACCGTTTCTGATTCAGCTAATTTGCGCATGTAAACTCGTCCACCACGTACCCACACAAATTTATAATTTAAATTCTTCGCTCGAAGTCGGGCCGCGGCATGTAGATTTTTATTTTCCATCGTTAGGTTCTCGGTAACAAATATCGCAATCTTCTTATCATCCAGGCCAAGTGCACTGGTGTTCAGCTTCTCGTGTGGATGGTCCTTGTTGTATTGTATTGCAGCCGCAAGCAGAGAATCCCGGGTGCGTGGGGTGTTGAACTTAACCAGGATTGTCCGAGGGCGAGAAGATTTAGGGTTCGACTTGGCCACGCGAGAAATATATGATATATCGCTATCGTTTATGGGGAATTTGACAACTTGACCAAGCTGTCTAATAATGCTCACAACATTCTCAGCCCTGTGCTCGGGTACACACTGAAGTTCCATATTGGCAGACCTAGACAACTGGTCCATCTGCCTGACGCGGCTGGAAAGAACGTTGACCTCCGATCGAAGCAATTCATTTTCAGTTTTTAGTTGTTTCATGGCGGAGCCATGAGCCGCCATATCACTATTTAGGCTATCAAATTGCGCACTTAAAAAGCTGAGGGAGTCATTGAATCCAGCTAATTGATCTCTTAGTTCACGCAATTCAACATTCAAGGTATTTCTCATTTCACTCATGAATTCACTCATAACTGACCGCATCTCGTCACGTATCATTCCTTGTATATCGGATCGCGATACACTATCTGGCGTTCTTGTAGTAAATGCTTGCAAATATTCCGGTTTGTTTTGTACTTTACGGCGCGTTACATTAGACGTAATTTCTGCCAAACCTGTCGGTGTCGAAGGGCGAACCATATCATTACTTTTCGGCTGTTTATTTCCGCAGCTGAAGCACATCCATTTCTGGCTTGCATCTAGAAATAATTTCTTTCCTTCCTCTGGTGAGATATCGAGGCACTCATAATGATATTTGTCCATACAGCAGTGGCATTCCAAGTAATCGTTTTCTAAGAAATCATTACAAACGGCACATTTATTCATGCTTATTCGGTGCACGCGCACCGCGGCAGCGACGACAAGGACGAAAAATTGCAACTGTCTCTTATCGCAGGGGGGGTGCAGCACGGCCCCGCGCACGCTGTGAGCACTCGCGCCGAGGATTTTTCCACAGAAAATACTTTCTTTGACACTGGAATACGTGATTTATTTGTTTGTACAAGAGTAATATTTAGCGTAACCGATTAACAATTCCGTTTAGGTAATAAGGATAATATAGAACGACACGTCTGCTTCCTACAGTGAATCGAGACAATATTGTATTATTAAAATACTGTATTATAAATTAAAAAAATGCTTATGTTCACACTTTTTGTAGGTAGTTGTTGTACAACGCTATTTTTATTTTGTTAAATGTCGGTATCTGTAAAATAATAATTATTCACTCGCTGTTGCCTATTACAGTCGATCATTTGTTACGAAAAATGTAATGTGTAATGTGATGTTTTGTAATGGGTACCTATCAAATACATACCGTGTTGTTAAAGTGAAAAATATGTTCACAAGTGTGGCAAATCAGTATTTAAATAAATAGTGATATTATCATAAACTTAACGGGAAGAAACTAACGTCTAAGACACAGGCTAGGCCTAGTTTAGACGTTAGTGTCCCTATGGATTTGTCTGTATAATTGTAAGTACATAGTTTTAAGTTATCTTTGTACACTTGATTATGGTCTCATTAAAGATTTTATTTTTATTTATTTATTATTATCTAGCAGGCATCCAGTAGTCCACGGGGTGACAGCTAGCAGGCACCCAGCTGTCCACGCGCCGACCGCTTTCTTGTCGGAGATGCGGGCACTGGCCACCAATTGGCGCCGTCGTGGCGATTGCTAGCGGTCAGCACGCGGACAGCGCGCAGACGCTTGCTTAAAACGCGGGTTGCCAATTTAAATAACATCTAAAGAGCAATACTTAAAGCCCATTATCATCATTATCATCAGCTTGCCGTAGTCCACTGCTGGATATAGGCGTCTCCAATGGCACGCCACTGAGCCCGATATAAAGCCCATTAGTTCAGAAATTGCCCTAGGCAAGTGGGAATTGTTGCTGCAGATACAACGATATAAGCTCTAAAATTGTAGTTTTTTTTAAACTACCTGAACACACTGTAAGAAAATTTCGCTTTTACCAATATTAGGTATATAATTCTTAGAAGACTGAGATACCGTTTAATAAAAACTTCTTCAATTCTTCCAAAAATAAGATAAACAACACAGAACTTCCTACTACAAGCGTTGCTATTCGCGATCGACCCAATTGTTTCCAATCCGTTGCTTTAAAAAACTCTTTAGGCAAAGCTACGAGACTTTTGTGTATGATAAAAACAAAATGGTATTGGTTGATTGACGGTCAATCTGAGCGTAATAGGTTCTATACTTTGTATAAATAGGATCGGTGTGACTTATATTTTATAAAACTGCTTCACCGGAAAACCGTTTCTACTCTGGAAGTATTTTCCAATCCTTATGTGTGTTTTTTATTTTTCCAGTCGTGTGTGAGTGGGTGATCTATGGTTATCCACTCACACTTACTCTGTGAGCTTTCTTACAGAAAAAGTCAGCAATAGCTTAGTCGACCCGTAAACTGTAACTGAGAACCCACTATCAATCTCGATTGTGCTCAAGTGGCATACTAACTGATCATTTGTTTAGGTAACTATTCAACATGACTTAAGCTATACTGCGCGAGTTCAACAAAAATAAGAAAAATGAAACGTATTAATATGAAACAAACAAAAATAGTAAAGATATAAATAAATCCACGCCATAAATCGGTAAGTAAATATACAAGAAAATCAAATGTAAAGTAGTACCTATCTCTATTCAAAGCCGTTAGTAGGCTACAAAAAATTTGACGCATTCAACTTTGTCCATAAAAAGGTTCAACAAAAATATTTTTCCAAAGAAGTACGATACTTTTATACCTGAGCCCGCTAACCCTAATCCAAAAGTTGTTTAACTGGATCACAGAAACTCCGACGACGAGAGTTATAAGTAGGTGAAATCATGTTACATACAACTCAATGAATTCCCTTAACACCTCCAGAATATAAATCCAGGAAAACAGATTATTTAGATTTCCCCCTTTGGAGTTGATGCCGTACAACTCTCGCTGATTACACAGATACTCCATCTATTTTGTTTGTTTTGTAATTGAAATCCCATTCATGGAAGCCTCGATCAACTCAAATATTGCGACAGATTAATGTCTTTGAGAAATAGTAAAATAAGTATATTATTTGATGGGTTTGTAGGTTTAGTGGGTTCGATTTCCATTCAAGACAAATATTTGTGTGATTATTACGGTTCATTATAATGTGTCTAGCTGATGTAAGTAATTCATTTCTGACGTGCACGTATTCGGAATTATGTACTTAAGTATATAATTATGGGCTCTGCCTAGTTTAGAATCAGATGGCCGTGTATCCATACACTGACCTCAGGATGTTATTATATTTTTTAAATGGATATAGATTTAAATACCCTTCTAATTAGGAAAAAAGTATAAAGGGATTAAATCCGCTTAATAGGACGTAAACAGTGTTTCTTAAAATGACACCTGATCCAAAATTGTCAAACTTGATAAAAACCGTTCGGCATTTTGACCAACAAAAAACTCAAGTCATTACACAGTCATCAATCAATGCGGTTGCGTCAACTTTCAATTAATTTAAAAAGGGAAAATTTTGGTCATTTGTGTGTATGTGTGTAGATTACATAAATAATGGATTGCCAATTTAAAATGCGAAGCAAATTATAAAAATAAAAATGTAATTTCGATCCGTGTGGTGACGGGTCAAGAATACAAAGTATCACTACCCCGTTTCATTCCGTGGGTTTCGTAAGAGGCAAACAAGAAGAATATACGATGCAAATAGTAGAGAATGTCGATAGAGATTACACAACTGCAGCAGATATTGTAGAGTACATTTCCACAACTATACGCACAAATACAAGTGCACTCAGTTTAGCGGACCACGGGCTCCATGGCAAAGTTCTTGGATGGTAACCGTGACATCGCTAAGACGATGATGCTCTCATAGTTTGAATTGGTACGCCAGATTACTCAGAGCTTTTGAAAACGCTGGAATTTACACATACTCCAGCAACGCGTTAAGTGGACCGACAAAACCGATCCACCCAAGATTGGAGACCTCGTTTTGATTAAGGAGGCTAACCTTCCGCCCCTCAGATGGCGCTGAGGGCGCATTCTTCGTTTGGTAAATGGGACTGATGGAGTGCCCCGATTTGCTGAGGTCTTGGTGGACGGTTCGATTCTGAGGAGGGCGGTTGCAACGTTATCACGTCTACCAACTGATTAGCGGACCGGTAGGCCGGTCCGGGGCGGGTGGATGTTTGGAATAGATATATTGCCTATAATCTTAATATATAAAATCCTTGCGTTACTGACTGACTGACAGACACGCTACAGCCGAAACTATTGGGTTCAGGTAGCTGAAATTTGGCATGCATGTTACTTTGGGACCGTAGGGGTGCACTAAGAAGGGATTTCCCGAAATTCCCACGGGATCGGCCAAAACGTTTCAAATATTCAAAATTACCGTAGGTATATTGCGCAATGAACATGAAAATACCTCCGGCAGAGGGTATGGGCTCGCTCTCTATTTGTGAGCCATCAAAACATGGTTCACGATACATGGGTTTGAAAATCTATTTTATTATTGGTGACAGCCGATTACTTACGCTTGTTTGAAGCTACACCCTGTTTCTGACGCTTCATACAAACAAACGTCTAACTTAGCCATGAAGTCACTTTTTTATTTTGAATTTTGATGTAAATGTTTACAAGCCAATAGATATAAACCAACTATTATTCATTGATGTTGATCTTCAGCAATAAATAAAAGAGGCTTGGTGAAGAATATCAGTCTATTCAAATTAATATTAATGTTGCGATGACAAAGACTCTTAGTAAAACAAACGCCGAAAACGTCACAATTCTCAAGGATTTACGGCAAGACCAACGCTAGTCAACAGAACTCTTAAAACAATTTTCGGCGCACCAACCAAATTTCTTCATCTTGTGAAGGACAATTGCGGTACTAAGAAGGCTGTTTAATATAAATAACAAAGATTCATTCTTTGCCTAACCGAAAGTAGGGTACGAGGTGTAAACCTTGTTTTCATTCATTTGAAACGAAACCTAAGTTTTGTATTCACGCAGTTACTGAAGTCACATAAGTTCGCAAACAGTTCTCAAAAAGATACTTAGAAGTTTTGGAAGCGTCCAGTAAAGGAATCTAGGGCGAAAATGGTTACTATGAATTTGTAGCCGGTAGAATTTCTAGCTGTTTATTTAATTATTCATTTAAATGAGTAAATTATTACTGAGGATAGTTTTGAAGTTACTCCAACTTCGTAATAGGTTAAAGACATAAAGACATATTTATTTCTGCATTTTGGTTGTTTACAACACTTAAACATGTCAAAACCCTATTCTAGATGATGCCGGCTTTTCCTAGCTCAATGACTTCTTGAGAAGAAAGGCCGAAACAAACTCAGAGTCATTGTTTTTTTTGTCACTTCAATTTCTTTAGTCTTTTCTTCATCTTTTAAAGTCCAGACAAAAAAAGGGTTTAGTATGCAAGTACAATGCAGGAAATTATCTGACTCGGCCCACTGATGGCCCGCATTCAACAGCAATCGTACGGCTCAACCTTAATTGAGGGAGCCAGCACGATCTGTATCACTATGCCTCCACGCCATCAGAAGGTGTATGCATAAGCATGTCAGCCTAAGCCATCAGACAGGTTGCCACAACTATTTGTTTATATGTTTAATAATGCCCACATCGTACTCACAACTTTACATGCTAATACACAGTAAAATACATGTTGCAAACAATAAGTAAAAATAATAAAAATTTAAACAATAAAATGTCATATATTTAAAATGTCAGAAAATATTATTAAATGTCAGAAAATATTATTGAATGTCAATTTATGAATAATAATATATTACTTAAGTAATTTTAAATGTCAAAAGAAAATAAATAAAATAACAATGTCAAATCAAACAATGTCAAAACAAAATAAATAAAATTACAAATGTCAAATTAAAAATGTAAAAATATCATGTCACTAATTTCAAAATGTCAAAATTCATAATTTTTAAACTCAATTCCAGGCATTTTTGTCTGCTAAATAATCTTTAACTGTGTAATAAGCTTTTGAACACAAGCTCTGTTTAATAAATACTTTGAATTTATTAATACTTGTTCCTGAATATTGCCTGGAATTTTGTTGTAAAAACGTATGCTTTGACACTTGTATGAGTTACTTATTTTTTGTAGTCTAGTTGAAGGTAGAACAAGTTTGTTTTTATTTCGTGTATTTAAATTATGAATGTCGCTGAATTTAGAAAACATATTTATATTTTTTTGACATATAACAAGTTCTCATAAATGTATTGAGATGCGACAGTCATTATCTTAATTTCTTTAAATTTTTCCCTCAATGAATGCCTTGAACCAAGACTGTAGATTGCACGAATAGCCCGCTTCTGCAGTACAAACACAGTTTGAATGTCAGCTGCGTTGCCCCATAATAAAATGCCATATGACATTATGCTGTGGAAATAACTAAAATATACTAATCTGGCCGTATCTATATCAGTTAACTGACGAATTTTGTAAACCGCGTATGCTGCAGAGCTAAGTCTATTCGACAACTGACCTATATGTGGGCCCCACTGTAGCTTAGAATCTAAGGTTATGCCTAAGAATACGGTGTTATCTATAAGATCCAACTCAGGCCTTATAACCGCCTTATATATGCGTCCCTTGAATTTCAAAGGCATTTTAGGATCGCATATTGTGCCCGAGACCTGTCGCCATTTCATCCATCCTGAGTTGATCCTTTGCCGAACATCTCGGTCAATTTCGCCGTCGTGTTGCAGGAGTGAACCGAGGTAGCAAAAGTCGGAGCATACTGGTAGGGGTATACCGTCGAGTGTAACCGGGCTTGGACTAGAGAGGCCGCCAAAGTCACAGAACATGTATTCAGTTTTGGTTCTGCTTATTTAGGATAAGCCTACGTTCTCCAGTCTCTGCCGCCACTCCTCCAGCTTGCTCTGCACCTCCTGTCCACTTTCTGCTACCAGGACAATGTCGTCGGCAAACAGCATGCACCAGGGTGCCTCTTCCTGTATGTCCAATGATATGGCATCTATAATCAACAAGAAGAGGTAAGGACTAAGAGCCGACCCTTGGTGCAAGCCTACAGCCACATCGAATCTGGCTGTGATTCCAGCTGCGGACCGGACTTGCGTGTGGCATTCAGCATACATAGCTTGGATCAACTTCAGGTACTTTTCACAAAAGACTCCCAGAGCATCATGCGACTCCTCCCAGGCATCAAAAATACTATCTAAAAGCTCAACTCCAGCATCAGTAGTTGAGCAACCCCTAGTAAAACCAAATTGTTTTTCATGTAGCAGCTTATTGTTATTAAAATGAATTTGAAGCTGACCTAGAATTAATTTTTCAAAAATTTTACTAAACGTGGGTAGCACAGATATTGACCTATAATTTGTGGGGTCAGATGTGCTACCTGATTTAAGTAACGGAATTACTTTACTACTTTTCATTTGATCAGGAAACACACCACAGTCAATGCATCTATTGAAAATCATTGCCAGTTCCGGTGCTACTGTGTTGATTATAGATTTCGTAATCACAAAAGAATTGCCCCAAAGATCACTAGTCTTCTTCAAATTAAGGGTATTAAAAGTTTTTACAATATCTCTGTCAGTGACATAACTATAACTAAATTCAATGTTACACCTATTGACATTTTGTTTCAATAGAGATTCGGCGTCATTAGGGGACGAGTTGAGGGATTTAGTGGTTGAGACTGGAATGTCTGTGAAGAAATTTTCAAATGCTGTGGCAACCTCAAAATCTGACTTTAATATCTTTTTATTTAATTGAAGTTCGTTCGTTAATCGTTACTTTTAATCTTGACCCTTCCAGTCTCATTGTTTATAATATCCCACGTTGCTTTTATTTTATTGTCACTGTTTTTAATTTTAAATTTTAAATAAAGTGTCTTAGCTTCACGACAAATCTTTTTAAATAACTTGGAATAATTTCTTACATATTGACAAAATTGTTCATCATTTTTATTAATTACTTTCTGTTCATATAATTCGTAAAGCTTATTTCTACTTTTATAAATTCCAGTTGTTGCCCATTCACTGAAGGATGTAGTACCAGCAACTGAGATCCTCTTAGGGACAAAGATAGAAATGAATATAGTACAGTACATGTCAAAGAAAGAATTGTACAACTTATTAGGATCGTTATTATAGCATAAGTATGGTAATGTTCTTGTGAGTTTATCCTTAAGTCCCTCCAGACGACGCAAAGTTTTTGGCACCACACTCAATTCCTTCTACCTACTTTTTTAGACTGCATAGCAAATGTTATAGATTGTCCACAATGATCTGATGTTAATTTGTTAATTATTTGCTTTCTAACTGGTACAATATCTGTAAATATATTGTCTATACAAGTAGATGTTGTGGAAGTTATCCTGGTGGGTTTCAAAAATAAGCATGCAAGATTATATGACTTGAACAAATTCTTAATTTTGTGGCAATTCAGGGAATCTTCTAGTAAATTAATATTAAAATCGCCACCTACTATTATAGATTTATTTTGTTGGCATAGCTTCCGTAACACATCATCCATGACACTTTCAAAGTTATCATAGCAGGATGATGGTGGCCTATACACACTCAAAACAAGAAGTTGGTCCATTTCCACACAGGCTATTTCAACTGTCCGTTCAACAGAGAAACTAACAATGTCACTACGATTCTTAAATTTAAGTAGCTTGTTAACTAAAATCATAGATCCACCATGTATTGCATTTTGTCTGCTGAATGAACTACCAACTAGATGGTTATTAAAATTGCACATGAACTGGTGATCTTTAAGCCAATGTTCTGTTATACACAAAATATCGACGCATTCACCGTTCATGAACAACTCCACTTCTAAATCTTTATATGACATACCTTGTATATTTTGATGTACCAGTTTTAATACTTGTGAATTTCTAAATGAATTATTAGTTGGATTAGACTTATTCGTACATACCAGCCCATTATTAATGAAAGTGTCATTGCAAGAGGTATTTTCTATTATCGAATTATTTCATCATCATCTTCTTGCCCTGGTCTCAATCTATTTGGGGTCGGCGCAGTACGTCCTTCGCTTCCATTCTTTTCTGTCGCCCGTCATCTGATCGTTTACCCCTTTCTCTTTCATATCCATCCTCACACAGTCCACCCATCTTTTCCTTGGCCTCCCTCTCCCTTTCCATCCCTCTACCTTCATATTCATCACTTGCTTACCTACATACATATCATCTCTTCGCATAATATGTCCATACCAAGCCAAACGACTTCCTTTCACTTTCTCGTCTATAGGCGCCACTTTCAGACTACCTCTCACGTATTCATTCCTAATCTTATCCATTCTCGTAACTCCACACATCCATCGCAACATTCTCATCTCTGCCACATGTAATCGTTTTTCATCCATCTTCTTAGTAGCCCAACACTCAGCTCCATACAATACGACGAGCATCTAAGGTTATGCCTAAGAATACGGTGTTATCTATAAGATCCAACTAGGCCTTATAACCGCCTTATATATGCGTCCCTTGAATTTCAAAGGCATTTTAGGATCGCATATTGTGCCCGAGACCTGTCGCCATTTCATCCATCCTGAGTTGATCCTTTGCCGAACATCTCGGTCAATTTCGCCGTCGTGTTGCAGGAGTGAACCGAGGTAGCGAAAGTCGGAGCATACTGGTAGGGGTATACCGTCGAGTGTAACCGGGCTTGGACTAGAGAGGCCGCCAAAGTCACAGAACATGTATTCAGTTTTGGTTCTGCTTATTTAGGATAAGCCTACGTTCTCCAGTCTCTGCCGCCACTCCTCCAGCTTGCTCTGCACCTCCTGTCCACTTTCTGCTACCAGGACAATGTCGTCGGCAAACAGCATGCACCAGGGTGCCTCTTCCTGTATGTCCAATGATATGGCATCCATAATCAACAAGAAGAGGTAAGGACTAAGAGCCGACCCTTGGTGCAAGCCTACAGCCACATCGAATCTGGCTGTGATTCCAGCTGCGGACCGGACTTGCGTGTGACATTCAGCATACATAGCTTGGATCAACTTCAGGTACTTTTCAGGCACTCCTTTCTTCTTGAGGGCCCACCACAAGACTTCACGCGGTACCCGGTCATATGCCTTTTCGAGGTCAACGAATACCATATGCAAATTTTTATGCGCCTCCCTGTATTTTTCACAAATTTGGCGAAGTGCAAAAATAGCATCCACCGTACCTCGACCAGGCATAAAACCGAATTGGTTACGTGAAATCTCACTCTCTGCTCGCAAACGTCGCTCAATTACTCTCTCCCATACTTTCATACTATGAGGCATTAACTTTATTCCCCGATAATTGTTGCATTCTTGGACATCTCCCTTATTTTTAAAAATGGGCACTAGGTAACTCCTGCACCATTCCTTGGGTACTGTCTCCTCATGCAACATCTTATTGAAGAATAAAGTCAGCCACGCCCATCCATCCTCCTCTAACACCTTCCATGCTTCTACTGGTATTCCATCTGGTCCTAATGCTTTCCCATTCTTCATTCCACTCACAGCCCGTCTTACCTCATCCTTACTTATTACATTCACTAATCCAATATTCTTCGCCTTGTTCTCAAGCATTTTGCACCAATCATTCTCTTCATTCATTAATTTTTCAAAATATGTTCTCCATCTTTCTTTAATCCTATCATCATCCGTAAGAACCACTCCTGTTTCATCTTTCATACACTTGATATGGGATACATCCCTCGCCTTTCTCTCTCTAGCCTTAGCCAGTCGGTATAAATACTTTTGGCCCTCCGGCTTCTCAATTAATCCGTATATATTGTCAAGGGCTTTTGCTCTAGCTAAGGCAACGGCTTTTTTGGCTCTTTTCTTACATTCATCATACTTCTTTTTCTTACTCTCTTTCAACGAGTCATTACCTTCTTTCATCAGCTGCCATTCCTTAAACCTTGCTTTCTTTTCCTTGAGCACACTCTGTACTTCCTCTGTCCACCACCAGGTATCCTTATCTTTCATACGTTTTCCTTTCGATTCTCCTAAAACATCTTTTGCCACGCACTTCATACATTTACTCATCTCCTCCCAACTCTCATTCACGCTGCAATCCTTCATATCGCCCATCTCAATCATTTTATCTACCACTCTATTTCTGAATTCTACTGCACATTCATTCTTCTTATTATCGAATTATTTAATTTAAATTAATAGAAATGTCAGACTGTGTAGCCAAAATACTGGCTGAATCATTATAAATGTCATTTTGTTGCTTTAAAGGGGCAACACGTTTATTAGCCAAATTCTTGGCTGAAATGTCAATACAAAATGCTAGTGACTCAGCTAGTTGTCTTTTATAATAAGAATTCAGATAACAAGTATCTTGCGTCAAATGTAAAGCTTTACTAACATAATTGTTAGAGTCAAAAACATGAAATTGATCGTTATTGTATGACCAACTACACAAAGGATCACGGGCATTTTTGTAAGAAAGAAAATATTATTCAAATATCTAAATATTATTGTAAGAAAGAACAGCTGATCTCGTTGAAAGTTGTGTAACCAACTAACAAGGTTTAGGTTATGTTTATGTATTTTTAGTATTTTTACTATTTATAGGTGGTTATTTAGGAACTTGATAGCACTTTTTATTCGGAAATATATTAATTAAAACTATTTTATACGTATAAGTCGATTTTAGATAGTAGTTACAATGTTATACCTGTTTGTAAAATGACAATGCAAATTTAGCCGGTAGATTGGTTGTCAAAAAAGAAATCACAATAAACTCACCTTATTTTCACAGAAAACACTAATACTTTTATAGATTATTACAAATAACACATTTATTAAGTAATTAACTTATAATAAGCTTTAATTATTTGATTATTTTATATTTTTATTTGTAAAAAATACGGGACAAGGTCGGATCAGCTGTTAACCTCAGTGGTTTGGTAAAGTATGATTTCTTTAAAAATACGTATGGCATTACGTCGTTTGTTTTATTTTATTAAGAACTTATTTTTCACTGAGGTTTTGTTGGCGTATTATTATTCTAAGAAATCTTTCTTGTGTGAAACTGAAAAAACTGACTAAATGTGTCGTATAGACAAAGTTTATATACACACTCAGAAGCTACATACGTTGCAGTAGTAAGTAGGTCCTGTACATTAATCATCTCACTGAAATCATTGACATCATTTATTACTTCGTTACAAGAGAGAATTTAGTTATTATTATAGTATAATACTATATGTAATAACACTATGTACTGATACAAAAAATATAGTTTTCGTGTATATTGACAGTATATTGCATTTACACCTGAAGATTTTCTACATTGGCCACGGTTTTTCAACATTCAATAAAATATTTAATAATATAGTATTTCCCTACAAATAACCTTACAATTGACCTTATATTTCACGTTAAGACTGACTCTTAAGGAAAAATATCATGTTTTGACATCAAAAGACAATATCTCCACAGGAGCATAAGACGAATTTTAATATTTTGATAACAAAGCCAACGAGATCCTTCTTAAAACAAAAGATAATTAATTTGTCATCACATAGACTTTTATTAGTTACCTCAGGGAACACAGAATCAATTTACCTTAAAAATGGGGAATTTTAATCCTAATTAATTAAGAAAATATAGGTAATAATTTTATAACGATGCAAACGGAAGTTCAACGGAAGAGCATCATTTGTTATTTACTACTATGAGAGCGTAGCGTGGGTATGATATTTTTCACAGAATTTTATTTTTTAAGATGGTCCTATTAATAAAGCTATCAACAACCCTTGTATTTTTAGTTTGCAGCCCGTTTCAAGAAACAAAGTTATTAAAAAATACGTGCACAATTAGGTTTGTAAACAAATTTTAATGTTAATATTTCGCGTTTTTATTCAAGAAGAATATTGCTCATTTCTATTTTATAAATGTTGTTGATTGTTATTCGTGTGAGTCTGTGGCCAACTCTGGTGTCGAAGTTTTCAGACCGCCCAATTTGCCCATTTTATAAATATGACTGAAGATTCCGAAATCAGGCGCTAGAATAAATTGTAGGTAAGTTGTAACTTAAACACAAAAACAATACAAAGGTACAAAATTTGAATTGAGAGACAAGTTTAACTTTGCAATTCATGCGTTCTTCTATTTATAGTAGACGTCAAGATAGCAGTACCCTACCAGGTCTTTCGAATATTATGTGATTAGGATATAGAGCAATATTTCTACTATTTTAAACTATACCTTCATTGTAAAAATACTACATCATAAAATTTCATATTATTGAAGGTGTTCATTCCTAGTATATCCATCTCTTTATGTTGCAGTTGCAACAACATTTTGAAGTAGATATATCATACATTTCAAACTAAAATAAACATAATGATGTCCCAAGATAAATATACGATCAATTGAAAATTTAGAGATATCATGTCCTTCGTCGTAAAGCATTTCTACCTCTCTGGAGTAGTAGCCAGGAAGATCTCAATTGAGATAATAATTGTGAACCAATACATACAATATTAAACGCCACGAGAAGGGTCCAATAATAGTACGTCTATTTTTAGTCTGTTGCCCGTTACATTTCGCTTCTCTCCGTTCGTCCAACCATGATGAACTTATCAACAGTAAGCACAGAAGAGCTGAAATTTTGTATGGTTATACATTTCAAACAACCTCGAGAAGTTGTGATTATTTTCTGTCTAGCTTCGAAACCTACACGTTTAACGAAAATAATTTTATTTTTCGTCCATTCCACTTTGCGGGGTATTGTTACATGACACATCATGTAATATGACAATTTTACTTTAATATTTCTTTTATTTAAAAAATAGTAGATTCAGGAATTGGTATTTAACATCTGGAATATAATTTATCGACTTTTTTTGTAAATGATAAAATGTAAGAAGTGCGTGGCCTAACACCCACTTACCTCAATTGTAAATGATAAAGCTTCGCATTTTGTGTGCTTTTTAGTGCTTTTTATTTGGTAATCTGCCAGATCCAATCACCGCAATCGTTTTATAAAAGTCACTTGCCACTTCAAAGCACTGGGAATAAAATATCTGACTTATATTGTTTATCAATTACACAACAAAAGGCATTAGAATCTGACTGTTAGTCAGCCAAAACAATGGTTTATAAATGGCCTATATAGCCAACAACTGTCCGGTACGATTTTAATAGAAATTCACCGAACTGCAAAAACCGTTAATTATTTGCATATAACCGAACAAAAAACCGATAAAATAAATTCAAAGATCAAAATGAAAACGGTGCCGCTTCTGGTATGTTTCATCGGGAACAGCGGTTGTATCGTGACTGGGTCTGCCTTTTATCTGTTCAAACAATTGAAATTTAAGGGACCTCTTGACTTAGGAGAAGTCAGTGTAGGCCCGTTTATTTTACTTATGGCTTTTAAAGTTATTATGAGATTCTCTGGAGCGTAGTTCCTATGTTCTGATAAGTTTAACATGTAAACGACTGGCACGTTGATCTACCAGCTGGTAGATCAACATGCCAGTCGTTTACATGTAACGTTACACTAACTAGTGACTTAAATCCAAGTCAGGTTAAGGTTTGATTCTCACAACAAGACTAACCTTTATACTTTTTTATGGTTTTGAAGTAAGTTTGTTTCCCAGCTATCGCGAAACACATGGTCAGTAAGAAGCGGGCTTAGGGGCGCTTTTCAAAATATTATTCCCGACAGCAATCGATTCAATTACGATCAATTTGTGCGTGCGTTAGGACTAGGCTCCGTGGTTAGCCTATACAACTTCTATCCATTTTGAGATTAGATAATCGTGTGTGGTTTATCCATAGATATGGTTTTAATTAATAACTGTGTTCATTAATCAGAGGAAATTATAGCCTAGTGGAGATACCATCAGACTGCCATGCAGAGGGGAGTGAGGGTTTGAATCCATGACGCGCACCAATGACTTTTCGGAGTTATGTGCGGATTGAATTATAAATGTTCTCTTGCCCCGTGCCTCGGAGAGAACGTTAAGCCATCAATCCCGGCTGGCATAAAAATCTTTGACAGTCGTTATAGACAGTCAGCATCTATGAATAAACTGACACTAGTCTATACCATGGGATATAGCTAACCCTTTGGGTTTCGGTGGTCGGACAGGCAGTCATTCAGTAGAAAAACTAATATTTAGTGGAATCCGGATAGACTAGAAAGCTGTCCCGGGGTGCTAGCTAGGATAACGCTAGGAGGATGATGGTGAATTTTATACATTAAGCACATCGAATTGGTGGGTGAATTTCCTGAGCCCAAAAATTACGTGGCATCGATGAAATCGGTACTATAAAACATAGTTTTAATGTTCTAAAATTTTTTTTCTGGTTAGGTGAAATAGTAGTCTATGTGTAGCACTAAATATTTAATTAAATAAGATTTATAAATACTAAAAAATAACATTAAAACTCGAAATCTTTCATTGCCGTGTTAGTCCACACATCACCTTGATGTGTATTATACGCTATTGATAAAAATCTATTGGTTATTTATATAAAAACCTGGTTTTATTTGATACGTGAATAGTTAAAGTATCGTTACGGAATACATTTATTCATATATTTAAACCATACGACGAATGGTTAGTAAAAATGCATTTGTCCTAGAACTAGCTTTCATCGCCGTGTCCTAAATATATTTAAGAATATTGTTTTATCTAAGGACTTGCATCCCCCACTCCTGTGCGCTAAAAGTTGCATAATAGTGTCGCTTGGTGCTCGACGTGGAACAACGTGCATACGTGGCTGCGTTTTTGCGCCATAAATGTAATTATTAGATTTTTATATTACTGGACATTTTTTCTTTCATCGCCGTGGATCGGTCTAACTCCTATTTGAATAAGTTTGTCCTTTTGATTAAGCATTTGATAGAATGCCATTTATCTTATGTTTCATTGTAACGTGTTAATTACTGTTATTTATTAATAGATTTTTGGTTACTTGATATTTTTGCCCAGATTTTCATCACCGTGCTCTCATTGCCGTGGTTTCCGTGGTCAAAATTTGCTATGGCAATGAAAAAAAGGACACGGTGATGAAACAAAATTTCATTGCCATGCCTTTTAAGACAATCTAGTTTCATTGCCATGATCAGTTGTTTCATTTCCGTGACTTATGTTTTCATTGCCACAGTATGATTAAGGAAAAAAAATAATCTGTACTGTACAGTCAACTACAAAAAGATATTTTCACGTTAAGGTTACAAAATGATATATATTTGGGACTCCAACACACGACAGACATTCAAACATTCGCACACACACACGCACACAGACTCACACACGCACGCACATATACACTCACTCACATATATTATACTACAGTCTAATTATAAACATAATAATGAATTGTTCATTTTTAGAAAGCCAAGATGCCTAAACCGAAACTATCGGAAGAGGAGAGAATGGAAAGAAAAGATTGGCGGAACAAAAGCGACGAAAAATTAAGAAGCGACCCAGTTATATTATATAAAGTTAAGTACCTATATAATGTTGGTAATAGCTATTGCATACTTTAGAAAAGTATCTTATTATTTGTTAATTTTTATTCTGTTAATTTTTGTGTGAAGGAACTTAAAATAAATGATTGTGTTGCTTTGATTCTATTAACTTTTTGTTAAATTTTACTCCGATGCGAGAAGGTTATTGAGAATAGGGTATAAGAGCGTATGTGTGTGTTGTGTATGCCTTTCTCTCTCAAAGCCAGGGATGTATCTATTTCAGGTAAGTATTTTATATAATAAATATCATGTGTTGTTGAATTTTTTTCATTACCGTGGATTGATTCTATTATTCCCGTGATACAGTTCTTTCATTGCCGTGGACGCATGTTTCATTGCCGTGCATGCATGTTTCATCGCCGTGGCACGAAATTTTTAATCTTATATATCTCGTTAGTTCTTTATATATCTATCTGCTAGATATTAAGCAAGATTACATATATTATCAAAAACTTGAGTAAACACTATTTTTTATTGTTCTAAAGACGAAGAATAAAAAATCCACGGAAATGAAGATTTTATTTGACCTGTTGAAATTCACCCTGGTGACACTCGTCCCGCCAAACTATGCAACTCTACAAGCTCACATTCACAACAAAATAATTATGTTTAAAATATAAAGCCTCACAGAACATACAGGAAAGAGTTCACGAACCCTCTGGGAGCCATCAGACAGCGGTCACGCGACACGTGCCATTGTAGCACACAATTACTTTTATACCAGCCGAGCAAACATTCCGCTAGTTCAGAATATATTCAAGCGGCTTTAATGGAAGATTTTGTATTCCATTTCCAGGTTAGTAGTAATGCAACGGAACAACTGAGAACTAAATTTGACTGTGATGATGGCGTAGTGGTCTATTCAGTCGGGTTGCCGTTGCGCATGTAGTACTCAGTACAGTACTGGTGTCGTGAGTTCGATTCCCAAACAAGACAACACTTTTCTAACTTACAAATTGTATTGAGAGTTCAAGGCCGAATGTTTTCTGTATCTGTTTATTAAATGTTTTGTTAAGTCCTCCACAAAGTTGAATTTATTGCTAGGGTGAAAATTGACTTGATAAATACAAATTTCCAATAATCTTTAAAAGTAAACTTTTTGTAAGGTTTATTCGACTACGTTTTTATTGACTTTGCTGATTTTATTAAGTGGCAATAAACATTCATAGACGTAACAGAGCTCTGTTACGACAGCTATTAATTACTATGACCAAAACCAAGCCAAGCACAAAGCCCCCACCTACCCTTATCCACACGAGGACCCACACATCTCCGCTCTTTTCCGCTTCATTGGAATAGAAAGCCTAGACGATTGAACTCACATGAATTGACGTAGTGTAAAGGTAAGACAATGCAAATCACTGCGTTGTCATCCTAATTATACCAAGCTTTATACATACAATAGGATGCAATCGAGCAGATGGATCGCCTGCCGGTACCGCCGTCCATAGACATCCGCAACACCAAAGGAGTCACGAATGCGTTACTGGCCTGGATGAAACAAGCAACTTCCTTTTCATAGCTCTACTTTATTTATAACTATCATTTAGCTTTGCCCGCATAAAGGCCAATTATTGGCCAAATGGTAACCCAAGTGCTTTTCTGATGTATAAGCCATATTACTGCATATTTTGATTAAAATCCATCGAGTTGTTTTGCGTAAAATAGTAACAGACATCCATAAATCCCACCTTCTTCACCAACTTCCACATTTAAAACAGTAGATAGTAAGATAATAATTATCCTAATTATACTAACTTTTCTTTTTTAATTCTATGAACCGTCTCCGAGCCTTTAAGATAGAATTTATGTTTGAATTAATATTGCCTCTTTAATAAAACAATATTTTGTGCCTCTAGCTTTCTACAGCAACTATTAAATAAAAAATATTCAACTAACAAGAATTCAATTAACGTATCTTAATGGTGTTCCACTAAATCATACTGTTTTTAAATTAGACAAATTGTGTTTATTTATGTACAAAACTTTGTAAACTTTAATGAAAATAAATTTGATAAAAGAGAGGAACATTTATTACTTCTTACAACGAAAAATGAGCTACGTATTCTATACAAAAATAAGAGGGAGAACAATTTGTAAGTCAACGAAAATTTTTTATTGCCTATACAAAATTGACCTTAAATTATATGTCTAGCATGGTATTTCGCCCGAGACTTGTTCAACATTTTGTATATCCACATCTTGCAAGGGGAGGTCTAAGTAATAATAAATATGTGTCTAAGCATAAAATGGGCATCATCGATCTAACAGCTAATCAAAATGTTTACCTCATACGTAAATCTGTGCAGGAACTTTTAAATTCGTCCTCAAAAGTGGCATTCTTCTAACGTTATCTCAGTTGCAACCCGGGGTCCGCCTACTAATCTAATCGGATTTGACAGAATTTTTAGTTTTTCCACAGAGCTACTTCCATAACCCAAAGGGATAGCAAGCCCTTCCAGAGGTTTCCATGGTTTATAATAATTGTAAGTGTTTCCCATAAGTGTGAGGTAATGTATATAGTGTATAAGTATAATATAAAGCTCTATAGCAACAATTCAAATTCGAATAAAAAAACCAATAATGCAGACAAGCCCGCGAAAAGAAACGTATCATATATTTCTGAAATCATAACCCTCTGTAGAATGATAAAAACTGGAAAGAGTTACATTGGCCTCAATGTTTTACGTAAATTAAAAGTAAAGATCCAGAACATCTTATTTACATTTCTGAAAATAAAAATAGAGAAGCTCAACTTATTTTTTACCCTACGCTTTCATAAAAATAAATCTCGGCACGGTTCAAAAGATGTCTTATTGGGAGGAAAATAAAAAAGCGAGTACAAATAATTTAAACGAGTGAATCAAATTTATTTACTTTTAATTACTGGAGCTCCGAAGTTTAGCACCTTCCTTCAGGCTGCATAAAGCTGACGTCACACTTACTTATAGCTATACTAAGAGATGATAACAACTTTTGTCACTATGTCAAATAAAAGCCAGAAATAGTTTGTGTCGTTAATATGTCGGGCACGCAGAGGGTACGTGCAAATAATCGAATTGGTGATATGACTTTTGATAATTTGGACAAGAACCTAGGCTGACCGGCGTATGGGCGAGCGAAATTCACACACGTAGAGAAATTGCCCGAGCCGCGTTCATAAATATTTACAACGATTAGCCTACTTCACGCTTCTGATATGTCGTCTAGTACCGGTACAGGTCATGGACTATGATGAAATAGACCTTTGGAAAAGGTGGAAGTGTTTGAAATATGTTCTGTCAAATATTTCGGATTAGTTGGATAAAATTTACAACACATAATTCTTGGCAAGTATGAACAAAAAGCCAGAACTTATCTGGGCGATAAAACAGAGGAGAATGCCTATCTTGGCCACTTTCTCCAGAACCAACTATTCATTTTACTGCAGAAAATCATGATGGACAAGAGCCTAGACTTACAGCTTTAGCCTCGGGATTAGATTTTTAGCATCACAAGATGAAGAAATGTCTTCATGTATGTTATGAAGATGAAGAAATAAAATTAAGCTGAGCTAAAACGCTGTTTAGCCGTTTTTCTTGCAGTATAAAACAAGTCCAACGATAGAATGTACACGAATTCTTTTTGTTAGTTTTCCTTCCTATATTTTAATGTTTTTATAAAATATTGCTTGTGGCTTCCTCGCTTTTCCTCGATACTTTTGTTTGTGTATCGGCAGCAATCAAGTTGATCAAACAAATATCGTGTGATCAATGTTGGCATCGGGAATCTGTTATTTGCTCAACACACTTAGTGCTGCATATAATAATAATAATAATAATAATAATCTTTATTTCCACTAAGAAAGATACACATTTTTACACAACTATGTATGTGACAAATATTATAGGTAACACCATAGATCATTTTGAACTCTGGTACCCGTGATAAGATTCAACTTGTGTTACGGGTACCAGGGCTCTCACACCAAACAAAAAACAATTTGTTTTTTTTATATTGGTAGTTAGCACTGAAATTTTATTAGGAAGTAGATTTAAAAATATTGTGAACGTAAGTATTATATTAATATTATATTTATGTATATTGTATCGCTTATGTGTATGTACTATATATATTAATATATAATAGTAGTAAAATAATGTATAATATACATAATAATATAAATATATATAATATATATATATAGTAAAATAATCTATAATACTGAGATTTTTAAAAGATCTTCTGTTTCCGTATATGTCTTAGATAGGAGCCATTTACTAACAGTATTTTTTACAGCGTATTTACACTGGGGATAGATGTTACAGGATCTATTGACAGTATTGTATAAATGATCGCTTATAATAGCAAAGTGCCTATAAATATGCTTCCGTTACGAATAAATACAGATATTATTGGAAATGCACTGAAATTGTTCTTCTTTACAACACTGTTCATGAGTCGTTTTGTCTCTAGTTGTCATGTAGTAATCGAGATTTGACCAATTTACCGATTCTGATACCAGACTTTTGATTATTTTTTGGACTGGATTTTACTGCTTCTCTATCCTATTCTTGTTTAAGTTATATCTTTTTTCTAGTTTGAATCGCAATTAGGGATTCAAACTAGAAAAAAGGTTTAGCATACGCAAAAATTATGCTCTATTTTCAGACCAAACCCAGTTTATTTAATGCGTTGCTCACCGGCAAAATGGATGCCTACACCAATATGCCATCCGTGCAGTCAAGATTCATTTTTACAACTGACCTTATATTTCTCCAGTATTTCCCTTTAAAGTCTGTGCACATTAAGCCAAAGTAGCTTTAATTCTTGTAGAGACTTAGTTGAAGAGCCGGTATTTGCAGTACACTGCAGAGGTTTTGCTGAGCCTCTGGGGAATATAAGAGTAAAATTGGATGATCACTGTCGAGAACCACCTGCATCCCTGAATATTGCGAGCACGAATTTTGTGAGGTGAAATATTTTATTTTTAGCTAGGATTAGTGCCGAAATTCTGGATTGCAACCGCTTTTGTGTTGCGAATGACATTTGGCGCAAACGTAATCAAGAACTATCGTGCTTCGGTGCTTATGAGATTAAATATTTTTTGGTAACAAAAAAAAGCGTTGCTTGAGTTAGGTAGCGGGCGTAGGCCGAAGGCTTTTTAAAAAGCAAACAAGGTGTTTACCGCTTGAAGAGCAGATACAGACTGATCATTTTATTAAACAAGATCTTACAACTAACTTATCTTAACAAAGGGTCGTTTCATATGTGTAATGATTCACGTAGTAACCATAAGCATGTACTCTTATATATTTCCGGGAAGTTACTCCGGTGTTATCTAAATTGCCTAATTACAATGAGTAGTATTGTATGGTGTCGTAGTTACGGCGACATAACTCCTCCCCCCTTAAGATGGAGGCGCACCGAAGACAGTGACTGATGTTGGAGTTCTTCGGCTTCAGGAAGCTGTGCTGAGGTTTGCGCCGACTTGGGTTTCCACCAGAATTTGTAGGCTGCTACTCCAACTCCGGTTAGGAAGACTGTGATGTATAGTGTTATGGATAGCCAGCTGGGTATGCTAGGTATGAAGACTGGGTCCTCTTCGGCGAGTTTTACCTCTTCTGATTGGTGTAAGGCGTTTTTCAATTTGTCTAGTTCGACGTTTTCTAAGTTTATCCTTGTTGGTTTAGGTTTTGGTGTTTCGTGTATACGTGGTAGAGGTATGGTTTCTTTCATGTTAATGTATCGTTTGTGCGTCATTAGTGTTTTCTCTCCGATTTGCACTTTGCAATTATTGTCCGTGGTTATAAGAAATACACCGCTATTTCTTTGATATTGTACATCGTTGCCGCAAGTGGTTTTATAACTTCTTCCTGTTTCAGTACTGCGATCCAGGAGTTTTCCCGTATCTGTTGAATTATGTTGCTGCGATAGGTTGCCGTCGCGTACGTGCAGTTGTGTGGTTCTTGATGTTGTATTAATTGGGCAATGCAGTCCGTTGAGTGAAGGAGTGTTTGCCATTCTAGATGTTTACAGATGACTTCGTCCTCCGCTATGTTGGTGCATTGCTCCTGAGGATATGCAAACTCGTTATTTCCCAAGATTAGGAGAGGACTTTTAGGGACTAGTATTGTGTTGTTATTGTTGGGTATAGAATACAGGTGAAGGAGATTATAGGGTTGTTCTGCAACTATCGGTATTTCTAAAATAAAGTTAACTGTTTCGTTAGTGCTATATGCTTTTGTTGTTATTGCTTCTTCCCATAAGTGAATGTATTTTATATTTGGTGGAAAGGCCAGCATTACGTCTAGTTCATTTTGTATTAAGTTAAGTTCTTCTATTAAGTATGACGGTTCTATTATACTCGGGTGCATTTTACCAAGGTGTGAGAATGTCAAAGCGTTTACTATGTTTCTAGTCTATCGTAGAGTTGTTGAAGCGAGCTCTCTATGTTGTTAAATATTCCAGTTGTTGCGAAATTCATTTCAAATTCTGTGTTTTTATTCGAATATCTATCTATTGCCCTGTAGATTTCTTCTTGGTTGTGTTTTATATGTCTTAAGTTTGTTTCGTATTCGCCCATAAAGGTTTGCATGATGCTCATAGTTCTTTTTTTGATTGAATCTGTTGTTTTTTATTGAGGACTGCAGTGCTTTGATTTCATTATCGAATTTAATCGCGTCTTCCTGGTCTAAGTTACCTGTGATCGCTTTTACTATAGAGCCTAGCCCATTGACGAGAGTGGTCTCGTAAATCGAAATAAGCGTGGATAATTACTTTCTATTGTATCTATTAAGTAATCTATTTGCTAAGTGGTAGTAGAAATATTTATTGAAGAATTCTGTTTTAGTTTCATAGTGAAGTAATTACTGCATATATCTATATAAATATCTTTTAGTTTTGTTACGTTGTAGATTATAGCTAAATGGTAGGTATCTACTTGATACTGTGCTTTTGCTTCTGTCAGTACCAATATCCCGTTGTGGTTATCTATTGGCTGTGTGATTGACGTTGCTGTGGCGAATCGGAGCATTGCGATGCAGGCGATGGCGTTCCTGAAACATTTTCAGGGCGCCTTAGTAAGCGGAAGTGGGCTCTAATAGTTTTTGCGTTTACGTGTTTGCCTACTATTTCAGCTATTTGTTCTGGGTGAATACGTACTATTGTGTACGGGCCGAGGTATTTTGGTTCGAGTTTATTATTTCTCGCGGTTTTAGCTACCTGTTTGTACACTGTGTCTCCTACTTTAAATTGTGCAACTTCTTTGTTTTTGTTTGCTCTTTCTATTACCTGCTGTTTGTCGTTTGATAACTTTTCGCTTATTAGTTTCTGTGTATTTTCCATAATTTGTTTGTGCTTAAGCACGTATTCCTGGTAGAATTCTTTGGGACAGTGTAACTCTAGTGGGTTTCTACTATCTGTATGTCCATATAATAGCTCAAATGGCGTAAAACCGGTGGAGGAATGAATTGTATTATTGTAAGCTATGATTGCGTATTTCATTAGGTTTGTTGGTTCGTCTTTATCGGTTAATCTTTGGATTCTTATTATTTCTGCCAAGGTAGAGTGTAACCTTTCTATTGGTGAGTTAGAATTTGGGTTATACGGTGTGGTGAAGTGTATGTGAATGTTGTGCATTGCGCATATTTCTGTTATCACTTCGTTGTCAAACTTTGAGTCGGAATCGGTTGTAATTTTCTTAGGTACGCTCAATAATGCTTCGGCTATATGAATACTAGTTGAAGCTGTGAGTGGTAAAGCTTGTGCGTATTTTGAAAAGTTATCTATTAAGGTTAAAAACGTTGTTCCTCCACTGCTGTAGAGGTCCATGAACATATGTTCCATTGGTTTGTGTGGGGTATCGGTAAGAGATAATGGTAGTTTTAATGGATTGCGTTCGTATTTGCTCTTAAGACATTGATCGCATTTATTGATAAATTTTTGTATGGAAACTAACATATTTGGCCAATGGTAATTTCTATGAATGTGTTTATAGGTTTCCTGGATGCCTCTGTGGATGGTTTTACCCTCGTGATATTTTCTTATTAAATCTATCTGTTCTGAAGGGTTCTCTATTAGGGTGACTCTATTTAGGCATCTAATTAGTATTGGTCCTCGATTACCGAATACGTTTTTGAACACTTTACAAAATAATGGGTAGTATTTTTCGTGGTGAAAGTAGCAGTGGAAAACTCGATCTCTATCCCAGATCGTTCGAGATATGTTCTTTTAGGAATTGTGTTATTTGATCCTCGGTGTTATTAATAGGGATCCATATGTCTTTTATTATCGTTTTTCCTTTTGATTTATCGTCTACTCTATAGCTTTCTCCTGGTGTTTTTCTGATATGAAATGGTTTTTGCTGTCTGTCAATTGCGTCGTCTATCTCTGGTATTTTGTCTGTTATGGTTTCATTATTTTGTGATTGTTGAGGATTTACAATGTCCGGGGTGGTTGGTATACCTAAAAGTGTACGAATGTCTATGTTTGCTAGGTCCGGGTCAATGTTAGAAGTGCTAGGTTGTGGGTCGTTCGCGTTGTTTTCTAGAACGTTTTGATTATGGTGTAATATCTGAACTCTAGATAATGCATCGGCATTGGTGTTAGATTTACCTTTCTTATACTGTACGTCGTAATTGTACTCTGCTAGTCTTAATCGCCAACGTGCGAGTTTTGAGTTTGGGTCTTTGATAGTCATTATCCATGTTAGAGGGCGATGGTCTGTGTATATTGTGAACTTTTTTCCGTACAAATAAGGGCGAAAGTATTTGGTTGCCCATACTATACTAAGCAATTCTTTTTCTATGGTCGAATATCGCTGTTCTGTATCTGAAAGAGTTCGTGAGGCGTAGGCTATGGGTTTATCGGAGCCTATTTGACCCTGGGATAATACTGCGCCTATAGCTACGTCTGATGCGTCTGTTGTGAGAATAAACGGTTTATCAAAATCTGGGTATTGCAAAATAGGTGCGTTAATTAGTACTTCTTTACATTTTTCAACGGCTTCTATGTATTCGGGCGTAAGGTTTATTTTACTGCCTTTTTTTAAGCATTTTGTGAGGGGTTTAGTTAATTTGGCGAAGTCCTGTATGAATTTCCTGTAATATCCTACTAATCCCAAGAATGATTTAATTTCTTTCTGTGTCTTAGGTAAGGGAAATTTCTTAACAGCTGCAATTTTATCTTCGTTAGGCTGAAGGCCTTTGTCTGTGAGTGTGTGTCCTAGGAATTTCACCTGTTTTTGGAGGAATTCTGATTTATTCAACTGAATCTTAAGGTTATGCGTCCTGAAACGGTCGAATACTTGTTTACATTTGTCTATATGGTCCTGTAATGACGTAGAGTATATGATTACGTCATCAAGGTATGTTAAAACGTTATCTATGCCGCGTAGTACTACGTCCATTAATCTTTGGAATGTACTTGGTGCGTTTTTTAAGCCAAAGGGCATTCTAAGGAACTCATAATGTCCGCGGTCTATTGAGAAGGCTGTTTTTTCTATGTCTTTCGGGTGCATTTCCACTTGATGGTAGCCAGAGGCTAGATCTAGTGTTGTAAAGTATTGTGCTCGTCCTAATTTGTCTAGTATATCCTCTATGTTGGGTAGGGGGTACTTGTCTTCAATAGTTTTATCGTTGAGTTTTCTGTAATCAATTACTAACCTATACTTTTGTTCGCCTGAAGCATCGACTTTTTTGGGTACTATATGAACTGGGCAGGACCAAGGTGAGCTACTTTCGCGAATTATATTTTGGTCTAGGAGTTTATTAATTTGTTTTTTAATTTCCTCTTTTTGTTTAGGTGCCTGTCTGTAATTACGGACGTAAATAGGTTTATCGTCTGTTACTCGTAATTCGTGTTTGATGTCGTGAGTAAATGTTAAAGGTATTTCTTCGCAGTGAAATATGTCACGATAGTTATAGCATAGTTTTTTGATTTCCCTGTTTTCCTCAGGATTCATGTGATCTGTACGAAGTCTTTCTAAGTTTTCTATTTGAATTTTGTCGATGTCCTTCGCGGGGTTATGTGATTTATTACTGTTTTGTTTAATCGTTAATCTTTGTAGGTTTAAGTGGCAGCTATTTTTGAAAATTATTTCTTTATCTGATGTGTTAATTACGGTAGTTAGAGTGTTTCCGTTTTTTACTGAGATTAAAGCTGGTGGGAAGACCAATCCGGTTTTAGTTGTTACTCCTTCTGCAAAGTATTCGCCTTCTTTATAGTTACATAATAGGTTGATTACTTGTTCGCATTTAGGTTTTATTTTACTGTATGATTTTATGTCGTTCCTTATAGGTATATCCGCGTTTTCTGTGCGAAGTACCATGTTTTTTATGTCAATTTTACATTTGAGTGGTATTAATAAATCTAAGCCTAATAGTCGTGTAAAGTCTGGATCGAAATTAAAAATAAGGAATTTGTGTGTGATATCCCTGTTAAACAACCTTTTAGGGAATGTTATGTATGCAACTCGTTTATGCTTTGAGGTCCCATGAGCTGTCTTTATATAATGGGTTTCGTTTTTAATTTCAAAATTAATGTGCTTTCTATTTTCTAGTATGCTGGGGTTTATAAGTGATTGTGAGGCACCTGTGTCTAATAGAAATCTGCTGCCTAGCTCGCTTATGTATATATATGGTAAGCGATTCTGATTACGTGTATTATTTATAAAGGCTACATTGTCAAGTGGTTTTGAAGGTCTAGAAGAAAATTTTCATCGTCTATTTCGTCCGATACATTTCCATCGTTGTCTTGTTCGAATGACGATTGATTATCGTCATCGTTCTCCGGTTCACTTTGGAAGTGTATTTTCTTTTTATTTGCGTCCGCGTTCTCCGTAGATGGTTTATTTTTCGCGTATTGATCTTTTTTATTGAATGAATTGTTAAATGAATTTGATTTTTGTGATTTGTTCGCGGAAGGTTTATATTTTTCATTGGATTTAGTTTGCGCGGCACGTCTATTGCGTAGTTTTATTTCTTCTTGTTTTGCTACTGTTATAGCTTCCTCTAGATTTTCTACGTGCCTTAACCTAATTAAAACCGCTGTGATCGGGTTTAGCTTATCTAAAAATGTTTCGAGAGCCATTTGTTCGTAATAAACGCGTTTGGTAGGTTCTGCTGATATCAATGTACTCATTAAGAGTCTAATTTTATCACCAAATACCTCTAAAGAGCTCGAATCTTTAGTGACGTTCACTAGTTCCTGTACTAATTGGATTTCTGTTCTAAATTCTCCGAATTTCTTTTTGAACACTTCTTTAATTTCTGGCCACGTTTTTGAGCCAGGATTCTCCGAGAGGGCTTCGACAGCTTTACCTGACAACTTGTTTCTTACAAGACATGCAATGCAAGGGTCGTCTTTGTTGGCAATAAGTTCGAGAGCACTCTCCACACCTTCAATATAGTATCCAAGTGTTCTCTTGTTCCCGTCATAGCTGGGTAACAATTTTGAGAACGTTGAGTAGTCGGTTGTTACCGGCTTCTCTTCTAAAACAGGCTTTTCCTCAAAGTACCTTTTTTCGGTGGCCATTTTAATCCAAAACCGTCTAAAGGGACTATTAAGTGAAGAAGCAGCGACAAAAATATGGTATCAGATAAATTGGGTATCTAATACGATGCAACCTGGACACTAGATGCGCTAAAGTATTATACAAATAGTTGCAAAACTGTGTCGAGGAAAGTGAATAAGGAAATCTCGGGAGTAAATAGAGTTTACACTTACCCCATGAGCATTGCCGATGAGAGGCTTGTAGATGTTGGTGAGTCTGTTGTCTTCCAGCCGTTCCTGCTGCTAGCTCTGGACTGCACTGCGCCCACTGTAGGTTCTTTGCTCGAGCCGCGGAAACTTGGACTTCAAATATCTTCAAAGTTGCTGTGACCGACAGAACGCGAGATACCGACTGCGCCAGTTAGGTAGCGGGCGGAGGCCGAAGGCTTTTTAAAAAGCAAACAAGGTGTTTACCGCTTGAAGAGCAGATACAGACTGATCATTTTATTAAACAAGATCTTACAACTAACTTATCTTAACAAAGGGTCGTTTCATATGTTTAATGATTCACGTAGTAACCATAAGCATGTACTCTTATATATTTCCGGGAAGTTACTCCGGTGTTATCTAAATAGCCTAATTACAATGAGTAGTATTGTATGGTGTCGTAGTTACGGCGACATAACTTTTGTTGGAATTTTTTATAAGCGACGCTTTTTAGAAACAATTTATTTAGTGATTATTTTTCTTCCTATATTATATTGATTGCTTTGTACAGCTCAGACCAATGATTATGAAATAATTACCTACTAGTAGTAAAATGATACTACTTATTATTTTATTAATTTCATTTTGGTTTCAGAATCATACCAAGAGATCTCACAAATACCCAACGGTACGGAGGATTTATATCAAAATCAGCAAAAGCAAAACTTCATCTACAGTGCTCCCACGCGGAACACATTCAATGCATAGATAACCTTGCACTGTGTACCCTAAATTACCAAGCAAACTACCGAACTCTATTGTTCACATTTTGTGGGACAACGTGGCGAAATCTATTATATTTTAGAAACTACGAAACTCTATTCTCACTGGGATAGATACGAGTATGTCGGGTCAAGTCTTTATTATAGACGTGAGGCGAAACGAAAGGACACCTGCCGCAATCAGACGTCATATTGTGATACGACACGCAGTGTCCATAGTAGTAGTGTATATGTCAATATAGAAAAGTAACTTCATTCAAGTGTATCTTTTAAAACAGTGTTAACATCACCGTCAATCTTCAATACATCGTTTTCTTTTTCTTTAGACATTTTTTCTTTGACATTTTTTGTTTTAATTTTGATTGTATTTTCCTGTTTTTATTCAATTTATGTTTTTATTTAATTAATTATTATTTAATTTGAATTTTAATTATTCTCTTATTTATTTTATTCTTTAATCTAATTTTAATTTAATTTATTTTATAATTTAATTTATGTTATTCTCTAATTTAATTTTAATTTAAGTTATTGTAATAGAAATTTTATTTATATTGTTAAATTCTCAAATTATTAGTGTGCATGCAGTGCTTTTCTATAAGTAGTGAGACGCTTAGATTTACCTTCGTAATGTTGTCTTAATTGAAATATAACAGTGTACTCATTGATGAAGAGCCATAAATAAATAAATAAATACATCAGCCCATAGACGTACACTGCTGGACATAGGCCTTCTCAATAGTCTTAACATAGATCGATCTTAGCCGCCAGCATCCAATTATTTGCATGATTGCAACCGATGCATTTCACACACGTTTATTGTCACTGAAAATATACACATTCCGATGAAAGAAAATCCATGTCCAAGAGTTGTCCATTATTATCTCCAAAAAAATTTGTGCAGTTTACTAACCCGCACTTGGCCAGGGTGGAGCACTGCTGCTGAACTCATCTTATCACTTCTCTTTATGAGAACAAGCTCAGGCCCAGCAGTGGAACAATTTATACTTAGAGCGAATATTATTATTCCCTTAAGTATGTAGCTTAAATAAAGATAAATTCATTTTATAAATATTTTTCCAAAACTATTATGTACGAGTAGGTCACAATAATTATCTACTATACCAAAATAAATATGGCATATACCGGCACCAGAAACAAAAGCATAACAACAAAAAGATACCAAAACATTCATAATCCCTACCTATTTAATGTATTTCATCCAGCCCACTCTAATCCAGTCTACTGGGTGAAGGAAACGTCAAAGAATTAATTACCTCTCGAGGTCTAGGCTTTCAATATTTCACTTATCTATCCCGAGCTCATGTAACAAACATTGTACCTAGACACGAAGTTGGGAACTTGCCACATATTATATGTACAACGTGTTATATAATAAGGCAATCGGTAATACATTGTGCCCTTTTATATTACGTGTTACTGTTTCGTATTTAAAAAATCGTCTGTGATACTGGAATCACTGTGGAATTTGTTTATACAAATCCACAACATCGTCATAATTTTAGCTGAGAATAATTTCCAAAAAAATGCGTGTCGTAACCAAGTCATTGTTTTAGGATGCCTCAGACAGACACGTCGAACAAACACTTAAACACGAATAAAAAACATCCCGCTTCAATATGAAATCTGACACAACGTTTAATTTACATCAATAGCACAAAGTTCAAAAGGCTGTACACCGGTGACGTGAAAGAGCAGTGAATTAAAATCTCGCAAGCCAAGTCCACTACATGAAACAATCTAGTTTTTTTAAATTATATAGCATGAGGTATCATGTTAATCATGGCTGGACTTAGCTTTTGCGCATAATAATTAAGTTATTAATCATGCGCAAAAATTGTTTTGCCAAATTTTCTTCTTCTCGACTTCCGAACGACGCACATCTTTACTCAACCAGGCCATTTTTGAAAAATATGCTTTATGGCTCCAGTACACAATGGCGTATGCTGGCCCACTTTAGACGATCACCATTGTGTACAGTAGGTAATGGTATATAGTGGCAGACAATTTATTGTCAATCGTGGCGCGCAATCGGGATGTTGTCGATTTTTTGGGCACACTTCAAGGGAATCGTAGCGTAGCGTGGCCTGCGGTGTTCACACAATCGCCTATTATTTAGTTCATCACCGACCGCAGACCGGGATAGTGCATTTAATGTTAAAGTTATATGTGATATATAATATGTATGTAATGTATAATATTTGTATGCAGTATATAAATAAACTAGATGAGACTGCAGTTACTACCGCGTTATTTAAGGCTTTCTCTGCTCCCGTGCCTCATAGCGCGATGTTATATAGCCTTCCTCGGTAAATGGGCTATCCAACAATGAAAGAGTTGTTCAAATTGGACCAGTAGTTCTTGAGATTAGTTCTTTATATATTAGTATTAGATAGCCGCGGCCGTAATTACTTCAACGTCCATCGCAAGTATTTCGCCAGGCAGCAATGAGCCATGCGCCATTTTGTGAACACCAAGTGATAGTGGCCTACAGTGGAACATTGCGAAGCATGGCCCATCAGAGGCCATTGTGTACTGGGGTCTTTAGAAGAACATGAACTTTTTTCGCAAAATGATATTTCTCCAGCCGTCAACACGCCTCCCTGTTCAAAGAGAACTCAAATGCTTATTGTTCCAGAATAAACAAACCTTTTGTAGGTATATACCTATTTTTTGCAAGCCATAGCACTATTATTTTGCTATTATATATGAGTAGTAATATATTTGCAGAGATGAGAATGTTGCGATGGATGTGTGGAGTTACGAGAATGGATAAGATTAGGAATGAATACGTGAGAGGTAGTCTGAAAGTGGCGCCTATAGACGAGAAAGTGAAAGGAAGTCGTTTGGCTTGGTATGGACATATTATGCGAAGAGGTGATATGTATGTAGGTAAGCAAGTGATGAATATGAAAGTAGAGGGATGGAAAGGGAGAGGGAGGCCAAGGAATAGATGGATGGACTGTGTGAGGATGGATATGAAAGAGAAAGGGGTAAATGATCTGATGACGGGCGACAGAAAAGAATGGAAGCGAAGGACGTACTGCGCCGACCCCAAATAGATTGGGACCAGGGCAAGAAGATGAAGATGATGAGTAATATATTTGTATGTATTGTATTCGTAGCATATTTGTTATTTTTACATGTGTAACAGTCTATAAGCTTTCTTAAAATAAGATAAATACTTATTTATATTTACTTCCACAAGGGGACCTTAGAGTTGTCAACAAAAACAATAGGCACCAATTTGTAAACCGACCGTCAGAACAAAAACTTATCCAATCCAGGTAGGTACTAAAAAGACGGACATAATTCAGACCAAAAATATCCCAAAAAGTAAAAATATTAAAATGTTCGTAGTTAGAACACCGCAGGTAGAGTGCTGCTCTTGACAGATTACGGTGTCTCGTCGGTTGACATTAAGCTCTACAGAACTCATTGGCTCGCTTGGTGTTTAGAACCTTGGATAATTTAAATACGCAAAGGTACAGGGAAACAGACTTAAAGGGGCCTACACCAACATTTTAGTAAACAAAAGTTCAAAGATTTTTTGGTTGTTAATGTCGAGCTGTTGTCGTCATTGTCGTTGTTTCTGTAAAATCTAGAGAGTAATAATTCATTATTTTATTTAAAAAAAACCTGCTGGTCTCGCAAAGCAATAAAATCCTAATTTTCCATAACCATTTGAAAGATTAAAAAACCTACCTTATAAAAAGTGAATACTGTAGACATAAATAATATATGGCTCGAAAGTATCTTAAAATATAAAGTTTTACCATAATAACATGTATGTATCGGAATGGTCATCAATATGGACGTCAATTGACTACGAAACGGAAGTGCATAGTTGGCGCGCTTCGACAGAGTCTAGCGACCATCCATCACTTCTCTGGGAGACTGCGGGCGGGCAACAAGTACCTAGAAACTGTCACTCGTTTCGTGTTCAGTAATATAAAATAGTTATAGTCAGTTTTGTTAGATTTGATTTGGTGTGAACTTATAACGAACTGTGATGTGAAGTGTTGATACCGGCCAAGAATCAAGCAACACGCCGTCATATGTATATCTATAAAATAGAGAAAATGAAAGATATTTGGCTTCATTCGACAACAAAAAGCATTATTACATAGTCATTTGAAAGATCCTTGTAAATACATTATAGAATATTAAAAATATATATACATTTACCGCATAAATACGTCAAATACGTGATATTACTGGTGTGGATGTGGTAGCTAGTGGCTACACATAACAGAGAGTATCAAAGACTTTTGTTAACCAACTTCAAAAAAAGGAGGAGTTTCTCAATTCGTCGGATTTTTTTTTTATGTAGGTTCCCCGAATTCTCGAAGACGCCTGGATTTATTTCAAAAATTATTGTTTTGATTGAAAGGGTATATATACCTCTTAGTTGGTCCCATGATCATCAGGATCTGATCATAGAATACTGAAAAATCGAAGGAACTCTTCAAATTTTATAAGCACACTTGAAACGATTTGACGATAACAACCCAATGCCGTCAAGTTTGGGCTCGTTTGAGTCGTCTTTACATAGATTTTGATGCTGGATGTTTTCCATGGTCTGATGATAGAGTTGGAAGGTAACCAGATCTTTGTGATACAATAACCCAATCTCAAAGAGTTTAGCGTCGTTTGATTTGTCTTTACATGGACTTTGGTACTGGATGTTTTCCAGAGTCTGATGATGGAGCAGGAAGGTGGCCATGGGATCTTTGTAATACAAAGACGCAATCCCATTGAGTTTGGGCTCGTTTAATTCCTCTTTACATGGACTTTAGTGCTGAATATTTACCAAAATCTGATGATGGAGCGGGAAGGTAGCCATGGGATATTTGCAATACAATTAAGCAATCCCATCGAGTTTGGGCTCGTTTGAGTCGTCTTTACATAGACTTTGATGCTGGATGATTTCCATTCCTATTGATAGAACTGGAAGGTAACCCAATCTCATCGAGTTTAGGGTCGTTTGATTGGTCTTTACATGGACTTTAGTGCTGAATGTATACCAAACTCTGATGATAGAGCAGGAAGTTGGCTATGGGATCTTTGTAATACAATAACGCAATCACATCGTGTTTAGGCTCGTTTGTTTGGTCTTCGCAAACACTTTGATATTGGAGGATTTCCGGGATCTGATGATGAACTGAAACCAACGTGATTAGGCTAGTTAGTTGAAAACAAAAAAAAAACTTGAAATTACCAGAAAGGTACAGGTTTACATTTAAGTATTGAGGCACGTAAGGAAGGCCTCTCCATCATGTACCACGTACACCATCCTATGTCTTAAAACACATAATTTCTAGTAGGAAGTCTATAATCGTATGTGGCGATTTTAATGTCAATTTGTTAGAAACATCACCAATTTGTACTAGGTTAGTTAGCTTATTTAGGTCATTTAATTTAAATGTTTTGTTCTCTGAACCAACCAGAATAACCTCACATTCATCTACATGCTTAGATAATGTTTTTTGCAATTGTCTTTATTTGAGTAAGGCTGTTTTAACTGACTTGACATCGGATCACTGCGGGCAAAAGGTTGTAATTCCAACTAATACAACTCCCAAAGTACAAGAAATTACATGTAGGCCAATGACCTCTGCTCGCCTCAAACACTTTAGTAATGATGTTACTGCCAAGATTCCCAGTATTGACTTAACCGTTGATGATCCTGATGAATTATATAAATGCTTATTTAAAATTGTTAATGATGAGTACAATAAAATTTTTAAACTGAAGACGTTTGCAAGGAGCATTAAAGTAAATTTTTGTGACTGGGCAACAGTAGGTATATACAAAAGTAGAGCTAGGTTGTATGATCTATATGGTATGAAGAAATACAATTTTAATCCTGAATTTATTCAATATGTTAGAAATTATTCAAAGGTTTTTAAGAGGACATGTGCTTTAGCCAAATCCTTATATTTAAGCAATAAAATCAAAGAATCCAAGAACAAAATTAAAACTACTTGGAGCATTATTAACAATGAGACTGGTCGAGCTAAATTGGTAGATAACAATTATAAATTAAAATTTAATGGTGAAATTATTACTAAGAAAACTGATGTTGCTCAGACATTTAACAATTTCTTCATAAACATACCAGTGAACACAACCAGCTGTCTAGATTCATGTCCAAGCAAAGCAGAAATGTTGGTGAGGGGCAATGTGAATGAGTGTGATGTGCTTTTTAATTTTAAATATATTGACACCAATGACATACTGAAACTATTCAAGACGCTCAATAATAAAAAATCTGTTGACTTATGGGGCATTTCTGTTAAACTTGTGCGAAAAATTATTTCTAGCATAGCTCCATATTTAGCTGCAATATTCAACAGATGCGTAGATACAGGAGTATTTCCTGATCTAATGAAACACAGTAAAGTAATACCATTATTCAAAAAGGGATCAAAGAGTGACCCTAGTAATTTTCGGCAAATTTCTATCTTGCCTGCTATTAGTAAAATTTTTGAAAAGATTATTTTGCATCAACTAGAGAGCCACTTTCACACAAATAATTTATTTCACAGTGAACAGTATGGCTTTACTAAGGGTCGCTCCACCGTTGATGCCAGTGTAACTTTGTTAAAGCATATTTTTAATGCTTGGGAAAACTCGAAGAATGCCATTGGTGTTTTTTGTGACCTATCAAAGGCCTTTGACTGTGTGGAACATAATACACTTTTACTTAAATTGAAACTTTATGGTATTAGAGATACCGCACTCAATCTTGTTGCCAGCTACCTTAGTGATAGAATTCAGTATGTAGATGTTAATGGGAGTAGGGCTCTAGGTTTGCCAGTAGGAATGGGCGTTCCACAGGGCTCTATTCTCGGTCCATTTCTTTTTTTAATATACATTAATGATTTGCCGTTCTTTGTACAAAATGTATGTGATATTGTTTTGTTTGCCGACGATACGTCACTAATTTTTAAAGTTGATCGTAATTTAAGTAACTTTGATACCATCAATAACACTCTTGCGCAAGTATTAGATTGGTTTTCGACAAATAATTTGGTACTCAACTCAAGCAAAACCAAATGTGTTAAATTCTCTTTGCCTAGTGTCAAAAGTGTTCCTACTAATATAATTTTAAATAAGGCAACAATTCAACTAGTCGAATCAACCGTATTCTTAGGTGTAACTTTAGATTGTAAGCTTCAGTGGGGCGCCCAAATATCTTGTCTCGCAGTAAAACTTAGTTCTGCAGCGTTTGCAGTTAGAAAAGTTAAGGAATTCACAGATATAGATACTGCTAGACTAGTTTACTTTAGTTATTTTCACAGCGTAATGTATTACGGAATAATGGTATGGGGTACAGCTGCTGATATAAGGACTATTTTTATCATTCAAAAGAGGGCCATACGTGCAATTTATAAGTTAGGTGCTAGAGATTCTTTACGTGATAAATTTAAAGAAGTAGATATATTGACAGTTGCATCGCAATATATATATGCTAACTTAATGTACATTAAGAAAAACTTAATTCTATACCGTAAAAATAGTGATTTGCACAAAGTGAACACAAGGAATAAGCATAAACTGGTAGGAACTAACTACCGTCTACATAAAGTTCAGAACTCATTTGCGGTATACGATTTTTCAACAAATTGCCTCTTGAAATAATGAATTTACCCATGCACAAATACAAACGGACAATTAGGAACTTTCTTTTACAAAGGGGTTATTACACTATCAAGGAATTTTTAAATGATAAGACACAGTGGGGATAGGCTTAGGCTTGTTTAATTCACGATTATTTTATTTACATGTTAAGTGAAGGTGCCTCGTGAACACATGATTTTTGCAGGATTTGGATATTTTTATGATTTGTTGAATGTAGTTTAACATTATTTATCCCTGATCATATCATTGTTCACTTGTCACCTTCACAAAATTCTTTCTACATTTGCATTCCTTCACGCGTTCCACTAACTTATGTTAATAATAACGATCTGGAAAATGGAGGTAATTGGCGGTCATGGTCAGTATACCAATAGATTGTTTCTTACTGCTGGTTCGTATACCGTTGTCGTCATGCTCACTAAAATGTCATTTCTTGTGGTGGCGTCGTGTGTCGGGTCATCCCTGTCCCTCTAATATGGCGAGAGGGGTGATGCCTGGCACATGCGTCATACTCGTGAACGGGTGCTACTTGCGATGACTGGTCGATGACGGTCTTGCGGGCTGGTATTAGATTTTAATATTTAACTGCATCATTTCCATCATGGTTCTGATCACTTTCGCGGATTGCCTGCATTATTAGGTATATATAATGTAAGTGGATGCTCCTGTTTCACCATGTCTATTCTGAGGAGGCTAGCCAAAACTATTATGCTTGAGTATTATTATGTACAGTAAATATATACAAGTGATATAGAAGGTGTAACAGTTGCAGCACCTTACAAAATGTAAATTGTTTATTATGCAAAACCTGGCGATGAAAAAGAGTGACCGTGAGTTTTATTGCCCGTTCTTTCTCATGGTTCTACCTATTGCTTTGCGAACGTGGCAGTAAATGTAAATGTAGAAGCATACAGTAATAATGTTTTAAATTTGAGTATAAGTAATTATTTTATAAATGTATTATTTTGACGTTCATAAGCGTCGCATTGTGACCCAAATGAATAAAGGATTTTGAATTTGAATTTGAATTATGTACCTACTTACCTACTATTAATATGTTTTATTAGTATACCAGTAAAAAAATTAAATAAAAAAAAACCGACTTCAAAAAACACTAAGAAACTAAAAAACAAAAAATAATTGGTTATGGAGCAAAAATTTTTGGAGTCGGTGGCAAGCCCTTACGCAAAAAGTTACTAAATTACAAACTACCTATTCTATCAACAACGAAGTTATATAAAAATGAATAGAGGTTTTATAGTCAGATCAGAAAAACTTGGCTTGGCACCGACTCCAAAAATGTTTGCTCCATAACCAATTACTTTTATTATTTTTTGTTTTTTAGTTCCTTAGTGTTTTTTGAAGTCGGTTTTTTTTATTTAAAAATGTTTTTTATCATAATTCAACACCTGGAAGTTCTACTTCATGGAGAGTAAGGCTGTCTGACGCGTATATACACTTACTAGTAGGAACATTACGAGGTCCGGACCGGCATACTAATTTCGTCCGCACATTCATAATTAATTCTTTAAGTTTGACGACATATCTCTGGAGGTATACCGTACGGAGACTACTGCCTTCATTCAATAGACTTTAAAATCGTTATATATCTCGTTTGATTTTAAAATCATTTTAAATAGGTACGTTGGACAGTTGGATTATAGACGAATTCGATCGACAAATCAATAAAATATACTATATTTTGTTCGACTATGATCGTTGCTAAGTGGGCAAGCGTAAATTTTATCAAAATAATATTTCAAATATAGTTGATTGAATCAGGCGTTACTTGGCGGAACTCCATTGTAACCTAATGGAAGGAAAGAGGAACCCACCACGCACCCTCGAATTGACCACCCCAACTATTGCAATAGAAAAAGGTTGACAATATCGAACTCCTCTAAAAGGATAAGGGATATAGGAATGGTATGGGTTCCAGGAAGATACCTGACTTGCAGTATCCCGCTGTATGCGCCGACTATTCTTCGACACGTGTTTCGCCTCTGCACGAGGCATCCTCAGGAACGATGGGCAACGACTGAGCCATATTTCAAACATATTTTGACTGGCTCTGACACTGCGCCGAGTGTATAGGGTTGATATTATAAAGTAGGTATTATGAAAAGTCCCGGGTCGGGCAAAGTGTTATTGGGTTTTTCAGTTAGGAAATCCTCAGTAGCAGCACGGAGTTTGGTTAAGTGGCCGGTACGGCAACAGGTTCGCCCCCTATTACGTGGGACGTAAAAATTCATGGCGAAATGTATCAGGGCTCGATGTGATTCATAAATTGTTGGTTTGAGTCTTGGTGTTCATCGAGTCCTTTAGTTGTATGTTTGTAAATGCGCCTAGAGCGGAGGTTTTCTTCTATAACAAAAATGTGCGATTTGTACAAGTGGATAGGATTATATCGGGAAGCCAATCTAACCGTCTGATTACATATATTATGTATTTTTGAGTATTTGTTTTTCTTAAGTGTACCGTACTTACTTAATTAATCCAACAAACTGTAGTATTTAACCAAAATATGCATGCTTTTTTAGAAGAGGTATACACTTTGTGACGTAGGTACTAGGTCCTGTTTGTAAATCAAAATAAACGGGCTGAATCTGATTTTAGAGTTTGCTCAGATTACTTATTTCAGTATCTACTATTGAATATCATGTTTAATATCACAAATCATTCCATACAAGGTATTCTTCTGATATTACTCTTGCGAACTCGTAACTTAATTTAATGACCAGAGTAATTGATAGCCTCTATCAGAAAGCTTATTTTTTTCATAGATTTTAATGATATTGAGTGCCTCGTATAATGTTCCTACAAGAAAAACTACTTACACAGCTATAGAAACGTAAGCGACAAGATACGGTAACGAAGAGTGATGTCTTCAGTGGTTAAATAGGTTATTCAATCCAGAAACGTCAGGATTAACTATTCAGCCTATGAATTATTTTTACAGCCATTTTAACTAACTGCCTGAAGAGTAAAGAGACTATAAAAAGTATGCTTGACAAGATTACTCAGACATTGAAAGGATCTACAAAGTACTTTTACTACAATGCGTTATATTTTCGAAAACGTAAGACAACGTCAAGCAAAATAAAATTATTCCTACCAAAAAAAATATCCAAAGAACAGTAAGTTCTTTGGAATTTAAATCCCTACTCGGCATTTTCCGGTACATTTAATTCGGAAATTGCTTAACCTAGACTCCATCTGCTAGAGCCGAATAAATGACTGAGAAAACAACTGCTATTATTCAAAATTAATCAGTTTATAACGAAAGAGGTTTCACTTTATTTAATTTCCGTTCTATTAAGTTTCTCGTTACCTTAAAATGTTGGTTTAGGTACATCTTATTTACTTATGAGGGTATTTTTCATAACTAAATAAAATGTAAGCCAAACTTTTTAGTCACTCTGTTGTTGTAGCTGTACTGACGTAAACATACCTAATATGTGAATATTCTTTTCGCTTTTCATATGACTAGAAATAAAGTTGAAAAGCCATTCAATAACTGAAATTGTAAACTGTTTTCAAAAACATAAATCTGACGTATATTTTAGAAAAACTATTTATTATATATGTTAGGCGTGCCATATCTGGATTGGTTTTTATCAAATACAGGTTCGAAGTCATCGCTTCATTCGATTCTATCAAATTACTAGAAAAAATATAGCAAAAACGTATTGGCAATACACATGGCGCGCATGCAGTGAATTCGAGGAAAACTTTATTCGTATGAACAACACTATACTACATGTTTGTCGTATTCGACAAATTTGTTTCTTGCACAACTTTGCACAACAAGAGTACTTTGACAGGGGATTTCACTGCCTCTCTCATCTCTTTTAAACAATTTTAAGTTGTCAATCACACTGTCTCGATAAATAATTATTGTACAGTGTTTTACAAAGTGTTAATGTGAGAAAATATTATGTAACATTTTTATTTCACTGCAGAATTCGACAATTTAGGTCATATGTTCCTGCCATATATTCCTATTATTAGTATTATGAACGTGAAAGTAGTTTTATCTCTTACGCAATTACGACTGCTTGCTGGTGCATCGAAAATAAATCAATCTTGAGTGGCTTAGTATTATTTATATATTTGCGTGAAACTCTATCTATTACCGCATTTATCATGATCGCAGTGACATTGCCTCGCTTCAAGATAAGCTTGCTAACAATCTACGCGTGGCCAGCTCACAGTCACCGCACTAACGGCGAGTTGTAGCTAACTGTAAGCGCGGCAAGGCGTAGCGGTATATGTGAAGGCGCGAAGCTGTAAGTGCGTAGACGCCTGTAGTCGACGCTACTGTATAATCTATGCATGCACTTTTGTGTGCAAGTGTGTCATATTAGTCTTGTATCGAGTCATATTAGTTTAGGGCATGACACATAGAGGATGCTGTCTTAAAGTGACGTCATGTTAATGTAGAGTTGAATAAATAGATGGAGTTTATCTGACATCATTTTCTGAGTGGCGGTCTTAAGGTTTTCCGATGGCCAATATAAGCTGGAATTTTAAATTGTCATGTATACGCAAGATCAAGAAGTCTGGAAGAGAATTATATATATCAAGCGTGATACAGTGTTTCATTATTAGGGAAAGTCGGGCTAATCCCAGAAGAGGGATAGGTGATTCTCGGAGGACATTATACAGCTACCTTGCGCTATCTATTCGTTTATCAGATCATACTTATGACTGTGTCCGCGAAACATAAGCCACCAAATTTCTTTCGTATAATTTGGCTGCTCAGAAATAGAATACAAAACAACTTTCAAAATAGTAAACTAAATAATATATTATTGACAACAAAGTGCCCACAAGAAGTCGATAATTCACCAGCATAGGAAAATTAATCACCGTCAATTTGAAAAAAGTCATAGTGGCAAGAAGGTTAGTTATAAAAAGTTCAACCATCGCAGTGAGTCACTTAGAAAGACCAAGTGTAATAATACCGACACGACGGTGCCCATCAGCGTTATTTTAAATTTTTACCTTTCGCGTCGCGAAGTATTTAAAAATGTGAAATATTAAATCACTTCGTGTTTGCACATTGGAAAAGTTCTTGCAGAAATGTAACTGCTTGATAAAATGAATTTAATTTTTAAATGTTAGCTTTTATGATGGAGTAACCTGAGAAGATTGAGGTAGGTTATAATCAAAATGCTGTTTTAAGAAAAATCCTAGAATAAAATACTGTTTTATTCTTTCAGGATTTTTCTTAAAAACATGTAAAGTAGTTATGTGATCAGATTGATACCAATAACGAGTATTCCTATATAAAGAAATAATGAGCTATTATGAGTCTGGCAAAGCTGAAATAAAATCTGGATTATTTTACCTTTCAGGAAGTTATAATAGACGATAAATGAAAAGGCGGTTATTTTGATATATGTATATATTTTTTTGATTTGTATTGATTTCGAGTATATAAAAAAGGTAACTTTAGTAAGGTTAATCACATTAGATCTATACACATATTATGTCGTCTCGTCCCAATTATCATCTTCATCATATTACTATTTTGTCACGGTAGTGATCGAAAGCCGCTTGGAGTCGCCTTAAGGTTCTCTGGTCATCGTGTTATCTTGAGGGTTTGCTTGTTCTGAAATAACCGACAGAACTCTTCCAATTAGAATAGACTAGGCGGTAGTGAAAAGAAACAGCAGTAAAAAAAACAGTTTTAATAAAATCCTTCTCTTTGCCTCTTAATATTCCAGTACTTTATCTGAGTGACAGCCTACCACTACGTCAAACGTTTTACAAAGGAAACCTTCTGTAGTACACCTATACAGTATAAAAAATAAATTCTCCGCGAAGCGACGGTATGTCCAAGGTGAGTCCACGAAAGCCAGGATGCATTACTGCGATTGCGTTGCGATTGCCGAGCTACCAACACCTTATGTGTGTTTGTTTGTGTGTTCAAGCACACACACAAACAAACTCTTCAGGTTTATAATTATATTAGTAGAGATTACAACTTATCTAAATTTACAAACTTATCGCTGACAGTGTTATCGGTTTCTAGGTAAGATAGAACTACGCAGACTGAATTGCAAATAGAAAGTTGACTAAAGTTTAATCAATTATTTGAATAGTTTCTGAAACCGATGAAGGCTCATACTAAAATAGCATCAAATACCAGGAATCCGGTTTTCAATGGACGCAGACAGTGTGTTGATTTTGACTTACAAATGTTATATGACAGCTCAACGATGTATCTATAACTTAATTGGTGTTGGCAAGGGCTCTCGAACTCTCAGGGCTCGAAAACATTTCGTTACGTACATTTTATATGAACTTGTTTACACATGTCAGTGTCAATGCCCGGAAAAGCCGAGAGCCGTGTCCGTCTGCTTTTTCCAGTTAACACTTTTAAACTCAAGAGATATCAAAACATTTTCACTTCTCAATCACTATTCGTATTCCTCAGATATTTATTAGGTACTTTTTATAGATAATGCCCGCACTCGGAATAGATTCTGTGTCACGGAGGAATTTATAAAAAATACAGATATGTACATGATTTATACGGCAAGAATTAATTTTACACATTAGTAGGTACACCAAAATACCAATCACAAAACACTAAGTACAAAAAATCATGATCGATTAGGTCTTTGTTTTGCAAATGGACAACTAAACAATACTCTATCAACAGCAACTTATCATCTCTCAATACTTTAAAAACCATAAAATAATATACATTACTACGCCTTCAACTTACGCAATAATAATGCTTGTTTTATAGTCCATTGGTTTTCCATCCCTGTTCAACTGATATTATACTATCCATACATTTATTATTAATATCGAAACAGAATCAATCAAGTATTGTCCTTCGCAGTTTCGATATTCCCCAAAAATTGCTTTCATTTCCAATCTTCTGTAAAACCAAGCTTCCTTTGCTGAATCGGTAACAAACATCGACCTCCTACGCTCTAGGTATAAACATTATCCCGTACAAATTCTCTCTTCACACTATTTGCAGCTAATTTAGTATAGACCCGTTTGACGAACACCCGCCTGAAATTTCGATATCATTGAGTCGAAGAATAAGAACATTAATTACGTGTTCTCAACTCTATTGGAACGTTATAAATAGCTTCTGCATTGTAGGCATATCTTTTGTAATGAAACCAATAATCCGAATTAGGGAAATAGTAAATTAACGAATTAAGAAAGTTCTTTTGTAACTCATACAAAATTTTCGGCAAATATCGGCTACTTTGGTAACAAGGACTACTGAGGTCACAGATTTTCACGTTCCTAATCAAAGCTGTCCGTTTGTTCAACAACGTTTAATAAACCTACTTGTTGTTGATTCAATCATAAATAGAATAAAATCGAGAGAAACTGCCAACAAAGCACAGTTCTGATTTATATTTTTTTCTTTTTATTTTACTTTTTTATTTTATTTATAGACTCACGCCTGTATCACCGAAGGGGTAGGCTGGTTTATAACAGTGTACTAAAGTAAATACATTGTGCCAGTTAGGCAATTTAAATTGTTTTGAGCGTTACGTATAATTGGGAAGCAAGCTAGCAGTCTTCAAAACGATATATGTTGTAAAGTAGGTTTCTTCTGTTATACTGTCAAATTTTAAAGGCACACAAAATAACATCAGGGTATTTAATTATTTTAACAATAATATTATTTTATAGAACTTTACTTTTTATTAAATCTCTTATATTTGATCGGCCAGATTCAACTTATGGGTGTGTTGTTTAACGGCCATTTTCAATATTCGATCCATACAAGGATTTTGAGATTCGAGATTCGTGTTTGACATATTTTGTATGGAGCTTATGTCAAAAACGAATCTAAAATCTACAGACCTCAACCCACACCCACAATCTATAGTTCGAATATTGAATTCCGGAGTAAATCCTTGTTCTTCTCCAAACTGAAATCTAATAGAAAACGTAAGTTACGTTAAAATTTCCGATAGCTTGATAAAGCTTACCTACAAAAGTAATGTAGTGAATTAAAATCACTGTAAATAGCAAATTATCTGACAGTAGACAAATCAGCCCTAACACATAAGTGTAAATACTATATCGTGTGGAATCGAGATCCCCCATCACGCCCCGCTACATTTTTACAGAGCAAATAAAACTAACAAATCTCTTTACCCTTCGCAAATTGACCATAAATATTTACCCGGGCAATTGCATCTCAAAAATTATGGTCCAGCCACTGCTCTAAACGAATTTATTTGATACTTGGCCCTTCGCCAGCCCCCGTGGCTTTCAAATCTTCACTTGAATAAACTCGAATTGATATGGAGTAGGAGCGGTGTGATGGCGGCCGATGACCTCTCAAACTGGAACTGTATCTAGATTTTCTGTTAAAAATGGTGGCTTAGGCAGTGTCAATTTTTCCAGCCTGCGAATTGGTCACCAGAGCATTTTTATTTATTCTTGGTAGTTTTCTTGAAATTTCTATCGCTGTGGAAATCTATTCTCCTTTTAGAAGTCTGATGGTGATTTGTAGTCATACAATATAATATCAAATTAGACACTTTATTAATAAAGGCGTACATTTTGTACAAAGACAATTTAATCAAAGACTGTTAAAGAATTAGACATAAGATGCACCAAGTTGTACTATTTCTTACTTCAGACCATTATAGACTCATTGTCAGGCGTTAGGGTTATTGAGTGTCATAGGGTCCGAAGTTTTTTCAAAACCGATGAATTTTTGGTGAAGTATTTGCAGGTAATTCAACTGATTGTTATAAACGATGATCGTACTAACTGGACAACAGCTGCGGCATATGCATAACGGATTTTTAGACAAATCTTCAACTCCTACTTTACCCTATTAGGAGAGAAATGTTAAAAATATTTGCTTAGGGGATGCTTACAGCTTCATAAGAAGCCACTCTTTTCCTGCGATGATATATCAGTCAGCACACGTTCATTTCAATATTTAATTAGGTATTTCATTATTATCATCTATCTATGTTATACTGAGATTTGTGTCGGGGTAACACAAATCTCAACTGTTTAAGAAATATAACTGCAAAAGGTATTTACACATACAAACTACTTAGTACTATGACTTAGTAGTACCTACTCAAAATGTTATCCGGTATCAGTGACGTTTCGCTAGAGTGCCCAATATGGCGACTGCGATTTGTCTGTCAGAACCATTACAATTTAACAAAATACTCGACAATCCGAATTTTGCGGATATATTTTGTCGACTCGGAATCTTTATTTTTTAATGTTTTATTATTCAGGTAAGGTTTCAATCGAGTTTACCGTACCCTTTGACGAAATTATTAAATTGATATTTGACACTGCGATGGTAGCGCAGTCGGTCGGTTCTAATGTAAAACATTCTAAAATCAACAACAACTTACACATTAAAAATTAACTAAAAAAATATTTTCCAGTGGGCTAAATTGTGAATCTAAACCATTCTCAAGTTCCCTTGAACACACGTAAAAAATTTCATCAAAATCCGATCAGTCGTTTAGGAGGAGTTCAGTGACATACACACGCGCACAAGATATATCTAAAGATTTAGGAAGAGACGGAAATATCGACATCAAACACTAAACGCACCCGTCTGGCTATCATACAGAAGTAGACTATTGAAATTGTACGGAGTACAGTGAATTTTGTACGTTTGTACTAAAAGGCACGCGCGCACAGTCAGCATTTACGCACATAATGACTGACTGCAAGATTTCTTGTAACATTGTAAAATATTATTCTTCAGATTACAATAGGCCACCATTCGTGCCGCGTGCCTCACCCATTTATCATAGAGTTCGCGATTGCTTACCATAATTATCCTTCGCGTTCTCGCACCTTAGTTTTAACTTTCTTTTTATTACTGCTAGTGGCAGACGAGCGAACGGCCCATCTGATGGTAAACGGTAACCGCTGCTCATGGACTTCGCTAATGTCAGGGTATACACAGCAAAGCCGCTGGCTACCGTGAAAGTAATGCTCTCTTTAAACCTCGTTTGAAGAAGGACAAGTCATAGTGCTCGGGAAATACCGCAGCAGGTAGTTCATTCCAGAGCCTACACGTACGTGGTAGAAAAGATCGCTGGAAGCGCACTGTACTAGTTGAGGACGCTTCCAGGTAGTGCGGGTGAACTCTACTGCGTCGGCGAGTGGTACGTTGGTAGAAGGGTGACCCTGCTACCAAATTAAACAATTCTTCGGAACACTCCCCGTGAAAGAGTCGGTAAAATACGCAGAGAGAACCAAAGTCTCTCCGCTGCTCCAACGACTCAAGTCTAGCCGTGAGATCGGGATCATCGACGATTCGAACAGCTCGTCTCTGTAGGGAGTCAAGTGGATCAAGCTGATATTTTGGCGCTCCGGCCCAGAGATGTGAGCAGTACTCCACATGTGGCCGGACTTGCGCTTTATAAAGCATAAACCGTTGGCTTGGTGTGAAGTAACTATTAGTTTAGTTAACTAGTTAATATACTTTATTTAGTAAATTCAGTGTATTTCATTTTATAATTATTTTGTCAAGACACCTCGTACAGAAATTGTGTCAAAACATGGGACAGGTCTATGTTCTGCAGACAAACGTAGTGTTGGACGGCCTCCAGTTATGTGAAGTGACAATATACGCAAAGTGGCTGGCAGCGGCTGGACGTGAAAAGCCGAAAATCGGACTCAGAGGCATGCCATTGGGGAAGCCTATATGCAGATGATGATGTAGACGGCAAAATGCTGTTTCATTCTCATAATACAGCCTTTTGTGCGTGTAGCCGTACCCTCGTACGTCCTGAAACATAAAGCATTTACAACTTGCAAATGCTTTATGTAACTGATAAAAGATGAGCTTGAATGCAACAAGGATGATTCCTTGTTGCATTCAAGCACATCTTATCTATCATTTATTATTACATATGAAACCCGTCGAGCCCGGGCTCCGCTTGCTAACATTACCAGATTTGACAGATTATTATCTTTTTACAAAGTGACTGTCGTCTGATTTCCACAGCATTTGACATGAATATTGTTATTAGTAGATATCAGGTACAATAAAAAACGCAAATGAATTGAAATACATAATTATGTCCACACAATTACGAAACGAACCGCACAACTACGTTTAGTGTGCGCTCTTTGTTATTTTCTATTTGATGTAATCGTAAACGGTTTTGTGTTCCTACATAAAAAAATTACCACTTTAATTATTCGATATGATTTCTATGTACAATATTCACTAGGGTTTATAAAAAACGTCGATTATATTTTTCAAACTATCAGCAGAGAATTCAACTTCTCTCAGCTACTCAGACAAAACGTCCCAAGTATAGGTCTATCTCTCTCCTCCATACCTCTCTTTAGAGTTTGAGAACAATACAAAAACAAATCAAAGGTATAATTAAATGGCACTTCATCTCTATCGAACGAATCCATAACGTATCAGAATTAATGACCGTGCATCCTTTTTCAACCCAATTTGTTTAATTGGACGTCACATTCCAAACTAAATCCGCTTTACGGGACTGTCACGACCTACAGCGGCGGGCGGCAGCGGCGAGCGTTTTCGATGTACATAGCGCGCGTTACTCCGTTGCGGCCGCGCGCCGCGAGAATAAACGCGCCATGCTTATCGCCCCTGCCGCGTCGCTCGTCGCTTAGACCGATCTCGTGAACAGGCCCTTAGTCTATTAAAACGGGATTTAAAAATGAACCCTGAATAACGCGTCGAGAAAATACTGTTTTAAGGTCAACGGACGACGAACAGATAATTCTGAAAGACTGGAAAGTGCCTCTCTTGTTGGGATTTTAAACACGACCAACAAATATAATTAAAGATCTTAGAGTTTCGTGTAGGAATGTGAATCAAAATTGTAACGGTAGTAGATCAATAGTTAAGATGAGAGTATACTTGGCATGGTAGTCCAATAACTACCAGTTCTAAACTGATACGGAAAGCAAACGCGAATCATCACCCTAGCGTTATTAAGCTTATACCTTAAATTTTCACCTTATAGCTCGGGGTTGTCTTTATTCTTACTAGATTGACGGTTTCATTAGGGTCTAAGCAGTAGAACTAGTCTAACAGAGTCTAATTCTAGACTATGTAGCTCGCGGCTAAGCATGTGTCTTAACATCTATTTCTGGATGGAAGGGCTTTTCTTTATCCCTAACGTGCACGCTATGCTTAGTAAATTGTGTTGTGTAATTATATTGAAATAATAATAACTTATCAAGTACATAGATATAGTTAACACTTGGAATGGAATGTCTCATAGAAAGAATCATGACTAACTCCATCTTGAATGTGAACCTCGGCGTTAATGCTGTTAAATACAACACTTATCACAGTAATAATAATCTGTGTCATCTCACATATGTCTTCAGAAGTAATCAGATAGCTGATAAATACACACAATGACATATTTTTAATCACAGACTTATTGCAGATAAATTACTTCCAGACAGAACAAATAATGATGCTCACCACACAACGATTTATCTTGAGTTGAAATTGAAACCACTAGAGTAACGGGCCGGCCAATGTATACCGTACGTCTGTGAAGGGGTATTTGTAATGGACAATGGCAGAATTTGGTCTGGGTTTGTTGTGGCGATCTTAAACTTCATATGAACAAAACAAATAGTCATTTCTTTCTACGATTTTTAATATTTTCACTTTGTCTCGTTAAAGCCGGAGTATTTTATGCTGATAAAAAGCATTCCAATTGATTACGAATTTTTGCCATAGATAATGGTGTGACAGGAATAGACGTTTGACATTGATCCGTATCGATAATTAAATAAGTAATCGATACAATCGACCTTTATAGGGTTGGTTTAGTTTAAAATATAATAATTAAAATGCAGTTATTTAATCTTTAATCATCATTATATCAATAAGCTAATATTTTTGAAGCAAAACAACTTTTAAATCAAATAAAAACGTCACAGCATTGTTTTAATGTTATATCGATTTCACATAAAATCGATTAAAAATGTGCAGCTCTGCTTTTGTCTTTGGCTGTGACAGTTAGATGCTACAGAATACTTCTGCGTTTTGATGTCAATCTGACATTATGTCATTTGATAATTCAAACGTACCTACATCATTCATTCCTAACTAAAAATTAAAACACCGATTTCTTTTTTTCCCAGGTTTCCCGAGTGAAAATAGAATTATAGACTCTGCTATTTACGGCGATTTTTTTGATATATTATTTATTACTGTACGTTTCAATTTAAATTCAGACATTTTGATGTATGGAGATCTGCCATTGTCCTTTGTTAACTTAAGTATGTTATGCATAGATTGTAAAATCACATACTAGGGGTCTGCTACAAATCATCTCGTGACCACGGCTGCTGCAAACCATGCCGAAACGTAGAAGCAATGGCGAGGTCTTTCACCGTTATTGGGAAATAAACATTATTTTGTCAAATCTGGTTAGACCAGCAAACGAGCACTGTTATCCAATGTGACAAGTCATGGATGCAATCGGGATGGCGCTAGGACGATGCTGAATTACGCGATTGAGACCACTTACATACAGAGTTAGTTGCATTGCGTTGTATTTTGTACGAGAATAAATACTCACTTTCTTACCTTGAGGCGTATACCAATGTTTCTATGTACCTGATCTTTTCCTTTCTTCACGTGGGTCGTGAACGCTCAATGTAAGTTGGCACGTAACTTAATTTGCGTGGATCACACTGTGCACTTTATCTCCGGTTCTGCTGAAGGGAAATTAACCGTGGCTTAGATTTTATGTCCCACCGCAAGCTAGCAAACTTTTAAATAAAATCCGTTACTAGTGTAGCATGGCGTTCGCATAAAAAGACAGAAAGTGAAGGAGCTAAGTTTGGAAATTTATATTTCAAGTATATCGTAGCATAAGAGAACTTTTACGCGGGTAAATACTTAAATATCTGACGAAAATGTAGCAGGTAAACATACGTTCGAATCAAAATCATGTTTTCAAAAGAATGCGATAATTCAGTTTAATAACGATTTAAATGATATATGAATAATGAGTAAAAATGTCAAGTACTTTTAAAGACTTTATAATCATTATCATCACCCTTGTTTATATTGTATTGTCCACCACGAGGGCCTAGTGTTGATTGGTAGATTTCACATGTCTTTCGAGAACGTCATCTAATTTCGAAAAGTCCTTGGTGCACGCCGTGGTTTCGAACCCGAGACCTATGCGTAGAAATCCGTAGGTGTCTCCATTACGTTATCGTTTGTAGCTTTATGTGTCGGATAAAAGTGATATTTTTCATTTCGTTTGAAGCATTAATAAAAATCTATATAAACTATAATCAAATGTAACCCAATACAAAGTCTCAATTATAAAATATATAGCAACATTGTAGCTATTTCAGAAACGAGTCGTGATCAATAAACAATTATGAGTTGTGTTGATAGATTAGAAGTGGAGTTTGTTTGTTTGGGATTGCCATAAGTACGGCTTATCATTGATGATATTTGCCTTGTCGACGGAGCTGTAGGACGTTTCTAAACGAAACCGGAGCATACAGAGTTTGTTTACCGCCATTACGGAAACATAAATGTTGCTTCGGCACGATTTATGTTCATTCAACGCGACACATCGCAAAGATCTCATACATTTCTCTTCTCATTACATGGACTTAGCATACCCTAGAAAGCTGACTAATAAATAAAACCAAATTTGTGAAAGAGACACCCTTACAAGTTGGTGTTATTATCTTAAAAATTATGAAGAAAAGAGACAGCATATAATAACTAATACCTTTGTCTTTTTCTACAGAATGGTCAACTTTGTAGTGGTATATCTTTTATGTCTACTCTGTGTCACCATAGCAAATCCTTTCGCCGTCTGGAATCTGGGCCAGGCCACAAATGCCATGAAATTAATTAATTCTATTTTGAAATCCTGCTCAAGGTTACTTAGTCCGCATGTTTACCCAAATTAATTCAGTTCCGCGTACAGTTTTCTCACTAATTAGTTTACAATCAGCTTGTTTAAACTGTTTGGTGGAGGGTAAACGTGTAATTTAGTATACTTTTGCCTAAGTAGGTATAGATATATATATAGGAAATCGGGTTACGCTGCAATGGATTAAAGGCCACAGCAACTCCGCAGGCAATGACGCCGCAGACCAACTGGCACGGCAAGGATCGGACACAATGATAATGGGACCCAAGCCGATTGTACCGATACCGGCAAGCCAACTCAAAACATGGCTACGCGAGAGAACCGCACAAGAACACAAAAAACAGTGCGCAGACATAAAAGAATGCAGTCAAACAAAAGTTGCTATCCCCTGCTTGAACAAGCGGCTCTCGCCCAAGCTGCTGTATTCAAAGAGAAAAACACTCAAGCATCTGACAGGCATAATAACCGGCCACTGTCCACTCAACAAGCACCTATTCAACATAGGCGTTACGGACAGCCCACTGTGCAGGGGCTGCATGGAAACTGAAGAAACACCCGCTCATGTCATTCTGCACTGCACAAGTGTGAGCGATCAACGGGCAAACCTGCTGAACAACCCCAGAACCATGTGTGTGGCTTTGAACGATACCAGCCAACTAATGGCTTTCTGGAAGGAGCTAAGGTGGTATGAGTAGTCGGCGTCAATCAAGACGCCACTTACGCACAATGGCCCAAATAAGTGGCTAAGTGCGGAAAACCCACGACCAACTAACTAAGTAGGTACAGATAATAAATAATTTACTGTTGTGTATCCCTTGAGTCGCAAGGACGTATAACTCGTGTCGTATTATATAGGAATTTAAACTTTCGTGGTCACTATCATAACTTTTTACTGTTCCTACGGGATATATACCACGTACCTTTGTTTTGAGTAACCGATATTTCGGTTACTCAAAACAAATGTACGTGGTATATATCCTGTAGGAACAGTAAAAAGTCGTGTCGTATTTTTTTCAACTCTTGGCTTCTTTGTAGATCTCCTAGCACAGAAGTTGCATTTTTACTTCGGTTAGGTTACGGAAGGTTAGGTTACTGTATCAAGCACTAGGTTTTCCTTAAGGTAATTTTATTGATAAGTAATGGTCCCCAACCTACGTAGAGCCTTAAACATAGCCTATAATTCTGGCATGTGTTGTTGGTTCACCTGAAAATAAGATGCATCCTTGGGGCTAGGTGATTGGTGTATCACCAATGTATGGCTAGGTAGATACGTACACCTTAGACACCGGTAAAGATGCGGGGATATTGCTCTATTACATATATGAGCCACTAAGAACTTTATTTAGTATTATTACACATACATTATACTATTGAGGAAACTGTTCTTTTGTCACCTACTGAACCGTCACTACGAGTGCCAGAAAACGTAAAGCCAGCAAAAACTATTTCAGTTGTCCCAATATAAACACAATACTGTTGAATTTCAGGCTACCGGCATTCAGATGTTCCATTCGCCCCGATGGAAGGAATGGCCAGATGACAATAGTCCCATAGTCCTATTCAATTGGTTGACAATAACTCCGAAATCAATTCAATGTAACGCCAAAGAGAGGTTTTTATCCATTGAACAAATGCACGAGTAAAGGGGCCAATTTGGTGCTGCCACAAAAGCGGACTTTGGTATAACGTTTTTTTGTGTGTAATGATCACTTTGCGCGTTACAGTAGTTTGGTATGTTGCAAGTACCTACTTATGACAATAACTTCATCATACCATAAATATTTCTTACCTAAGGAATAACATAAAATTTCACTAATAGTATGTTAAGTATCTAAGTCATGGAATATTGATATCACTTTGGGTTGCGGTGTTCAGACGGCAGTCGCTTTGTGAAAGCTTATTTTTTGTAAAATGTTGCGATGGTTATTTATAGTGTGTCTAGTGTTGCGATTCATACTCATACACAATCCGCGATTCTCCCATATTGTTGAATAGTAACACTCTCCGAATTCTGCTTTCGTTTTTTTAGGGTTCCATACCTAAAAGGTAAAAAACGGAACCCTATTACTAAGCCTCCACTGTCTGTCTGTCTGTCTGTCTGTCCGTCTGTCCGTCTGTCCGTCTGTCTGTCTGTCACCAGGCTGTATCTCCTAAACCATGATAGCTAGAAAGCTGAAATTTTCACAAATTATGTATTTCGGTTGCCGCTATAACAACAAATACTCAAAATAAAAAAATTAAAATATTAAGGGGGGGTCCCATACAAAAAACGTGTTTTTTCGTATTTTTTGCTCAAAATTACTAACTGTAACAGTTAGACGCTTTAAATTTTCACAGAATATGTAGTTGTATATTACCTTTCAAAATAAATAATTAAATTTAAAAAAAGTAAATAATAAAGGGGGGCTCCCATACAACAAACGTAATTTTTAAGCAATTTGTGACTCGATCTTAATAAACAGGTAGAAACTTAAAAAGTATTTAAGTATACATACAACGAACGTGATTTTGTTTTATAGATGATGGTACTCTTTGTGCGCGAGTCCGACTCGCACTTGCCCAATTTTCTCCTCTGTCATCGTAATTTTACCACCTCCAATATATTTATGTGAGTGACAAAAGGTATCTACTTCCATTTCCCAGTAAAGTGCATATACGCAATGGTAACTGTTCCGTATCACATGCTGTCTTCTCTCTCTAGCGTGAGTTCAAATACAATTTAATTTGTCCTGGGAACCGAACCCACAACGCCAGTTAAAGCTGGCCACTAAGTATTAGACCCTGTTGGTCTAGGAAAGAATTTAAGTTTTCCTATTATAAGTCAACGTTATTACAGCATGACAAAGTTGCGGCGCTCCAGCTTCCCTACAAGTTATATAAAGAGTAACGTAAAACTTTGCACAGCCGGTCCCAGGTAATTACCCGGTGAGTTGTATTTAACATGTTATATACTTTTAATTAGGTATATTCGAAACGCAAACAGCAACACGGCTCTTGCATTGATCAGAACATCTCGTTTAATGACCAACCGGTTCTAATATTTGCTCTTTCCGTGGATTTGAAAGATACCAGAGATAAAGATAGATTTGTATTTGGTGTGGATCAGCTTTTGCCAAATATGGATCTTTAGTATCCACAACCAAAGATACATTAAATTAATAATAAGAACCGGCCGTTAGAGACTAATAAAAATTTTGGATCATTCTCACTAGTTCTATCGTTATTAGTTGACACAGCGACCGAAGTCTGTTTTTGATCTCTTTGTTTATGTTAAATCCTCATACAATAATGTCCGATTTAAAAAGCACTTTTAGGTTTACATGTATGGAAGTTGCGCATAAAACAAAGGAGAATGGGCATTTTGGCATTCGCTCCAATAGCAATCATTGTAGTGTCATTGGATAGGTCTTTTAATCAGGAAAAATATTTACTATAACGACTTGTCCCAAATCCTTGTCCGAAAACCACGGGAAGCCTCCAAAGTTTCAGTTTAAGTTGATATTATAACTGCAAATACGATAATATTACATACCTTCCATGGTTGAAAATACGAAAAATAATCAGGGAGAAAATAGATTCCCCGAATCTACTTTATGATTATTGTGACGTCGTGCCCCTCCGTCTGAACTGTGACGTCGAACGAAGGTGGGAGCGAGCGCCTCTGCCCGCGCCCCACGTTGGGCGCCAATGTCTCATGAGTGATTGGTTTGTAGGTGGTGAGCCAGACTCAATCACTCGCCGATCAAAAAAAGGAAGAAAATCAGGTTTTACTTACAAATGAAAACACTTTTAGAATAGTACACTTCACGATATAATTGCCTATTTATTTAGGTAGATACAATGCAGCTACTTTAAAACTAAGATTTACTAATTGAGAACATGAGTAAATTCAGGGCGTGGTCCGACAAGTATAGCTGGTGTTCACTGGTGTTCCGAAGGCCAGGGTCTTGATAGGAAGAAGACTTAACTGGCCGTGAGCTGGAGCAAAAGGGCAGATTGAGCAGCGTCGCACGCTTATATATGGCGTGCGGGGCGCGGGCAGAGGCGCTCGCTCCCACCTTCGTTCGACGTCACAGTTCAGACGGTGGGGCACGACGTCACATTATGTAGAAAGAAAACGTTTGAATAGCCGAAGAGCGGATTTTCAAATAATAGAAAGTCAGGAAACACAGAACTTCCCACTAGGGACAACTAGGGTGATGCAGAGATAGTTAAGGCAGGTATTAGGTGGAAGTACTTTATAATTGAATTTAGGTATAACTAGATACTTTAATAAATAATATACGTAACACACGAATACAATACACTAACACACGAATACAATACACATATACATTTAATACTTAATATAATATACTATACATAATATAATATATATTATAAAATATCTTAATATATATAATATATTTCTTGTGTGCGTGTGTATGTAATTGAACTCCTCCTAAACGACTGGACCGATCTTGATGAAATTTTTTGTATGTGTTCAAGGGAACTTGAGAATGGTTTAGATTCACAATTTAGTCCACTGGAAAATGTTTATTGTACTTAATTTTTTATTTGTAAGTAGTTGTGGATGTTGGAATGTTTCACATTAGAACCGACGGACTGCGCTGCTATCGCAGTGTCAAATCTTATAATAATTATTTCGTCAAGGAGTGCATCGAAACCTTACCTGAACAATAAAACATTAAAAAATAAAGATTTCGAGTCGACAACATATATCCGCAAAATTCTGATTGTCGAGTATTTTGTTAAATTCTAATGGTTCTGATAGACAAATCTAAAAATCACAGTCGCCATATTGGCCAATCTAGCAAAACGTCACAGATACCGGTTATCACAGTCTTTACTAAATAGTTTGTATGTGTAAATACTTCTTGCAGTTATATTTCTTAAACAGTTCAAACGACAACTATGGAAGTATCCGCCCAATAAAGGAGATTTGCATCAAATATAAAAAAAATATTAAAATATATTTACTAATATAATAAAGCGGAAGAGTTTGTTTGTTTGTTTTTTTATTTGTTTGTTTGTTTGAACGTGCTAATCTCAGAAACTACCGGTCGGATCTGAAAAATTCTTTATCGATAGCCCAGTTATTCCGGAAGGCTATAGGCTATATAACATAAGGCTTCGACCCTTTGGGGCCGGGCAAAAGGCTAAAAGATAATGTCGGCTAATCTCAGGAACTAGCAGTCGGATTTTAAAAATTGTTATTGCCTATGATAGCCCAATTATTCCGAAAGGCTATAGGCTATATAAAATTACGCCACAGCTTTTAGGGACCAGACAAAAATAATAAAATCGTCAAACGAGAAGGGGAAGGGTTGGGTCAAAGGCAAAAAAAGGATAAAAGCATAGGATACAATCTATATGGGTATCGTTTTCGAGATTTTCGGGACGCTGATTAATAATATGAAATTTATTTAGTGATCCAAGATGGCGGACGGGAAATCAAAGATGGCGGATGAGAAAATTTAAAAAATCAATATGGATATCGCCTTTGATATTTTAAGGGCTGGGGAATGGAAATAAAACATATATTTCGTGATCAAAGATGGCGGATGGGAAATCAAAGATGGCGGATGAGAAAATTTAAAAAATCACTATTGGTATCGTCTGCGATGTTAAAAGGGATGGGGAATCCAAATACAACATCTATGTCGTGATCAAAGATGGCGGATAGGAAATCAAAGATGGCGAATGAGAAAATAAAAAAAAATCAATATTGGTATCGTCTGCGATGTTAAAAGGGATGGGGAATCCAAATACAACATCTGTTTCGTGATTCAAGATGATGGATGGGAAATCAAAGATGGCGGATGGGAAAAATTTAAAAAATCAATATGGGTATCGTCTATGATGATTTAAGGGATGGAGAAACCAAATACAACATCTATTTCGTGATCAAAGATGGCGGATAGGAAATCAAAGATGGCGGACGGCGTTTTTTTTAAAGTCGATATGGGTATCCGATATTTTAAGGAATGGGGAATACAAAAACACCATCTATTTCGTGATCAAAGATGGCGGATGGGATTTTTTTTTAAATCAATATGGGTATCGTCTCCGGTGTTTAAAGGGATGGGGAATCCAAATACAACATCTATTTCGTGATCAAAGATGGCGGATAGGAAATCAAAGATGGCTGATGGGATTTTTTTAAAGTCGATATGGGTACCTATCGTCTCCGATATTTTAAGGTATGGGGAATTCAAAATTATATATAAAATCTATGTTTGTTTGTTCAGCATTTATAGACTCTGAAATGTTAAGAGATTAAGCGCTAAGTCAATGGTAACTTTGGAAAAGGGGCTTGAAAAAAAGGGAATTAAATAAAAACTCTTAAAAAATCGAAATGGAGTTCGCTGGGTCAGCTAGTATATTTATATATAAACATATATATTCAATAAAATATTCTATATACATACATAATCCTGTGATGATTACGATGATCCAGCCAATAACCCACGTTGAATCCATTGACGAGCCTTGTTTTTAAATGTCCAGCGACTGTCTGCCGTCCTGAATTCCAGAGGGAGCGCGTTCCATAAGTGTATAGCTTAAACGTAGAAGGAAGAATGTACAAGGCCATAGTTATGTTGAGGACATAGAAGTAAAAGGTTATGGGAATGTTGTTATGTATTGGTAAAAAACAATGTTAATGAAGCGAAACCAACATCCATAACATTTTATGGAATTATTACTGCACTTGTTTGAGCGGTGCATAGGTTTCCCACCAAGAACTTAGGGTCCCAAGCCAACCTCACCTGCAAGTGGTTCACCTGCCGATCAACGGACGAGGCTCTGGCAAACAAAATATGCCGATAAGCGGCAATTGGCTCGCCACCTATTACGTGGGATCAACACACTGGCGAAAAGTGGGCGTTTAATATGCCTCTGCCTACCCCTTCGGGGAAACAGGCGTAAGTCTATGTATGTATGTATGTATTGTTAGTCGGACGTCGCACGTTCGGCACTTGTGCCCATATAGTTTCAATAGTGTGGTATCTAGGATATGCCAGACATGAAGGCTTCACTGCTCCTACAGCGTTTCTCAACGATGTCACTATTGATAATAATATTTAAAAAAAATAAATAACATTACTTCCTTCTTTCTATTTTTTTATTTTTTACTCCTGAACGTGATATTCATTTTAGTACCTACTGATCAACACACACATGATTCTATACAACAAAACGATATAATATAACCATTATCTTAACAAAAACAAAAAAAACTAAAATAAATATTAAATACTCAACACAAAATAACTCCGTTCCGACAGCAAATGGAGACAAGTGAATTAGTTATCATTAACTACTTTTAAACTACCACGATTTGTACACATATTAAAAATTATGTAACGGGTCTGAATCGTGTTAATAAACGAAAAGAAAGATGAAATACCTTTCTATTTGTCCCGACGTTTCGGCATGGGTTACACCAGCCATGGTCACGGGATGACTGATGTTCGTCAGCGCTGCCTCCGAGAAGTGCGGGTTTTGGAACCTACCCTCACTTGGTCTTCACAAATATTAACTTTTATATGTTCGGTACTGTCGGTACTTCGACACACAACACTAATGGTATCTTCACACTGGCGCGTAATATCACCTCGTCGGTGTCTATATTTGCTGATGACAGGATTCCAAGATGTAGATAAACGGTAACCATCCTCCCGGTTGAAATTTGCGTGCTTTTTGATTTCAACCGCTTCCCGTGCTATTCTTGAAAAATAGTGACGGTCTGTGGAGAGAACCTGGGGCCGATGTAGCTCAATCCAGTGATTGGATCCTGACTCCAACAAATGCTCAGCTATGGACGACTTGGTGGTTTGTCGGTTTTTGACGGCCGTGATGTGTTCCTTAACTCGTTCGGCGATGGTCCTTTTTGTTTGCCCGATGTAGGAACTACCACAGCTGCAATCCACCTTGTACACGCCTGGAGTTTGAAAAGGGATGACATCCTTTGGAGTACGCAGGTAATTTGCTACTTTGGAGTACGGACTATATACAGTCTTAATGGAGTATTTTTGTAGTACTGTTCCAACTTTATCCGTTACTCCTTTTATGTAGGGCATGAACGCTGGCGCTCTGTTCACTTCAGTCAGTCGCGACCTTTTCCTTGAACCTCGCATACTCAAGCAAAACGGTTACAAACATAATATTAACACGATTCAGACCCGTTACATAATTTTTAATATTAGTTATCATTAATTCTTGTAAAAAAAACCTTTCCAATGATATATATTTTTTATCTGATATTTTACTGTATTGTGTATTTTTTTTTCTTTGTTTAATTATTACTTCCTTACACTGAATGTTGCACATGTATAATTGTATTTTAAATTGTAAAAACTGGCAGGTGGGCTTTATTGAGTAGTGTCGATTAGTAGTACTGATTTATTTGACTTAGATAAAGTATTTATATATAATCCATATTTATTTATATTATATTATTTTATATATATAATTTATTAATTAGTGCATGGATAGTGACAGTGACGATTTTTATTCTGCTAGTAGCGATCAAGACAGTTACATAAGTGTTCCTTCTTTGGTAGAAAACTTGCAATCTTTGTTCTCTGGTGTTTCGAGAGACTTTAATTGTGTCCATATTAATGCACAGAGTATTCCCGCCCATTTCTCTGTTATGCTGGCTAGTTTTGACTGTAAGTATATCCATGCGTTCTAGTCTCTGAATCATGGCTTAAGCCATGCATTCCTTCGGCTTCGTATACTCTGCCTGGCTTCCAGCTCATTAGGAATGACCGGACTTGGAGTGGTGGCGGTGGTGTTGCCATTTATCTCCGTTCACATATTGCTTATTCAGTATTAAACATGTCCCCACAACTGCCCCCACCCAATGCCGGTGAGCATCTCTTCCTGGAAGTTGAGCTGCACCATACAAAAATTCTCCTTGGTGTTTACTATTGTCCATCTTTGCGTGTTGATTTCTTTTCATCCTTCGAGAATCTTGTACTTCATCTATCATCCTCTTACAGTCAAACCAAAATCATGGGTGACTTTAACACCTGTCTTCTTAAAAACGATTCACGTTCCTCTTCTCTCTCTTCTATAGCTGTCTCCACTAATCTGCATATACTTCCCCTGAATGCCACTCATCACTTTCCAAATTCTACACCTTCACTTTTAGACCTCATATTTGTCTCATCGCTTGGCCATGTTGCTAAACATGGCCAATGTAGTGCAGATGCATTTTCCTACCACGATCTCATTTATCTGTCCTATAAAATTCGTCCCCCCAAGGCAAAGTCTAGAACTCTCTTGCTTCGCAATTTTAGTGGTATGGATATTGATAGTCTCATTGATGATGCTAAGGCAATTGACTGGAAACCACTACTGGATGCTGAAACTGTAGACCACAAAATCGAGTTATTTGAGAAAAATATTATCGACCTCTACGATGCTCATGCACCTGTTCGTGCTATTAAATTAAAGCATGCGCCTTCACCCTGGCTTACTGAGGAAATAAGAGTACTGATTCAGAAAAAAACAGCTGCTAAGTCTAAGTTAAAATCAAAACCTACTGAGGTAAATAAATTAAAATACATTATTCTCAGAAATCACTGCAACAGGGTGTGTAGGGATGCACAACGCCAGCATATCCATAGCTCTGTAGAAAATGGAGATCCAGCGAAAGTATGGAAATTTCTCAAATCTTTAGGGGTTGGAAGGCAAAGTCAGAATATTAATCCTTACAACTTTGATATTAATTTGCTTAACCAGCACTTCTCTGCTTCGTCCAATTTTGAAAGGACAATCAAATTAAGTACAATTAATTATCTTTCATTGCTTTCAACTCCTGATTATACTACTTTTGTCTTTAGTCAGTTTACTGCATGTGATGTTAAGAAGAGCGTTTTATCCATTAGCTCTAACGCTGTTGATTCTGATGGTATCACCCGTAATATGATCCTCCCCATCCTTGATATTATCCTGCCTATTATCACGCACATATTCAACTTCTCAATAACTAGTGGCGTGTTTCCTACAGCTTGGAAGTATGCTCATGTGGTTCCTCTACCTGAAAAATCCAATCCTGTATCCTTCTCAGAATTCCGGCCCATATCCATACTACCCTTCCTTTCCAAAGTCCTTGAACGTCTTATCCATAATCAACTCAACTCATTCCTTATTAAAAACAACATCCTCAATCCTTTTCAATCAGGTTTCCGTTCAGGTCATAGTACCACGACTGCACTTGTCAATATTACGGATGATATCAGGTCAGGCATGGAGGATGGCAAGCTCACAATTCTCTGTTTGTTGGATTTCAGCAATGCTTTCAACACCGTTGACTTCGATGTTCTCCTTGCCATTCTAAGCTCTCTTAGCATATCTCCATCAGTGATTGACTGGTTTCGTAGTTACCTGTTTGGCCGCCGGCAGCGTGTCCATCTGGATGAAACTTATTCGTCCTGGTGTGACAATACTGCGGGTGTACCTCAGGGCGGCGTTCTTTCTCCTCTGCTCTTCTCAATCTTTATCAATTCAATATCTAATTCTATTTCTAGTTCCTACCACCTCTATGCAGATGATTTGCATATCTACACTCAAGCGAAGCTTGAAAATTTGTTGTTAGGCGTCGCCAGTATTAATAAGGGTCTAGTTGCTATATCTGAATGGACTGAAACGTATGGTCTTAAGGTTAATCCCCTTAAAACACAGGCTATAATTATCGGCAGCTCTAGACTTATTTCTAGGATTAACTGGTCTATGCTTCCCCAGGTGTCTTTTGCAGGTGCTTCTATAACTTTCAGTAAAGATGTTAAAAATCTGGGGATATACATAGACACAACATTTTCTTGGACCATCCAGCTACAATACATCAGTCGACGTCTTTTTGCTGCCGTGGCATCATTGAGACGACTGCGTAATTTCCTTCCGACTGCCACTAAAATTGCACTTGTGCAATCTATTCTTCTTCCCATTCTTGACTATGCCGATGCCAGCTATCTCGATCTCAACAATGATCAGCTTGATAAACTTGAGCGACTCCAAAATTTATGTATAAGATTCATATACGGGTTACGCAAATATGATCATATCTCCGAATTTCGCATGAAGCTCAAGTGGCTGCCTATGCGCCTTCGACGGAATACTCACATTCTCGGTCTTCTCTATAATATTCTATACAATCCTTCATTTCCCTTATATCTCAAAACACGCTTTGAATACCTTCACGACACACATACGAAGTGCTTAAGATCATCGGAGAATCTTAGATTGAAAGTTCCTTCACACACTACGGTTTTCTACGACAAATCTATTACTGTACAGGCTGTACGATTGTGGAATTCGTTGCCTGAGACAATCCGACAGGCTCAGTCCTTAACAGTATTTAAGAAACTCGTCACCAATCACTACTTGGCAGATATTCTTTGACTGCTCTTTTAAACTTGCACTAATATTATATATGGTATCTATTTATATATTTTATAATGTATGTAAATATATATTTATGGTATCTACCTATTTATATATTTTATAATGTATGTATTTATGTATTTAGTAATTTTAGTATGTATGTTACGAGTGCAGAAAGCCTCGTAAGCTAAATAGCTTTCCCACGAGAACCGTGGGACTGACGGAGACGTGACACCTCGTTTACGTCATATTAGCATTAAGTTAAGATAGTCTTAAGCCTAACTTCGGCCGGACCACTCTAGTATTAAAACTTAGTTTTATATCAGTTTAACGTTTCGTGGACATTTCTATGTCAACTTTATTTTATCGAACCTTTGTGGAACTTTCAATATAAACTTTATTTTACGAAAAATACTGGTTTGATTTGCTTCCCGATAGCGCCCCACGTAATTGGCGCAGTCGTGGTTAGCTCGGGACTTACAAGTGTATTCGTGTGTGACCTTGGATCGGACACTACCGAATTTTACCCTGAGCTAAGAACCTACCGGAGGCGTGTCGAGGAGCAGCCGCTGACCTACTATCGGTTAGAGCAGAGTTCGAGGCATCCAAAAATTGATGAGTCGTAATTCTCCGGCAATGATATTCAAGTAAGTGCATGAATCCTTTTTATTAGTTGCTATAACTATGTTTAGTAATCAGTGATACTATAATTTTCACCATTTTTCACCCAAAGGGGTCTAGAGATTCGTCCCCTTCAAGGGATTCAAGGCGAACGCAATTACGAGCATCGTTAAACGACGCTCGTCGTAGCTTAAATTTAAACATGGAGGGCAGCACAGCAAGCTCGTCTGCCTCCACTATAGGCGTAAGCCAAATAAATAAGATCGACCAGATTTGTAGATCATTAAAATTAGTTCCTCAGTTCGATGGCAACCCACATGTCCTTACAAGATTCCTAAAATTATGTGATGAACTAGTTGTAACATTCGTTAGCCCAACAGAAGGCAACGAATTTATTAACCTTTCTCTGATTAATGGAATTTTAAACAAAGTCACTGGTAGCGCAGCACGCACATTGGCCACTAACGGCATACCGAGTGACTGGAAAGGCATAAGATCCACTTTAGTGAACAGCTTTTCGGATCACAGAGACGAGACTTCGTTATATACTGATTTATCGTTGTTATGTCAGGGAAGTGACACATTACAGATATTCTACGAAAAAGTTCAGAATTTACTGTGTACGATAATGACATATGTCGAAATGCACGAAACTATAAACACTACTATAGAGGCCAAAATAACTTTATATAAAAAACTGGCCCTACAGACTTATTTAAAAGGTTTATCAGAACCACTAGGTTCTAGGATAAGGTGTATGAGACCTGAAACCCTTGAAAAAGCCCTTGAGTACGCTCAAGAAGAAGCGAATGTAATATATCTTCAGAATAAAAATCGCTATTTACCTATTAAAAATAATTTTCAAAACTTTAATCTACCTGATCATACACCTCATTCTTCTCGTTCATACCATAATCCTAATATATACATACCACCGAACACTGTACAAACCTTACAAATATATTCGAAACCGCAGATTCAATCACCTCACCATACACCGCAATACAGACCACCCCACATAAAGCATTCAAGGACACAACAAATGTTTAAAGATCCCCCCACTAACGTGTCAGTCGGGTTCAAAATTCCACCCCGCCAAAGATCCCAGAACAATTACCCGAGACCTATGAGCGATATTAGCCACCCGGTCGCTCGTACCTTACCGCCTAGTCATTCTAACGGCAGACGCGAAAATTATGTACCGCACAAAAACGCACCGATAGTGAAAGAACTGAATATTAATGAATCTTATAATGATAATTACTACAATGATGATGGCCAAATGCCCATAACAATTTCAGATGTAACGTATTGTGACGATCCAGATAATAATAGCATGGAACATAACGTTGACCTTGAAAATTTAGACGTTTCGGATGACCCAAATTTTTGTCCACTTTTGAACAATACTGCCCCCGAATAGAATTACATGTGCAGAGTAAACGTCATTTACCTTATATTCAAATTAATAATCCACCCTTAAAACTTCTAATTGACACGGGTGCAAATGAGTCCTTTCTTAGGCCTGAAGCGTATGAAAAATTTTACGGACACACTTCACTTCAGTATGATCCATTTTTAGTTACAAATACGCATGTTACAACGCAAAATTACTATTCCATTACCATACCTTGTTTTACGGAATTTAAAGACAACACACCAATAAAATTATACATATATAAATTCCATAATTTTTTCGACGGTCTTACAGGTTGGAATCAATTAAAAAAGTGGAATGCTAAAATTGACCTTGCTGCCCACATCTTAGAGACATAATTGGCTATAGTACCTATTATGTTATATCAATCCGAAAGTTCGAAATGTGACGGAATTACTATATCTGCCCATACGGCCCAATTTATTACTGTTCCAACTAATATAAGCTATGGTGATATTTATGTAGAAGAACAATCGATCCTTGATTGTTCCATTAGCGAATGTCTAGCCGAAAATTATCATGCTATAGTCCAAATTTCAAACCCTACGGATAATGATATTATTATTCCCATGTGCAATCCGATACGAGCACAGGTGTACAACGAACAAACGATTCCAATGAAACATAATACCACTACTACTGACGATAACAGGATTCATAAGGTCTTATCTAATTTGCGCACAGATCATTTAAACGCAGAGGAGTCAATCAATTTATATACTCTTTGTAAAGAATATCACGACGTATTCTACCTTGACAATGAACCTTTAACTTTCACAAATGACGTTAAGCACTTTATTAACACAAGTGATGATATACCTATATATAGTAGAAGTTATCGATATCCTTACATACATAGATCTGAGGTACAAAATCAAATTAAATCTATGCTCGATCAGGGAATTATTCGCCCTTCATCGTCTCCATGGAACGCTCCAGTATGGATCGTACCTAAAAAGTGTGACGCATCTGGCAAGACGAAGTGGCGCTTAGTCATTGACTTCAGACAGTTAAATGCGAAAACAATTGACAACAAGTACCCTATCCCGAACATTAGCGACATTTTAGATAAACTGGGTAGATGCTTATATTTTACAACCCTTGATTTAAAATCAGGTTTTTATCAAGTAGAATTAAATCCGGACGATATTTCCAAAACAGCCTTTAGTGTAGAGAAAGGGCATTATGAATTTCTCAGAATGCCCATGGGTTTAAAGAATGCTCCATCTACCTTTCAGCGTGTGATGGACAACGTCCTTCGGGGATTACCTAACTGTATTACATATTTAGATGATATTTTGTGTTTTTCGACCAGCTTACAGGAGCATATAGTTAATTTGCGCGCCATTTTTGAGCGACTCAGAAATTCCAACCTAAAAATTCAAATGGACAAGTCGGAATTTTTCAAACAAGAGACACCATACTTGGGTCATATAATCACTCCGCAAGGTATTAAACCCAACCCGGATAAAATTTCAGCCATTTTAAATTACCCTCTCCCAAAAACCCCTAAACAGATTAAATCATTTTTAGGTCTTTTAGGATATTACCGCCGTTTTATACCAGATTTTGCACATATCAGAAAACCCTTCACTTCTTGCTTAAAAAAAGGTGCTAAAATTAGTTTAACTTCCGAGTACGTTAACTGTTTTAACCATTGCAAGACTCCATTAACAAATGACCCCATTTTAATATACCCAGATTTCAGTAAAGAGTTTATCATAACCACGGATGCATCTAATGTTGCAATAGGTGCTATACTGTCTCAAGGCCCCATTGGTGCTGATAAGCCCATTGCTTACCCATCGAGGACTCTAAATGATAGTGAGGTTAATTATAGTACCCATGAAAAAGAGCTTCTCGCTATAGTGTGGGCTACCAAATATTTCAGGCCATATATATTCGGTAGAAAAATCAAAATTGTTACAGACCATAGACCTTTAATGTGGCTTATGAATCTCAAAGAGCCCGGCTCTCGCCTTACAAGATGGAAACTCAAATTAGCGGAATACGATTACACTATTATTCATAAAAAAGGCAAGGCCAATACTAATGCAGACGCTCTGTCACGCATAGAACTAAATTGTAATGAAAACATGTCGTTATTTGTTAACCAATCCACTCAGTCCGATTCATCAACTATAAGTGCCCCTGGTAGCCCAGTACTTTCTTCATCATCCACTTTTACCGCTCATTCAGATTGCAATGTCGAACCCCAGAACGCGCATGAAAACCGAGACTCTCCATCTGCAGAAACCATTCACAGTAACCTTGAAAACCCAATACTAGAAATACCTATATCGGAAGAACCATTGAATAAATTTAAAAGACAACTAATTTTAAACATAAAAAATAGTAATATAAGCAATATACCGCTCATTACAGAACCCTTTACGTCCTTCCAAAGAACCTCGGTAGATTTACATGAGGATAACTTTGAATTAAATCTTATTAACTCTCTAAAAACTCACATCAAAGATTTTAAAAGTACGACAGCGATTTTGGTAAAACCAATAGAAAAGATGTTATCCATAATTCCCATTTTACAAAAAACTTTTATTAACGGCTCCATAAACCTAGTTTTGGTAAAAACAATAGTCAACGATATTAGCGATCAACCCACTCAGAATCAGATAATTAAAAACTATCATGACGGAAAAACAAATCATCGCGGGATTAATGAAACATATCTATCGTTATCACAGCGTTATTTCTGGCCTAAGATGAAAGCAGATATTACAAAAATCATTAATGAGTGTCGTACTTGTAGTCAAGCAAAATACGATCGTAATCCCGTGCGCCCACAGTTTAGAGTTGTGCCCCCACCAACGAAACCGTTCGAATTAGCACATGCAGACGTGTTAACTATTGAACACGATAAGTATTTAACAATAATTGATTCTTTTTCCAAATACGCGCAATGTTATTTCCTACCAGATTGCACTGCCCCTAATATAATAAAAGCTCCATTAAACTATAGTACACACCACGGTTTTCCTTTAAATTTGACAACAGACCAGGGCACAGAGTTTAGTAACCAAGTTGTAACAGAATTCCTACGACTACATAAAATACAACACCACATGACTAGTGCATATGCACCGAACGAAAACGGCATTATAGAACGCTTCCATAGTACTTTACTGGAACATTTACGGCTCTTAAAACTACAGCATAAGCACGACCCAGTGCGCAGTCTAATACAATATGCATTAATAGGTTATAATAGCTCCATTCACAGTTTAACTAAATCTAGACCATTTGATTTGATATCCGGTCATTTTGATCCTCGCGAACCCATAGACTTTAATATGACGGACCGATACCTTCAAAATTGTATTCAAGAGCATCGTAGTAAAATGGACACAGTTTATAAAATGATTCATGACTCATCATTGTCTGAACGTGAAGCGATCATGGCGCGTCGTAACGCTAGCAGGGAAGAGGATTTAGATTGCGAACCAAATCAGGAAATATTTGTGAGAAATCGCGGATAGACAAAAATTAGCACCCCGTTTTATTCATGATCGAGTTGTTACTAATTTACCTATACACGTGTACACCGCACGAAGCCGTGGCCCTGTAGCGAAATCGCGATTAAAAAGACCAACCAAAAATTAAAAAAAAATGTATGTATATCTATTGTTCCAGGTTACAGGTACTTTTTAATACTCCACGTCCTAATGGTCAATGCTCAAGACATACAACTTGATAGTCTAGATAATGGACCCGGCATATTACCATTTAGTCTTGGACCTACAAAAATTGTTTCCCATTTTCATACGTTTTTACAAGAAATTGACCTTGACAGAATTGAGTCACACGTGAATACAATCAAGTCCGCACTCACCGACACTACATATAAATTGACAAAATTTGAACACACTTTATTCACTCATCAGATTAAACACCTTTTCGATAAATTAAATAAAATTTTGGTGCAATTAGACACGTTTAGACCAAACAGATTTAAAAGAGGCTTGCTGAATCCATTAAAAGGGTTCAATCATTAAAAGTATTACAGGGAATTTAGATAACGAAGACGCCTTGAAATTCGAAAATGCTATGCATATCTGAAATAACAATGATCAAAGTTTAGCGCAGACATTTAATAAACATATAACCTTGTACAAGGAAATGACTATTCAGCAAAATCAAATACTTAGTAATTTATCCATTAATCAGAGAAGATTAGAGAAGGCTCTTTCCTTTGTCATGAACATGACAAACAATGAAAATGAGCGTAGTATTCATTTTGCCAAACTTTTGCAAGTTTTCGCTGTAATTAGCGAAAATGCTCAAGATCTGCTGAACGAAATTAACCGACTAGAAAACATATTGGCTTTTAGTCGGAACAAGTCAGTTCATCACTCCATACTTTCTATTAAAGATTTAAATAGGATATTGATTAAATTAAAAGAAACTTATCAGTTAGACCAGATTATAGCTTTAGATATTAGAAATTACTATGATATTCTTAGCCTAGGTTCTTACATTACTGAGTCGAAAGTCGTTGTAGTGATCAAATTTCCAATTACATCAAGTACTTCTTATCAGTTATATGAACTATATCCAGTCCCCAATAAGTATAATAAAGTTATAGTACCACCTGCACAATTTGTAGCAACTAATTCTCAGGAATTCGTGTATCTAGAGACTGAATGTCCGAGAATTGAATCCTGGCACCTATGCGAGCAGAAGACTAGTCACCAAATGAAATCCAAACCGGACTCTATTCAACGACTCATACATAATCAGGAGATAGATGTAACGTGTAAAATCACGCCTATCTCTCTGACTAAGGAGGCTCTAACCGAACTGGATAGCTACCGATATATAATTACATTTCCCGTGCATACCAAGGTTCAATTATCTTGTGGACACGAAATACATAGAATACTACAGGGCAGTTTCCTCATCAGAATTCCTACAGGATGCAAATTAAAATCGCAAGAAATAACCATTGTGAATTTGGACAACAAAATAGCTGGAGAGCCACTAGAGATCACACCACTAGGATCTCGGGATTACGAGAATTTGAAAAATACACCAAATTTTAAACTCCAATCTACAGATTTAAGCAGCCTTCATAACATACAAGGTCAGATCACGATGGAACCTACAATCGAGACATCAGATTTATCTTCGGTCTATCACACCACAATTCCGCTTTATACCATGGTATTACTAAGTGCAGGTGCACTGATTATAACATACACCGTATGCAAACGTCGCAAAGCGAAACTAGATATTGCGAAACCAGACACTGTGGCGCATTCAGATGTATCGGCAACGGAGAGAAGAGCCGCAGCTTTTGGCGTTGACATCACCAAATAGCTGCTCATTTTAGAGGGGAGGTGTTACGAGTGCAGAAAGCCTCGTAAGCTAAATAGCTTTCCCACGAGAACCGTGGAACTGACGGAGACGTGACACCTCGTTTACGTCATATTAGCATTAAGTTAAGATAGTCTTAAGCCTAACTTCGGCCGGACCACTCTAGTATTAAAACTTAGTTTTATATCAGTTTAACGTTTCGTGGACATTTCTATGTGAACTTTATTTTATCGAACCTTTGTGGAACTTTCAATATAAACGTATTTATTTTACGAAAAATACTGGTTTGATTTGCTTCCCGATAGCGCCCCACGTAATTTGTAAGTAAATAGTATTGTTATTAGTTTTGCTGAGCTCCTATGAATACACTATTCCATAAAGTACACCATAATTTACCCACTCTCTCAGTCACTAAATCATTGTATTTCATTCTTGGTTGTCTGGAAGAAATCGTATTTTGCGATAAGACCTTGTACCACTAGACTTAAGTTCTTCTTTTGATCCATGTATTCTTGTTTTTTCTGGTGTACAATAAAGAGTTACTATCTATCTATCTATATATATATTATAACTATTAGGCCGAGTACCAGGCTTCATACATTTTTGCCCATTCTCCTTCATAGTTGTGCTCAACATGCACAAGTTATAACCGTACTGAATTTTAGCTTTTTAGTGACTACTATTTCAAAGTTGAACCACGGATGTAAGGACGAACATGCCGAAACTATGAGGACTTTATAAAGTTAGCAACCGCATCCTGTATACATATTATACTAGTTTCTAGCTTGTAGCCTTTGTGTTATACAGATGTGTAAGCTATGATGCTGTAAAGTTATCTACTAGTACATAAAAACGTTTGCCATTCGGTAAACTTATTCTCATAAACTTTCACAGATATAATAGTAAAATTGAGAATTTAGACTTCTTTTTAATTTAAAGAGTATTGAAAATACTTCAAGAAGACTTAACTACTTCAAATTAAGTTAATTATAAATGACGCTAGTAAAATATGTGCTATATAACAGAGTCTATGTTGCTTTTAGATCTTCTATATAACAATATAATAGAACCTAAATAGTTAAGTTCAAAATATCTAGTTTATAAATACAGTCCCGTCAGTTTGATAATAGCATAAATTCCTCTTCATTTCACGTGGATGCCAGACCGCTATTCCGGTAGATTGTGATGTCTACCCAACTCAGATGCTACGTCCAACTTTAGATTAACGGTATCCCTACTGATTGCGGAGTTAGATAACTGAATAAAAGTGTGAACAAAGTAATGAGTAGTGTTGGACAAACCTAAGTTTCGCATCGTATTGTAGCGGTATATCAACTGAGTAGAAAAATTGGCTTTTCTTTGCGGCGTAGTGGTTTAACGTTTTTCCTGTCCCGTGTATCTTAAATGATTCATAACAATGGATGTTTTGTTGAATCTCCATGAGTCCGATCCACTCGAGACAGCACTTATTGTGTCCACTTTGTGTGTTGTGGTTTTATCACAAAACAGTGATGAATTTTACCATACCAATAGATTAGACCTTGGAGTCAGACATAGCTGCTGTTTGGATTTGTTAAGGAGAAAGTCAAGGTAACAAAAATGGGAATCTTTGTATTTTTAATATTTCACGACGCAGCGGGCACAAACTTTGTAGTTTGACTACAAATTATAATTCGCATCTGTCCATTCGCTTGAAACTGACAGGTTTTGGATGCACTTACACGCATCGTAGGTCAAAAGCCCTCATAAATGCCTTTTGGCGTCCATTTGATGCTACGAGCCGAAATTAAAATTTATGCTCACGAAGCGTGCAGATTAGAAACGAGACGGTGAAGATCGGTACTGTTACTAACGCCTTCGCGTATTTTATAATATGCAAATATACTCATTTATTATTCTAGCTCTATATTTTGCTGTAGTCCACTGTCCACTGCCGGATCTGGCTCTCCAATTGCACGCCACTGAAGTAGATTTTCAACTATCGATGTCGAGCCATTATAGGATAATGACCACTAAGGTTCAAATTCCTATAACGAAACCCAACCCTGAAAACTAGTTGCATCCAAAGCTTGAACTTTGAACCTTAGATGCTACTATTAATCTACCGAGTTAAGCTGAACATCAGTTCGGTCCAAAACGATTGCCGGCTTTCCTTTTCAATTCAAAAGTTTGGACTTCATTCTACTTAACATCTAAACTTTAAATGTTTTGTTTTTTTACTGACAAAATTAATATTTATTTACCAGGTCTCAATAGCGTTATTCTAAAATAAAAATTGAAATATCTTATATTTACCACGAAATACTTGCATTTAAATTTAAGCCATCTTGGATGATAATCTTAAGTTATGAAGGTGTTAATTAGGCTTATTCAAGCTCGATTAACCAATGCCTCAGTGTAACGTCCGATTCTTATCTATATATTACTATCGTGTATAGAGTGAGCTATTAACACGAGCGAATGAAACCTTTTAGATTTAGGGACATATTATGTCCCTAAATCTAAAAGGTCTCTCTTTCACTGAATAAATACAAAATCTAGAAAAATATTTGAGCTCTGAGGCTAAAATACGATAAGTAGGTGGTTTATAGGTAGGATACATCTGTAATCCTTCTGGTTGGTTCTACGGAAAATTCTATAATCTTTAGGTAGATACTACTAAAATACGATTTTAAACTTTCGCGATTTGTATACATCATACAATATTATTTAGCGGGTCTTAGTCGCGATAATTTATTTATTGCAAAGCATAAATACCTCTGTTATTCTCCTACGTTTCTACCGGCTTGCAACGGTTGTGGTCGCGGAGGGACTCCCTCCTATGATATTATCCCTCATATGATACTAAAATACGATTCGAATGTACGCAAAAGATATTTATATCTCAAATGTTATTTGAGTCTATAAAGCTGTTGACATATTTTAAGGTTATTTGTACAAACTTCATAGTTAAATATGTCCTTGGCCTAATCCCATACCTATAATATTAAACTAAACTGTACCTAACCAAATAGGACTAATTAGAGGCAAGAATCTCATCTCACTTGTTAAGGATTGTGAAAATACTTGTACAAAATCAATTAGCGGGTTTTAATTGCGTACAATTAACTTATTTAAGGTATGAATACCTATTTGTTTCCGACGTTTCGCTCGTCTTGCACCGAGCGTGGTCATGAAAACAGATTATATTCAAGTCAAACAAATTGTTTATATTATAAAGATATACTTGGATATAATCAGTTTTAAGCACTGTTTAAACCAAAATAAAATGTTTCGCATTACGAAAAATATGCTAATTCTAAGCAATCGTAAGTGTTTCTAGTCGGCAAGCAAGTTAATATCGATCCTATTGACTGTGAAACATAATTAATTTTAATTTATTTATTGCACAAAATAAGTTATTTTGTTTATTATTAGAAGAATACAGTACATATTACCTTAAGAAATAAGTTTTATAGAGCAAATGCCAGAGCAATTACTAAAATATTGATAGGTCAAATTCCAGTCCAAAATGTGGAAAATAATTTGCTTACACAAGCAAATGAGTTCCTCAAACTATCTCTCCCTATTGATAAAACCTCACGTTTAGTTTCCCGAAGGTTGTTTTTTCATTTTTTTTTTATTAAAAATGTACGTAAGTCGAGTCGTCTTATCTTATTTGATGCAGCGATTTGATTGGGCAACGAAGGCAAATAATATTTCATATTCCTTCCCTGAGGAACTGGCTATTGAGATAAAAACTGTCTAGGGCCCTTTCCATGACGCAAGTTTGCTTTCAAACTTTCTTCATCGTCAATCTCTGTTGAGACACGATTGTGTACAAACTTTCGTTTTCGTGTAGGCTTTCTAGTTATCATTATTCATCATTGTGAACATATTAGTGAGGATTGGGATGGAGATTGTCGGGTATGGCAGAAGAGATATGAAAGTAGAATAAACGCTGTAGAAATGAGAGAACTGAGAAGCATGTGTGGTGTATCTTTGAACGACAGTGTAAATCATTGTGTGTTATGAGAGTGTTGTGGGGTAAAAGCAGATGTAGTGACAACCATCGAGAAAGGTAGGTATGCTAAGATGGTACTGACTCATGGAGAGGGTGGATGACGAAAGACTGACCCAGAAGTTATATAAAGCAAGTGTGAATAGAAGAAGGAAGGGGAGGACCAAGGCCAAGGTTCTCTGAACAGATTGGAGACATCCTAAGAAAAGGACAGGTTAGAAGTACCCTTACGCGAAGAGCATGTTTGAAAAATTGGATGACAGTGAATGAAGCTATGTCATGTAAGTGAAAGATATGTCAGGATAGTTGCAAATGACTTTGTGTAGTCTACCCCTTCGGGAAACAGGCTTGAGTCTATGTATGTATGTGAACATATTATTATTACTTACCAGGTGTAAAAGATTTATTTTTTTCATTTTTTTAAAAAGGACAACTCCCGCACTAGGACTAAATTTATCCTGTGTCGCGGAGGACTTTACAAACATACAACTAACGGACACAATGAACACCCAGACTCGAAACAACAATTTATGGATCAAACAAAGTGTTGTATCGTGTGGGGACACGAGACAACACTTTAAACGTGTCTCGTGTCCCCACCCACACTAATGTTATTAATATACATGTTTTCTCCCCCAGCTCCGCACGCAAATGAAAGGTAACATGATTCCAAAGAATCAATTCTATAAATCACATATTCCTAACTTAAAAAACCATTTTATAATGTTGGTTCCCTCGATGTTCGTCTTCAAAGTCTGTACTTATATTCCTCAAATTGTTTTAGCCGTTTTGATACATTCTCTGCTACAAAGAGATTTATTAGAGCGTTTAAGCACTAGCGGCTGGCCGCCTTTCGAATTTTATAATTATGTAAAAGCACGATGCCAACGAACTGACTTACGTCTAACGTCTATATGCGATGTATGCGACCAGCCGCATGCGGCACAATGCATTCTAACCAGAATGCAGTAAGGCTCTCACCTTGGTGTATGATTTTAAAAATTGCGATTAAATCATCGAAAACCGTTCAGTTGCTTTTGCGCGAAAGAGCAAAAGAGTCACTTTTACGAGTATCATAAGGGTATGGTAGGATAAAAAATTGTAGACAGACATATTGATTTAAACATTCATCATCCGCCTAGCGTTATCCCAGTCTCAACCCGGGGTCCGCTTTGTAGTCTAACAAGATTTGGCTGAATATTAGCTTTCCACGGAGCGACTGCCTATCTGACCTCCGCAACCCGAAGGAATAGCGATATTCCATGGTTTAGACTAGTGTCAATTTGTTTACTAACTCCATATAACGACTTTCAAAGATCTTCATGACAGCCGGGACCGACGGCTTAACGTGCTCTCCGAGGCACGGGGCAAGCGACAATTTACAATTTAATACGCACATAACTCCGAAAAGTCATTGGTGCGCGCCGTGGATTCGAACCCGACACCCTCTGCATGGCAGTCCGTTGGTATCTCCACTAGGCTATCGCTGTCTCCTGCTGCTAATATTGATTTAAACATTATTTCATTTAATTATTTTATCTTTATTTAGAAGCCGTTGAATATAGTCAGAATTCACAGGTGACCTATAGAAACCAAACAGTGTAAAGACTAGGTACATAAACTAATTTGCCAAATACATTTTACATTTAATAAAATTATTAGCAAGTATTTATAGAATAGAGGATAACTAATAATATTTTAATACTGTGTTTGCGAGCACGTAATTATTTAACGTTATCTTGTTGAAAACGTTGCTTGAAATTAATGATTTTCAGATCGTGTATTTGGAAACTATTAGTATACTTTATGGAACTTGATAACTAAATAATTATTTATGTATTATCGTGAATAACTATGAGCAAATATAATTACGTACAAGTTGTAATTTATTATCATTTATTAAGTAAGGGAAATTTTAGAAGCATATTATTTTAACAAATTAAACATTTCAGTAACTCGAATAGTGCAGAACAAACTTGGTCATGATTCTGTAACTATTCGTAGCGTTACTTAGTTTGCTGATCGTAACAGAGCGTCCCTTGGATGGGTGACCGCGTGGGCACGTAAAGCTGTCGGTCCCGGTTCTTGTCCCTGGACAATAATCATTCACAAACACATGAAAAAAAGAAAGTAATAATTAGACTGTCCTGTGGAATACTCAGTGTGGTTAGATTTGTAATTTACCTAGTTATTATTTGTATACTTACATTTAAGAATACAAACTAGATAACTTGTAAATATATTAGTTATCTAGTAATATATCTTACGTAAGTGTGAGGGATGTCCGGATATTATTATCCATCGTGGAGTCAAAGTCAAAGTGGGCTTGCAAAAAATAGAGTTTATGAAACATGGCGAAAAATTTTATCTATTTATATAAGCAAATCAAATTATTCTAAAACAATAACCTTTGTCTACCATCCATGTTTACATGCAATTTCGTTGCGACATGTATGTAAAAAGTATAAATCTACCGCGAATAAGTGGTATATAACTCTCTGCAATGAGGTCTTGCATGTATCATTTTTGCAGAAAACATTTGCTTTCATAATCATAGCAGTACTAGTGACCTTTAACTAATGGAAAAGTACAGCTGAGATCAGGTGTGAATTGCTCTATAGCACTGCTTACTTACAGCACACAAAGGGAAACTAAAGATGGGCAGGTGTGCCCAGAGTAACATTAAAGATCAACATGGAATTGCAGCTCCTAGTGACCGTATTAGTTTCATTTGACTTATATACTTGTATAGAAGATAATAATTTAATAATATTTTTAAATACAAACCTGGACAAGCTGTGAATCAATCTGGTGAAAATATGTTTCACCATTCACAAGGGGCTTCTTATCCAATCTGCAACTCAGGAAGATATGCTTTCGTATTAATATTTCATTAAATATATTGCAAACGTAACCTGTCTGTCTGCGCAGTGATATATCGTAAAATGTGTGTTCATGATTAGACCACTGAACTAATTTCATGTAATTAAGACCGTATAATAGTGCATAGATTTAAAGCACATGGTGCCTTGTGGCGACAACCAGGAACGGTTCATTCATACGTGTGATGACAAGAACGATTAGATGCCGAAGAACAACAATCAGACGCCATGAGATGCATTCATAAAAGCTGAGATGACATAGCTTGCTTGGAATGCATCTCAGCTTTTGGCACTTACTTTTAATGCTTTTGGTACATACGTACTATAGATTAATCCGATATTCTGTACCACTTAATTTAATACATTGCAGAATGATTTCATTATGATCAATTTATTATATTCGTATTTCTAAATACTTCAAAATTAAAATTATCAACACACCAGTCAAAATACGTTATGAACAAACCCAAACAAGATGAGATCATATCGAGATATGATCTTATCTTGTTTGGGTTTGTTAAAAAATTATGCTTTAATACGAGTTTTAAAGCATAATTTTCGGTGTAAACCATAACAGTGCTCGAAGCGTGATCCTTGAAAATCAACACGGTGCATTTGGATGCAACGCAAACCTTTGTTTGCAGTTGCATCAACTAATTAAAGTTGATCTTAGCGTTGAGGACGAGGCCTTCGGTGAACGGCCTTGAAATCCCTTGAAGCTATCCGTGGCGATAGCTTTACTTTACTATTTTTGTTTGTTTCAACAAACAAAAATAGTAAAGTTATTAATAAATACACTCCTTAAAAAGTAAGTATATATACTTATAGAAGTACCGTAAAGAAGTATTTCTATGTAAAGCCAAGCCGAGAGATATAATTGTTCTAAGACTGTTTGTAAGCTACTAAAAATGGTAGGCATTCAACTTCGTCCATAAAGAGGTTCAATAAAAATATTTTCCCAAAGTGAGACGATACTTTTATACCTGAGCCCGCTAACCCTAATCCAAAAGTTGTTCAACTGGATCAAAGAAACTCTGTCTTTGAAAGTGAAAAGTAGATGAAATCATGTTACATACATCTCAATGAATCCCCTCAACACCTCCACAATAAAAATGCAGGAAATCAGATTATTTAGATTTCCTTTGGAATTCGTACAAATCTCACTAATTACACAGATATTCCATGTGTTTCGTTTGTTTTGTAATTGAAATCCAATTCGTGGAAGCAGCGATCAATTCAAATATTGCGACGGATAATTTCTTTGAGAAATTGTGAAGTAAAGATAATTTGTATCCGTATAATGATTATTATTTAATGGGCTTGTAGGTTTAGTGTGTTCGATTTCCATTCAAGACAAATAATTGTGTGATTAATACGCATGGTTATACGTATGTTCTGTGTCTAGATGTTATTCATTTCTGACATGTACGTATTCGGAATTATGTACTTATGTATACATAGGCTCTGCCCAGTTTAGAATCAGATGGCCGTGAATGGATGATCTCAAGATGTTATTATAATTTTAAATGGATATAAATACCATCAACCTGTATGGGCTAATTTAATCTCCCTTCTAATTAAGAAAACACAAATTTCTGCTGAGCTCAATACCCCATAAAGGGCTTATCAGCTAATACGACGAAAACAGTGTTTCTTAAAATGGCACATGATCCAAAATTGTCGAATTTGACAAAAACGTTCGGCATTTTGACCAACAAAAGCCTCAAGTTATTACACAGTCATCAATTTATGCTATTTCGTCAACTTTAAATTAAGTTAAAAGAGGAAAAGCTGTGTTATCATGGAATCGATTACAAAAAAATATGGATTGGGGTTTTAAAATGCGAAGCAAATAATATAATAACAATAAAAATGTCATTTGGATGACTAATAATTTAAGCCTACATATCCGGTTTTGTTACGAGAGTCAACGCATAACATGACAGGGTTTAAGGGAACTGCTACAGAAAGTCGTAAGTAAAGATGTTTATTGACTTATTAAATGGGATTAAACAACTTTTTGACCCACTTAATTGAACTTTAAACCAGCCAGAACAATAATGGGCGTAAGCGACCACTACTTACCCTGTTTTACGATAAGTTAAATGCTAAGGTTTTGAAAACATGCCATAATTTACAAAGAATAGCAAAATTTTCATACCATAAACAACAAAAATGGAAATGGCTTGGTAATAGATAAGCCAATTGACGATTGAAATTTCGGCTCTAAATCTTGTTTTATAATCACAAACAAAATCGTGAGCTTACAGCAACAGCATCGCAATTATTTATATTTAACTGCCAAAAATCGTATCGGCATATCTCAAGGCCAAAAAACAAAATGGGAGCTGCTTAAGTAATAAAATTATACTAACATCATTAAAACTTCGACAGTTGAAGCTAGACATTAAGAGGAGAAAATTTTGTGTTCCGAGATGATGGTACATAACGATTTAACGATTTAACTGGGAATGTGACAGCAGCCTACGTTTGTGACTTCTCCGCAAAGTTTATTGTCACAGAGAAACTACCTACTCTGGAAACTTACCTACCACTGGTTGTTTGTCAACAAGGAATATTTTATTAGAACTACAACGATACACTTACGCCAAGTGCCAATGAATAATCCAATCATCAAAACATTTTAAACGCTGTTTCCGGAATTGAGTTCAGTTCTCACCGCGAATTCTCCTTTATGTCTTCTACCGATTGAAAACGGGTGCCGAAGTAGTAATTTGAGTTAAAGAAAAATAAAGAAGTCGGCTGGAGCCATATCTGGTGAATATGGTGGTTGCTCGATGGTATTTGTTGAGTGTGCAAATTCCAAGAATTTTCTTTCCAAAAATCTGGCCTTTTGCGTCACATTTGCTCTCTTAAACGCACAAAAAAACAATGCACTTCATTGAGTGTTGGGTCGGAATTGACTTGTTCTAGCATGTCCTCAGCGACTCTCAAGCGTTTGAGTTTTTGGAGAAAATTCAGGTCTTTTGGGACTAGCCGAGCGGCAACATGTTTCATACCCAAATGATAAGGTAAAATGGCATGGATCGACTCGTAAGATATAGAAAGTTCGACGGTTTGTCCTCTCTCAAAGTTGAATGAGGATTTTCAGTCACTGTTTCCTTCACTTTTGAGATGTTAACTTCAGTTGCAGACGATGATGGCCTACCAGAGCGAGGCAAATCTTTCATCAAATTTCGACCGCTTTTGAACGCTTTGTAACACTCATAAGCACCAGTTTTTGATAAAGTCGATTCACTGTAAGCCTTTTGTAATATTTTCATTAACTCCGAACACGAAATTCCATTGGTGATGCAAAATTTAAGACAAACTCTGTGTTCGATGTTTTTGTCCATTATGAAAGTCGCAATACACACTAGATATGATATAACTAAAAACAGCACTGTATTTAAAGAACAGATGCAACTCAAACTCCACGCCAAAATGGAAAACAGTTGTGCCAATCTAACAGCAACATAAAAGGACAAAAAAAAAAAGAAATTTGGAACCATAAACAAATAATCCATCCCCGATACTTTTTTGACTGACTGTCTTACTAATAAAAATTACGACACAGTGTATACAAGTACTATAAGCATTGCGTAACAAAAACGCAACTAATAAAAAATAATTTGACAGATTGCGTGTATACATGCGTTATAAGAGATCAAAATATCTATTTAGACTTACACAAGCTCTCCACACGCTTGCACCCTTGTATAAGGAGTGCGTAAGAGCAAAATGGCGGCTATTTGGCCAGCTGAGGACGCTGAAGTTGTCACTTTACATAGTTTATGCGCGCAATCTATGACATAGAGTTTGGACAAGGAAGGTTATATTTCTTTGATCTATGAAATGAATGTTATTGTCAGTGGAGGCGTTCGGAAGCTATGAGTACAAATCAAAACATATTTATCCTTCAGAAAATAAGAACCATTAGTTTTTAGTTTTTGTACATTAGATTAATAGATAAGGGATATTTTTAAGAAGAAACTCCATTTAATATATAATTAAGCTTGTAAAATTATATATAAACTATAAAATACAATTAAATTATTAAAACCGAGTTACGATTAGAACTTTTTGAACGTACTTCATAAAAGGTTGTCAGCATATTTGACGTATACACAGCTACACATCAACCTATATAAAACCAATATTAGCTGAACTACTCAACAACAGGTTGGTCACACTAAGGGAGTTCGCCTAATATTGGGCTTGTTTAGGTTAATGTGTAGCTGTGTGTGCACAGACTACACAGCGTGAGTAGTTACACAAGCATGTCTTTGCGTTTATTAGTAGCGATGTTGTGTAAACCCTGTATAACTCCTATACAGACGTTATACGCTGTGTAAGTATTCATACGTTAAACGTGTCAGTAATATTTTTTTATTAGTAAGACAGTTAATGTATAAGGTTATTCTCAATCAGAAGTATTTATATCAGAAAATGTATGCATTTAGCTTAGCAATCTGGTATTTTTCTAACACGAAGGACTTTATTTACCTACCCTGTAATTGCAGCGGGTAATTAAAACGGCATTATGTGCGCGACTATAAGTTCTTTACATTACATTACTTTGATTGGTTTATTTTGTGATTTCTTGTTGATTTAGCGGATTTATTTGGGTCCCATAAGTAACAGACATCAGGAAGTTCCAACCACTGAATTTTGCAAGAGTATTACTCAGTTTTTCGATAAGAACAGACTTTACATGTCCTTCGAGATCGTGGGATTGAATCGGAGACCCTTTGCGTAGCAGTCTATTGGTCTTCCGACTAGGCTATTGCTGCTGTTGTAGTCACTGGAGAAGGTATTGTATGTCGCAATCGAGTTAAAGATAAATGTGACATCCTGTGATCTCTATGGATTATTCCAGCTGATGAATAGCAGTCGTCTTCAAAGGATAAAGCAATTATAAAATTAATTTGAATACTTAAATTTGTAAGAAACTACGCGAATTCTATTAGAGGCCGATTATTAGTAGCTTGTACCCTTTAAACTCCAAAGTTATTAGTTCAAACTTCAGTAATAAAACATCCAGTCTCTAAAGTTGTTTCATTTTTTATTTAATTTATATTTCTAAAATATAAAAGCCTAAAACACGAGTAGCGATTTTAAATCAAGCTTTCTTATAAAAAATCTTTTGAAGGCTAGACTTTATTCGTTGACATCTTAATCAAAATTTGAAAGGCATTTAGTGTTTTTAATTTCCCTAGAGAACTTTTCTCGATTTGGTCATCGTTTTGGACATTGCGAATCCTTCGTCTTAATTTTGAGTGTCAAATCTGTCTTGGGTTTTAGCTGATAGTATAAATTTAAAAATGTGAGTACATGTACAACAGATCTTTGCCTAGTAGTACTAAGCAAGTAGATATAGATGTGAGATTACATCTTACTACTATTATAAAATACAATGTACATGTAGGTTTGTTACTCTGTCATGCAGAAACTACTGAACTTTATGAAACTGTTAATAAATCCAGACATAAAAATAGCACATGGACAAATGTTTGTCCGGATAACTGATTCCCAAGCTGGCAAAGCCACGGGCTGAAGCTAATTCTCTGTATGTTTTCTTAATCGTAAATGACGGACTCGAGTAAGAATCGCTGTATATTGATACGTAACACTGAAAGTTTAATGTAATACATTTTATTATTTTTTTTATTTATAGACTCATGCCTGTATCCCCGAAGGGGTAGGCAGAGGTGTAATATTACACCCACATTCATGGCGAAATTTTCGCCATGAATTTTTTGAAGGTCCCACGTAATAGGGGGCGAGCCTATTGCCGTACCGGGCACATAACAAGACTCCGTGGTGCTACTGAGAGTTTCCTAAGGGAAAACCCAATAACACTTTGCTCGACCCGGGAATCGAACCCGAGACCTCCAAATCCCACGCGCACATTTATGCCGCGAGACCAACGAGGCAGTCTTTTGGTCAGCAGGCAGGTGTAACGTAATACATAGGTACTTTAAACAACCTCTCCCAACTTCGCGATATCGTGGACCTAATCTTGTTCGCAGGTAAACAAGATTACTTTCACAAAATCTCAATCTTCAAGTTTACATTCCACAAAACCAATGTTCGCTTCACGTTACCAATCAGCAACAAGCAACACAATTAAACTTTACGAGTTAAGTACCCGTTCCTTCGTCTATAATTATTACAACGCAAACTACTCTACATGTTACCTCTTAAACTCACTTTAACTTTCCGTGTTTAAGTGATAGGTAAGTGCGAATGCTTCAATAGTTGCAAAAGTTTTTGGCTAAGTGTTTTCTACTTTGGCACAGAACATGTGCCAATCTGCTTTCTCCGGGACGTTACAACGTAGTTCGTTATTCATTATGCTAGACTCATTTTTCTTTAACATTATTTTAGACTATAAAACTGGTTAAATAGGTGTTGTGTCACGCTTACTCTAATATTACGCTTACTCGCTTATTCTCATAAGTCTGGGAATGGGTTTGGTTTGCGTTCAACTAACTCGACAAAGGTTAACCTTTGTGGGTTACCCACATTAACAATTTTGCATATAATATTTTATAGCTACTGGCAAATTATCAATTATTTTAGGAAGCTCATTAATGTAATGCAAAAGGTAAGATTTTTATTACAAAATTCCTGGTACCCTTTAACAATAACATAACCACTGAAACCAATGACTTAAAAATTTGAAAATATCCATAAAGTTATGAAAACTGCAAATCATTCGAATACCAAATGTTATCATACCTTGGCTTTTAGAGGCACTGTACAAATCATCATCATCAACATCCTAGCGCTGTCCCGGTTGCGTTCCAAAACCTACGCCTTGTAGCCCGGGGTACGCTTTCCGGCTGTATCTCCTCCACTTCGCACGGTCTTCATCATCCCTGGTGGTTAGTTGATTGGCACGAATATCATCCCTTACGACGTCAAGCCAGCATTTTTTTGGCCTTCCCAGTTTACCGGGGCCCCGCGGAGGTAGCATGGCAAGACATTTGTTGCACTTAAGATGCCGATTGGCGTAAGACGTGCCTGCACCAGCGTACCCGACACTCTTGCAGTTTGTTAGCAATGTCAGGGACATGAAGGCTACCCCGGATGCGGGAGTTTCTAATGCGGTCCTTCCGCGTAACTGCACACTGTACAAATCATATTATAGAAGGGAAACTAAAGTCTTAAGAATAGTATTTATCTGCATCCGCCTAGCATTATCCAAGTTGCAACCCGGGTTCCGCTTGCTATTCTAACCAGATTTGACTGAATGTTAGTTTTTCCACAGAGCGATCGCCTGTCTGACCTTCGCAACCCAAAAGAATATTACATGGTTTAGACTAGTGTCACTTTTATTCAGAGGTACTCTCAGAGATCTTTATGACATTGGGGACCGATGGCTTAACGTGCTCTCCGATACTCTGGGCAGACGATAATCAAAACAATTCTCATACCTCCGAAATTCAGTGGTTTGCACCGTGAATTCAAACTCTATACCCTCTGCATGTCAGTATGTAAGTATCCCTATTAGACTTTTATCATACGTCTTATGAACTTTGCAATCATATATATATATTTGCAGCCCAATAAGCCCATTAAGGACTATGACGTCGAAAAAGAAATAGGCCTCAAAACAAATATAAATAGAACTGAAAATTTAATCCATTCGAATGGAAGCTACGAAAATACACAAAGCGAATACAGAACACCCAAGCTTGGTACAAATATTTGCAAATCACGCAAGGTACCGACCCATATGGGTTGATTGAGAATATTTTTTCGGAAATAGAGAAATTGCCACGCCATTGCTTTAATTGAATCATCTTCAGATGATTCAATTAAAGCAATGGCACACCGCAGTATCAATCGGATTATTTGAATAAAAATATGTCACACTGTGAGCTCATTCTGCGTAAATAGTAACACCAGTAGTTGAAAAATGTTCGGGTACTTTGAGATAACTTATACATTCAAGAAAAAGACAAATATCACCTCAGTCTGCCGTGAACATGAATTCTGTAAAGAATTCGAAACGTCGGCTAGTAATAAATTAAAAATATAGTTTCTAGATCTTTAGTTTCAAATGTAATAACTTAGTGAAACCAATACAACGCGATAAAATCCGTAAACTGTAGTTTAATTTCAATAAAAATATGTTCGTTATAATATTATAATAAAAACAAACTATAAACGAGGCACTATAATTCATGTCTGTAGAAGATCTTCAGTGTCCATGCGTTAACATCGGTAACATGCAAGACTTTTTGCCTTGCCCGAAGTCCGCTTGCTAGTCTAACCAGTTATGACAGAAAATACATACATAGCTTTGTCGCAGAACGACTGCAGTTTGATCTCCGTAACCCAAAGAGATATTTTGTGGCGTAGACCATTGGCAGTGTATCCAAAAGCACTGACATCCCATCACGACTGTGAGGTATCTTTTTATCGGGTCTCCCTTGTTTGACCGAAAGGAATTTGACAAATTTTCACTTCCCAAAAAATTTTTGGCATAATTTGATTTGCCAAATTATTACATACATAAATATCGTCACGCCTTTTATCCCCGAAGGGGTAGGCAGAGGTGTATTTCTACACCCACTTTTCGCCAGATATACTTTAGTCCCACGTAATAAGGGGCGAGCCTATTGCCGTACCGGGCACATTTCCAGACTCCGTGCTGCTACTGAGAATTTCGTGACAGAAAAACCCAATAACACTGCCCGACCCAGGAATCGAACCCGGGACCTCCCGATCCCACGCACACATTTATGCCGCGAGACTAACGAGGCAGTCGTATAGGGTTTGATGTCGAGTTTTCCAAAGCAAAAAAAAGCAAATTATTACTTAGCAAAAAATCAATTCACAAAAAATTGTAACGCACACCTAATGTTTGGGAAATGAACGTTTAAACTATAACTTGTTTACCAACTAGCACTTTTAACATTTTTTATTTAGTCAAGTATTTCAGTTGGAATAACAGTTTTTACGCAAAATCAATAATTATCCTAATCTAAATAGTTCAGTTCCGGGTAACCTACTAAAACAATCTCTTTTTTCTATTAATGCAAGTCGTTTCTGGCAGGTAGCAGGTCACAGTTCTAACCTAACCTAACCCAACCTTTTTTTTAATAATTAACCTACTCTAACTACTTCCATAAACAAACTAATATCACCAAACGTTTACTGTCTGAAGATTGTTTGCTGTAATAAATCATTTGATTAAAGACCAAATGTCATAACAACATTATACTTCGTAATATTTTGCCAAGTAAAAATTTCACCAAATAAAAACATGCGTATTAAAATCATTCGAAATATTGCAATGGTATAAAAAAGGTTGTTAAAATTTGTTTGGGTCAAAGTTATGGTAATGAAATTTTGTCAAAATCTTTTCGGCAAATCCGCAGGATCCCCTTTTTTTCAGCTGGGACTGACGTCACGACGACCGACACGTTTAACGTCATTAACCTGCTCTCCAAAGCACAGGGCAACTAAACCAATAATTTACAAATTAACTCTCATTTAACTCCAAAATGTCAGTGATGCTCCCGATGGCGTGGACTCTGGATGACAACCTGTTGATATCGACATTAAGCTATTGTTGATTTTTGCTTTTCTGTAGAAGATAGATATATAAAAATATCAGCAGTCGTATCATTTAATTAGCACATTGCCAAATACACATTTAGCGAGTAATCCTCCCAACTAACCCCGTGTTTTCATAAAAGTTTATTTATCTGGACCACACAGTTTATGAAAAACATAAAAAATAATTAAAGCCGTTAATAAACTGCCATTTAGTCGTAGTCTTTATACATTATTATCACATATTATTTTGAGTAGGCAGTAAGCACCTGAGATAAAATGCTTATGTATTCCAACCTCCAAATAGTGCTTAGCACAGTGATAACACATACATACATACATAGACTCACGCCTGTTTCCCCGAAGGGGTAGGCAGAGGCATATTAAATAGTGTTACCACGATCCTAAAAATAAAATATCAAACACTTAAAACCAACGTCCTCACATAAAATTATACGAACCATTACAAGAGATACTTGCTATAACACATTCAATTCCCGTTTTAATACGACCATACCGTTATGAACCTTCAATATTTTAAATTGTATGATATTCAGAAAATGTTTGGCCCAAACAAGATATCATAATGTCCGCTGCAGGCTAAAAGATACGCAATAATTTTCGTAATTAAATACTTTATAGTTGTAACCTTGTGGAATGGTATAATAACACTTATGTACTGTGTAGATGACTATCGGTGAGCAAATAAATTCTGCACTCCTATCTGTGCAATTAAGAAGGCTAGGTCCCTTAATATACTTCGACCTTTGTCTTTATAAGTACATACGTTACCCAGACACGGCCGTTCATACAATTACGACCGACGTACATGGCACACTAAAAAATCTTATATGAAATAAAGAATATAAAGATAATAAGCACGTATGCGTATAAACTTAGCCTGTTTTTGTATCGCAAACCTACTTATTTATGTTGGTATTTTTTGTTACATTTTCTTGGCTCTTTTCATTGCGGACAGAAATATTTATCTAGGTAAGTGTTGTCTAAAGGGATTGCAACAAAAAATCTATATAATTTATTTTGGGGCTTGAATTATGCCATCTTAATATCGGGAACTTGGTAACTCTGACGAGGAATTTTCGAGACGATACCCTGCGAATCAGTATCATCATTAAATTAGTAGCATGTTATCTGTTATCTGCAGACGAATAAATAAAGCTGTAGGTACCTTAACTAGACATAAAGCCTTGATGTCTTAAAACCTTGTTTTTAACAAAAGCTGTGTAATGTTATGTAACTATACTATAACGTTAATTATAAAATACAACTTGAAAGGTAATATTGTAATAAAAGTTGAAAAGGACTATTGACCATCGCGGCTACGAATGCCGCTACTAGTCGTAGGTATTCGAATTATCGGCATTCAATATGGGAACTAGACGCGAGTCAGTTCAATCTTAGGTACTCTTCCTGCATCAGTCACCTGTCTCAAATATATGCTGAACAATCGGTGCTCCAAAACCAATGAACGGACCAAACGCAGAGTTGTGAACCGACTTCCGAGAAAATACACGAGAAATTTTATTATCTTTCCCCGAAGAGAAGCGTAGTCATATTTGTGAAGGCAGTTTCCCTCTTGTTTTCTTTGTCTTATAACATACAAGTCACGCGATACGAACGAGGCAGTGTGGTTCCTTTTCTATGAAGAAGTCAATCCACTAGCGGAAAAAATAACAATGTAAGGTAAAGGTTCCTAATACCGAGGTAGTCAAAATCGGCTCCTAATTCCGTGGTATTTTTGTTTTCATTCTTATCTTTTGACTATTATTATGAAACTACTTAAAAACAGGATTCACTCATTCCATGTTTAAAAACTTGCTCACATACGTGAAGTTCGTAAGTGAAACCCCGGAGCAACTAGCTAAAATCAATCAGTCTCTGCCACGGCGTCGACGCGAGTGGTTTATTCAATTATAAACACGGATCCTGTTAGGTAAGTGAGCTCATTTATTTAACGTAAGTATTTGTTGTTTTTAACATAAGGTGTTGAAAGTAAGCAATTTGTCAGTATTTTGTGTTATTTTACTTGCCATAATTATCAAGATAATTTATGTTTTAAATTGATTCAGATAGATTACGTTTTTTAAGCGTAGTTCCTTATTTGGAGGTACCATCGGTAAAAGGAGAAACACTACATCGTATTCACTTGCTTATTACTTTTAGTACAATATTTTTTTTAATGAGGCGTTTGTTTATTTAAAATTATTTATATTCTTTCAAAGTAAAAACCTAATTCCGTGGTATGTTTTATTGGATAGAAATCTTATTAAATGTTGTCAAACATGATCCAGAAAACAACATTTTCTTTGAAAGGCCTAAATAAGAAGTAGCTCTTTAGTCTAGTAAAATGTAATTATTTTGTACAGATTTTGACTGCTATTAACACTTTCCAATCACAGAAATGTTGGTATCAGTAAGAATTGAATAAGTTATTTATTCGGCCGAATTTTTATGGGTTTTAATTAGGATTACAAATTACAGGAATTTCTCCTAATTCCGAGGTAGGATTTTTGTATACCTCGGTGTTAGGCTCTATGAGCTCCTAATACCAAGGGTATGCCTCCTTATAAGGATCTTCATAGAGTCTTATACCGAGGTATATGGCAACCACAAATAGTATTTTAGGGTTCCTGAAACCAAAACTTTCGCGCCATATCGGAATCCTTTATACACGCGCCGGCCGCCCCGCTACAATTTAGCGTTTGCGCTTAGCCGAATTTTGGATTATCTTGATACCTACCTACTAAGATATATTCAAATTTTATATGAATGAATATGTGTGTTATTAATAATTTAGAATAAGTAAACTATCTACTTGAAATTTAATAAAACTTTTAAAACATTTATTATTTTATTTATAAACTTCTTTGTGACTAGAGCAGGAGCATATTTTCAAAAAATAGCACTACTATTTTACTATTATTATTTAACTTATAAAATTGCTGTACGGAACCAATTAACTCCTTTTTATTCTACCTCGGAACTAGGAACCGACTACCGCGGTATTAGGTTTCAAGCCTGAAAATACCTCGGAATTAGGGAAAATCGACTTTGCTATAAAACTATTTTTTCCATGAATAAATCTTTTGAAAAGACACATAATAATAGAAGTTATACAAAATTGAATGCCCATTTTAGCTGAAATAATATTATAATATACATAGGCTAATATTTACAAATGCTTAATTTTCCTGCTTGCTTCCAAATGTCACGAAATACCTCGGTATTAGGAGCCTTTACCTTACTTAAACTTATCTTTACCTAAAAACAAATCTCTATACTTTAACACATATCCATCACGTAATGCGATTTAAATGTTAGAAAATAAAAAGAACCTTAGGCAATCTTGAAGCTATATTTTAATGAGCTACTTTTTGTTCCATTTATTGTTTTATCGCGGACAAAGAAACATTGTTTAATTGATATTGTACATCTTATTGAACACTAGATTCTTTAACTATTTTCTTTAGATTAACTGACACTTTATTACGTATGTACAGACAGAAAAAATATCGTAACAACATAATTATATCACTTGCGTATGACAATGGAAAATTTCACTCGAAATTGATTGCCTGATTTAGTACAAAATGAAGGGCTATGCTTAATTTCCATATCAAGCAAGACAAATTGTTTACCTCTTATCCAACAATATCTGAGCTACACGGTTTCACTCGCGAAGAAAAGAAGTACCTACTGAAATGGGTCTAAGCCTTCACGCGATAAATATTTCACAGTTTATAACCTTCTGAACGCCGCGCGCCGCGCCGTTGTCATGTATAGATGACAGTAGTGGCAGACTGAAATGTAGCCAACTCATGTTGTGCATAGGAAAACATGAAATATTTTGTCAACTGCAGCAATATTTTTTGAAATTGTACAGCAAAGGTTTGCAAATTCAAAACATATACCTAATCAAATCTTGAACTCAGTTGCATAGCCACATTCAATGCTGTTCCCATCGACCATCAGATTAATCTGTCTACTCAAGAACACTTGACAATAGCCGGCACATATATACTTAAACTCTTTATGATCATCACAACAGCTGTTTTAATCAATTGCAGTAAGCAGTTACTATCATACATCACACTTAAAACGCATTAATGTAACCGCAGCATTTAATGTAACCTGTATTATCTTAATATATAAAATCCTTGCGTTACTGACTGACTGACAGACACGCTACAGCCGAAACTATTGGGCGCAGGAAGCTGAAATTTGGCATGTGTGTTTCTTGGGGACCGTAGGGGTGCACTAAGAAGGGATTTCCCGAAATTCCCACGGGATCGGCCAAAATGGGTAAATATAAAAAAATATGCAGGCGTAGCTGCTGGCGTTCTCTAGTTTCATATAATGCCGTTTCAGTTAATTAACTGTATGTTTATGACTGTAACTGTTTCCCTGCGGGACAAGCGTCATAATTACGAGCGATCGCAGTGAACTGAAAAAGCAAACACAAGGTAGGTACAGCCAGCATCAAAAGCCTCTGCACACTGCGTAATCTTAGCTGAGTATTTATGAATTAAAACTCTATTAATAATAATTAATAATTTATAAATTATGCTTTACGTAAGTTTTCTTCATCTAGAAATCCTATGAGATATTGGAATATTAATTATTTGGGACTATAAAGTCATTCAAAATCACGTAAACGTATATCGACTTACTTTGCTGACGGTACGTACATCACGCTGACAGTGGCGGCGTATATCCCTCGGGACACATATTGTGCAGTACTGTGAAACGCTCTGAGTGATATATATCTAAGCTAGACATCTGGATATTTGTTAACAGTTATTCCAGTTAACGTCACACGTTCTAAAAACCAATGTAACAAAACTTATCTCTATATGGAATTTCTAAGCCCCTTAAAAAATATTTTGTGAGCAATGAAGCAGTAAGAAGCTTTGAAATGGCTTTAATACCAGCAGACTGCTAAGCAGAAGGAATGTATAGAAAGAAAGACTCACCTGATTTGCTTCTCAGTATCGCTATGGATTCACAGTTCCCATCTCAGTCTCACAGTTAAAAGGATGTAATCTAGTAAACCACGCTGACCATACAGGTTGGTATAAGGGTTAGTGTTAGGTTTTCCGTCTCTTTACAAAGATACTCTCGGCTTGTTGTTTTTTCTTAGTCGCCTCTTACCACACCCACGAAATGAAATGTAATAGTGTCATTTTGTATTTTTAATCCGTCAGCATTCGCCTAGCTTGACATATTGAATATATTTAAAACGCTTTTAAAATGTGGTTTAATTGTTGTGGTCCCAACGCCCAAGTGCATAACTTAAAATAATAGCCGCCCAAAATTAAAAACACCCGTATAGACATTAACTCGCGTTGCCATTAAATTTTAATAAAACTAGAGGACGCCAGCAGCTACGACTGCATTTTTTTAAATTTACCCGTTTTGGCCGATCCCGTGGGAATTTAGGGAAATCCCTTCTTAGTGCACACCTACGGTTCCCAAGGAACATACATGCAAAATTTTAACTTCCTGCGCCCAATAGTTTCGGCTGTAGCGTGTCTGTCAGTCAGTCAGTAACGCAAGGATTTTATATATTAAGAAGATAGTGCAAACAATGCCTCGTTATAATAATAACAATGGTATGATTATTGTAGAGTAAACGTTTGCTTTTCGTGCTTATTAGAAGTAACTAGATTTTCACCCCCGGCTCTAAACACATAGGCCTTGGGTATTGCCGTATAAAAAGCAGCGTTAGCTTAGTGGAGAGACCGACGGATTGCTACCCAGAGGGTCTCGGGTACGAATCGACGGCTCACACCAATGACTTTTCGATGTTATGTGTGTATTAAATTGTTAATTAGCGCTTGCTAAACGGTGAAGGATAACATCGTGAGCAAAACCTGCATGTCTGACAGTTCTCCAAGATGTCCTCAAAAGACATGTGAAGTCTGTCAACCCACACTTGGCCAGCATGGTTGACTATGGCCTTATTATTCTCACAGAGAGAAGAGGTCCATGCCCAGCGATAGGACAGTTTATATACAGGGCTGATGATGATGTATAAAAAGTATCGTATGTCACTTTTTGTTCTCCTCTATTCTCCTTTCAGCTTCTTGCGCCTGTGCGTTTTGGCTGGGCGTTGTCTGTCAGTCAGTCAAAAACGCAAGAATATCTAAATATTGGGCTCATTTTCAGCAATTCTCACTTTAATCTAGCAGCTTATATATTGTAAGAATTGCTAAAACTCCTCAAAACACAACACACTCGCTTGGCACACATAAAAATGATTAAATCGAACATAGCTGAGCGTTAACGAGCGAGGCTATTAGTGACGACAACCGACAGCTTAACCCCCCACCCCTCCTCACTCCACCCCTCCACTTTTCTGATATGTGACTCTAGTCACACATACGCGATCAAAGTTTTCAAAGGTAGAGCTTACATTCGTTTTCCCTCAGTCGAAACTTTGCATATAACATTTTTATCAGCCCTAGATACTATCCCACTGATGGGCACTGGCGTCTTGTGTAGTCGTCACTGTAAGAAGCGTCAGTATCGATAGATGAGAAAGTCGGTATTGTAAACATGGGCCTGTAGTTTACTTTTATATTGTCACATGGGTGTATGACATCATAACAATTAAATTAACTAACTTTTTTATTATTCTTATTTATTTTTGCTGTATGACGAGAGACTGAAATACCTTTGATTTGATGACACGTGCAGTGATTTTCATGAGTAATTATCAAGTTACGGACGGGGTAACGGAATTGGAAGGATACATCGAGTAACGCATACAATTCTTTATTGAAAGCAAGATTATAGCGTAGTTTGTCCTTACGACGCGGCTCCTCAGAGTTACGTAGTTCACGTAGCGTGCGTAGTCTTTCCGACGACTTTGACGACTTTTGACCATTACCTGTGTTTGACGACCTGTCAGTTGGTGGTATCAAGACGACAATATGGCATACGCGCTCCATGACGACTGTAGTGTGAACAGTTTGACAGTTGAGTTAGTTTAGGTACTTTGTAAGGACGGGTGTTTAACGATAGGAAAGACGTTCGATACGTTTCATGTCTCAATTTATTATATCTGAATAAATGCGATTACATGAGATTAAATACTTACAAACTACGCATGAGGACATAGAAATATATCATGAGTACATAGGTTAACATTACTATACCACAACTTGGGTCATGAGTTTGATATACTGCCCGTCATAATATTAACGTTGGCCACACACTCACACGACAAACAAAAAAAAATATTAACGTAGTTTCATCTACCAGAGAGCCCACATGTTTTGCCTCTTGAATATATTCAACCCCAAAATTAAAATATCAATATAATAAATTTTATATATGCGTATTGATAAAAAATAATGACAGTTTATACCTATTCGAGATATATAACAATTTATATGTATATTTTATTCTTCGATTAATAAACTTTTACGGCTGCTCTTGTTCACAAACTACGAAAATGCATACCAAATCGGCCAAATATTCCATACAAGAAATGAATGTATCAATAATTCTATCCTAAATATCCTGTAATTTCTATCTTGTTCCCTTTTTTCTTTTTATACTTAGGTAACTCACTCTGCCAGAGATCCAAACAGAGAGTGCTAACAAACGGACAGACTACTTATTAATCGTATTTTCATGTCCAATATTTTCTTATCTTTTACTAAAATAACTTGAATATGTCCAATATTTTTTTAATAAAATCATGCACCGCACAAAGAGGAGAATCTCCAAAGTATATCCAAAGAAAGCACCACTATGTATTGGCGTTGCATTTTACATCAGGTACCAATTGGTACCGTTGTTGCTTATTGTTCGTTTTCTTATAGGACTGTGCCTCACACCGTTGCATTATTTTTATTTATTTATTTATTTTACACTTTATTGTACACATTAAAAAACATTATTAGAGATCTTATAACTAACTATAGTACAAAGGGCGGCCTTATCGCTGAAAGCGATTTCTACCAGGCAACCTTTGGATGGAAATATGATTGGTAGGAGAAAATCGGTAGTTGCATGTGTAAACAAAGCTATATAATATATACATACTTAATATACCTATATCCATTCCTGTAATATGATAATAAATGATAGACATATATACATAAACATACATACATACTTATACATACATATACATACACATATTTAATACTTACATGTATTTTGTAGAACTAGAAGAAGTTATAGTGATAGATAGTGAGCCTTTACTGAAGCTTTAAATTTAGTTATCGTTTGAGCCTGTCTTATATGTAATGGTAAAGCATTCCAAAGGCAAATAGCGGTAACACAAAAAGATTTGTCATACAGTGCTGTGGAATGTACCGGCATTTTAAGTTTAAAATTTTCTGATGACCTTAAATAACGGTTATGCGTATCATGAAGGAACTCGAATCGTCCTTTAAGATAGGAAGGAGTTGAAGGGTTAAACAATATGTTGTACAGCAAAGAGAGAATATGCGCATTCTGGCGATGTCGTATAGGTAACCACTTGAGCTGTGCTCGAAATTGTGAAACATGATCATATTTGCGTAGTCCAAATATGAATCGTATACAGAGATTTTGAAGGCGCTCAAGTTTCTAGCTGGTTTTCGGCGAGATCTGAATAGCTGACATCTGCATAATCGATAATGGGCAAAAGGAGGGAGTTTGCTAGTGCAATTTTGGTGGCAGTAGGAAGAAAATTCCTAAGCCTTATCAGTGACCCTGCTGAAGCAAGTAACTTTCGACTCACCTCTTGGATCTGCGATCGCCAATTAAGATTAGAGTCCATAATGAGACCCAAGTTCTTAACTTTGTCTTGTATGGAAATAAAGGTAACATCAAATATGTCGCGAGGGAGTTGAGACCAGTCAATTTTGGATGTCATTCTTGAAGTACCAATAACAATGGCCTGAGTTTTTGAGGGATTCATTTTTAGTCCAAAGGATTTGCTCCAGTTGCTAATCATTGCCAAATCACTGTTAATGGTACTTACAGAAAGTGACATATCTGCTTGTGACGACTGCGTATAAATTTGGAGATCATCTGCATAAAGGTGATAGGAACAGCGAAGATTATTTGATATAGAATTAATAAAAATTGCGAAGAGTAAAGGAGATAGCACGCCACCCTGGGGCACACCAACAGTTGTGTTACACCAAGAAGAAAGTGAGTTTTCAATGCGTATACGCTGTCGGCGGCCACACAGGTAAGTACGAAACCAATCAATCACCGATATGTTAAGAGTACAAAGTCGACTGAGTAGAATATCAAAATCGACTGTATTGAAGGCGTTACTAAAATCTAGTAGAGCGAGAATTGTGAGTTTTCCGCCTTCCATACCAGCCCTGATGTCATCCGTAATATTGACCAGGGATGTAACGGTACTATGTCCCGAACGGAATCCGGACTGAAATGGATTAAGGCGCTGTTGTACCTCAGAAGGCGTGAAACACCTTATTTTTCGTCGCGTATCTAGCCATAACGGTACATATTACAAACTAGCAAAAATAGAGCTTAAAGTTAAAAGTCTGAACAAAAGACTTTTGAAAGAATTTTTCATGTATGTAAAATAGAATCACGGTAAAAAAATCACAAAATCGAGGCAGAAAATAATCTTTCGTCTCACTGTTTGCAATATTTTGATCGTAAGCTGTCATATTTTATTTGATAATATTGTAGGAAATCTAATGAACTAAAGAATTACCCTATCTATTTTCATATTATACGTGTATATTTTGTAAAATTAAATAAAATCTGCCAAACGTCTATGATTTTGACGCTCGGTAGATCCCATCAATATCAAACGCTTCAGCGATTTAAACCTTATTAGCATTAGCGGTGTACTGAGTGTCAGTTGCTAGTTTACGCCCCGCCCAGACCTCATCATTCGGCTATGAGCCCTGTGAGGGATAGGTCATGTCGCTTGCGTCTCCGCTGCACGAAATGTTACGTAAACCTGTTTGTTATTATAATACGCCGATTTGAGTTCGTAATTTCATGTTTTATGTTATAGACTGAATACTTTGAATCAAATAGGCTTTTCATGTAACTATGGGCACATATAATTAGGACCTAAGTTTATACTCTTGTTGCGTTTAATGTGTTATTGTTTCTGTGCTTATAAATATATAATTAGAAGAATAAAATATGGACAGTTAGAGAAATTAAGTTCTACGAAGGATTTTTACAAGAAAGCGTCGTAATAAAATATAAATTCATCCATGGCCAAGTGATTATGAAATATGTAACATTTTTACACAAATTATTTTCATAAGAGTCTTTTATGACTAACTATGTTAGGTATAGATTATCGATTATGCATAATATAATTATGTAAATTATTCTCACAATACATAGCTGCCACAGTTTTCAATTTTTGAAAGAGTAATAACATAAAATCGAATCATTTTATGTACTTATATTGCAAATTCATTAGCTTGTCAGATCGCCTGGAGCGCTAAGATGCCGCCAAGGCGAACAATAAACAGCGCTAATATGGCGCTCCGCAATCTGCACACAAGCGGTAACGAATGTTGTATTATTGTGTTGTGAACATAAACCTATTTAGGTACATCGGGTAAAACTTTGATTATTCATAAACTATTAGGTATGTCTCAGTACATCTAATATCTTTTTAATTTCTAAAATCAACCATTTATAAGTAAGAAGGTGACTTCTCTGTTTGCTATAACACTAGATATAGTATTTTTTTAATAATAAAGTACGTAACTAATTATCTTTATTGTAATTACAGTGAAGTTAAAGATAACAGTTCTGCAACAACAACAACAACACACATTTGACTGCAGTCATTCCTAACACGATCTGTTCAAGAGCTAGCCAAGAAATGCCAAACAATATTTTTAACAAATTTGACTCAAATTCCGTAGTGATATGCAAAAATTACAAGAGGGATAGCAGTGACTGGTTCGAATTGCGTAAGAATATGTTGACAGATTGAAATTTTGGTATAGTGGTAAAAAGAAGAGATAACAGCAGTAAAGCCAACTTAGTAAAAATATTTTGTACAAATAAAATATTTGCAATGTAAAATCAGTTGCGCATGGAATCTAAAATGAACAACTGGCTTTGCAACAACTGGCGAAGCAAGAAAATGTAACAATCGAGCCTTGTGGATTATCCGTTTATTCACGAATGTGGAAATTTAATATTCTATAGTTGCCTATAAGAATGGCCTGGAGAATAATATAAGAGCAAATAAAATACAAATACGGAAACATGATAAAAAAGTGAACTGACTAGTCGAAACAAATATTTTTATTGTTATTACCAAATTCAGGGGCAACGCCACGTTACACGCAAACAAAAGTGTTTATTTGCTGTGTGGAGTGGCGAAAGTATACCACTAAAAATAGAAATTATAGAAAGAGATGATGTTTTCTGGGAGAAGAAAAGCTTGTGGCGTTTTATATGAATTGGCAGTTGCCTGAAATTGTTGATTCTCGTCAAGCTCAAGGGATAGCATTGCGAGATCACGGAGTGGAAAATGTTTCATAAGTGCTTGAAATTTCTACAATACCAAGCCGTAAAAGGAAAGTAAATGAAACTGTGCCTCGTGAACAACAGCAAATAATAAGTATTGAAGCCTTATCACCTCACACGCTGCCTTTAACATTCGATGAGAATAAAGAAAATCTGCCGGGTTGTAGCAGACAGCTAACTTTTGATGAGCTGTAAACTCTGAATTTCGTTAATAAATGAATATAAATAAATATCTTTTAATATTTATTTTCTTTGAAACAACACATATTTGAAGCGAAAGAAAATTATTATATTTTTCCATACAAACATGTATGAGGAGAGCTAACGAAAAAGCAGTAACTCAAATTCTAATTCTATAATTTTCTAAGCAACATAGCAGTATCTCATGAATAAGGTATATCCACATATATTTTTGATGTTTCATCTATTTTGAAAAATAATAATGGGTTGGGTTAAAAGTAATTTTGGCTGCCGGAGTTGCGTCTAAATATTTGTAAACAATTTCCAAAATTCCATAAAAAAAAATACTTCGGCAATTATGCAAAACGGAACGTTGTTTTTATACTTTAGTACAGTTTTACAAATATCATTTTTACGTTTTATGTGAAAAACGTGACACGAAACGCAAAACTGCCATCTTGGAATGATCATATTGACAGCTAAGCTAATGTCAAATTTGTGCGTCATTGCTTTCGAGTGCCTAGGTTAGGTGCGACTGTAATAAGTAACTAAATAGGTTATGTTAGGTTCTCTTTTGACCCTTAATCCGAAAATAAGAGCCCTAAGCAGGGCTTCGTCAACCTTAGTTTATTAAACTAGTGTGATGAATGTGGAAGTTGGCAGTGCCATACACACCGATATTTGGAGATTTTTTTTTCAGAGGAAACCAAGTATTTCCGGCAAGTGAAAATGGTGAGGGGGGTTTCAAGACCTCCCCTCCTCCCTCTCCAATCACTCACAACCCCTAAAAACGGCGACGTATTTCGAAACCTTTACCATAATAATTATACCTATAATAACAATAAACATCCATAAATAAATAAAAGAAATCAACTTTTACTATACTTCAATTATCTCGTATCTCGCTTTAGTTGAGAAACGGTTTTTGCGCTTAGTAGAGCAGTATTGTGTTTTTTAGGGTACCGTGGCCAAAAATTGTAAAAACGGAACCTTTATAGATTCGCAATGTCTGTCTGTTTGTCCGCCCGTATGTCACAGCCAATTTATTGCAAAACAGATTTGAAAACTGGTAGGAATGGAATTAGATGTAGGTATTCTATGGACTGCTTCACTATTTTTATACAAAAACAAAACAAACATAATAATGGCCTCTCCATGGCCCATACATGGAACTGACTTAATTATTTTTTTCATCTTACGGCACGTAGGTATTTACCTACTTTCGTCAACTATTAATACTTATAACGTCTAATGTAAACCAGTTTTGCTCATGGCTGCACTGAGAACAAAAATTGCGCTATGCCTATATTGTACAAATAGATTGATGTATGTAATATAAATTTTAATATCAGTATCTCAATTCAATATGCTAAAACGTTTTGCTTGCAATTTTGAAATATTGGAATACGGATGTCGCCAGAATACGGCCGCACGCGACGAGAATGAAGGGGGCGCCCCGCAGTAAACGGAGCTAAGCTCCCTTCACCTCCCCTGCTTCACCACCTCATTTACCAAAACAGTCGCTTAGGACAGCGCCTTAAGGAGACAATTTTTGCAGAGGAAAGAGTTTATTTGGTTATAAACGAGGCGCTCAAAGACTTTTGAAAGGAATGGCAGGATGGAAATGGGCCGATAATCGGAGAAGGATGAAGGATGAGAGGTTTTTGGAATTGGTGTAATAAGAGCGTCTTTCCACATCGATGGGAATACACCACTAGACAGAGAATAATTGAGGATATGGGAAGTTATGGGTAGGATTATATCGAGGATAGGAAGGATCATATTACGGCTGACACAGTCACTACCTACAGCGTTGGACGTGATTGACCTTATGCACTTCTTAACATCACTATCGGTGAAGTTAAGAAGTGCATTAAAGACAAAGGGAGAATAACTAGGGGTTGGCAGAGATGGAAGATAATTTATAGTGCTTGCTTTAGTAGTCCCATCAATATTGGACGAAGCAGAGGAATGTTGATTGAACTTTGCAGATTTCTTAAATATTTGAATTTGTTAAGATTGTCACACTATCACGCAAAAAAGATATTAGAGCTTACATTTCACTACAGTCCGTGTGATGACGGATTAAGAATACGGAATGTCACCACCCTATATCATCCCATGGCTGTCGTAAGAGGGAACATATTATGCAGAGAACAGTACTGTAGGAGTAGGAAAACTTGATACAAACCCTATACCAACCCGTTTGGCCAGCGTGGTATAGTAGGCCAATTCCTTCTTTCAAAGGAGGGGCCGAGTCCAGCAGTGAACTGTTAAGGCTGATGATGTCTCGTTGTGATTTTAAAAGAATACTCTTGCACACAGTTCTTCAACTTTTCCTCCTCTTTACTACATTAAATTAATATCAAATTGTGTACTATACTTAAACCGTAAAGAAATCATTGAAAAAATCAAATGGTATTGACGGGTAGGTGTTAAAATTTTTAATGACATACACACACATACAGTTGCTATGACTATGTTTATCCGCACGCTTTTTAAGTTCAGACAAAATATGTTTGGCCCCAAATCGCCCCAGAATCTCTACGGTGTGAGAGTCGGCGGCGCGGCGTGTTGTCTAGCCAGCGGCTGTCTGCTTCGTGTAACTTTTAAAGAAATAAAAGATTGGATTACCCAGCGGTGTGCACCCTAAAACACTTCACTATATCGACAAAACAACCAATTGATTACAAATACATGTGCTGTGATTACAAAACATTGGGTATACATTTTTTTGTACGCGTTTTTATAGAATTTTGGTCGTCATATTTTTTAAATTCGTTCGTAAAATTTTTATCGTGAATTTAAATAATGACAGCCGACCGGTGGAAAAAGTTCGATAAATATTTATCTACGTGTTAACTGTCGCTTGACAATTCAAATAAAAATAGTAGTGAGGGCTGTTTGTCAGCAGTTACCACCTGTAGTATGAAATGCAATCATTGGAAGTATTTTTACTCAGGTATAGTATATTATTTTACAAAAAAAATTGACAGAAGAAACAGATATTTGGATCTTCCAATCGATTTGTTGTATAACGTCAATCGTCACCTGAATTTCAACACTCAGGGTTATTACTTATTTTAATAAATTCTGTATGGCAAGAGATTTCCGCTTGCTGTTGAAACATAGCTATTTGTACATTCAACCGAAGATAACTTTGAGCTATGTTTATACCATTAGACCTTTAAACTATGTGCTCTCTTCTGCCAGTGCAATTACATGTTGAGGATTTCACAACTTTTTACGATAGGAGAACTGAGTTGCGAGGCTTGGTTTTTTTGACAAGTATAATTTTTATGGGATTATTTATTTACGACTAAAGCAAATACTGAACGAAAAAATATCATTCAAATTTGATGAAACCTTACAGATCTTCTCACAAAACTAAGGCTAAATGTACCACCCGACTAAGGCCGGTACCAATTGAGACGGGACATTAGACCGAAAACCGGTGATCCAGATCGTCAGAAAAGGAAAAACAAACGAAGTTAAAAATGCCATCTATTAAACACTAAAAACTAAAACGGCATTAAGTAATTTTAAGATTTAAGAATACATAGGGACAGATAGACAGAAGACAGACTTTGTTTATACGATGTAGTGAAGTTCGTTATTTATTTGAATTCGACATTAGTTGCAATGAATTTCGAGACAGATGTTTTAAAATCTTGGAATAATCTACATACTTGTAATAAATTGTAAACAAATGAAACCAGAACTAAACTTCGAACTATAATATTCTGTCGATTTTATCCTGTTTTCCTTTTATCGTGTTGATCAACATACATAATTATATTAAAAACCTGGGTTCTAGGCCAGAAATCGTAAAATTCCTCTGGCAATCAGGAAAGTGTTCTAATAATAAGCTGCGACGCAACTGTTTGATAGAATGAGTTGGAAGTTTGACTGTTGACTTTGTATTTGTTCGAAGGTTGAACCAACATCTAATATACGGATAGGGCGAGCTAAATATTAATTACATGTATACGGTATTATGAACCTCATTGTAGGGCAAGCTAAATACGAATGATATGTTTACAGTACCTAAAATCCACCCTGTTGAATTGAGTGTATCATAAACGATTTTAAACTTTATATTCATTTTTCAATAAATAAATAAAAATACCTATTCGGCTCGTGATCGCCAGCAGGGTCACGGCAAGCTATGGTAACAGTAATTTGCGTCGCTTCATCACTACGTTACGTATACGAACATTACGGTGATTTTAATTGATTGGTGGCAATGCGTGATTCCAACATACTCTCTCTACACGCCACAGGTGGCGAAGGAAGAGCCCGACAACAAAAAGGAAACAAAGGTCGTGGTCATGAAAACAGAGGGTTCATAAGCCCCTACTTTGACAGATGTATGTCGTTGGAGAAAACAGAAGTATACATTATATCTTAGTTGAAGTGGCTCGTCACATAAAGGATCCGTCAAATAAACTTGTTTATCGTACATGATAAAATATTATCATGTATCAAACAAGAATATTAAACAACAAAGATCTAAATAAAATTAATAAAATATTTTAGTTCGCAGTTAGTTGCTCCTTACAAGTTTTGTTTACAAAACAAACCGTTTCTCTAGAAACTCTTTAGAAAACCAAAACCTTTTTATAATTCAAACTCTTTGCTGTTAAACTTTTAAATTTCTCCCCGTGGACTACACTGTGAGTTGCAAATAGTATCTACCTATTTACCGTGAAATCCGTGAAGTTTTACTTTTGTTGTACAACAGCCAATCTAGTCTTTACAATGTCTCTAAATAAACGTGATATAGCTGCTAGCTTCTTATTATATAAATTTGCATTGTTACCATTTCAAAACTTATTGACATAATGCATTTGATATATCCTTTATATTCGATTGCATAGCATGCGTATTCAGTTGTTAATTAACGCTTGTCCCGTGCATCGGAGAGCACGTTAAGCCGTCGGTTCCGGTTGCCTCTAAAAATAAACTGACACTAGTCTAAACCGTGGAATATCGCTAATCCTTCGGGTTGCGGAGGTCAGACAGGCAGTCGTTCCGTGGAAAAGCTAATATTCCGCCAAAGCCGGTTACACTAGAAAGCGGACCCCAGGTTGAGGCTGGGATAACGTTAGGAGCACGAGGATGATGTATGTTCATGTATGTAGTGAAATATTTTTTTTCTTCTTTTTCTTTGTTGCTCGTCCGTAAAGTTTTTACTATGGTAAAAGTCCCTTACTTCCACAGAGCCACAACGAGCATTCATGCTGTAATCAACAAGGCTTGTACTTACAGGCGATTGAAGATCATTATAATTATAAATAATTGAATAGATGCATTTATTTTTTGCTTCATATTACAATTACAATAACTAACCAAGTCTTAAAATTATAAACTAAGATAATATAAAATATATGCAGCACACAAAGAGAAATATATACAGAAATACTTACAGACTTATATTTTATGTCGTCGAAATATCTTACGAGGGCACGGTTGACCTAGGAGTTTAAACCTCCGCCTCGCTGCCTGAAACTGCGACAAGTTTTGTGGGTTCGAATCTCACACGGGACAACATTTTATGTGATTCATAAATTGAATATCGGGTCTGGGTATGTTCGTTGATTGTAAGTTTGTAAAGTCTTCTGCGACACAGGATTTATTCTTTGAGCGTGCGATGTATCAATGTAAAATCGTATAGAAACTGCGTATTTTAAATAATATTAGAATTTTTCTTTGCATTGCCAAATTCATCCATGTCACCTGATTTTTGCTGTGGGGAAATTCACCCATATACACGTACATTCATTAATGCGAAACACACCTGTAAATTGTGTTACCCACGGAATCATTCAATTATTTGTTTTTGTACAAAGAGTGGTAAGCCGTGGCGCATACGTGCATTTCAAAATTATATCTTTACTTAAATATCTGGACATGCGATATAATATCCTCAACAGATCCCTACTAAAGCTAACCTAATTAAAGTGGACGACTATGGACGTTGTGTGAAATATGGCTATCGAAAAATGGTCATATGGAATAAAATAAATAAACCGGGCTACATAAACTTTACAAAAACTGAGACACCTACACGCATGGTCAAAATTAGGACTGTGGCAGCGGTACCCATGCAAAGGGCACAGGCTCTACAATGGCGTTAAGGATCCCAATCATCACATACACAATTTTTCAAGGGTGTAGTTATTGAAGCTGACTCCGGGGTACCATGGCACTGCCTGCACACGACAGTATTCCGAACACTGCAATCTTTCCAGGATGCTATGCGATTTTTAAAAGGTAAGGAAGATTTCCTGCCCTGGAGTCCCAACGTGGTATAAGTATACTTGAAATTTTACGTTTTTCTTTTCAATCATAGCGATTCTCAGTCTTCAATGCGGAGATTGCATCTCAACTAGGACAGCTTTAAGATGATGCAAAGCTGCCACACGCTACCATCAAGCCTAGTGCCGGCCGCACACATAGGTCAGTCGCGCCTAGGAGGATGTTTAATATGTTATTTTTAATTTAGGGTATTTATTAAAGTAATGGTAGCTTTTCAGCTTATGATTAAAGAAAACTAGACATGTATTCATTCATGTAAAAATCAACTTATACAGGAGTAAAAAGAAAACATTCATATCCCCAAAAATTCAATGCGTTCATTAAAATACCCGGGAAACCCGAACACCAAATCCAACAAACATTATTTTCATCGTGCACATTCGGGGACTGTTCTAATGCACTAATGTGGATATCAAATGAATGTTCAGCGGTTCCGCGGTTTTGCACGAATTATGCACACATCGCACCAAACGTTCTATCTAATCTTCGCTAATTGCTACATTTAACCCTAGGGTACAATGTTTTGGAATTAACTACAACAGTGCTAGTTCTGTCCAGGGATATTTGTGCTAAAATGTGTGAATATTCCTCTTGAATATCCAACCGTGTGGTGGGATATTTCGCACTGTTGTGTTGCATCTCGCATTGTAATACTGAGCTCGCTTGTCTAGTGCAAGTGTGGACCACGAGTACATATTATGTATAGAGGCGATTGTGAATTTCTAAGCTGTTCTGTGTCGGCAATGACTGCACGCAGCTGTAGATTCATATAATATTATATTATATTATAAGGAGCCAAGTTTCTCGGTACCTTTTTCAGCGACTTTAATATCGCACACGTGTAGACCTACTGGTCAGCTCACGTAAAGAATCAGAAAACATTTTGTATAAAATATTACAAATTCTGTAAATCTTAAATAATGTACAATTGCAACATTAGCGGAGCCAACAAATCCGTCAGGCAGGCTAATGCCATAAAATACATAGGTAGATAAAGAATATTTTGTGCAAAATATGCTTTTCAAAAGTTCATACTTTACAGTTCACACTAAGGCTTTCATCCCAGGAGTCTAGGTCTTGAAAATTTCGAGAGTCTCGGCGATATGGCTGTGTTTTCGAGACTCGAGACTGCTATCTCCAGTTTTCGAGACTATCGAGACTTTTGAGACTTAATTCGAATAATAACCATTATTGAAAAATCTCGTGAATTACCGGTGTTGGCAAAATTCTGTCCAGCCTAAGAAAGAACTTGCCAACAGCTTTTCCTGACAGGGTTTTCTCAGACAATCCTATATCATCGTGTTCGCAGTGAAGTAGTGCTCTTTCGCAGAGTAAGGTAATGAATAGTGAATGCGCTCATTTGTATATAAGACTAGCTGCCCCCATACAAAGGTACTCTGTGGCTGCCCCGACAGACGTTGTTTTCTCAATATTATGTCAAACGCCATAAGGTTACATTAAAAAGGTTATATTGTCTAAAACGCTAGGGTTTTAATCAGAAATTTTACTATGGTGGTAAAGTATTCTTAAATTTTCTTATTTTTGAGCATCCTTCTTGTTTTTTCTTTCATAAGAGCTAATTACGTCGACTGCAGACGGAGGTTGCAAAAAAAAAGCTATTTCCAAATAAGACTTTATTAAAATAATGAATTACAGAGAAATTTTCTAAGTCTAATTATTACTACTAAAAGAGATGTCTATTGGTCAATGTTAGAACCAAAAGTGCCATAGGTATTCCTATAATTAATTTACATTAACAACGGAAGTGATTGCGAAATCTAACTAGAATGATCGACAATGACGTCTATGCTGAATCGGCGCCTCGTGTCTTCGTGCTGTTGCAATACGCAGTTAACGATGTCGCGTAGTCAGCAATCTGCCTATTACACCGTAGTGGTATAGTCAGCGACCCACCTGCTACACCGTAGCGTAACAAGCCATCTCCAGACAATAACAAACACAACGAAAAATAATTAGCGAAATCGGTCCAGCCGTTTACGCGTGATGCCGTGGCCGTGACAAGGGAAAAGGGATTCATTTTTATACAGGGTTATTTGTAAAACACCGTTAACCTCTCGGGACTATGTTACTAACATGTATGACTTTTAAAATTTCATCATATTTTAGTTCATCAGGTTTTCATACAAAAATATAAATATTTAAATTGAACGCTCCAAATGTTGCGAAGTCTATGCGATAGCACAAAAGCGAGGGGTACAGGCGGCGGGCGGAGGCGTAGGTAGGTACAGCAAAATACACGAGTTGAAATTTGATAGATAGGACAACGAAATCTTGAAGGTTTGTTTTTGGTAAATCTATTATGTTTTGTAAAAAGTTATAGAACAAAAGTTGTTGATTATGATGTTTAAAAAGTAACGTAGTCCTGTAGTAGGTTAACGGTGTTTTACAAATAACCCCATATATATAGATTGAACTAGGCCTCTCCTTTGAAAGGAGCAATAGTCTAGTCCTAGTCCAAAAGGCTGATGATGATGATATAGATTTGTCTATTAAACGAATTGATAAATATAACTAGTATTAACCTAACTGTCGAAGTGTTAATACCTGCCAAGGAAAAAATCTAGGTAGTAGAGCCTTGCTGATTTCAGAATGAATGGGCCGGCTCGACCGGGGAAGTACAGGAGTACTTACCCCTCGCTTTTGTGCTATGCGATAGCACAAAAGCGAGGGGTACAGGCGGCGGGCGGAGGCGTAGGTAGGTACAGCAAAATACACGAGTTGAAATTTGATAGATAGGACAACGAAATCTTGAAGGTTTGTTTTTGGTAAATCTATTATGTTTTGTAAAAAGTTATAGAACAAAAGTTGTTGATTATGATGTTTAAAAAGTAACGTAGTCCTGTAGTAGGTTAACGGTGTTTTACAAATAACCCCGTATATATAGATTGAACTAGGCCTCTCCTTTGAAAGGAGCAATAGTCTAGTCCTAGTCCAAAAGGCTGATGATGATGATATAGATTTGTCTATTAAACGAATTGATAAATATAACTAGTATTAACCTAACTGTCGAAGTGTTAATACCTGCCAAGGAAAAAATCTAGGTAGTAGAGCCTTGCTGATTTCAGAATGAATGGGCCGGCTCGACCGGGGAAGTACTCCTCTCACAGAAAATCGACGTAAAGTAACAGAATCTTAACTGTTGCGTTTCGTTCGGTGAGTGAGAGTGCCGGAGGCCCTATCCCCTATTCCTTCTCCTCATCCCACTCCTTATACTATCCCTTTTCCCAACCCCAAGGGGCGGCAACGCACTTGTGACTCCTGTGGTGTTGCTTGTGTCCATGGGCGGCGGTAATTGTTTACCATCAGGCAATCCGTCTGCTCGTTTGCCGCCTTATACTATACTAGAGGACGCCAGCAGCTACGCCTGCATTTTTTTTTATTTACCCGTTTTGGCCGATCCCGTGGGAATTTCGGGGAAACCCTTCCTAGTGCACCCCTACGGTCCCCTTCCTGCGCCCAATAGTTTCGGCTGTAGCGTGTCTGTCAGTCAGTCAGTAACGCAAGGATTTTATATATTAAGATAAAAAAAAAATAGACAATCCAATGTTTACGGACCCACATAGATTCATTTCTGTGTACGTACCCTTTAGGGTTCATACATGAGGTTAGTACTAAAGGACAGGCAGTATATATGTATAATCTATGCCAAAGGAGTATGCCCATTCTTGTATAGACTGCCTTTGCGTATAATGTTTTATTCATTAAACTCGTATATTAAATGAAACGTCAATTTTTTTATACCTTTCCCAGTCTGCACAAGTTTTTTTGCCAACTCAATCGCGATATATTTTTTACATGCAAAATTTGATATTAAATACTTTTCATCCATTAACCAGATCGGGAAGGTCGCTTTACTACAGATCTTAAGCTATCATCAGATCCTTTCTAAAACACATTGGATGTATTTTGCTTCCTACGTGACTATTACAAATAAAAACTTGTATGCTCTTGATTTATTATGTAACAGTATCTTGATTTTAATAAAGTACATTATTTAAACTCGTTGTATTAACTGCCTAAATGCCTAACCTATGAGTATAAAACTTTTTTTCTTAACAGTCTCGAAATTGTCATTTTTCCCGGGAATTTCGAGACCGGGCTGAGTCTCGATTATTTTTCCCGGGACTCGAAAATTTATCGAGACGGAAAGCCTTAGTTCACACCTTGCGCAATTCATGAAAATCAAGTAAACTTCAACAATCGTAAAATTATTATTCCTAAACCTTTTCTTTAAAATACAAGAAAACTTCAACAATATTCAAGATTTCTACGATCAAAATAACTGGCAGCAAAGTTGTATGTATCCTTTATATTATAATTTTAAAAAAAATGCTTTTCTTGAAAAGAGCTTGTATTTTTGTAGCGAACAAATTTTAACAAAGCCGAACCTTCTATACTTTTGTGAACATCGCTATATCTTAATATATAAAATCCTTGCGTTACTGACTGACAGACACGCTACAGCCGAAACTATTGGGCGCAGGAAGCTGAAATTTGGCATGTGTGTTCCTTGGGGACCGTAGGGGAGCACTAAGAAGGGATTTCCCGAAATTCCCACGGGATCGGCCAAAATGGGTAAATTAAAAAAAAATTGCAGCCGTAGCTGCTGGCGTCCTCTAGATCGTACTATTATCCTATTTTTGTGTCGTTTCGCTTGTAGAGTTTATTGTGTGTCTGTCAGGCTAAGCACAGTATCAGGCGCTGTAGTCGCTCGTCTTGTTCTTTTTTACTAGGCTCATAGCAGAGAGGACATAGCTATCGCATCAGGGATAGTAGCACGCTAATGCGTGCTACCATCCCAGAAAATCCAATCAAGGCCAGGGTAGGAAATCTATCTGATGCTATTGAAGCTGTGAATCGTGACTTAGCAGCAATCAAACATTGGTCCGATAGGTTCGGCTTGTACGTGAACCCTTCTAAGTGTCAGGCCATTATTATAGGAGGCAACCGTATGATGTGCCGTGTAAAGGTGTCATCTCTTCCATCTGTTGTTTTTGATGGTACTGTTATCGAAATTTCACCGCATGTAAAGGATTTAGGGTTACATATCGATGACACCCTTAGTTGGCGAACTCACATCACCAATGTGAGCAAACGAGTTACCGGGACCCTGCGTTCTCTTTATCGCCTAAAACATTTTCTTCCCATAAAGACGAAGGTGACGTTAGTGCAAACTTTACTATTCCCGGTCATCGATTATGGTGATGTTTGTTGTTTCGACCTGAATGCAGATCTTCTCGATAAACTTGACCGTCTTCTCAATAACTGCATTCGATTTATTTATAATCTTCGCAAGTATGACCATGTGTCTGCTTTTCGTTCCGAACTACGCTGGTTCCCCATTCGTCAGCGCCGGAGTTTGCGCGCACTCACAACGCTATTCTCTCTTCTTCATTCTCCAACTCCCCCTGCTTACCTTCAATCTTACTTCCAATATTTAGGCTCCTATCACGCAAAAGATCTTCGCTCCTCTAATAATCTTCTGCTTTTATGTTCATCACATTCTTCTGGTCTTGTGCACTCGTCGTTCATAGTCCAATCAGTTCTGCTCTGGAATGCCCTTCCATTAGAGATCAGGAAGGCGTCGAACCGCTGGAAGTTTAAATCTATGGCACGTGAACATATCCGAAAGGGACTATTGGCACCATCATCTTAATCATTGTATTATATACCTATTTATATTTATATATACTTATATATGTATATATTTATTATTTAAATATGCATATATATTTATGTATATATTATATTATGCTATATAGTATATATTTAATAATATAACCATGCATTTATTGTTATTATTGTAAAATACACCTTATCTTTTTAACATGACCAAAACTATTTGTACACCTACCATACCTATCTCTGCATCACCCTATGGTTGACTGGTAGAGAATGCTTATAGCATTAAGTCCGCCATTGTACCTATGAGTTGTACATAAAGTTTAAATAAATAAAGTTTAAATAAATAAATAAAATCCGCCACTCTCTATTCATTAGGATATCCGCCATTCCTCTCGCACGATTGCCTTCTTTGGGCATAGGTGGAGTGGGCCATTGATTGCAAACTTCAATCAACGATCCTTTCCACTTGGGCTCGCAAAGAAACTGGATTCTGCTTTATTTTAACTCTACACCTGACGCAATGTTTAAGATTGTCAGCATTACTACATACACACAAATTATCAGGCTGCTTTAAATTCCACATGAGCCATAAGTTGTTGTTTTGACCTCAATAATAATAATGCTGTTTTAAAAAGATTGACCAGCAGTACCTACCACTAAATCTAGTGACAAATCAACTATACACATAACAATCTGTAGCACACAATACAGAAATAAATTTGTACAACATTTTTGTCAGGGACAAGACTTCACCTAATATAAAAGTATCCTATCATCCTAATTTCGAATACGATTCTATGTTATGTTTTCAAAAGTTGAATCATAGATATATTAATTCTGTGAGTTGAACATTGTCTCGAGAAACGTTTGTCCGTCGAACGTTGTACCGGTCGGCTGAACCGAGCTACTGAGTAAATATCTCTCACAGGCGAACCGTGTAAATTTTCAATAAATGCATGATTCTGAGCAAGTGGACTTTCTTGGTGTAAATTTGGCAGCTTTTGTGTGTTTTAAGGGTAAAATTATATTACAAGGCGTTCAGTATAATAGTTTTCAAGATACCTAATAAGTTAATAACATAATTTTGGCCTACCGTTTGTCACGCTTACGCGGGCAAAGCTGAAAGCCAAAGCTTGGGAAAAATATTTTCGCTGCCATCCTTGTCACAAACAGACTGACAATATAAACCTTTACTTAATTAAATCCGCATGCTAATTAAGAACTTAAGTTAAAAATAATAAACGGGGCCCGTTTATTATTTTTTACTCAAGTTCTGATATAATCACACGACTAAGAAAACTCTTTCATCAATGCATTAATTGCCGGTGCCTTTTAACTGCTTTCTTTCATTTTTGCGTTATGTACTTTGTCCGCAGCCCGCCAAAATGCTTTACGGTGCTGCATTACGGTCCTTTTAAATAATGCGTTTGGTGCCGGACTGGTGCGAACGGTAGAATATGTTTTTTATCGCGAAAAAATGCAAGAGTCAAAGCAATCATGCAAGAGTCGTACAGCGCACGTTCAAAAGACGCACAACTCTCGCACGATCTTGCGTCGAGTAGTTTTGTATAGTAATACAAAATCTGGCGGAGTGGCGGAATCAAGTGTTCACCGCGTCACAAAAAATATCAATAGAACAAAGATATCTCTAATGCAATGTGGCATATTTTCAGAGTTCCTTCCGGGACATATAGACCATTTATGTCGAGGAAAAAACCCTACGTATCAAAATAATGTAACTAGCCATGGGTGATACTCTCAGAAAGGTTTAACCCGTAACAAGGCAAATTTAAGAAGGTCCCTCAATGACTGAAATGTATGAAGGGATGTGATATTTATGATATAACATTTAATTTTAGGAAAGGTCTAATTAGGGCCGTGTAATTAAAATAGGTAGAACGGTAATAGGTGGAAGGGATTTTTGATCGTCACCTAATTCTTCTAAAATAAAGGAAATATCTTCGGCATGGATTATACCAGCCATAATCAGGGAATTACTTTAACCCTAGAAGCCCACTCTACGTAAATTAGACGTACCTATACCGCGGCGAAATATCTCTATATCTTTTTCGTCTACCATCGTATCGCTTTAAACTCCCGAAACAACTCAGTGGCCGTCAGAACCTCGCAGGACACGTTTGCATTATCTTGGCAATGAATACAAATTTTACATAATAGAAGCGTTGGCGTATTGACGGTTGTCAGTGTAGTAACTACACTGACAACCGTCAATACGCCAACTTTAATCGGCACACGACATCCTTAAGAAATACGCTTCTTATGTAAATCTGTATTCATTGATCTTGGTAAGCGCCACCATTCTGGTGGAATAATGATGTTGCACGTCATTTCAACGTATAAAATTGGGCTTTGCGTAACTTTTGTAATTGTTTCAAATTTCTTTTGTTGTGATTTATTTGAGTTATCCGTCTTGTAAAGACACATTTGTCATAATACAGTAAACTGGTAGGTTAAATATAAGATGGGGTCCCATCGACATCTAAACCAGGACAAAATAGATTCAATTTTGGAATACGGCGGCAATTGCTCTCCTTGGATTCGGACTCCGAGCATAAAGCTTGTGTAGATGCAGATGATGTCAGGAGTGATAACGAAGACGCGATGGTCGACCACATTGAGGATGCAAGCCCAACAAACAAACAAGCGGACTCTGAAAACCATGCTTTTCTGGAATTGGCTAATCTTGAGGTAACTTCATCGACTTCACACTTTACCTTGCCTCAGCGGTCAATACATGGAAGAATAAACGTGTATGGTCAACTATAAAGGGACGTACGATGAGAAAAACTTCTGCTATTAATTTTATACATACAAATAGAGGACCAACGGGAATTTATCGCAATGTTGTCAACAACAAAAAATAAGCACAGATGTTTGAAATTGAAATAGTTTTTATGATAAGTCAAGTCGATTATATCGATTTAGTAACGTTTAGTTTAGTCTATTGAAAATTTCTGACTATGGTCACACTGAACTGTCATTCACTCACTTTGGTTCATCGTCGTTTCCCGCGGTCAGCGAAAAAACCTAGTGTAACGTATGTCCGGTACTTACCGCGTTGCGTCACAGTACCGCCCATACGCTCGGCCAATCAGAGAAAGCCATCGTCCGCACTCGCAAAGCCTGACCAAATATGGTCATAAACGGACTCTCAGCCTGATGGAGGGCCCGGTATATAAAGGGGCCGACAGAGAGGCCGGCACCGCTACTCTAACGTCGCTTCTACTATAACTAAGTGTACCTACTGACCCTACGTCGTATTTACGTGTATCCTGCTCCCAGCTACGGGTAAGCACTACATTTACTGCGTTAGCGTACTGCCCATCTCTCTACCTGCTAGCTGAGGCCGGCTGACGCCGCCTGCCTGACTCTATTGGTTGTGGCTCTCCTAATGCTGCTTTCCTTCAGGTTCCAGGTTCACGTTAAGACTCCGGCTATGCTCCTAGACCGCTACAATTTCCTGCATCGCCTTCGGCTTCACCTCTGGCGAAGAGTCTGGCCTGCCCTGCTCATCGTACGCACACCGCCGGCGTCTGCCAGCTGAGCCAACGTCAGCGAGGGCCTGTACCGCTACGCACAGCCTTGGAGCAGCCTGCCTACACACCACCGGAGGGAACAGCGTGGGAGACTACAGCCCTTAGTGTTCAGGCCAGTGTCGTGTTGTTGGTCGGTCATACTCGTGGCAAGGGAAGTGAGACGATACTCTGCAATAAACGCATCTAAAACCTCTACTGCGTTTTTACTACCAGAACCCGTTACAGTGGCGCCTACGTGGGTTATTGTCTCGCTTTCCGTGCTCGAGTTCTCATCTAGCAGGTCTCCATCATTGTAAGCGAGCAGGTGCGGCTACAGCGAACCGGTACGTATTGTTGTACTAATTGCCTACCTTTTAGTGTAACTACCTACAACGTACTAGTTCGCAAATTTGAATCTAACGTTTTTCTAATTAGTCCTAACGGTCGAACTTTTACGCCTAATCGTAAAGTAGGCCATTTGTAAGGGCGGAACGCTTGCGCACTAAGTGTAGTGTGTAGTGTATACTTACGCGGTTATTCATACACCATGGGCTCACACCCCATAAAATACTTCCTGCTAAACAAGAACGAGTTAGCTTACAAGGTCGCGATTAGAGGTGAGGAGCCGGCTACCTCTGTCCTAGGTCTGCGGAAGCAGCTCCCTAAATTACTGGAAGCCATTCCAAATGATGACATTTTGGAGTCGGGTCTAGCCATAGCGGTGGACTTCGAGGGCGCTAGCGAGGCCGTCTCTGAGCTGGCCAAGCGACTAAATTCGTTATCTGCCTCTTACGACGCGAACCTAGCTAAGAGGTCTACCGCACTGCACAACCACTTATACCATAGACTCCGTAGGATGGAACGTCCTACGGCGTTTTCAAAACGGATTACCGAATTGTGCAGCCGGTTCGACAAGCTCTCGGCGGAGCTGTCCGCCATTGAGCAATCAGCTGTTCGCTCAGCTGATGCTGTGGCAGAGGTCCAACCTGCGCCGTCTACCTCGACGCAGGCAGGGTTAGCCCCAGTATTGCATTGCGAGCATTTGAGAGTTAGCGAACTGTCTAAGCTAAAATACGACGGTACGGGATGCGTCCGAGCGTTCCTACAACGCGTAACCGAATTCCAAACCGCGCGTAATCTACCTTCCACTAAAATTTTATCATATGCCTCCGAAATTTTCACCGGTAACGCACTTTACTGGTACCGCGGCCTAAAAGAATATTTCACTACATGGGAAGAACTCACCACTAAATTAATAGACGATTTCACACCGTACGATTATGACTACCGGTTATTAAATGAAATCCGCCGACGTACTCAAGGTGCTACCGAAACTATAATTATTTATCTATCGATAATGAATCAGCTGTTCGCTAGGCTGTCTCCGTCAAAGCGATTGTCCGAACGCGAAAAGTTAGACATCCTATTGCATAACATACGTCCATGCTACTCACTAGTGCTAGCTCCGTCAATATCTTCAATAGACAGTATAGCAACACTGCAGACGTTATGTTTAAACTACGAACGGATGAAATGTTTGAACTCTCAATTCCGCGAACCGTATTATAATAACGACACGTTGGCACCAGACCTAGCTTACAGTCACAAACCTAATAACCGAGCGCGTAATAATTCCTACAATAATTAGCCCGTTGCTACTATAGAGGGTACGTCCGAATACACTGTGAACAACGAACCTAGCAAACCTAAGTCTAAACCTAGCTCTGTCGCTCTAGTCACGTCCAAGTACTGCCCGCGCTGCCGAATCAATGATCACAGTTTGAATGAATGCAAACGCGATCGCTTCGCAATTTGCTTCAAGTGCGGCTGTAGGGATGTGACATTCCCTAACTGCCCGAACTGTAAATCGACGAAACCAAAAAACTAGTTGGTCAGGGTCGGGGCGTGTCAAAATCTAAATTAGGTTCTACAACCTATTCAACCAATTTTGACAAAGATGATTGGAGAAATTGGCTAAACACTCTAAAAGTGTATTTCTCTAGTTATTCCGTCGCCTCGATCCTGGATAATAAACCTAAAAATGACCTACGGCCCTATGTTAACGTAACGATTAACAGTTTACCTATTTGTGGATTGCTCGATTCCGGTTCAGCCATTACAATTCTAGGTAACAACTCCCATCTGGAGGTAATTACTAAAACCGAATTAGAAATACAGCAGTGTCACAACACTAATTCCATTCGGTCCGCGGGTGGAAATATATTGTTGCCGCGCGGTTTTATCAACTTACCCACTACTTTTAATAATCAAACCCACTTATTGAAAGCTTATATTATTCCAGAAGTTACAAGTAATTTAATTTTAGGCATCGATTTCTGGAAACTATTTAAATTACTGCCTAACCATATCGCATCCGTATGCATGTCTAAAACATTGCCGTGTAGTGTGTTAGGTGAAAATAAGCTAAGTAACACGAACGTATTGCAATCTTTTAGTGAGTTGAGTGAGTCACAACAGAGAACGGCTAAGTTAATTATAAAGCAATACGAGTTGATTTCTACTGAAAAAACCGGTTTAGGACGAACTCACTTAATAGAACATGCAATAGACACTGGCGATTCTGCGCCGATACGCCAAAGATATTATAGGTTACCGCCAGCGAAATTAAAAATAATTATTGACGAATTAGACGAAATGCTTGCATTGGGAGTGGTAGAAAAATGCGAAAGTCCGTGGTCGTCACCGATTTTACTAACGCCTAAGAAAGACGGTAAACTAAGGTTTTGTTTAGATAGTCGGAAACTTAATTCTATTACTAAAAAAGACGCGTACAAACTACCTTACGTATCCGAAATTTTAGACAACCTTAGGAACGCTAGATATCTAAGTAGTATAGACTTATCTAAGTCCTTTTGGCAGACGCCTCTTCGCGAATGTGATCGTGATAAGACTGCGTTCTATGTGCCTACTAGAGGAACATTTAGATTTGTGACTATGCCGTTTGGTTTAACGAATGCGCCTGCGACACAACAGCGTTTGGTTCTGGTTTTTGGCAACTGAGTTCGAAAACTCTGTATTCGTTTTTTTAGATGATATCGTGCTTATATCGCCATCCTTTAATGCTCATGTGTCACTATTAAATAAAGTATACGAAAAATTAAAATCGGCCAACCTTACCATCAACTTGGAAAAATCTAAATTCTTCCGTGATGAATTGAAGTACTTGGGCTACGTAGTAAACTCTAAAGGATTACAAGTAGACCCATGTAAGGTGGAAGCCATTCTTCAATATGCTACGCCTAAGAATAAAAAAGAAGTCAAAAGGTTCTTAGGCATTGCATCATGGTATCGGCGATTTATACCTAATTTTAGTACTATTGCCGGTCCTCTGAACAAACTTACCTCTACCGGTAAGAAAGCCGCACCATTTCAGTGGTCGGTGGAAGCTGATGACTCGTTTTGTAAACTAAAACAATTGTTAAGCTCCGCACCAATATTATCGTGTCCCGATTACGAGAAACCTTTTCAAGTTCACACAGATGCGAGTGCGAGCGGCATCGGTGGGTTACTTACACAAGAAATAGATGGCGTGGAACTACCTATCGCTTACATGAGTAGGTCACTAAATGCACAGGAACAAAACTACAGTATAACAGAACGGGAGACATTAGCAGTTCTAACAGCCCTCGAATATTGGCGCTGTTATTTAGATAACGGGTTAAAGTTTGTTGTGTATACTGACCATTCCGCACTGAAATGGTTCCTAAACTTGAGCAACCCGACTGGTAGATTAGCTCGGTGGTCGGTTCGTCTGTCAGCCTTCAACTTCGAAATAAAGCATCGGCGCGGTGCGGATAATATTATAGCCGATGCGTTATCACGATCCCTACCTGTAAATATAATTAACGCGAATAATAATAACGTGAATGACCCTAATGTTAACACTGATCAATGGTATTCAGCCACCTACAATGGTTGTTTATCTTCACCTAATGACTATCCAGACTATTCTATTAAAAATAATAAATTATATCGTTTGATTAAATCTAGGTGTATGCTACGTAAAGAGTTCGAATGGAAAGAAGTACTACCTTCTTCTGATCGAAATAATGCCATATTAAAGAACCATGCCGAACCCACTTCGGGGCATTTCGGTATATTTAAAACTTACAAGCGCTTAGCACTGCGTTACTATTGGCCCAAAATGCGCGATGACGTAGTTAAGTTCATAAATTCTTGCGACACTTGTATCGCGCACAAACATCAGAACCACGCACCATTGGGAACCATGGGACGACCCAAAGTGTGTTCACGACCCTTCCAAACCATTAGTGTAGATTTGGTGGGGCCACTACCCGTCACAAGAAAACAAAACGCCTACATCTACGTAGTAACTTGTTGTTTTAGTAAATACTGTCTACTTTTTCCTATCAGGCGCGCAACTGCTGAAATAATAACTAATATTTTGGAAGAAAAAATATTTTTAGTTCATGGTATACCATCCACAATTATATTGGACAATGGTAAACAGTTTGTCAGTGCTACTTTAAAAGCTATGTTGAGCAAGTACAAAATCCCTAATCTTCATTATACTCCTAAATATTCCCCACATGTTAATACGGTCGAACGCTATAATAAAACCATTGGTTCTACCTTAGCGGCGTTTGTAGGAAATGACCAGAGATTATGGGACACTCTCGTACCTAAGGTGCAGTTTGCATTAAATACTGCAGTTAATGAAGTCACGGGCTATACACCTAGTTTTTTAGTCTATGGACGTGAACTAGTTCCATGCGGCTCACACTATGTCGACACAGACGCTGATGATATAGTATACATACCTAGGGACGATTACGCAGAAAACATAGGTCACTTATCAGGCATATTTGACAAAGTTCAGGCACTCCTCATTCAAGCTCATGCTAGGAATTCCCGAACGTATAATTTACGCCGTAAACTAGCTGAGTTTAATGTGGGAGACACTGTGTGGAAACGGACTTTTTATCAGAGCGACAAGGATAAGTCCTTTTGTAAGAAACTAGCCCCTAAATTCGTGAAGTGCACAGTGATTAATAAAAAGTCGCCTATCGTTTACGAGTTGTCGGACGCGTCTGGAAATTCTATTGGGTTTTGGCACATTAAGGACCTAAAACTTATACACTATGGTGCCTAACTATTTGTTACAAACCGTAGAAGACTTTCCCTACCTTCTCTCTATATGCCGTCTTAGCTTGGACAGTAGCGGACTCATACACCTAACGCAGCTAGTCGGATTTTCCTTGTTAGCCACGTAAAATCCTCTCCTAAGGCGGGCGGTATTGTGACGTATGTCCGGTACTTACCGCGTTGCGTCACAGTACCGCCCATACGCTTGGCCAATCAGAGAAAGCCATCGTCCGCACTCGCAAAGCCTGACCAAATATGGTCATAAACGGACTCTCAGCCTGATGGAGGGCCCGGTATATAAAGGGGCCGACAGAGAGGCCGGCACCGCTACTCTAACGTCGCTTCTACTATAACTAAGCGTACCTACTGACCCTACGTCGTATTTACGTGTATCCTGGTCCCAGCTACGGGTAAGCACTACATTTACTGCGTTAGCGTACTGCCCATCTCTCTACCTGCTAGCTGAGGCCGGCTGACGCCGCCTGCCTGACTCTTTTGGTTGTGGCTCTCCTAATGCTGCTTTCCTTCAGGTTCCAAGTTCACGTTAAGACTCCGGCTACGCTCCTAGACCGCTACACTTTCCTGCATCGCCTTCGGCTTCACCTCTGGCGAAGAGTCTGGCCTGCCCTGCTCATCGTACTCACACCGCCGGCGTCTGCCAGCTGAGCCAACGTCAGCGAGGGCCTGTACCGCTACGCACAGCCTTCGAGCAGCCTGCCTACACACTACCGGAGGGAACAGCGTGGGAGACTACAGCCCTTAGTGTTCAGGCCAGTGTCGTGTTGTTGGTCGGTCATACTCGTGGCAAGGGAAGTGAGACGATACTCTGCAATAAACGCATCTAAAACCTCTACTGCGTTTTTACTACCAGAACCCGTTACACTAGCTCTGGAAAGATTCCGTTTTGATGAGCGCGTTTGATCTTGTATAATTGTATTTGGAACCCGTTTTGATTGCCGCTTCCTTGCTCATTAACTGACACCGGTTTAATTGTGATAAAAATAGTATCTTGTGAACTATTGATTGACATTTGTGAAAAGTGTGAATCCGGTATCAACGTCCACGTGCCAACGTGTCTTGAAAACGTCGCGTTTGCAGTAGCTAAGTATAAGATACTTCATTCACTTATTTTGGCCAATATATTTGTATGAATGTGTCTAATTTAGCTCAAGCTTGATACCAGGACATATAAGGTAAAATTTTCATGTACCTACTTAATACTTGTATTCACTGTGCAACGCAGTGCATTGTGTCTGGATATATTGTCTATCGTGGTCAGGTAGATGTATTACAGCTTCCACTGCACACTTCTGAACATTCCTGCCTGTCTACGGTAACTCTAGACATAATTTTTGGTAGCAGAGCGTGGTTGAAACTTAGCCGTTGATTGTACCTATACTCAGATTGGTATTGTATAAGCTTGTATCTGAGCTATATATTCATTGTTAACGTTGTTGTAGTGTTCCCAGGTTAGTGTTGTTTAAAATACATCATATTTATTTGTATTGGTTGACCTGCATAATTTGAAACACATTGTCATACATAACCTCAATCAGTAATTGTTTGACTTGTATTGTTGAAATCTAGCAATAATTTGTTGTTGCTAGCATTAACAAGTCAGTTTGTTTGGATACATAACAGCTGTATGTATCAATAAATTTTGTACATTTAGTTTATCTCATAATAATATTAAGTTTGAAACATTACTTATAACAACCAAATTTTGATAAACCTTTGTTTTGTTATAATATATAGATAATATTGTTAGGTAATACAAACTGGTGCCTACCTACCTAGTTGTAATATATAACACATTTGGTCTGTTTGTTGGAGTAATTAATTAATTACCCATTTTAAGCTCCAACTTTAATTGTTGTATGTTATAACTTTAATAACCTTTGTCTTTGAGTCAATATATTGAAACTATTAATTTTGTTGGGCCGTAAATACCTGCCACTTGCTTGTACCAGCAGTAAACAGGCTAATACTTTGTTGGTTTCAAAGAATTGAGAAAAATTAAGTTTTGTTTGTTAATATAATTTAACGCTTGTCCGGGCTCTTTTGAAATTTGATTATGTCAGCTATCAAGGACTTGCGTGCGGCTGCTGGTGCTATTGCATCAGATTTGCGCTGGTTTGCCTCGGCCAGTGCCTTAGTGAACCGGCCTGATCGCCAGCAGGCCTTACTACAAAGGTACGAGCGGATCGATGATCGCCTGGCAAGTGCGGAACAGCAATTTTGCATTTTCAGCGCTTGCTGTCTCGAAGTGTCAGTTAATGAATTCACCGCTGACCAGCGAAATAAGGTCAGCGAAGACTATGTCTAGGTCTTAGACCTGTATGATGTTGTCTCCAATAGTGCGAGACAACTAGTTGCCGATAGGGACGGTCAACCCGGCTTGAAGCAAGAGCTTCCTAGGTCAGCACAGGGGCTTGTGAGTAGGCTTCCTACCTTAGACCTCCCCCATTTTGATGGCTGCCTAGGAAGCTACCTGGGCTTCGTTAATTTGTTTGACAGCCTGGTCAATGACAGGGCTGACCTTCGGCCGGCACAAAAATTGGCATATTTGATGTCGGTTCTGGATGGGGAGGCCAAGGGCCTCATCCAGCATCTGCCCGTGTCTGACGAGGCGTACCAGACGGCTCGGGACCTAATCACCCGTAGGTACCATAATAAGCGTGGCCTCGCCGACACGCACATCGAGCAGATTTTGGGTTTGCCGACGCTCACCCGGGTCTCTGGGTTGCGCACCCAACTGTTGAACCCGCTTTTGGTGGCCATCAACGCACTTAAGTGCCTTGACCTGCCCGTGGACCAATGGTCCTATCTATTGGTGCACATTGTACGGAAGAAGCTGCCTGCCAACCTGAGGTCGCGTTTTGAGCAGCGCTTTGGTGGGGATAGCGTGACCCATCTGCCCCCCTTTGCTGACCTGGAGAGGTTCCTGGAGGATGAGTGCCGGGTCTTGGACAACTCCGGTGGTGACACGCCGGCTAAGACGCAGCCGCCCAAGGTCAAGGAGCAGGCTCGCGTTCACACCCGAGCTAATGTTGACCGACGCCCTCCTCGCTTTGCAGTCACGCAGAGCCCAGCGGAGTGCTCTTACTGCAAGGTCCGGGGGCACAGAACGGCCAGTTGTAGGTCATTCTTGGACGTACATGTCGCCTCTCGTAGGCGCATCGCGAATGCCCGCCGCCTTTGCTTCTCTTGCTTGGGGTCCCACTACCAACGAGACTGCCCAAATTCTCGCCCCTGTCCTCACTGTGGAGGACACCATTTGGACATTCTCTGCATGAATGCCAGAGAGGTAGGCCGCTAGTCCAACCAGCCGACGCCGCGCACGGGCGGGTGTTTTGAAGGTGGCAGCCGAGGCTCACCGGCGCGTAGCCGAGAGTCACCTCGCTCAATTGATCGCCACTCACCCCGCTTGGAGAACCGTAGCGTACGCACGCCTCCTCTCTCTCGCGCACCTGAATGTGCGACCGCGCAACGTCACCAGCACCATGACTGCTGCCCCAGGTATTCCCCTCCTTTGGCGGAGCGTCCCCGCCTTGACTAGCGCCCACCTCGTTTTGGGCGGGTGCGTCATTATGACCCCCCACAGATGGCGCGCGGATCAAGTTATCGCGCCTTTGAGGACTTCAAGCCGCACCCTCGTTTTGACTTGCCTGGTCCTGGCCAACGGTCGCCGCCCAGGCAACAATAGGTCAGTGACCCCTGCCCTATAACGCCAACCTCCCCCATTGAGACCGTTATCCTACCAACGGTTGCTGTTAGGGTCTGGGGACCCACGGGGACCTCTCTTGTTGTCCGTTCTATATTGGACACAGGTTCACAAGGTTGCATTGTTTCCACTTATTTGGTAGGGCAGGTTAAATTAAATATGGGCTCTTTTCCAAATTGTATGCGGGGCATAGGTGAAGTAGCCTCTAATGTTGAAGGGCAAGTTAAGGTTTTGTTTGGCCCTGTTGAATCTTCACACCCGAGGATTAAAACCTCGGCTATTGTGCTGAAGAATATTTTGGGTATGCACCCAAAATATCAGCAGATGCTGCCGTGGTGAATTTGACTTCGGGATTGGAACAGGCAGACCCCAAATTTGACACACCGGAAAAAATAGATTTCTTGATTGGCTCTGATGTCCTAGGTGGAATTTTGATTGGTGGGAAACGGGTCTTGGTGCCAAATGGTTTGACTGCCATCCCGACAATATTTGGATTTGCTTTGATGGGACCTGTACCTAGGGACCCCCCTCCACCCGAACTTGATAATTTGTTGGCCGTAGGCTCTGCTCTCTCTGATGCAGTTCAGAGGTTTTGGGAGGTAGAGGAGCCCCCTCAAGCTGCTCGTTTGAATCCAGAACATGAGGAGTGCGAGCTGATCTTCCAGAACAACACTGGTCGAATCCGTTCTGGTCGGCTCATTACGAAGCTACCTTTTCTGTCTGTTCGGCCTCCACTTGGTAAGTCACGACCTTTAGTCGAAAAGAGATTGTTGGCTATGGAGCGTCGCATGGGCCGTGATCCGGAGCTCAGACAGAAGTACATTGAGTTCATGAGGGAATATGAACAGTTGGGACAAATTCAAATTCAAATTCAAAATCCTTTATTCATTTGGGTCACAATGTGACGCTTATGAACGTCAAAATAATAAATTTATAAAATAATTACTTATACTCAAATTTAAAACATTATTACTGTATGCTTCTACATTTACATTTACTGCCACGTTCGCAAAACAATAGGTAGAACCATGAGAAAGAACGGGCAATAAAACTCACGGTCACTCTTTTTCATCGCCAGGTTTTGCATAATACACAATGTACATTTTGTAAGGTGCTGCAACTGTTACACCTTCTATATCACTTGTATATATGTATTTACTGTACATCATAATACTCAAGCATAATACTTTTGGTTAGCCTCCTCAGAATAGACCTGGTGAAACAGGAGCATCCACTTACATTATATATACCTAATAATTCAGGCAATCCGCGAAAGTGATCAGAACCATGATGGAAATGATGCAGTTAAATATTAAAATCTAATACCAGCCCGCAAGACCGTCATCGACCAGTCATCGCAAGTAGCACCCGTTCACGAGTATGACGCATGTGCCAGCCATCATCCCTCTCGCCATATTAGAGGGACAGGGATGACCCGACACACGACGCCACCACAAGAAATGACATTTTAGTGAGCATGACGACAACGGTATACGAACCAGCAGTAAGAAACAATCTATTGGTATACTGACCATGACCGCCAATTACCTCCATTTTCCAGATCGTTATTATTAACATAAGTTAGTGGAACGCGTGAAGGAATGCAAATGTAGAAAGAATTTTGTGAAGGTGACAAGTGAACAATGATATGATCAGAGATAAATAATGTTAAACTACATTCAACAAATCATAAAAATATCCAAATCCTGCAAAAATCATGTGTTCACGAGGCACCTCCACTTAACATGTAAATAAAATAATCGTGAGTTAAACAAGCCTTTTTAAATGATAAGACACCGTGGGGATAACCCCACGGTGTCTTATCATTTAAAAATTCCTTAATAGTGTAATAACCCCTTTGTAAAAGAAAGTTCCTAATTGTCCGTTTGTATTTGTGCATGGGTAAATTCATTATTTCAAGAGGCAATTTGTTGAAAAATCGTATACCAATCCCCGCAAATGAGTTCTGAACTTTATGTAGACGGTAGTTAGTTCCCACCAGATTATGCTTATTCCTTGTGTTCACGTTGTGCAAATCACTATTTTTGCGGTATAGAATTAAGTTTTTCTTAATGTACATTAAGTTAGCATATATATTGCGATGCAACATGACATGTCAATATGTCTACTTCTTTAAATTTATCACGTAAAGAATCTCTAGCACCTAACTTATAAATTGCATGTATGGCCCTTTTTTGAATGACAAAAATAGTCTGTATATCAGCAGCTGTACCCCATAACATTATTCCGTAAGACATTACGCTGTGAAAATAACTAAAGTAAACTAGTCTAGCAGTATCTATATCTGTGAATTCCCTAACTTTTCTAACTGCAAACGCTGCAGAACTAAGTTTTACTGCGAGACAGGATATTTGGGCGCCCCACTGAAGCTTACAATCTAAAGTTACACCTAAGAATACGGTTGATTCGACTAGTTGAATTGTTTCCTTATTTAAAATTATATCAGTAGGAACACTTTTGACGTTAGGCAAAGAGAATTTAACACATTTGGTTTTGCTTGAGTTGAGTACCAAATTATTTGTCGAAAACCAATCTAATACTTGTGCAAGAGTGTTATTGACGGTATCACAGTTACTTAAATTACGATCAACTTTAAAAATTAGTGACGTATCGTCGGCAAACAAAACAATATCACATAAATTTTGTACAAAGAATGGCAAATCATTAATATATATAAAAAAAAGAAATGGACCGAGAATAGAGCCCTGTGGAACGCCCATTCCTACTGGCAAACCTAGAGACCTACTCCCATTAACATCTACATACTGAATTCTATCACTAAGGTAGCTGGCAACAAGATTGAGTGCGGTATCTCTAATACCATAAAGTTTCAATTTAAGTAAAAGCGTATTATGTTCCACACAGTCAAAGGCCTTTGATAGGTCACAAAAAACACCAATGGCATCCTTCGAGTTTTCCCAAGCATTAAAAATATGCTTTAACAAAGTTACACCGGCATCAACGGTGGAGCGACCCTTAGTAAAGCCATACTGTTCACTGTGAAATAAATTATTTGTGTGAAAGTGGCTCTCTAGTTGATGCAAAATAATCTTTTCAAAAATTTTACTAATAGCAGGCAAGATAGAAATTGGCCGAAAATTACTAGGGTCGCTCTTTGATCCCTTTTTGAATAATGGTATTACTTTACTGTGTTTCATTAGATCAGGAAATACTCCTGTATCTACGCATCTATTGAATATTGCAGCTAAATATGGAGCTAAGCTAGAAATAATTTGTCGCACAAGTTTAACAGAAATGCCCCATAAGTCAACAGATTTTTTATTATTGAGCGTCTTGAATACCTTCAGTATGTCATTGGTGTCAATATATTTAAAATTAAAAAGCACATCACTCTCATTCACATTGCCCCTAACCAACATTTCTGCTTTGTTTGGACATGAATCTAGACAGCTGGTTGTGTTCACTGGTATGTTTATGAAGAAATTGTTAAATGTCTGAGCAGCATCAGTTTTCCTAGTAATAATTTCACCATTAAATTTTTATTCATAATTGTTATCTACCAATTTAGCTCGACCAGTCTCATTGTTAATAATGCTCCAAGTAATTTAAATTTTGTTCTTGGATTCTTTAATTTTATTGCTTAAATATAAGGATTTGGCTAAAGCACATGTCCTCTTAAAAACCTTTGAATAATTTCTAACATATTGAATAAATTCAGGATTAAAATTGTATTTCTTCATACCATATAGATCATACAACCTAGCTCTACTTTTGTATATACCTACTGTTGCCCAATCACAAAAATTTACTTTAATGCTCCTTGCAAACGTCTTCAGTTTAAAAATTTTATTGTACTCATCATTAACAATTTTAAATCAGCATTTATATAATTCATCAGGATTATCAACGGTTAAGTCAATACTGGCGATCTTGGCAGCAACATCATTACTAAAGTGTTTTAGGCGAGCAGAAGTCATTAGCCTACATGTAATTTCTTGTACTTTAGGGGTTGTATTAGTTGGAATTACAACCTTTTGCCCGCAGTGATCCGATGTCAAGTCAGTTAAAAAAGCCTTACTTAAATAAAGACAATTGCAAAAAACATTATCTAAGCATGTAGACGAATGTGAGGTTATTCTAGTTGGTTCAGAGAACAAAACATTTAAATTAAATGACCTAAATAAGCTAACTAACCTAGTACAAATTGGTGATTTTTCTAACAAATTGACATTAAAATCGCCGCATACGATTATAGACTTCCTACTAGAAATTATGTGTTTTAAGACATCCTCAATAATGCTTTCAAACTAAGTAAAGTCGCTTTGTGGTGGTCGATACACACACACCATAATATGTTGTTCAAGCTCAACACAAGAAATCTCAGCAGTGCGCTCGATAGAAAGTTTAGCTATATCCTTACGTTCTTTACATTTCAAACTATTACATACATATATTAGAGAGCCACCACGAATAGCCTTCTTTCTTACGAATGCACTTATAACTGAGTAATGTTGATTGTTAAATATTAATTGGTCACCTCGCATCCAATGTTCAGTAATACATAAGATATCAATCTTATGTTTATTTAAAAATAAATCTATTTCTAACTCTTTGCCAGATAGGCCTTGTATGTTTTGATGAACTAAGTTTAAAACACATGAATGCCTATCTGTTGTCTCATCTAATAGTTTAAACTAATAGATGTGTGTGTAATGTGGACTGCCTCGTTGGTCTCGCGGCATAAATTTGCGTGTGGGATCGGGGGGTCCCGGGTTCGATTCCTGGGTCGGGCAGTGTTATTGGGTTTTTCTGTCACGAAATTCTCAGTAGCAGCACGGAGTCTGGAAATGTGCCCGGTACGGCAATAGGCTCGCCCCTTATTACGTGGGACTAAACTAAATCTGGCGAAAAGTGGGTGTAGAAATACACCTCTGCCTACCCCTCCGGGGATAAAAGGCGTGACGATATGTATGTATGTATGTATGTAATAGATGTGTCAATACTACTATTGGTATAACTATTATCTATCAAATTCCTAAGTACTCTAGTAGTACTACTGTCAGTATATAAATTAAATGCTAATAATTTAGCAAGTTGTCGCCTATGTACATAAGAAAGATACATAGTATCTTTTGTTAAAAAGAAATTACTAATAAAAATATTAGTGTCAAAAAATAAAATACTGTCACTATGACATGTCCTATTGTACAATAATAGATTTAATTTGCCTATCTGCCTGTTTTGGTCATCTGTGAGAGCATATGAATAAGGCAATGCACAAATAATAAAGCTACATCCTATTTTTTTTTTTTTGTGCTTACATCTATCATTAAGTCTGTTAATTCTATGAGACTGTTTTTGGAGACTAATGAGATGTCACCATACAATATGATGACAGTAGTTTGTGCATTCATATACAACTGGAACAGTAATTCTTAGAGTTGGATAATGAGACAAGTTGTTTTAAATTTTCTCGATCAACTCTTGAAATTTCTTCATATTTTAAGATGTATTCATGAGTCTCATTCTGGTGTTCCATTATAGTTCTAGTGAGTTGAGCTTGTAGATTTGATATTTGTGCTTGCAACTCACTTGTGTGTTGTTCATACAACAACCTACTAGAAACGAATTCTTCATTTGTTTCCTCAGGCTTTAATAAAAGAGACTCACACTCTTTATTTAATTTACAGTTATCTTGTGCATACTGACTCAATTTGGTAGACCACTTAGGACCAGATCTAAGTTTCTTAATTAATTTATTTAACTTAAACAATTTTCTAAATTTATTCTTACTAAGGCATTTTTTGAAACAGTTACATTTAAGAGCTTTTAGCACATTAATTTTGTCACCCAGGAGCTCAGAGAATAAGTTGTGAGTAGCAGTACTGTTAAAGGCCGCAATTGTGTCTTCTAGAGTTGAAATTCTGCCATAAGCCTCATTGAGACTTGCTTCTAACTCCGCATTGCGGCTAAGTTGTCAGGAGTAAATTTCGTCGCAGCTGCTGAAACACCTAACTTCTTCTCGTAGTCTGTCCCGTTGATCCAAGACATCCATATGCTCTATATGCAGCTCCGTGAGTTGTGTCTTCAGCTCAGATATACGGTCATTTACAATTTTAATTTCTTCTTCACAGTCAACGCGTTCCCTTAATAGTTGACTGTTGTCATCCTTGTATTTCTTTAACTCGAGCAGAGTTATTCTTAATTTATTTTCCACCTCCTTGGCCGTTGCCTTCCGAGTCATCATATGGGTAGACATTGCCAAGGATTACAAATTACCTAAAAAATAAGAAAACAGCTGAGCAAAGTCAAAGAAGAGAAGAGATGTGATGGGGCTTGAGTATTATTGTATAGACAGAATAAATAAGAAAAGTTACAAAAGTAAAGGGGGGTATATGAATAAAAAATATATTAGATTAATTAATTGTAGAAACTAAGAAATTGAGAACAATTTAGGTAATTTGAATACTTTAGAGTAATTATCTAATACATTTACTAGGTTTCTATTGAAATATCTCAGCTGATGAACTTAATCAACTTATTAATAAAATGTAAGTAGGTATACAAGTTACAGGTTTAAACCAATAATAGCTAATACAGAAAAGTACACAAATATATGAAGTACAGACAAGAATAAACAGTGTAGTAATTGTGAAGTGTATCTGTAGATTGTGTTTGTCTGGGGCTGTTGTTTAGTCCTCGATTTTGCTTCCACATATAGTCAAGCAAAAGGAGACAGAACTGAGCCAGATGTGTGTTGGACGTAGCTCACACGGGGGTGAGCCGAGTTATTCGGTGTTGTGGAGTGTTGAATAAGTTTTAATAAGTATTATACTCCCCGGGTTTAAGTCGTAGCAGATGTAAATTCAAATCCGTCCGTTGACACCAAGTCTCCGTTCTGTTCGCTCGAACTTTGGCCGTGTAGTTATTATACTTTTTACAAACACAATTTAAACAATAACTTCTTGTCACTATTTTATCAATATATACTAACTTATATGTTAAATAATCAATTAAAATTATATTAAAACTTTTTTAATTACGGATCAAATTTGCGTCCAATCCAAATTTGACACATGTTTGTGTCAAATTTGCATTGGCGTTCGGTGGAGCACTACTTTCTCCCGCATCATGCGCTATTGAAGCCATCAACTGGCAAGCTGCACACAGTGTTTGATGGTTCTGCGCAGACTTCAACAGGCGTATCCTTGAACCAGTGCTTGCATTCTGGTCCCAAGTTGGTCAAGGACCTTTGTGACGTCATCACCAGCTTCCGACGACATCAGGTTGTCTTTGTGGCCGACATAAAAATGATGTTCAGGCTGACGATTATCCACCCTGATGACCGTCGCTTCCAGCTGATCCTTTGGAGAGAGAATCCTCGCGATCCCATGGTCGTCTACGAGCTCAAAACTAATACGTACGGGTTAAGGTCAAGCCCCTACTTGGCAATACGTTCTCTTTGGGAGCTCGCAGACCGCGAAGGCTTACGTTTCCCACGAGCCTCCGCCATCTTGAAAGACGATATTTACGTCGATGACATTTGCTCGGGCGCCTCCACAGCGGACGAGGCGATCCTCCTGCGGGACGAATTGATAGGTATTTTGGCCTCCGCTGGTTATGAGTTGCGCAAATGGATTTCCAACTCACCAGCGCTTTTGGAGGGCTTACCCGAGGATCATGAGCAGGATCCACATTTGTTTGAGATTGTTGACAACCCCGCCATGATGGCAGTTCTCGGCGTCCAGTACAGACCAGTCCAAGACATCTTTACGTATAAAGTAGACTTGAAATCGCCTTGTTCATTGTCGCCAGAACCTTTGATCTGAACGGTTGGATCTGTCCTGTCATATTTTGGGCAAAATGCTTCTTGCAGAAGCTTTGGACTGCAGGACTGACCTGGGACGAACCTCTACACGGAACTCTTGTTGAGGAATGGACCTCTTTTGTATCCTCACTTCCTGCCGTCAACGAGATCTCCTTGCCTCGGCCCATCCTTCCTCCCGGGAAGTACAAGGCCACCATTCACGGGTTTTGTGATGCCTCGGAACGTGGTCACGCGGCCGTGGTGTACTTGCGCACAGTCAGTGCCTCAGGTCAGGTGATAGTTTCCCTGATCTTGGCGAAGACCAAGGCACCCCTTCGGACATCTTTGACCATTCCGAAATTGGAGCTCTCAGGAGCAGCACTACTTGTACGCTTATTGAACCAAGTGTCTATCACTTTGGGTAAAAGCATTTGTATTAATGGGACTTACGCCTGGACAGACAGCCAAATTGTTCTTTGTTGGTTGAAAGCCTCTGTCCACACCTTGGAGGTATTTGTCGCTAATCGCGTTTCCCAAATACAAAATTCTGAAGTCAAGCTTGTTTGGAGACACGTGCCAGGTGAGCTTCTCCACTGATTGTGCCTCGCGCGGATGCTTGACGCCTATTTTGATAGGTCATTCGCTGTGGTGGGGTCCGGAATGGTTGAGTCGACCAGAAATTGATTGGCCTTTAACGCCAGTTTTGAATACTTCTAATTTGCCGGGTCTCACTCACTCTTGAGAGGGTGGAATGCGCCTTCGACCCCAATTTTTTGTTGAATCGTTACAGCTCCCTCGACAAGTTGTTAGGTGTCACTGCTTGGATAAAGCGTTTTGTTTTTAATTTAAGGCACCCACAACAGAAACGTCTGACATCGTTTATCTCACCACAGGAACGACAGGAATCCCTCACCTTTTGTGTTCGTTCTGTGCAATTGGCGCATTTTGAGAAGGAGATTGCTATCCTTAAATCAAGGAGATCGAAATTGTCGGGAGCTGTCTTAAAATTGAACCCCTTTTTGGATGATACGGGTCTCTTGCGCGTTGGAGGGCGTCTCAAGAACGCCAACCTCCCTTACGGGGCGCGTCACCCCCTTTTGTTACCTAAGGACGGTCATTTGGTACGCTTGTTGGTAACTGACCGTCACCTTAAGAACTCGCATGCTGGTTGTAATGCCCTGTTGGCTATTTTGCAACGCGAGTTTTGGATGTTGGATTCGGAGTGTAGTCTTTCGCTGCATCCCTTGCTATAAGCTCAAGGCTTCTACCATGCAGCCCTTGATGGGAGACTTACCGGCAGATCGCGTAACTGAGAGCAGGACGTTTGACGGTGTTGGCACGGACTTCGCTGGTCCCTTTTTGGTGAAAACGTCTACACTTCGAAACAGCAAGACTGTCAAGGCCTACTTGTGTGTTTTTGTTTGTCTCTCCACAAAGGCCGTACATTTGGAACTGGTCTCCTCGCTTACGACCGAGGCGTTTGTAGCCACATTTGACAGATTTGTATCCCGCAGAGTGCTGCCTTCCTTGATCCGTTCCGACTGCGACACTAACTTCAAGGGCACTTATAATTATTTGAATGAAGTTGTTAATTTCCTTGAAACCAACAAGGCTGATATAGGTGATAGGCTTGCCCGACGTGGGATAAATTGGTTGTTTTCCCCACCAAATTGTCCACACTGGGGTGATATTTTTGAGGCCGCTGTAAAATCGGCTAAAACACACTTGCGCAGGACAATCGGTGAATCTGTCCTTACCTTTGAGGAACTCGTAACTGTGTTTTGTAAGATCGAGGCCGTTTTGAACTCTCGGCCGTTGTGCCCGATCTCCTCAGATCCGAATGATTTGGAGGCCCTTACGCCGGGCCATTTTTTGATTGGTCGCTGTAACGGGTTCTGGTAGTAAAAACGCAGTAGAGGTTTTAGATGCGTTTATTGCAGAGTATCGTCTCACTTCCCTTGCCACGAGTATGACCGACCAACAACACGACACTGGCCTGAACACTAAGGGCTGTAGTCTCCCACGCTGTTCCCTCCGGTAGTGTGTAGGCAGGCTGCTCGAAGGCTGTGCGTAGCGGTACAGGCCCTCGCTGACGTTGGCTCAGCTGGCAGACGCCGGCGGTGTGAGTACGATGAGCAGGGCAGGCCAGCCTCTTCGCCAGAGGTGAAGCCGAAGGCGATGCAGGAAAGTGTAGCGGTCTAGGAGCGTAGCCGGAGTCTTAACGTGAACCTGGAACCTGAAGGAAAGCAGCATTAGGAGAGCCACAACCAATAGAGTCAGGCAGGCGGCGTCAGCCGGCCTCAGCTAGCAGGTAGAGAGATGGGCAGTACGCTAACGCAGTAAATGTAGTGCTTACCCGTAGCTGGGACCAGGATACACGTAAATACGACGTAGGGTCAGTAGGTACGCTTAGTTATAGTAGAAGCGACGTTAGAGTAGCGGTGCCGGCCTCTCTGTCGGCCCCTTTATATACCGGGCCCTCCATCAGGCTGAGAGTCCGTTTATGACCATATTTGGTCAGGCTTTGCGAGTGCGGACGATGGCTTTCTCTGATTGGCCAAGCGTATGGGCGGTACTGTGACGCAACGCGGTAAGTACCGGACATACGTCACAATACCGCCCGCCTTAGGAGAGGATTTTACGTGGCTAACAAGGAAAATCCGACTAGCTGCGTTAGGTGTATGAGTCCGCTACTGTCCAAGCTAAGACGGCATATAGAGAGAAGGTAGGGAAAGTCTTCTACGGTTTGTAACAAATAGTTAGGCACCATAGTGTATAAGTTTTAGGTCCTTAATGTGCCAAAACCCAATAGAATTTCCAGACGCGTCCGACAACTCGTAAACGAGAGGCGACTTTTTATTAATCACTGTGCACTTCACGAATTTAGGGGCTAGTTTCTTACAGAAGGACTTATCCTTGTCGCTCTGATAAAAAGTCCGTTTCCACACAGTGTCTCCCACATTAAACTCAGCTAGTTTACGGCGTAAATTATACGTTTGGGAATTCCTAGCATGAGCTTGAATGAGGAGTGCCTGAACTTTGTCAAATATGCCTGATAAGTGACCTATGTTTTCTGCGTAATCGTCCCTAGGTATGTATACTATATCATCAGCGTCTGTGTCGACATAGTGTGAGCCGCATGGAACTAGTTCACGTCCATAGACTAAAAAACTTGGTGTATAGCCCGTGACTTCATTACCTGCAGTATTTAATGCAAACTGCACCTTAGGTACGAGAGTGTCCCATAATCTCTGGTCATTTCCTACAAACGCCGCTAAGGTAGAACCAATGGTTTTATTATAGCGTTCGACCGTATTGACATGTGGGGAATATTTAGGAGTATAATGAAGATTAGGGATTTTGTACTTGCGCAACATAGCTTTTAAAGTAGTACTGACAAACTGTTTACCATTGTCCAATATAATTGTAGATGGTATACCATGAACTAAAAATATTTTTCTTCCAAAATATTAGTAATTATTTCAGCAGTTGCGCGCCTGATAGGAAAAAGTAGACAGTATTTACTAAAACAACAAGTTACTACGAAGATGTAGGCGTTTTGTTTTCTTGTGACGGGTAGTGGCCCCACCAAATCTACACTAATGGTTTGGAAGGGTCGTGAACACACTTTGGGTCGTCCCATGGTTCCCAATGGTGCGTGGTTCTGATGTTTGTGCGCGATACAAGTGTCGCAAGAATTTATGAACTTAACTACGTCATCGCGCATTTTGGGCCAATAGTAACGCAGTGCTAAGCGCTTGTAAGTTTTAAATATACCGAAATGCCCCGAAGTGGGTTCGGCATGGTTCTCTAATATGACATTATTTCGATCAGAAGAAGGTAGTACTTCTTTCCATTCGAACTCCTTACGTAGCATACACCTAGATTTAATCAAACGATATAATTTATTATTTTTAATAGAATAGTCTGGATAGTCATTAGGTGAAGATAAACAACCATTGTAGGTGGCTGAATACCATTGATCAGTGTTAACATTAGGGTCATTCACGTTATTATTATTCGCGTTAATTATATTTACAGGTAGGGATCGTGATAACGCATCGGCTATAATATTATCCGCACCGCGCCGATGCTTTATTTCGAAGTTGAAGGCTGACAGACGAACCGACCACCGAGCTAATCTACCAGTCGGGTTGCTCAAGTTTAGGAACCATTTCAGTGCAGAATGGTCAGTATACACAACAAACTTTAACCCGTTATCTAAATAACAGCGCCAATATTCGAGGGCTGTTAGAACTGCTAATGTCTCCCGTTCTGTTATTCTGTAGTTTTGTTCCTGTGCATTTAGTGACCTACTCATGTAAGCGATAGGTAGTTCCACGCCATCTATTTCTTGTGTAAGTAACCCACCGATGCCGCTCGCACTCGCATCTGTGTGAACTTGAAAAGGTTTCTCGTAATCGGGACACGATAATATTGGTGCGGAGCTTAACAATTGTTTTAGTTTACAAAACGAGTCATCAGCTTCCACCGACCACTGAAATGGTGCGGCTTTCTTACCGGTAGAGGTAAGTTTGTTCAGAGGACCGGCAATAGTACTAAAATTAGGTATAAATCGCCGATACCATGATGCAATGCCTAAGAACCTTTTGACTTCTTTTTTATTCTTAGGCGTAGCATATTGAAGAATGGCTTCCACCTTACATGGGTCTACTTGTAATCCTTTAGAGTTTACTACGTAGCCCAAGTACTTCAATTCATCACGGAAGAATTTAGATTTTTCCAAGTTGATGGTAAGGTTGGCCGGTTTTAATTTTTCGTATACTTTATTTAATAGTGACACATGAGCATTAAAGGATGGCGATATAAACACGATATCATCTAAAAAAACGAATACAGAGTTTTCGAACTCAGGACTGTTCGTAAACAAGTGATCCACCAAACGCTGTTGTGTCGCAGGCGCATTCGTTAAACCAAACGGCATAGTCACAAATCTAAATGTTCCTCTAGTAGGCACATAGAACGCAGTCTTATCACGATCACATTCGCGAAGAGGCGTCTGCCAAAAGGACTTAGATAAGTCTATACTACTCAGATATCTAGCGTTCCTAAGGTTGTCTAAAATTTCGGATACGTAAGGTAGTTTGTACGCGTCTTTTTTAGTAATAGAATTAAGTTTTCGACTATCTAAACAAAACCTTAGTTTACCGTCTTTCTTAGGCGTTAGTAAAATCGGTGACGACCACGGACTTTCGCATTTTTCTACCACTCCCAATGCAAGCATTTCGTCTAATTCGTCAATAATTATTTTTAATTTCGCCGGCGGTAACCTATAATATCTTTGGCGTATCGGCGCAGAATCGCCAGTGTCTATTGCATGTTCTATTAAGTGAGTTCGTCCTAAACCGGTTTTTCAGTAGAATAATATATAAATAATGACATATTAATCAGATACAAAAATTTAATATATTCATTTCGGCACATGAAAACTAAATTACGTAATATGTACATTAGTATAATCATAAAGGTAATGTTCCTACATCTAAGGCTTAATCTAGTTACAGTAATATGTATATATATGATAGAAAATTATTTTTAAATTATCATCATGACTAGGAGTAAATACTTGAAGTTAGGTTTTTTTAACGCTGGGTCACTGGGAACACGTCATGATGAATTTTTGATAGCTATGGATGAACTTGCTGTAGACATAATGGCAATTAATGAAACCTGGCTACGGAATGGAGAGGAGGGGCGTGCGCCTTCTGTCCCTAACTTTCGGCTGCGACACGTGCCGCGCCCATCGAGTGTGCGGGGAGGCCGAGGGGGGGCGTTGGCTTCTATGTACGCCGTGATCTCAAGGTTCGAACCATGGCACATCCAGTCGCGCCTAATGTTGAACAAATGTGGCTCAAACTCACAGTCAACTCACAAACTTTAATTATAGGGACGGCATATAGACCACCATGGCTGGACATTAGCACCTTCTTAGATGCTATCACTGACTCCTTGACATCATTCAATAACGCTGACAAAACCATTCTACTGGGCGATTTCAACGTAAACTGTCTAAATAGCAATGACAATAATACTGTACTATTGAACAATTTTTTACAATACACCAGTCTAGATCAAGTAATACGGCAACCGACCCACTTCACTGATCACAGTGAGACCTTAATTGATATTGTATGCACTGATGCCTATGTTAACAATATTTCAGTCCAACATAAGCCAGAACTAGGACAACATGCCATATTATCAGTGACATTACAGTTTAAAATCAACAAACCAGCCCCACAGTGGATCCATTATAGGCCATTAAGGCACATAATACCGAATGAGTTTGAAAATGACTTGTGCAGATTAGACTGGACTTATATAAGTGCGCAGGAGAATGTGGATGACATGGTTACGATATTTAACACTTTTATTTTAACTCTGTTTGATATGCATGCGCCATTAACGAGAATTTTAATTAGAGAAAGGTCTTTCCCTTGGATTACGGACACAATTAAAGATATGGTGAAGTTACGTAACAAGTATCATACACGTTACAAAATAAGTAAATCTAGCTTACACAGAAGTAGTTATAAAGAAATGAAAAGCATTGTAGAAAAGGCAATTGAAAATGAAAAAAGAGCTTACTTTGAAACATACATAAACAAACATATCAGAAACCCAAAGAAGCTCTGGTGTAATCTAAAATCAAATATTAAAATTGGTAAACAAAGATTACATGATTTGCCACATACATTTAATAATCCGGATGATCTGAACAAGCATTTTCTAAACACCCCTGGTAATTATGCAGTACTGTTATCTGACTTGATTTATTTTGAAACTGATGGGTTCCATACACACACCCTAAGTCTTGAGCCAGTCAGTGAAGAGATAGTTCATTTGCACATTTGCAGTCTAAAATCGAATGCTCTCGGTATTGACAATATCTCACTAGATATGCTAATGATGACACTCCCCCAAAGTCTGCCATATATCACAAAAATAATAAATAAATCAATCACTTCTTCTACATTCCCTAGTGTATGGAAAACAGCAATAGTCAAACCAATACCCAAAATACCAAATCCAATCACGGCCAAAGATCTTAGACCTATCAATTTGCTTCCGTGTTTGTCCAAGATACTAGAAAAGGTAGTGAGCGCTCAGTTGAGAAAGTATCTTGAGAAATATGATATAATACCTCAGAAACAGTCCGGGTTTCGCCAAGGCCACAGTACAACCACCACTCTCCTCGATGTGGTTGATGATATCCTGGAAGCTAGGGACCAAGGTATGGGTACTTTGCTCACTATGCTTGATTTTTCTCGTGCCTTCGAAACAATAAATATTTCTCTTCTCTTAGCTAAACTGTCTTACTACGGATGTGATTCAGCAACGGTGAAATGGTTCCATAGTTATCTCACTGACAGATCTCAATTCGTCCAATTGGATAATAGCAGGCATGGTAATAAGGCTTACTCTTCTTGTTGTCAGGTCACCCGAGGTGTTCCTCAGGGATCAGTCCTCGGCCCTCTCCTATTCATTTTGTACAGTGCCGATGTTACCAGCCATATACATAACACCAAGTTCCACATGTATGCTGATGATCTCCAACTATACATATCCTTTCAACCAGGAGATTGTAATGAAGCTGTAAATAAAATGAATTCAGATCTAGATAGGGTATCTAACTGGGCAGGAGTAAATTCATTAGTGCTTAACCCTAATAAATCAAAATATTTAATATTCGGATCTAAGGAATGTATTAAAAGGATACAAGACCTGAACCCTGTGGTTATGGTGGATGGCTTTCCAATTGAGCAGGTTAGCGAAGCTCGCAATCTGGGCTTGGTTATGGATGGTGAACTGCATTTTGAGACGCATGTACTTGAAGCCGTCAAAAACTGTTTTTACCGTCTCAAACTGTTATATCAAATCCAGGAATATCTTAGTAATGACATACGCATACAATTGTGCGAGTCACTCATATTATCAAAATTAAATTATGCGGATACTGTATTTGGTGCATGTATATTTAGAAGAACACAAAAATTAATTCAGCGGGTACAGAATGCCTGTGCTCGATTCTGTTACAGCATCCCTCCTCGTACTCATGTCACCCCGTTTCTGAACAGTGGGAATTTGATGAAGATGACTACACGCAGGCACCTTCATTTGGCATCATTACTGTTTGGTATTGTTTTATACAAAAAGCCAACATATCTTTTTAAGAAGTTGTCATGGTCTCGAGATATCAACCCATACTCTACAAGGGCAGCTACATATCTTTTAGTCACTGCGAAGCATAGAACGACTGCGTTTAAGGGCAGTTTCAGATATGCCGCTACTCGATGTTGGAATGATTCCGCCACCCCTGCGTAACCTAAAAACGGTACATACATTCCATAATAAGTTTAAAGAAATCTTGATAAACAAACAAAAATTATCTACATGATGGTAAAACATGCGGTTACTTACTTAATTGTACTGAATGGTACCTACACTGCTGAAGCATATTGTTTTACTTATATATGAATATGTGTATATGTTTATATAATATATATTTGTATCTGTTGATATTATATATATTTATTGATATAATATTCACTTATAATATATTACATATATTTAATAAGTTGTTAACTATTTGTTATCATACAAGTAGCTATATAAGTCATAAATTAATGTCATGAGTAAGACTTGTATGTTGACCTATAATTAGGCCCTGCGAGAATACCAGCGTTGTAGATTCCCCTACAACTATTGCTGACGCAGGTGCCTTATTTGTTCTCTTGGATGAACTTATTAATTTTATATTGTCTTTTTTGTAAATTTTATAAGGAGAAACAAATAAAATATTTTTTCTTTCTTTTCTTTCTTTCTTTCTTTCAAATCGACTCGTATTGCTTTATAATTAACTTAGCCGTTCTCTGTTGTGACTCACTCAACTCACTAAAAGATTGCAATACGTTCGTGTTACTTAGCTTATTTTCATCTAACACACTACACGGCAATGTTTTAGACATGCATACGGATGCGATATGGTTAGGCAGTAATTTAAATAGTTTCCAGAAATCGATGCCTAAAATTAAATTACTTGTAACTTCTGGAATAATATAAGCTTTCAATAAGTGGGTTTGATTATTAAAAGTAGTGGGTAAGTTGATAAAACCGCGCGGCAACAATATATTTCCACCTGCGGACCGAATGGAATTAGTGTTGTGACACTGCTGTATTTCTAACCCGGTTTTAGTAATTACCTCCAGATGGGAGTTGTTACCTAGAATTGTAATGGCTGAACCGGAATCGAGCAATCCACAAATAGGTAAACTGTTAATCGTTACGTTAACATAGGGCCGTAGGTCATTTTTAGGTTTATTATCCAGGATCGAGGCGACGGAATAACTAGAGAAATACACTTTTAGAGTGTTTAGCCAATTTCTCCAATCATCTTTGTCAAAATTGGTTGAATAGGTTGTAGAACCTAATTTAGATTTTGACACGCCCCGACCCTGACCAACTAGTTTTTTGGTTTCGTCGATTTACAGTTCGGGCAGTTAGGGAATGTCACATCCCTACAGCCGCACTTGAAGCAAATTGCGAAGCGATCGCGTTTGCATTCATTCAAACTGTGATCATTGATTCGGCAGCGCGGGCAGTACTTGGACGTGACTAGAGCGACAGAGCTAGGTTTAGACTTAGGTTTGCTAGGTTCGTTGTTCACAGTGTATTCGGACGTACCCTCTATAGTAGCAACGGGCTAATTATTGTAGGAATTATTACGCGCTCGGTTATTAGGTTTGTGACTGTAAGCTAGGTCTGGTGCCAACGTGTCGTTATTATAATACGGTTCGCGGAATTGAGAGTTCAAACATTTCATCCGTTCGTAGTTTAAACATAACGTCTGCAGTGTTGCTATACTGTCTATTGAAGATATTGACGGAGCTAGCACTAGTGAGTAGCATGGACGTATGTTATGCAATAGGATGTCTAACTTTTCGCGTTCGGACAATCGCTTTGACGGAGACAGCCTAGCGAACAGCTGATTCATTATCGATAGATAAATAATTATAGTTTCGGTAGCACCTTGAGTACGTCGGCGGATTTCATTTAATAACCGGTAGTCATAATCGTACGGTGTGAAATCGTCTATTAATTTAGTGGTGAGTTCTTCCCATGTAGTGAAATATTCTTTTAGGCCGCGGTACCAGTGAAGTGCGTTACCGGTGAAAATTTCGGAGGCATGTGATAAAATTTTAGTGGAAGGTAGATTACGCGCGGTTTGGAATTCGGTTACGCGTTGTAGGAACGCTCGGACGCATCCCGTACCGTCGTATTTTAGCTTAGACAGTTTGCTAACTCTCAAATGCTCGCAATGCAATACTGGGGCTAACCCTGCCTGCGTCGAGGTAGACGGCGCAGGTTGGACCTCTGCCACAGCATCAGCTGAGCGAACAGCTGATTGCTCAATGGCGGACAGCTCCGCCGAGAGCTTGTCGAACCGGCTGCACAATTCGGTAATCCGTTTTGAAAACGCCGTAGGACGTTCCATCCTACGGAGTCTATGGTATAAGTGGTTGTGCAGTGCGGTAGACCTCTTAGCTAGGTTCGCGTCGTAAGAGGCAGATAACGAATTTAGTCGCTTGGCCAGCTCAGAGACGGCCTCGCTAGCGCCCTCGAAGTCCACCGCTATGGCTAGACCTGACTCCAAAATGTCATCATTTAGAATGGCTTCCAGTAATTTAGGGAGCTGCTTCCGCAGACCTAGGACAGAGGTAGCCGGCTCCTCACCTCTAATCGCGACCTCGTAAGCTAACTCGTTCTTGTTTAGCAGGAAGTATTTTATGGGGTGTGAGCCCATGGTGTATGAATAACCGCGTAAGTATACACTACACACTACACTTAGTGCGCAAGCGTTCCGCCCTTACAAATGGCCTACTTTACGATTAGGCGTAAAAGTTCGACCGTTAGGACTAATTAGAAAAACGTTAGATTCAAATTTGCGAACTAGTACGTAGTAGGTAGTTACACTAAAAGGTAGGCAATTAGTACAACAATACGTACCGGTTCGCTGTAGCCGCACCTGCTCGCTTACAATGATGGAGACCTGCTAGATGAGAACTCGAGCACGGAAAGCGAGACAATAACCCACGTAGGCGCCACTGTAACGGGTTCTGGTAGTAAAAACGCAGTAGAGGTTTTAGATGCGTTTATTGCAGAGTATCGTCTCACTTCCCTTGCCACGAGTATGACCGACCAACAACACGACACTGGCCTGAACACTAAGGGCTGTAGTCTCCCACGCTGTTCCCTCCGGTAGTGTGTAGGCAGGCTGCTCGAAGGCTGTGCGTAGCGGTACAGGCCCTCGCTGACGTTGGCTCAGCTGGCAGACGCCGGCGGTGTGAGTACGATGAGCAGGGCAGGCCAGACTCTTCGCCAGAGGTGAAGCCGAAGGCGATGCAGGAAAGTGTAGCGGTCTAGGAGCGTAGCCGGAGTCTTAACGTGAACCTGGAACCTGAAGGAAAGCAGCATTAGGAGAGCCACAACCAATAGAGTCAGGCAGGCGGCGTCAGCCGGCCTCAGCTAGCAGGTAGAGAGATGGGCAGTACGCTAACGCAGTAAATGTAGTGCTTACCCGTAGCTGGGACCAGGATACACGTAAATACGACGTAGGGTCAGTAGGTACGCTTAGTTATAGTAGAAGCGACGTTAGAGTAGCGGTGCCGGCCTCTCTGTCGGCCCCTTTATATACCGGGCCCTCCATCAGGCTGAGAGTCCGTTTATGACCATATTTGGTCAGGCTTTGCGAGTGCGGACGATGGCTTTCTCTGATTGGCCGAGCGTATGGGCGGTACTGTGACGCAACGCGGTAAGTACCGGACATACGTCACATCGCCCACTTGTCGCCTTGCCTGAGTACCCCTATATTGATACGAGACCTGGTCGTCTCTCGCGTTTTGAATTGGTACGCCAGATTACTCAGAGCTTTTGGAAACGCTGGAACTTGGAATATTTGCACATACTCCAGCAACGCGTTAAGTGGACCGATAAGACAGATCCACCCAAGATTGGTGACCTCGTTTTGATCAAGGAGGCTAACCTTCCGCCACTCAGATGGCGCAGGGAGCGCATTCTTCGTTTGGTAACTGGGGCTGATGGAGTTCCCCGATTTGCTGAGGTCTTGGTGGACGGTTCGATTCTGAGGAGAGCGGTTGCAACATTGTCACGTCTACCAACCGATTAGCGGACCGGTAGGCCGGTCCGGGGCGGGTGGATGTTTGAAATAGAAATAGTTTTTATGATAAGCCAAGTCGATTATATCGATTTAGTAACGTTTAGTTTAGTCTATTTAAAATTTCTGACTATGGTCACACTGAACTGTCATTCACTCACTTTGGTTCATCGTCGTTTCCCGCGGTCAGCGAAAAAACCTAGCTCTGGAAAGATTCCGTTTTGATGAGCGCGTTTGATCTTGTATAATTGTATTTGGAAGCCGTTTTGATTGCCGCTTCCTTACTCAATAACTGGCACCAGTTTAATTGTGATAAAAATAGTATCTTGTGAACTATTGATTGACATTTGTGAAAAGTCGATCGACGTCCACGTGCCAACGTGTCTTGAAAACGTCGCGTTTGCAGTAGCTAAGTATAAGATACTTCATTCACTTATTTTGGCCAATATATTTGTATGAATGTGTCTAATTTAGCTCAAGCCTGACACCAGGAGATATAAGGTAAAATTTTCATGTACCTACTTAATACTTGTATTCACTGTGCAACGCAGTGCATTGTGTCTGGATATATTGTCTATCGTGGTCAGGTAGATGTATTACAGCTTCCACTGCACACTTCTGAACATTCCTGCCTGTCTACGGTAACTCTAGACAACAGATTTGACGGCGCCTCGGATGCAAATACGATTGGAGGCACCCACTTTGTAGAGGACTCTACGTGACAATATACCAAATATTTAAAGAAATCTGGCACCGCCATCTCCAGACATTACTAATGATGAGTCAGAACTAACGAAACAACGCTATTGCGGACTTTGTTCATATAAAAAAAGGCAGATGACCAAAGCGCAGCTTGCCAAAAGGCCATATACGGAGAACACAATATTGATATTCGTCATGACTGTCTTTATAGACTGTTCTTTTCTATTTGAGTAATAAAATTTAATTAAAAAATAATACTTAAAAAAAAATGTAAACCTAGTGGATTTTTGTGATAATTACCTAATTATAAGAAATAAATAAATAATTAAATTAAAAAAAATAGGGTGCATAGGGTTCCCACCAAGAACTTAGGGTCCCAAGCCAACCTCACCTGCAAGTGGTGCACCTGCCTATCAACGGACGAGGCTCTGGCAAACAAAACGTCCCAATAAGCGGCAATAGGCTCGCCACCTATTGCGTGGGATCGAAACACTGGCGAAAAGTGGGCGTTGAATATGCCTCTGCCTACCCCTTCGGGGAAACAGGCGTGAGTCTATGTATGTATGTATGTTATAAGAAATCAAAATTTTTGTTGATTATTTTTCTTGATTCAATGATAGTACTGTGATTGGATTAATAAAGAGTATATTATCATTAAACGTACTTTATCCTTTAATTAAAACTGTATTTTTAATAACTAATGCAAAAAAATATTGTTAACTAGAAAACTATAGGAAAACGAGCGATTTTATTTTTACACGTCAGTTTTGCGTATGATTGAGCTTTGTGGGCGCAAATGAAGGATAGGCTTGGAGTACTTACAGGCAAACAGGACAGAGCTTGTTTATAGGGCTTGCTTCGATAGCTTGAAGCGGAGCAGTGTTCCCAGGTCTTAGAAGCTGGTAAGCCACTCACAAAGTCAGTTACAAAACACTTTTAACTATTTGATGATGATGATAAAAGGATTTTGATTGGTACGCGTGTTAAAAAGGAGTGACTTTGAGCTGTTGAGTGAAGTGATTATGAATGTTGCTAGATAAATAATATTTATTTTTATTTTGTGCGTACTTGAGTGAATGGCTTTCTTTTTAAAAATATATTGAACTTAATTACATATTTATATAATTTAACTAGCTTTTGCCCGCTGCTTTGCACGCGTAAATTACGATTAGATACAATATTTTGTACAAACACCCTTAACCTCCTCAAGGAACATACATGCTAAATTTAACCTTCTTGCGCCCAGTAATTTCGGCTGTAATGTATCTGTCAGTCAGTCAGAAACGCAAGGACTTTATATACACAGATTGAAGTGATTCCATTAAAAAAATAAAGTTTTTACACAAACTCTGCATCCCTTTTCCATTCAATTTTCCTCTTAGAGGAAAATTTCCAAAATAAATGTGTTTGTGTTCACTAACGTCACGCTCACGTGCGGATCCAATAAACAAAGTATGAAGTTAATCCCTTGAAAGCATAAAAGGTTCTATGCAAATTATGACTCCCCTTTTTATCCACTTAGGGTAAGAATTTCCAAAAACACTTTCTTAGTGTTCACTAACTTCACTTGAGGAACCAATAGGTATACAAAGTTTGAAGTTAATCCATTGAGGGAATATAAAGTTTTATGCAAATTCTGACAACCAGTTTTACCCCTTTAGGGGAGGAATTTCCAAAAATCCTCTCTTAGTGTGGCCCCACACACCTCAACAAACACACAACATTCTAAATTTCATCTACTTGCGCTCATATGTTTCGGCTGTAGCATGTCTGTCAGTAAATCAATAACGCGAGGATTTTATATACAAACAGTTAATACAAATATATATAAGGATAGCGTATGCGTCTGCTAAACGGGAGGTCTCAGATTCGATTCCCGGGTCGGGCAAAGTATTAATGTTGCCGAATTCTCAGTAGCAGCACGGAGTCTGCCAATGTGCCCGGTAACGGCAATAAGCTCGTCCCCAATTACGTGGGACCTAATATGGAACATGGCGAAATGTGGGTGTAATATTACACTTTGGGGATACAGGCGTGAGACTATAAAAAAAAAAACTGTGTGTAATTTGAAAATAACTGTATTGTATGTATTGCATATTGTTGCTAACCCGTTTCCAGTACCCAATGATTTATTTATAGATGTGTATTTTACTAATGGTTCTTGAAAACCCTCGAACAAACTATGAAAATTTCATTTAGGCGTAGCTGCTTGCAAAAGCTAGTTAAAATTAAATAAGTCAAGGTTACGTAGCAGTAAACATTTGTATATCTCAGAAACATTGTAAAAAATTTAAAATAAATGATCCAAATTCCGAAACCCTTTCTAAGTATTTTAGGTTAAAGAAATGAGAGAAGCCTTCGTCAGCAGTAGGAGCTGCTTAAAAATAAATAAAAATAGCAAAATAATGGTTCTATGTATTTTGTCTTCTATTGGTCATATAAAGAACCATCCTATATTTTAGTTAGTGAAAATGAAGAGCGCTTAGATGAGAGCTAGCTGCATAAATTTAAATTAATGATCAGGTACGATGAAAAAAATCAAGTGAAGGAATTAAAAGTTTCATACAAACTGGGACCCCTTTTTGAACCCCCCATTTTAGTGGTATATTCACTAACGTCACCGCGGTGCACATGCGTCACGCGCATGCGAGTAACCGATGTACAAAGTTTCAAGTGAATCCATTGAAGTTTTTTTTTATATGACAACATGGGACACTCTTTCTTAAGCCCCCATAGGGGAGTGACTTTGAAAACTTCTTTCTTGGTGTTCACTCACGTCATTTTAGGAACCTATATACAAAGTTTGAAGTTAATCCAATAAAAGAATAAAAAGGTTTCATATTCGTTTGTTTAACTGAACACTTCATGAAGAAAGGTGATGAAGTACATCTCTTTATTCCAAATTTCACCCTCGCTGCTTGTTATAATAGAACAGTGAAGAGAAGTGGATCATGTATTTTGATAAAACATGGACACCTATGGCGTGAACTACCTGAGATTGAGAGATTTTCTGTGGCTAACATCTTCGAGTGCTGCGGGATAGAAGTTATCTCTCTTAAACTGCTTATTATATGTGTTTATCGCGTACCAAAAGTAGCAAATCTAAATATGTTTTTCTCAACACTTGAAAAAGTACTGTCATATGTTAATAAAAAAAGTTTTGATAATATTATCATAGCAGGTATATGACAACATGGGACACTCTTTCTTAAGCCCCCATAGGGGAGTGACTTTGAAAACTTCTTTCTTGGTGTTCACTCACGTCATTTTAGGAACCTATATACAAAGTTTGAAGTTAATCCAATAAAAGAATAAAAAGGTTTCATTCCCGACACCCCTTTTTAACCCTTTAGGGTAAGAAATTCCAAAAATATTTTCTTTATGTTTACTAAGGTTATTACAGAAACCAATATACAAAGTTTGAAGTCAATCCACTGAAGAAATAATAAGAATGAGGAGGAATTTGCAAAAATACAAATTCTTAGTGTTCACGTCAAATTCTTAGTTCTTAGTGTTCACGTTCGTCGTTTGAGGAACCAATATACAAAGTTTGAAGTCAAACCATTTGGGAGATAAAAGTTACATACAAACTTTGACCCCCTATCTTACCCCCTTAGAGGAGGAATTTCTTGAAAAATAAGTCTTAGTGTTCACTATCGTCGTTTGAGGAGCTAATATACAAAGTTTAGAATCAATCCATCGAAAGAATAAAAAGTTTCATATAAACTTTGATCCTCCGTTTTACCCCCTTAGGGGAGGAATTTCGAAAAATCCTCTCTTAGTGCTACCCTACACTCCTCAAGAAACATACTTGCTAAATTTCAAATACTACATAATAGAAGACGTCACACAGCTGTCAAAAAGTTATAACCTAGCTCCGTAACATTATTGTGAATAAATAAAAATAACAGCTTTTGGTGCATATAAAAGTAATAAGATTATTAGAAAATCATAAACTAACCACGGATTACTGTTTGTTAAGTCCTATGACGTAATATTCATCTAATGTTTCTGAGCAAAAACTTTGTCTGTGTGACACATTATGTGGATTTTCGAGCGGATAATAACATCACAACAGCACATTACGGACTAATTACGGAATTATATTCACAAGTAAGTCCTACATCACAGATTTTGGACATTCATTATACAATTATCACCAATATTATCGTTGACATTTGAAATAAGCATAATAACAGAATTGACCTTGAAATAAATACTTATCATTGACATAGACAATATAGAATGACAGTAGTGAATGAATGGTAATGAGAAAGACCCTAATACACGTTACAACTACACAAACAGAAACATCAGGTGTGGTGTTGCCAGATTAAACATCGGGCTGCCAGGCTAAAGAACATTTCATAAAATAGGATTAAACGACATTTACACTACTCGTACATTTTATTTCTACAGACATATTATTTTACTAATGACATATTTTATTGATGACGTGTTATATTGACATTTTACATTGATAATTGAGTTAAGAAATAAGATATTGGATACTCACTTTGGAATAATTTGACGTTATTTTATACTTTACTTTTTATTAAAACTGGATAATAATATTGAATACACATAAATAGATAAGTAAACCACAAAATGAACTTTCTTGAAAACATCACCTTTCGTCGACAACGTACTCAATCCGATACCGTCAACGATACGTCTGAATGCCTAGACAATACAACTAGAAGTTTGCCAGAGTTGTCAGAGGATGAGTGTGAACGAAATAAAATGTTGGAAGAACAAGTTAATACCTAAAAATAGAATTAAAAAGTGCACATTTAGAAATTGAAACACTTTCTTTAGAAATTATTAATCTTAAACAGAAAAATGAAGAACTTACGAAGAAAAATGAACTATACAAGAAAGTTGCAAATAGCCCAGTCAAAATAAAAAACCAAACACCAAATAAGGTTCTAAAAAGTAAAGTACATGTCAAAAAAACAACCTCAAAACATACACAAACCGAAAACGGCCATATCATTAATAAACAGAAACAGCAAAGTCAAATACAGAGAACACACACAAAAATACTGAACAAAGTCACACCCAAGGAACCAAACACGCAAGAAAATACACAAATAAAATCTGTTCCAAAGAATAAAATATGTCTATTGAGTACCAACAACACCAACCAAATATTATCGACAGCCATGAACATAATTGCAGACAACTTTGAATTATGTCACTATGTCACACCCCATGCTGACATTGAACACTTGATTAGAAGTATTTCAACAAAATTGACAGCATTTACAAAAGATGATTACGGAATTATACTTATAGGGGAGGAAGACTTTAAAACAACGAATAATTACTATAAAAAAATTATTGTAATCAGACAGATACTACAAACTATCAAAAATACAAACATTATCATATGTCTGCCGACTTACAAATTCAAAGCCCATAACAATATGTCATTGTTTAACTGCAGAGTGGAACACTTCAACAGTTTGCTTTACTTGGACATTACAACACACAAACACGCATACCTGCTAGACTCTAATCTTAATCTGAGTTATGACTCCACAATGTTTGACAATAGAACGGGCAAAATAAATAACAATGGTATACGTACAATCTTTTATGACTTGAATATCTTAATTAATGATCTACAAAGAAGTGAATCACACAAGAACACAAGTTTACCACAGTCCAATGATAGTTTTTTTCGTCAGTAAACAAAATTTTGCAATATTGCATCAAAATATAGCATATAATTTTATTATTTCCTCCAATTTCGCGTAGATAAATTAATCTTAATTTCAACTTGGAGTATACAATTAACACAATTCAATATAATAACCACAATCCTTAAATCTGCTTACACAATCGAACAGCTCTGCTCTTAATCATTTTGTATTTCACAAATACAAGGCCTATGTATTATAAACAAACCTTTAAATTGATGAAAATACAGCTCCATATTAGGAATGATACAGACTAAAAATAAAAGAACACGGGCTCCAGAACTTGTCCAAACACTATTGTATAGAAATTGTAACGAAGTAGACAATATTTGAAGTGTGTAGATAGAATTGGATTTGACTGCATAGATAGTGTAGTGTTTTATAAGCGGCCGATTGACTGATTGACACTACACTGAGAACTGTATACTTCAATTTACTCTCAAATGTAAGTATATCATGTCTGAGAACAGGTTCTATTGAAGCTTTTACATATATTATTTTAGAAGCATCATACCAAATCATAGTTGGTAGCAGCAGCCTGCTTTTCTAAGTACATTGTATTGCCAGTGTCCATAAGCAGCGACAAATATAATTAACAACAGCACAAACGTTAAATTAAAAATAGAGTATTTAGTCTACATTCAAAACACACGTAAAAACATCAAAAATATTTATCTCACAAATAAGTCGACGACCAACCATCAAAACACGCAACGTTTGCCAAATAATCCCTTACCCAACATTCGACAAACTTGGTCGGAAAAGCCGACGAAGCTACTCTGTATTCAGGCTCTTTTTCCCGCTTGCTTTGACAACCCACCTACATAATAAGATTCGGCATAATATGCGTCACTCATTTCCGTAACGTGCGAAACTAGGGACAGATGGCCTGCCCTTATTAATATTAACGTATAGACCGCATTAGAAGCTTATGTATGGTACATTATGTAAGAAATGATGAGCCGTATTTATACTCAGCTTTGGTCGTACGTCATGAAAAATACTTGCGAATGTGCGCCAGTTTTACCAGTTAAGGGATGAGTAGTTTTGGACGAAAGTTTCTGTGGATTTTGGTTAGAGATTATTTAGTGTCTGGACGTTTACTGCTTGTACGCGGTTATGCGCAAATCAAAGATGGATTGATAGGTAAAATAATGAAATATTAATTAAACACTAAAATTAACAAATTTACAGATATTGATTGATTGATCGATACGCGGCGAAAGGTGCTATATGTGCGATAGGTAGCGCGGTGTACGGTGTTGCAACGACTACTGAACTATATGATATATAATTTGCTGATGTAGAATAAAAGTATTAATTATAATAAAATGTGTGTTTCGCGGCGCATCGATGTCAGCATAAAATTAAAACTATTGTATTGTACGGGTTTGCCCGTACATGCTCCCCTACAGAAAGAAGCAAAGAATAACAATTGCGAAATGGGAAATATTGATAAAGAATGTAAAAACAATGCTATGAAATATTTTAAGGTATATCAAAATGCTTCTTAGTGTCTCAATTAAGTCTTTTAAATACACTAATCACTCACAAGTTAGAAATACTAGTATACGAGCCTGAAATAGGGGAGGTGGCTTTATCTGATAACCTTGCACTTACTACCTTGGCCCCCTCGCTCACACTTTGATACACTACACTTTCACTAGCGGGAACACCCTGTTGGGTGCTGACGTGAGGAGTGGGCGCCGGCGCCAGCGCTGCTCGTGGCAGCGCGGCTGGCGCGGTTGCTGCCGCCGCGGGGGCCGGCGGCGCGGCGTCGGGGGAGGGGCGCGAGCGCGCGCGCCTCCACATGTACACGCCGAGGGCTACTACTGCCAGGCCTAGCGCGCCGTACATCAGCGTGTAATGATGAATGTCATGATATGACAGGCTGCTAGCTAAAGCTCCATTTTCCTTCAAAATCTTTATCTTGTCGTGTATGGCTTTCAACTCGGCTCGATGGTTCTCTGTGCTTGTTTCGTTCCGATCATCATGAGATATGGAGACGTTTATGATATGGTTTATGGATGCGACTACTGGAGCGTACAAGTTTGGCGAGATGTCAATGCCACTAGACCTCTGTTCATGTGCGATTACTTCGAAGTTGTCAAACTTCATTATGCAGCCATGCTCGTGTTGCAATTTGATCTCCGCATATTGTTCGTACGTGCCATTGACCGCAACAGAAATAAATATAATAGTTTGTAGTGTGAGTCTCCATCCAAATGTTTGTACAGGGTTTGATGTCCAGTGCACAGTCAGCGTTTCTAAGTTGGCAAAAGTCCTTATCTCGACTCAGTTTATAGATAGGAGAGTGGATATGACATAATTTTACGTTTGTAGACTAGCAGGCGTTTAATCCATTTTCTGTCATGATTATGTAAGCATCTTTTTTCAGATTAACGGCTACAAAGTCCGAAACAGGCTGAATAGTTAACATAGCGATATGTTCCTTTTCCAGCGGAATGGGAATAAGTTTAAAAACTTCGTAAGCGTCTCGACTTATTGATGGTATGTGCACCTCGAATATGGAATAATTCCTAAGCATTTTCGCCTTAACGCTTAGGAGCTTGTAAATTTGAGTAAGATCTGTGTGAATATTTTCAATAGGCAAGGTAATGTCATTAGATAAATGACTCGCTATTGAACTGAGTTCATCTTGTAAAATTGTTGCGCTGTTACGAGGTGGGGATTGAACCGTCCGTGGTATACGTCCGTGATGGTATCAATTAAGGCATTTTGTAAGTCCTTTAGGTCATGTAACAGGTTACTTGCGATGACACTTCCCATAAAAGCTAGGCTAATATTTTGAGTTTCCGCTTTAAGTGTTGATACAGCGTTTTTCAAGTTTGATAAGTGCATATGAATCATTTTGTGCTGTCTGTGCATTGTACTTTCTGTTCGCTTCAAGAGATTAAACTCCGCTTCTATAACGGAGGTTTGATTTTGCCAAAATTATGCGATATGTTTTTGATTGTTGCGAAGGAGGGTGATATCTTTCTCGTACTGTTCTGCGAATCTCGCGTCCAGTACGCCCATCAGGCCATTTGCGATGTAACCGACACCGTCGATAAGTCCACGGTGCCACCTGTTCGCTCGCGTGTCAAAGTGCTGAGCGAGTAACTTGTGATTGTTGTACTCGAGTTCGTTGTACCCGTGACGCAATTGCAGTAATACTATATCACAAGGTGTTACCTCCTTTATCAAAGTACACGATTGTTCAATTGAATTTATGCTTGATTCTTGTTTGATAATACTGTTGACTTGCTCGTGTAATGTCTTGCTGTTTATTTCCTCTTCTGTTATATGTATAAATTGGCTTTCTTCACTCGCATCGAAAGATTGCAACCACTTTGGTCCATGCCACCATAGAGTATGTTCTCTCAACTGAGATACTGTTAAGCCTCTGCTTGCGCAATCCACGGGATTATCGCTAGACTTCACATATCTCCAATTTGTGGTGGTATGATTTCCGTAATCTGTTTTGTTCTGTTCGCTACGAACATCTTCCACCGGCCGGGTTCACCTTGGAGCCACCCTAGCTCTGCAGTAGAATCGCACCAACCGAAGATATTTATGTTGTAACCGGCTAAGCAATGTTGGACTTTAGTCATTAGTTTAGCAAGCAGATGCGCCCCACACAACTCCAATCGGGGCAATGATAATTGCTTACTAGTCGGGACTAATTTTGATTTTGCAGCTACTAAAGTAATAGATTTTTCTTGGTTATGTACTCTGCAGTATATAACACACGCATACGATTTTGTGGACGCATCACAAAAACCGTGTAGTTCAATTAAACTATCGGGCTGAATGGAGTACCATCTCGGTATATTAAACTGGTTAATATGTTCTAGTTCGGCCTTGAGTTTGATCCATTCTCTAGAGATGTTTTCTGGTACATTCTCATTCCAATTAATTTTTGACAACCATGTTTGTTGGAAAAGAATTTTCAATTTTGTGGTTACGGGTAAAATCCAGCCTAACGGGTCAAAAATTTTTGACATGTCAGACAATGTAATTCGCTTAGTTACCTTTTTGTTTGATGATTCAATCTGTGATAAAAACGTAAAAGTATCAGTGACGGGATTCCAACGAAGACCTAAAGTTTTGGTTGAGTCCATTTGTTTAAACGTCATACTTTCTTGCTGGTGATGTTCTTGGCTTTGTTGCTGTAAAAGTTGGCCGTCATTGGAGACATATTTCCGAAGGTTAAAGCCTCCTAATTTTAGTAAGTTGCTTAAATCCTTTTGCAACTGTATGGCTGATGATATAAGGTGACATCCATGGATGACGTCATCCAAATAAAAGGATTCCTCGATGACCTTGGCTGCTTCTGGGAACTTGTGACCTTCATCCATCGCTTACTGCTTAAGTGTCATCATAGCGAGGAATGGTGCTACTTTTGTCCCGTATCTCACCGTCGTAAGTTGATACTCGTCTATAGTTTGATATTTTTGGTCTCGCCATACAATTTTCTGGAGATGTTGATCTTCTGGATGGATCCATATCTGCCTGAACATCTTCTCGATATCAGCAGTAAACACATACCGATATTGTCTCCATTTTAAGATCAGCGTTTGAAGGTCTTTCTGCAAATTTGGGCCAGTATACATCAAATCGTTCAAACTTTTATTGCTGGAAGTTTTTGCTGATGTATTGTAAACAACGCGTAAAGCTGTAGTTGTAGAATCGTGACGTAAAACACAGTGATGCGGTAAATAGCATTCAAGTGTCTGATTACTTACTGACGGTTTCATGTGACCTAATTGTTTGTAGTGGTCAATGAACGATTTATATTCATTATAAATAGGTATGTTCATGTGTATTTTTTTCTCTAACTGAAGAAATTGTGCAATTGCTTTATTCTTAGATTGGCCTAAATGTTCGCGAAAATCTGGCTTTAATGGAAGCCTAACTTGGTATCTTCCGTCATCCAAACGTTGTGTTGTTGACTTATAAAACTGGATACATGCTGTGTCATCAGATGATAATGATTTCTCTTCCGTAACATCTTCTATCTCCCAGAACTGTTGGATATTTTATAGGTCTAGTTGTACAACATTGCACGAGAGAGATTTGAAGCCACCGCATAATATCCATCCCAACTGTCTTTGTTGCACAATGGGGAGCGAATCACTTAGTCTGCACATACCTCCTAATATGATGCAGGAGTATACCTCAGCGCCTAGTAACATGTCTATAGGGCGACTGATGTTGTATTCGGGATCAGCTAGTTCAATGTTTTCCAAAAATGGACATGCTAATTTTGGGAATGTGTATGATGGTAAATACTTTGTAAGGTTTTTCATTATGTATGCATCAATACTAAATGAGTAGTTATTAATTGTAGATGCACAATTCAAGTTCAACATACCCTTGCAACTGTTTTCAGTATGTCCTATGCCAGTAATTATGTTATTGCATTTTTGTCTTGGCAAACCTAACAACTGCGCACCGTTTTCCGTAATAAGGTAGGTTTCGGATCCCTGGTCAATAAGCGCTCTCATTATATGATAGGTGCCATCGGCCCTTTGTACCTTTAGTAGTGCTGTAGACAGCAAAATTTCTGAAAGAACATTTTGTTGAGCCACGTGAGTGTTACCCTTTTGCATACGATCGCGTTCAGAACGCACGTTGTCTTGCTGCGTGCTCGTAGAAGGTGTTGCAATACCCTTTTGCTGATGATGGTACGATTCGTGCGCTTTTTAGATAAACATACCTTGCCATGATGATCATACAAGCAATTTTGGCAAAAATTCAGGCAAGCCACAAGTTGTTTTTTCTTTATTGGTTGCATTTCTGAGAATTGCTTGCAAAAGTACAAGGCATGTGCGTCATTGCAGACCGGACATTTAGGTATATTGAATTGCAATTTCCTGTCGCTCGGTGATTGCGACATTACCTTATTACTTGTAAATGTATTTTTAGAATGATATGATTTTTGGTGGTTTGAGTGGTTATTTCCTACAGATTTGATATTTGGAGAAACAGGTTTTTGGTAAACCTTTTCTTGCTTTCTTCTGCTGACCTCCATACTGGTAAATTTAGTCTCCAAAAATGACAAAAATTCGTTCAACTCGGGTAATTCTCGAGGTTGCTTGATAGATGCATTATACTCCGAAAATGTTTCCGAATCTAGTTTTTGGCATAAGATGTGTACAATCAGAGGATCCCAGGATGTGACGTCCACACCCAGGTTCTTGATGGCGTTCAAGGTTTCTTGAGTTGTGTCATGAACACGCTTTATGTGATTGATAGATGCTTGTTGCGATAGTGGGAGGTTTAACAAAATGTTAATTTGCGACGTAAAAATCATCCTTTTATTGTCGTACCAATGATTTAAAATATCCCAGCTGATGATGTAGTTGTCAGAAGAGATGGGTAGATGCTGTATAAGGCGTTCGGCCTCGCCTTTAACCTTCGTCTTAAGGAGCTGCATCTTCTGAGCTCCGGAGATACTAGGGTTGCTGTGGATCGATTCAGTGAAGAGATCCTTGAATGATGTCCATTGATGATAATTCCCGCCGAACAATGGAATCTCTATTTTCGGCGTAGCTTGTTCTCTATGGGAGACAGACGACATTTTCTTGTTAATCGCCTTCACAGCGTCGTTGTATGTATTCTCATATCTGAGGTACATGGTGTAATACTCCTGATTCCGATCTCCAAGCTCGCTGTCCAGCTCCAAATGCTGAGTATCTATTCTTGACCAGCGATCTTGTACGGTCTTCAGTAGGTGCTCAAACTCCCACTTCTCTGATACCGCATCTAAGTTGATCTTAGAAACAGTATGTTCAAATGCCTTAAAATTACTCAGTTGTTTGCGTATCATTTCATCGGTTTTGCTATTCGAACCTTGGGTATTTGAGAGGGCTGCAGAGGACTGCTGCGCTGAGCCTGATGCTGCTAGAGGGGTGGCGGGTCTCAACGACGGTGTTGACGGTCTGTCTTCTGATTTTGTATACTGTTGAATTACTCCTCTGATTTTCTCATATCTTTCCTTCACGATTTCGTATTGTTTGGAAGTAAAATAGCTATGAGATGCGGCATATTCAATGCTGCATAATTGCACATGATTTGATTGATAATCTCTCCAGTAGGCGTCCAATGTCTCCAATCTCCGACGTATGTAGTCGGGGGTTTTACAATCGGAGCCATCCTTCTTAAAATTTGTGTAAACCTGCTCTATTGCACCGAGTAGTTGCTGCTGATTTGCTAAAATGTCTTCTAAAGACGACATATTGCTAAATGCTAAATAAATGGAACGATCTTACTTGAAAGTCCAAGCGTTGAGCCTTGTTGCTCCAGGTGTGGATCCTTGTTGATCCCAGATGATTACTGCTATGATAACGTACTGCACTCTTGCTGACAATACAAACTCCTACACTGCTAGTTCAAATCACTTCACTCGCGGCGAGAAGTACGGCACGCTAATAAACTAAATTCTGCACTAATTGCCGAAAGTGAGGTCTACGAAGGACCAGATGTACGCGGTATGCGCAAATCAAAGATGGATTGATAGGTAAAATAATGATATATTAATAAAACACTAAAATTAACAGATTTACAGATATTGATTGATTGATCGATACGCGGCGAAAGGTGCTATATGTGCGATAGGTAGCGCGGTGTACGGTGTTGCAACGACTTCTGAACTATATGATATATAATTTGCTGATGTAGAATAAAAGTATTAATTATAATAAAATGTGTGTTTCGCGGCGCATCGATGTCAGCATAAAATTAAAACTATTGTATTGTACGGGTTTGCCCGTACACTGCTATCCTAATTAATATTGCGTCCATCCTTCCTTATATGGCCCTTAGGACTGCAATAGTGCTATTTTAGAAAGAAAGAAAGAAAATATATTTATTGGATTCTTAATGCATATCGCAAATAGCTTGGTACAAGCATAGAATGTGTTGATAGATTTAATACATTAACATCATTTACGCTACCCAAAATGCACCCAAAAGGCCACAGCTCAGCATATGCTACTCACTAGTGATTGCAGCGCTGATTTTCAGCTGAAGCCCTTTTTGAGTTTCTAATTGGCAACTTTTTTAATGGTTAAGCACATACGTTACAAAGTTGAACTATTTTGGTTTTTAGTTAATTAATATCCATGCTATTTAATAAATATACGTACTTGACAACATTAACTAATGTACGTATATGATAATATAATATTTGTTTAAATATATATGCATAAATATATTTATTTGAATACAAATACTGTAGATAGTTGTATATGAACATAGCACATTACAAACTTTGCAAGAAATAGGATATATAATAAATGTAGTGCCTTAACAATTAACTACGATTTTCAGTGCGTTGAAAAGATTATCTAATGAGGGCTTGTGTAGATGCCATTTTAGACATGTATCCACTGACTATGTTGTAATCTACTTATGATAAAATTAAGTTCCCATATCATCCTGTCAGTCTGAACTTATTGGTATTAATTGATTTTTGTATGGTTTTCAACAATGGATAGTGTAATTTTTGAGGAAGGATTGTAATCTTAATATCTTAATATGTAAAATCCTTACGTTACTGACTGACTGACAGACAAGCTACAGCCAAAACGATTGGGCGCAGGAAGCTGAAATTTGGCATGTATGTTCCTTGGGGATCGTAGGGGTGCACTAAGAAGGGATTTCTCGAAATACCCACGGGTATTTGTATCAACTAAAATTCAGTTTTGTTTTATTACACCTATAAAAGTGAAATTCTTAGACAATAATAAATTTTGCGTTAAATTCAAGCCACCTGTCAAAAGGAGCGTAGTTTATAATGTAATACAACGCTCCACTGCTAATTATCTATGGTAACTACTAAATCCAAAACGTGCAATGAGCGCCGAAAATAGTTAATTGAAAATGCCATTATTGCCCGAAGGGATGTTACACATTACTAGTGCTTGTCTACTATTTACAGTCTGATTCGCCTATTGAAGAAGTTGCGACACTGTGAAATTGATTCCGAAAATAAAATCATCCTCACCACTGCATGCAAACAATAAACCAGCACTACTATCTAGTATTCTATTCATGTAAATATGTGGCGTGGTGGTGTGTGGTGGTGGTGTTGGTGAAAAAAATGCACTGAAAATATTAAAAGATACATAGAAACATAGAAAACTCTTTATTTTACAACAGAAAAACAAAATGATACAAGAATACGGTGATCAAATTTTTAACAACTTAAAACTAGTGGTACAAGGGCGGTCTTATCGCAAAATGCGATTTCTTCCAGACAACCAAGAATGGACTACATGATTGATCAATTTAATATTCGAACTTTGGTGATCACTTTCATTAAGGTTTAGTGCGAGTCCGTTTTCGACGGGAATAATATTTATTTTTAAAAGCGCTTTGGTAACGGTTTGTCAAGGCAACCAGGGAGTGCATTTAGAAAATGTATGGAAATTGTTCTCATCGAGAAACGACTCGCTACTCAATCAAAAACGTTAGACCCGCTGATGATCATCCCATTCGTGATTATGGTGGTTCCAGCGATGTAAAATGTACATTGGTACTCAATACTCAATACGTTTATTGCACACCATAATGTTACATAGATGTTATAAAAATAGGTATACAGTTCATTATGGACCCTGTAGGGCACGGCAGCGTAGGAGAGAGGATGAAGTCACATAGAGCTCAAATATCGGTAAAGTAATAATTTTAGTTAGGTTTAAATAATTATATAGGTACTCTATTTTATTGTAATTATTTTACAAATCTATTCTAACTTTATACTCTTAAAAATTACAAATTGTGTATTCAATTTACTCCCTATGTAAATGCATTGATTTTAACATTATTTACTACAGTATATGCTTATCAGTTAAGTATTCATTTATTGTATAATACGCTTTATCTTAATATATAAAATCCTTGCGTTACTGACTGACTGACAGACACGCTACAGCCGAAACTATTGGGCGCAGGAAGCTGAAATTTTGCATGTATGTTCCTCGGAGACCGCAGGGGTGCACTAAGAAGGGATTTCCCGAAATTTCCACGGGATCGGCCAAAACGGGTAAATTTAAAAAAAAATGCAGGCGTAGCTGCTGGCGTCCTCTAGTTTATTAATATCTGTTTTAACTTGTATATGAATTTCTTATCATTTGGTTCATTTCTTAAATATTCTGGGAGATTATTATATATTTTTATTGTCATAACGAATGGGCTTGTTGCGTGCATAGTTAGTTTAGAGGTGGGTAGATTTAGTCTATTTTTATGGCGTAATGAATATTTTGTTTGGATGTCTTGTCTTTTACTATAAAGATCTGGATATTTACGTACAAATTTACACATTTCTAATATATATATAATATGGAAGATAAGGTTAGAATATTATGCTTTTGATAATGGGGTTTGCAACTGTCGGTTTCATCTATGTTGACCAGTATCCTAATAAGTTTTTTTGTAATGTGAAAAGTGTTGGTGTGTCTGTGCTATTTCCCCAAAGTATGATGCCATAACTAAGCCATGAGTAGGCATATGCGTAATATGTTATCAAGGCCGTATGCATATCAGTAGTTTTCTTAATTTCACGCAAGGCATAAGAAAATTTTGATAATTTGAGTCTGAGTTTCTTTATATGACATTTCCAATTTAAGTATGTTTAAACCAAGTAAAGTGAATTCTGTAACTTCTTCTAATTTTATATTATTAAATTAGAAATTTAGGTGTAAGGGTGGTTTTTGACGGGGATGAAAACTCATCAATTTGGTTTTTGAGAAATTAATGTCTAGGTTGTGATCTGCCATCCATTTTGATGTCTTTTCGAGGATAGAATTTAGAATTAGGTTTATATTTAAAGCGTTTTGGCATGGGATCAGTAAAGAAATATCATCCGCGAATAGGACACACGGCCCTTCTATACATTTAGGTAGATCGTTTGTGTATAATAAAAATAGGAGGCAGCCTATTACACTTCCTTGGGGGATAGAAGAATTTATTGTTATAATATCTGATCTAATATTTTCAATATGGTGAGTTTTGTGATTAAAATATTCAATTTCAACTAATTGTTCTCTATTATGTAGGTAAGCTGTAAGCCATTCGTGTGCTTTACCACTTCTTTATTCCTATTCTGTACAGTTTATTTAATAATATATCAAATTGTACTTTATCATATGCCTTGGTCATGTCCAGTGGTACCTCAAAACTACAGTACCTTCGTGGTATAAAATATATCCCGATAAACGAATTTGATTACATTACTGGGAATCCGTTCTTCGGATCGATTCTATACAACTTACACTCTGATATTAGATATCTGATATTATGCTCAATGAAATAGCAGTGAAGAAAAACGTGTATAATCGTCGCAAATCTATGCAAAACTCTTATGCAAGATGACAATAACAAGCAAAAAACTTGCGCTTATAAATCTTGAGATTAAAACTTTTTAACATTATTGCAATAGGTGACACATTTGCATAAGTTTTGGAGCTGACTAGCCTGTTGGTCTAGTGGTTGGAAGCTCAGCCATACTAATGTTACCAAAGAACGTACGAAAATCGTGGGAACCCAGAACACATCTTTGTGTGATAAGAACGATGATTAACTTTGTTCTGTGTCTGGGTAAAAAGTCATCTGTTTTAGCTGACTCTTTTACCGATGCGGTGTGAACTTGTATGAAAAATAAACACATGACATTTTCTGACGTTATCTAAGCAGGTACGTTGTCAGCTTTGAGTGCCTTGCTTCTTGCAAATGCTCATCAGCTACCGTTACCAATTACCATTATACGGCTCATATGTTTCGCCACTCTTTTGGTATAAAACGAAATTGCAATGTTTACACGCCCAAGAGCAGACACTATAAGCAAGATATTCTCAAAAACTTGTGCATTTAACTAAGTTACGAAACTAACTTGAGCTCGCTTAGGATAATGCCTTTCGCGATTTTTTTAAGACTAGTTTAAAGCCGCTTCGTAGTCCATATCCCTGCTGAAATCTTAGGACTTTAAGCTCCTATTACTTTGTTTTCTTGGATACAAATCTTTGCATGAAATGAGAGAGCCAGGGCTATAGAGAACTTTATTTTACAGAATAAGCAGTATAAAAGTGAAGGTGTTAGCTTAAAGTTGGTTTGTACCTTTAAGAAATTATGTGAAAACAATTTTGAGAACACAAATGCTATTTAGAAAGACCGCACACATTACGGTGAAACTTTGTACTGAAATACAACATTCGTAAGCTAATTATAGTAAGGTCATCGCCACGAGTTTCGTGCCTGCTTCTGAGCTCGAGGTTTCATTAATAGGCGCTTTATTTTACGATATTTTGTTATGTCCAATGTTATTCTAAGTTATCTTTTTATTAATAGTGTGATATATTACTTACAGTACACTTTATCATCGTCATCATCATCATATCAACCGAAAGACGTCCACTGCTAGACGTAGGCCTCCCCCAAGGCTCTCCACAGAACACTTCAAAATATTTATATAAAATTATGGAAATAAAAATGTTTGAGTGTATTTCAAGGAAATGAAGACCGCACTAGAAGAGCCTAGTGGAAGACCAGGGCCCTATTTCAGCCATTTCCTGTACTTTTTTATAAGAAACATAATTAAGTAATTCAACATTTATTACTTGAAAAAATAATTTATGTAAAGGATTTTTATATATTATTTTGGTAACTATATTGAACGTATAGTGTGTTGAGTGGCAAAAATAAATGTGTTTTCTTTCTTCCAGACTAGCAAGCTTACGCCAGGTATGTCAAACGACCCAACCGTGGATAAAATTGTTTCATTCAACGATCACGTAAAGCGTTCGAGTTCTACGAGGTATAACCATAGCCATGAATAAATTAAAAGTTAAAAACTAATCAACAAACAAACATAAACCGTGTGTAGTTACAAAGTCTATTCTATGTAGACACATTGCAAATGGAATTTGTGAAAATAATTTCAATTAAAGTTCTACCATTAGAGGTACGTAATGCATTTTATTATTAACTGGCTTTCATTAGCACCCCTGATAATTGGCTTTTAGCTTAAATTATACAATTACTAAGTGTAGACTAGGTGTATCTACATAATAAACTTATGTAAGTAATAGTTATATTCAAAATTCATGATAGTCGTTGTGGAGAGTCGATACCTATCTTTGAATCATATCTAATCTATATCATCAGCGTCTGTGTCGACATAATGTGAGCCGCATGGAACTAGTTCACGTCCATAGACTAAAAAACTAGGTGTATAGCCCGTGACTTCATTACCTGCAGTATTTAATGCAAACTGCACCTTAGGTACGAGAGTGTCCCATAATCTCTGGTCATTTCCTACAAACGCCGCTAAGGTAGAACCAATGGTTTTATTATAGCGTTCGACCGTATTGACATGTGGGGAATATTTAGGAGTATAATGAAGATTAGGGATTTTGTACTTGCGCAACATAGCTTTTAAAGTAGTACTGACAAACTGTTTACCATTATCCAATATAATTGTAGATGGTATACCATGAACTAAAAATATTTTTCTTCCAAAATATTAGTTATTATTTCAGCAGTTGCGCGCCTGATAGGAAAAAGTAGACAGTATTTACTAAAACAACAAGTTACTACGAAGATGTAGGCGTTTTGTTTTCTTGTGACGGGTAGTGGCCCCACCAAATCTACACTAATGGTTTGGAAGGGTCGTGAACACACTTTGGGTCGTCCCATGGTTCCCAATGGTGCGTGGTTCTGATGTTTGTGCGCGATACAAGTGTCGCAAGAATTTATGAACTTAACTACGTCATCGCGCATTTTGGGCCAATAGTAACGCAGTGCTAAGCGCTTGTAAGTTTTAAATATACCGAAATGCCCCGAAGTGGGTTCGGCATGGTTCTCTAATATGACATTATTTCGATCAGAAGAAGGTAGTACTTCTTTCCATTCGAACTCCTTACGTAGCATACACCTAGATTTAATCAAACGATATAATTTATTATTTTTAATAGAATAGTCTGGATAGTCATTAGGTGAAGATAAACAACCATTGTAGGTGGCTGAATACCATTGATCAGTGTTAACATTAGGGTCATTCACGTTATTATTATTCGCGTTAATTATATTTACAGGTAGGGATCGTGATAACGCATCGGCTATAATATTATCCGCACCGCGCCGATGCTTTATTTCGAAGTTGAAGGCTGACAGACGAACCGACCACCGAGCTAATCTACCAGTCGGGTTGCTCAAGTTTAGGAACCATTTCAGTGCGGAATGGTCAGTATACACAACAAACTTTAACCCGTTATCTAAATAACAGCGCCAATATTCGAGGGCTGTTAGAACTGCTAATGTCTCCCGTTCTGTTATACTGTAGTTTTGTTCCTGTGCATTTAGTGACCTACTCATGTAAGCGATAGGTAGTTCCACGCCATCTATTTCTTGTGTAAGTAACCCACCGATGCCGCTCGCACTCGCATCTGTGTGAACTTGAAAAGGTTTCTCGTAATCGGGACACGATAATATTGGTGCGGAGCTTAACAATTGTTTTAGTTTACAAAACGAGTCATCAGCTTCCACCGACCACTGAAATGGTGCGGCTTTCTTACCGGTAGAGGTAAGTTTGTTCAGAGGACCGGCAATAGTACTAAAATTAGGTATAAATCGCCGATACCATGATGCAATGCCTAAGAACCTTTTGACTTCTTTTTTATTCTTAGGCGTAGCATATTGAAGAATGGCTTCCACCTTACATGGGTCTACTTGTAATCCTTTAGAGTTTACTACGTAGCCCAAGTACTTCAATTCATCACGGAAGAATTTAGATTTTTCCAAGTTGATGGTAAGGTTGGCCGATTTTAATTTTTCGTATACTTTATTTAATAGTGACACATGAGCATTAAAGGATGGCGAAATAAACACGATATCATCTAAAAAAACGAATACAGAGTTTTCGAACTCAGGACTGTTCGTAAACAAGTGATCCACCAAACGCTGTTGTGTCGCAGGCGCATTCGTTAAACCAAACGGCATAGTCACAAATCTAAATGTTCCTCTAGTAGGCACATAGAACGCAGTCTTATCACGATCACATTCGCGAAGAGGCGTCTGCCAAAAGGACTTAGATAAGTCTATACTACTCAGATATCTAGCGTTCCTAAGGTTGTCTAAAATTTCGGATACGTAAGGTAGTTTGTACGCGTCTTTTTTAGTAATAGAATTAAGTTTTCGACTATCTAAACAAAACCTTAGTTTACCGTCTTTCTTAGGCGTTAGTAAAATCGGTGACGACCAGGACTTTCGCATTTTTCTACCACTCCCAATGCAAGCATTTCGTCTAATTCGTCAATAATTATTTTTAATTTCGCTGGCGGTAACCTATAATATCTTTGGCGTATCGGCGCAGAATCGCCAGTGTCTATTGCATGTTCTATTAAGTGAGTTCGTCCTAAACCGGTTTTTCAGTAGAAATCGACTCGTATTGCTTTATAATTAACTTAGCCGTTCTCTGTTGTGACTCACTCAACTCACTAAAAGATTGCAATACGTTCGTGTTACTTAGCTTATTTTCATCTAACACACTACACGGCAATGTTTTAGACATGCATACGGATGCGATATGGTTAGGCAGTAATTTAAATAGTTTCCAGAAATCGATGCCTAAAATTAAATTACTTGTAACTTCTGGAATAATATAAGCTTTCAATAAGTGGGTTTGATTATTAAAAGTAGTGGGTAAGTTGATAAAACCGCGCGGCAACAATATATTTCCACCTGCGGACCGAATGGAATTAGTGTTGTGACACTGCTGTATTTCTAACCCGGTTTTAGTAATTACCTCCAGATGGGAGTTGTTACCTAGAATTGTAATGGCTGAACCGGAATCGAGCAATCCACAAATAGGTAAACTGTTAATCGTTACGTTAACATAGGGCCGTAGGTCATTTTTAGGTTTATTATCCAGGATCGAGGCGACGGAATAACTAGAGAAATACACTTTTAGAGTGTTTAGCCAATTTCTCCAATCATCTTTGTCAAAATTGGTTGAATAGGTTGTAGAACCTAATTTAGATTTTGACACGCCCCGACCCTGACCAACTAGTTTTTTGGTTTCGTCGATTTACAGTTCGGGCAGTTAGGGAATGTCACATCCCTACAGCCGCACTTGAAGCAAATTGCGAAGCGATCGCGTTTGCATTCATTCAAACTGTGATCATTGATTCGGCAGCGCGGGCAGTACTTGGACGTGACTAGAGCGACAGAGCTAGGTTTAGACTTAGGTTTGCTAGGTTCGTTGTTCACAGTGTATTCGGACGTACCCTCTATAGTAGCAACGGGCTAATTATTGTAGGAATTATTACGCGCTCGGTTATTAGGTTTGTGACTGTAAGCTAGGTCTGGTGCCAACGTGTCGTTATTATAATACGGTTCGCGGAATTGAGAGTTCAAACATTTCATCCGTTCGTAGTTTAAACATAACGTCTGCAGTGTTGCTATACTGTCTATTGAAGATATTGACGGAGCTAGCACTAGTGAGTAGCATGGACGTATGTTATGCAATAAGATGTCTAACTTTTCGCGTTCGGACAATCGCTTTGACGGAGACAGCCTAGCGAACAGCTGATTCATTATCGATAGATAAATAATTATAGTTTCGGTAGCACCTTGAGTACGTCGGCGGATTTCATTTAATAACCGGTAGTCATAATCGTACGGTGTGAAATCGTCTATTAATTTAGTGGTGAGTTCTTCCCATGTAGTGAAATATTCTTTTAGGCCGCGGTACCAGTGAAGTGCGTTACCGGTGAAAATTTCGGAGGCATGTGATAAAATTTTAGTGGAAGGTAGATTACGCGCGGTTTGGAATTCGGTTACGCGTTGTAGGAACGCTCGGACGCATCCCGTACCGTCGTATTTTAGCTTAGACAGTTTGCTAACTCTCAAATGCTCGCAATGCAATACTGGGGCTAACCCTGCCTGCGTCGAGGTAGACGGCGCAGGTTGGACCTCTGCCACAGCATCAGCTGAGCGAACAGCTGATTGCTCAATGGCGGACAGCTCCGCCGAGAGCTTGTCGAACCGGCTGCACAATTCGGTAATCCGTTTTGAAAACGCCGTAGGACGTTCCATCCTACGGAGTCTATGGTATAAGTGGTTGTGCAGTGCGGTAGACCTCTTAGCTAGGTTCGCGTCGTAAGAGGCAGATAACGAATTTAGTCGCTTGGCCAGCTCAGAGACGGCCTCGCTAGCGCCCTCGAAGTCCACCGCTATGGCTAGACCTGACTCCAAAATGTCATCATTTAGAATGGCTTCCAGTAATTTAGGGAGCTGCTTCCGCAGACCTAGGACAGAGGTAGCCGGCTCCTCACCTCTAATCGCGACCTCGTAAGCTAACTCGTTCTTGTTTAGCAGCAAGTATTTTATGGGGTGTGAGCCCATGGTGTATGAATAACCGCGTAAGTATACACTACACACTACACTTAGTGCGCAAGCGTTCCGCCCTTACAAATGGCCTACTTTACGATTAGGCGTAAAAGTTCGACCGTTAGGACTAATTAGAAAAACGTTAGATTCAAATTTGCGAACTAGTACGTAGTAGGTAGTTACACTAAAAGGTAGGCAATTAGTACAACAATACGTACCGGTTCGCTGTAGCCGCACCTGCTCGCTTACAATGATGGAGACCTGCTAGATGAGAACTCGAGCACGGAAAGCGAGACAATAACCCACGTAGGCGCCACTGTAACGGGTTCTGGTAGTAAAAACGCAGTAGAGGTTTTAGATGCGTTTATTGCAGAGTATCGTCTCACTTCCCTTGCCACGAGTATGACCGACCAACAACACGACACTGGCCTGAACACTAAGGGCTGTAGTCTCCCACGCTGTTCCCTCCGGTAGTGTGTAGGCAGGCTGCTCGAAGGCTGTGCGTAGCGGTACAGGCCCTCGCTGACGTTGGCTCAGCTGGCAGACGCCGGCGGTGTGAGTACGATGAGCAGGGCAGGCCAGACTCTTCGCCAGAGGTGAAGCCGAAGGCGATGCAGGAAAGTGTAGCGGTCTAGGAGCGTAGCCGGAGTCTTAACGTGAACCTGGAACCTGAAGGAAAGCAGCATTAGGAGAGCCACAACCAATAGAGTCAGGCAGGCGGCGTCAGCCGGCCTCAGCTAGCAGGTAGAGAGATGGGCAGTACGCTAACGCAGTAAATGTAGTGCTTACCCGTAGCTGGGACCAGGATACACGTAAATACGACGTAGGGTCAGTAGGTACGCTTAGTTATAGTAGAAGCGACGTTAGAGTAGCGGTGCCGGCCTCTCTGTCGGCCCCTTTATATACCGGGCCCTCCATCAGGCTGAGAGTCCGTTTATGACCATATTTGGTCAGGCTTTGCGAGTGCGGACGATGGCTTTCTCTGATTGGCCGAGCGTATGGGCGGTACTGTGACGCAACGCGGTAAGTACCGGACATACGTCACATCGCCCACTTGTCGCCTTGCCTGAGTACCCCTATATTGATACGAGACCTGGTCGTCTCTCGCGTTTTGAATTGGTACGCCAGATTACTCAGAGCTTTTGGAAACGCTGGAACTTGGAATATTTGCACATACTCCAGCAACGCGTTAAGTGGACCGATAAGACAGATCCACCCAAGATTGGTGACCTCGTTTTGATCAAGGAGGCTAACCTTCCGCCACTCAGATGGCGCAGGGAGCGCATTCTTCGTTTGGTAACTGGGGCTGATGGAGTTCCCCGATTTGCTGAGGTCTTGGTGGACGGTTCGATTCTGAGGAGAGCGGTTGCAACATTGTCACGTCTACCAACCGATTAGCGGACCGGTAGGCCGGTCCGGGGCGGGTGGATGTTTGAAATAGAAATAGTTTTTATGATAAGCCAAGTCGATTATATCGATTTAGTAACGTTTAGTTTAGTCTATTTAAAATTTCTGACTATGGTCACACTGAACTGTCATTCACTCACTTTGGTTCATCGTCGTTTCCCGCGGTCAGCGAAAAAACCTAGCTCTGGAAAGATTCCGTTTTGATGAGCGCGTTTGATCTTGTATAATTGTATTTGGAAGCCGTTTTGATTGCCGCTTCCTTACTCAATAACTGGCACCAGTTTAATTGTGATAAAAATAGTATCTTGTGAACTATTGATTGACATTTGTGAAAAGTCGATCGACGTCCACGTGCCAACGTGTCTTGAAAACGTCGCGTTTGCAGTAGCTAAGTATAAGATACTTCATTCACTTATTTTGGCCAATATATTTGTATGAATGTGTCTAATTTAGCTCAAGCCTGACACCAGGAGATATAAGGTAAAATTTTCATGTACCTACTTAATACTTGTATTCACTGTGCAACGCAGTGCATTGTGTCTGGATATATTGTCTATCGTGGTCAGGTAGATGTATTACAGCTTCCACTGCACACTTCTGAACATTCCTGCCTGTCTACGGTAACTCTAGACAACAGATTTGACGGCGCCTCGGATGCAAATACGATTGGAGGCACCCACTTTGTAGAGGACTCTACGTGACAATATACCAAATATTTAAAGAAATCTGGCACCGCCATCTCCAGACATTACTAATGATGAGTCAGAACTAACGAAACAACGCTATTGCGGACTTTGTTCATATAAAAAAAGGCAGATGACCAAAGCGCAGCTTGCCAAAAGGCCATATACGGAGAACACAATATTGATATTCGTCATGACTGTCTTTATAGACTGTTCTTTTCTATTTGAGTAATAAAATTTAATTAAAAAATAATACTTAAAAAAAAATGTAAACCTAGTGGATTTTTGTGATAATTACCTAATTATAAGAAATAAATAAATAATTAAATTAAAAAAAATAGGGTGCATAGGGTTCCCACCAAGAACTTAGGGTCCCAAGCCAACCTCACCTGCAAGTGGTGCACCTGCCTATCAACGGACGAGGCTCTGGCAAACAAAACGTCCCAATAAGCGGCAATAGGCTCGCCACCTATTGCGTGGGATCGAAACACTGGCGAAAAGTGGGCGTTGAATATGCCTCTGCCTACCCCTTCGGGGAAACAGGCGTGAGTCTATGTATGTATGTATGTTATAAGAAATCAAAATTTTTGTTGATTATTTTTCTTGATTCAATGATAGTACTGTGATTGGATTAATAAAGAGTATATTATCATTAAACGTACTTTATCCTTTAATTAAAACTGTATTTTTAATAACTAATGCAAAAAAATATTGTTAACTAGAAAACTATAGGAAAACGAGCGATTTTATTTTTACACGTCAGTTTTGCGTATGATTGAGCTTTGTGGGCGCAAATGAAGGATAGGCTTGGAGTACTTACAGGCAAACAGGACAGAGCTTGTTTATAGGGCTTGCTTCGATAGCTTGAAGCGGAGCAGTGTTCCCAGGTCTTAGAAGCTGGTAAGCCACTCACAAAGTCAGTTACAAAACACTTTTAACTATTTGATGATGATGATAAAAGGATTTTGATTGGTACGCGTGTTAAAAAGGAGTGACTTTGAGCTGTTGAGTGAAGTGATTATGAATGTTGCTAGATAAATAATATTTATTTTTATTTTGTGCGTACTTGAGTGAATGGCTTTCTTTTTAAAAATATATTGAACTTAATTACATATTTATATAATTTAACTAGCTTTTGCCCGCTGCTTTGCACGCGTAAATTACGATTAGATACAATATTTTGTACAAACACCCTTAACCTCCTCAAGGAACATACATGCTAAATTTAACCTTCTTGCGCCCAGTAATTTCGGCTGTAATGTATCTGTCAGTCAGTCAGAAACGCAAGGACTTTATATACACAGATTGAAGTGATTCCATTAAAAAAATAAAGTTTTTACACAAACTCTGCATCCCTTTTCCATTCAATTTTCCTCTTAGAGGAAAATTTCCAAAATAAATGTGTTTGTGTTCACTAACGTCACGCTCACGTGCGGATCCAATAAACAAAGTATGAAGTTAATCCCTTGAAAGCATAAAAGGTTCTATGCAAATTATGACTCCCCTTTTTATCCACTTAGGGTAAGAATTTCCAAAAACACTTTCTTAGTGTTCACTAACTTCACTTGAGGAACCAATAGGTATACAAAGTTTGAAGTTAATCCATTGAGGGAATATAAAGTTTTATGCAAATTCTGACAACCAGTTTTACCCCTTTAGGGGAGGAATTTCCAAAAATCCTCTCTTAGTGTGGCCCCACACACCTCAACAAACACACAACATTCTAAATTTCATCTACTTGCGCTCATATGTTTCGGCTGTAGCATGTCTGTCAGTAAATCAATAACGCGAGGATTTTATATACAAACAGTTAATACAAATATATATAAGGATAGCGTATGCGTCTGCTAAACGGGAGGTCTCAGATTCGATTCCCGGGTCGGGCAAAGTATTAATGTTGCCGAATTCTCAGTAGCAGCACGGAGTCTGCCAATGTGCCCGGTAACGGCAATAAGCTCGTCCCCAATTACGTGGGACCTAATATGGAACATGGCGAAATGTGGGTGTAATATTACACTTTGGGGATACAGGCGTGAGACTATAAAAAAAAAACTGTGTGTAATTTGAAAATAACTGTATTGTATGTATTGCATATTGTTGCTAACCCGTTTCCAGTACCCAATGATTTATTTATAGATGTGTATTTTACTAATGGTTCTTGAAAACCCTCGAACAAACTATGAAAATTTCATTTAGGCGTAGCTGCTTGCAAAAGCTAGTTAAAATTAAATAAGTCAAGGTTACGTAGCAGTAAATATTTGTATATCTCAGAAACATTGTAAAAAATTTAAAATAAATGATCCAAATTCCGAAACCCTTTCTAAGTATTTTAGGTTAAAGAAATGAGAGAAGCCTTCGTCAGCAGTAGGAGCTGCTTAAAAATAAATAAAAATAGCAAAATAATGGTTCTATGTATTTTGTCTTCTATTGGTCATATAAAGAACCATCCTATATTTTAGTTAGTGAAAATGAAGAGCGCTTAGATGAGAGCTAGCTGCATAAATTTAAATTAATGATCAGGTACGATGAAAAAAATCAAGTGAAGGAATTAAAAGTTTCATACAAACTGGGACCCCTTTTTGAACCCCCCATTTTAGTGGTATATTCACTAACGTCACCGCGGTGCACATGCGTCACGCGCATGCGAGTAACCGATGTACAAAGTTTCAAGTGAATCCATTGAAGTTTTTTTTTATATGACAACATGGGACACTCTTTCTTAAGCCCCCATAGGGGAGTGACTTTGAAAACTTCTTTCTTGGTGTTCACTCACGTCATTTTAGGAACCTATATACAAAGTTTGAAGTTAATCCAATAAAAGAATAAAAAGGTTTCATATTCGTTTGTTTAACTGAACACTTCATGAAGAAAGGTGATGAAGTACATCTCTTTATTCCAAATTTCACCCTCGCTGCTTGTTATAATAGAACAGTGAAGAGAAGTGGATCATGTATTTTGATAAAACATGGACACCTATGGCGTGAACTACCTGAGATTGAGAGATTTTCTGTGGCTAACATCTTCGAGTGCTGCGGGATAGAAGTTATCTCTCTTAAACTGCTTATTATATGTGTTTATCGCGTACCAAAAGTAGCAAATCTAAATATGTTTTTCTCAACACTTGAAAAAGTACTGTCATATGTTAATAAAAAAAGTTTTGATAATATTATCATAGCAGGTGACTTCAATATTGATACCTTAAAAAGGAATAATGTTTGCCTAGAATTCAATTGTGTGCTACTAACATTAAATTTAAAACTAGCTATTAATCAACCAACTAGATTAAAAAGTCAAACATGTCTGGATAACTATGCACATAACTTTAAAAAACGATGTAAGACGGAAGTGATAGAATTTGGTTTATCAGACCATACAGCGCAGCTGCTGATATTCCCTATAAAGCAAAAATATGCAGATTTCCCTATTGGCATAAAATAATACGTGACTATGCCCCAGAAAATATTATTAAATTTAGATCATGTATTAAAAAGTTATCGTTTACTGATATGTACAATACACATGAACCAAATGCAGCTTATAATATATTTTTAGAACAATTTAAACTTTTCTATGACCTATGTTTTCCATATAAACAGATCACCATAAAAACAAATAAAAGGCCCAAATGGATCTCACGTGGCATTAAAGCTTGTAGTAAAAAGAAGAGAAACCTTCTGTGGAAATATAGAATGAACCCCACACTAGACAATAAGATGACATATATTAAATACAATAAATTGCTTAGGAAAATTATTAGAATTACCCAACGGGCGCAAAATAATCACGGCATTAAAAATTCAGACAATAAGGCAAAATTTACATGGAACATCATAAATAGACAGAAACAAAATTTACCAAGAACCTACATACATAAAATTTCTAATAACAATAATATTATTACGGAACCACCTATTATTGTAAATCAGTTTAACGACTATTTTATTGACAAAGTTATACCTATATCTGAATCTGGCAAAAAAGTTACTTCGCATATTATTAGGAAAAGAAACTCAATTTATATGGCTCCAAGTTCACCATCAGATATTTTAAATATTATAAAAGAACTAAAACATACGAACAGCGTAGGAATCGATGGAGTTTGTACGAAAATTATAAAGTCTGTTGGTGACATTATTTGTGAACACTTGAGTTATTTAATCAATATCAGTATTAATAGTGGCATCTTTCCTGATGAATTGAAGAAGTCCATAGTCAAACCACTGTTCAAAAAAGAAAATAGAGACTTAATGTGTAACTATAGACCGATTGCACTCATACCCGTGTTCGCAAAAATATTTGAGAAATATCTCTATAAACAGGTTTATTCTTACTTGGATAAATTTGATATTCTATGTGAGGCACAAAAGGGGTTCAGGAAAAATAGGTCCATTAATTTGGCTATTTATGATTTTTTAGCAACAGTCATGTCCAATGTGGATAAAAGAAACCCTGTGTGTGCAATATTCTGCGACATGACACAGGCCTTTGACTACGTGTATCATAGAATTTTATTAGAAAAACTAGAAACTTATGGAGTAAGAGGTAATGTTTTACAACTATTTAAATCTTATTTGCATAATAGAAAACAAATAACGGCCATTACCAGAATCAACGATTTAAAAAAAGAAGTGACTTATTTGTCAAATGAACGTCTCATCAAATATGGGGTGCCACAAGGTAGCATCTTAGGACCTATTCTTTTTAATATGTATATTAATGACCTACCCAAGTTTATCGAACAACCCATTACCCTATTTGCTGATGACAGCACTTTAACAATACCTTCCACTGAATCTGACTCCTACGAAACTGACATTAATTATTCATTGACATCCATAATATCTTGGTTAAATAATAATAATTTAAAAATTAATCTTAATAAAACTCATATTATGCATTTCAGCCAGAAAGTAACTTTGACCACAACACATGACATTAATGTACATTACAATCATCAGTCCATAAATGAAGTAACATCCGCCAAGTTTTTGGGATTGATTGTAGATAGTAAGCTTAATTGGAAAGGTCATATCAACGAAATAAGTAAAAAAGTCAGCAGTTCCGCTTATGCCTTATATAAACTAGCTCCACTTGTTAACACAGATTCCCTTCTCACTGCTTATCATGGTCTAGTGGCATCAAGACTTAGATACGGCATTATCTTCTGGGGTAATACCACAGATAGGGAACTAATATTTAAAATGCAAAAACGCTGTATTAGAGCGATGTTTGGCTTAAAAACAACAGACAGTTGCAGACCGTATTTTATAAACCATAAAATTTTAACACTTCCGTCCTTATATGTGTACGAAGTAGCAATGTTTGTGAAGACAAACCCGCAGCTGTTCCCAAAATTATCAGACGGTGTTATACGCAACAGACGCGATAACAGTAGGCTCTGTGTCCATCATGCCAAAACTACACTATTGAGCAAAAGTGTGTTCTGCATGGGACCTAAAATATTTAATAAGATACCTAAATCATATAAAGATTTAAATGTAGCATGTTTTAGTAAACATATAAAGGAATTCTTGGTATCCAAATGTTATTATGCTGTTACAGATTTTTTAAATGACTCCTTATAAAATATTTTCTTGTGACTCCGTATTATAATAACTCTTGACATTGTATCATATTAAATTTTCTTTTTTTGACATTGTTTTACTATAGTATTATTATTTGTATTGCATTATATAATTTTTCTTTTACTTTTGACATTGTATTATATTATAATTAGCAAGATTTAACCAGATACTATTATTGCTTTAAATATTGGTCATAATTCAATAATTATTGTAGGTATTACTTTGTTTCTGAAGACCTGCTTGTTATCCGATCTGACGTTAATATTTGTACGCCTATCAAGGCAAAACATGTTGTAACTATTTAACATTCAACACCTGTATGCATAACACATGTTTTATCAAATAAATATATTATGATTATTATGATTATGATTATGATTATGATTCATTTTCTTACGATCAGTAGTTTCGGCTGTAACGTGTCTGGCAGTCAGTCAGTAACGCAAGGATTTTATATATTAAGATTGTGGCGCAGACAGGCTTTATAGCCAGTGAAATATGATTGGGTTTCTAGGGTTAAATAACCTTAAATTAATTTTATTATTTCCTCCAATTTCGCGTAGATAAATTAATCTTAATTTCAACTTGGAGTATACAATTAACACAATTCAATATAATAACCACAATCCTTAAATCTGCTTACACAATCGAACAGCTCTGCTCTTAATCATTTTGTATTTCACAAATACAAGGCCTATGTATTATAAACAAACCTTTAAATTGATGAAAATACAGCTCCATGTTAGGAATGATACAGACTAAAAATAAAAGAACACGGGCTCCAGAACTTGTCCAAACACTATTGTATAGAAATTGTAACGAAGTAGACAATATTTGAAGTGTGTAGATAGAATTGGATTTGACTGCATGGATAGTGTAGTGTTTTATAAGCGGCCGATTGACTGATTGACACTACACTGAGAACTGTATACTTCAATTTACTCTCAAATGTAAGTATATCATGTCTGAGAACAGGTTCTATTGAAGCTTTTACATATATTATTTTAGAAGCATCATACCAAATTATAGTTGGTAGCAGCAGCCTGCTTTTCTAAGTACATTGTATTGCCAGTGTCCATAAGCAGCGACAAATATAATTAACAACAGCACAAACGTTAAATTAAAAATAGAGTATTTAGTCTACATTCAAAACACACGTAAAAACATCAAAAATATTTATCTCACAAATAAGTCGACGACCAACCATCAAAACACGCAACGTTTGCCAAATAATCCCTTACCCAACATTCGACAAACTTGGTCGGAAAAGCCGACGAAGCTACTCTGTATTCAGGCTCTTTTTCCCGCTTGCTTTGACAACCCACCTACATAATAAGATTCGGCATAATATGCGTCACTCATTTCCGTAACGTGCGAAACTAGGGACAGATGGCCTGCCCTTATTAATATTAACGTATAGACCGCATTAGAAGCTTATGTATGGTACATTATGTAAGAAATGATGAGCCGTATTTATACTCAGCTTTGGTCGTACGTCATGAAAAATACTTGCGAATGTGCGCCAGTTTTACCAGTTAAGGGATGAGTAGTTTTGGACGAAAGTTTCTGTGGATTTTGGTTAGAGATTATTTAGTGTCTGGACGTTTACTGCTTGTACGCGGTTATGCGCAAATCAAAGATGGATTGATAGGTAAAATAATGAAATATTAATTAAACACTAAAATTAACAAATTTACAGATATTGATTGATTGATCGATACGCGGCGAAAGGTGCTATATGTGCGATAGGTAGCGCGGTGTACGGTGTTGCAACGACTACTGAACTATATGATATATAATTTGCTGATGTAGAATAAAAGTATTAATTATAATAAAATGTGTGTTTCGCGGCGCATCGATGTCAGCATAAAATTAAAACTATTGTATTGTACGGGTTTGCCCGTACATGCTCCCCTACAGAAAGAAGCAAAGAATAACAATTGCGAAATGTGAAATATTGATAAAGAATGTAAAAACAATGCTATGAAATATTTTAAGGTATATCAAAATGCTTCTTAGTGTCTCAATTAAGTCTTTTAAATACACTAATCACTCACAAGTTAGAACGAGCCTGAAATAGGGGAGGTGGCTTTATCTGATAACCTTGCACTTACTACCTTGGCCCCCTCGCTCACACTTTGATACACTACACTTTCACTAGCGGGAACACCCTGTTGGGTGCTGACGTGAGGAGTGGGCGCCGGCGCCAGCGCTGCTCGTGGCAGCGCGGCTGGCGCGGTTGCTGCCGCCGCGGGGGCCGGCGGCGCGGCGTCGGGGGAGGGGCGCGAGCGCGCGCGCCTCCACATGTACACGCCGAGGGCTACTACTGCCAGGCCTAGCGCGCCGTACATCAGCGTGTAATGATGAATGTCATGATATGACAGGCTGCTAGCTAAAGCTCCATTTTCCTTCAAAATCTTTATCTTGTCGTGTATGGCTTTCAACTCGGCTCGATGGTTCTCTGTGCTTGTTTCGTTCCGATCATCATGAGATATGGAGACGTTTATGATATGGTTTATGGATGCGACTACTGGAGCGTACAAGTTTGGCGAGATGTCAATGCCACTAGACCTCTGTTCATGTGCGATTACTTCGAAGTTGTCAAACTTCATTATGCAGCCATGCTCGTGTTGCAATTTGATCTCCGCATATTGTTCGTACGTGCCATTGACCGCAACAGAAATAAATATAATAGTTTGTAGTGTGAGTCTCCATCCAAATGTTTGTACAGGGTTTGATGTCCAGTGCACAGTCAGCGTTTCTAAGTTGGCAAAAGTCCTTATCTCGACTCAGTTTATAGATAGGAGAGTGGATATGACATAATTTTACGTTTGTAGACTAGCAGGCGTTTAATCCATTTTCTGTCATGATTATGTAAGCATCTTTTTTCAGATTAACGGCTACAAAGTCCGAAACAGGCTGAATAGTTAACATAGCGTTATGTTCCTTTTCCAGCGGAATGGGAATAAGTTTAAAAACTTCGTAAGCGTCTCGACTTATTGATGGTATGTGCACCTCGAATATGGAATAATTCCTAAGCATTTTCGCCTTAACGCTTAGGAGCTTGTAAATTTGAGTAAGATCTGTGTGAATATTTTCAATAGGCAAGGTAATGTCATTAGATAAATGACTCGCTATTGAACTGAGTTCATCTTGTAATTGTTGCGCTGTTACGAGGTGGGGATTGAACCGTCCGTGGTATACGTCCGTGATGGTATCAATTAAGGCATTTTGTAAGTCCTTTAGGTCATGTAACAGGTTACTTGCGATGACACTTCCCATAAAAGCTAGGCTAATATTTTGAGTTTCCGCTTTAAGTGTTGATACAGCGTTTTTCAAGTTTGATAAGTGCATATGAATCATTTTGTGCTGTCTGTGCATTGTACTTTCTGTTCGCTTCAAGAGATTAAACTCCGCTTCTATAACGGAGGTTTGATTTTGCCAAAATTATGCGATATGTTTTTGATTGTTGCGAAGGAGGGTGATATCTTTCTCGTACTGTTCTGCGAATCTCGCGTCCAGTACGCCCATCAGGCCATTTGCGATGTAACCGACACCGTCGATAAGTCCACGGTGCCACCTGTTCGCTCGCGTGTCAAAGTGCTGAGCGAGTAACTTGTGATTGTTGTACTCGAGTTCGTTGTACCCGTGACGCAATTGCAGTAATACTATATCACAAGGTGTTACCTCCTTTATCAAAGTACACGATTGTTCAATTGAATTTATGCTTGATTCTTGTTTGATAATACTGTTGACTTGCTCGTGTAATGTCTTGCTGTTTATTTCCTCTTCTGTTATATGTATAAATTGGCTTTCTTCACTCGCATCGAAAGATTGCAACCACTTTGGTCCATGCCACCATAGAGTATGTTCTCTCAACTGAGATACTGTTAAGCCTCTGCTTGCGCAATCCACGGGATTATCGCTAGACTTCACATATCTCCAATTTGTGGTGGTATGATTTCCGTAATCTGTTTTGTTCTGTTCGCTACGAACATCTTCCACCGGTCGGGTTCACCTTGGAGCCACCCTAGCTCTGCAGTAGAATCGCACCAACCGAAGATATTTATGTTGTAACCGGCTAAGCAATGTTGGACTTTAGTCATTAGTTTAGCAAGCAGATGCGCCCCACACAACTCCAATCGGGGCAATGATAATTGCTTACTGGTCGGGACTAATTTTGATTTTGCAGCTACTAAAGTAATAGATTTTTCTTGGTTATGTACTCTGCAGTATATAACACACGCATACGATTTTGTGGACGCATCAGAAAAACCGTGTAGTTCAATTAAACTATCGGGCTGAATGGAGTACCATCTCGGTATATTAAACTGGTTAATATGTTCTAGTTCGGCCTTGAGTTTGATCCATTCTCTAGAGATGTTTTCTGGTACATTCTCATTCCAATTAATTTTTGACAACCATGTTTGTTGGAAAAGAATTTTCAATTTTGTGGTTACGGGTAAAATCCAGCCTAACGGGTCAAAAATTTTTGACATGTCAGACAATGTAATTCGCTTAGTTACCTTTTTGTTTGATGATTCAATCTGTGATAAAAACGTAAAAGTATCAGTGACGGGATTCCAACGAAGACCTAAAGTTTTGGTTGAGTCCATTTGTTTAAACGTCATACTTTCTTGCTCGTGATGTTCTTGGCTTTGTTGCTGTAAAAGTTGGCCGTCATTGGAGACATATTTCCGAAGGTTAAAGCCTCCTAATTTTAGTAAGTTGCTTAAATCCTTTTGCAACTGTATGGCTGATGATATAAGGTGACATCCATGGATGACGTCATCCAAATAAAAGGATTCCTCGATGACCTTGGCTGCTTCTGGGAACTTGAGACCTTCATCCATCGCTTACTGCTTAAGTGTCATCATAGCGAGGAATGGTGCTACTTTTGTCCCGTATCTCACCGTCGTAAGTTGATACTCGTCTATAGTTTGATATTTTTGGTCTCGCCATACAATTTTCTGGAGATGTTGATCTTCTGGATGGATCCATATCTGCCTGAACATCTTCTCGATATCAGCAGTAAACACATACCGATATTGTCTCCATTTTAAGATCAGCGTTTGAAGGTCTTTCTGCAAATTTGGGCCAGTATACATCAAATCGTTCAAACTTTTATTGCTGGAAGTTTTTGCTGATGTATTGTAAACAACGCGTAAAGCTGTAGTTGTAGAATCGTGACGTAAAACACAGTGATGCGGTAAATAGCATTCAAGTGTCTGATTACTTACTGACGGTTTCATGTGACCTAATTGTTTGTAGTGGTCAATGAACGATTTATATTCATTATAAATAGGTATGTTCATGTGTATTTTTTTCTCTAACTGAAGAAATTGTGCAATTGCTTTATTCTTAGATTGGCCTAAATGTTCGCGAAAATCTGGCTTTAATGGAAGCCTAACTTGGTATCTTCCGTCATCCAAACGTTGTGTTGTTGACTTATAAAACTGGATACATGCTGTGTCATCAGATGATAATGATTTCTCTTCCGTAACATCTTCTATCTCCCAGAACTGTTGGATATTTTATAGGTCTAGTTGTACAACATTGCACGAGAGAGATTTGAAGCCACCGCATAATATCCATCCCAACTGTCTTTGTTGCACAATGGGGAGCGAATCACTTAGTCTGCACATACCTCCTAATATGATGCAGGAGTATACCTCAGCGCCTAGTAACATGTCTATAGGGCGACTGATGTTGTATTCGGGATCAGCTAGTTCAATGTTTTCCAAAAATGGACATGCTAATTTTGGGAATGTGTATGATGGTAAATACTTTGTAAGGTTTTTCATTATGTATGCATCAATACTAAATGAGTAGTTATTAATTGTAGATGCACAATTCAAGTTCAACATACCCTTGCAACTGTTTTCAGTATGTCCTATGCCAGTAATTATGTTATTGCATTTTTGTCTTGGCAAACCTAACAACTGCGCACCGTTTTCCGTAATAAGGTAGGTTTCGGATCCCTGGTCAATAAGCGCTCTCATTATATGATAGGTGCCATCGGCCCTTTGTACCTTTAGTAGTGCTGTAGACAGCAAAATTTCTGAAAGAACATTTTGTTGAGCCACGTGAGTGTTACCCTTTTGCATACGATCGCGTTCAGAACGCACGTTGTCTTGCTGCGTGCTCGTAGAAGGTGTTGCAATACCCTTTTGCTGATGATGGTACGATTCGTGCGCTTTTTAGATAAACATACCTTGCCATGATGATCATACAAGCAATTTTGGCAAAAATTCAGGCAAGCCACAAGTTGTTTTTTCTTTATTGGTTGCATTTCTGAGAATTGCTTGCAAAAGTACAAGGCATGTGCGTCATTGCAGACCGGACATTTAGGTATATTGAATTGCAATTTCCTGTCGCTCGGTGATTGCGACATTACCTTATTACTTGTAAATGTATTTTTAGAATGATATGATTTTTGGTGGTTTGAGTGGTTATTTCCTACAGATTTGATATTTGGAGAAACAGGTTTTTGGTAAACCTTTTCTTGCTTTCTTCTGCTGACCTCCATACTGGTAAATTTAGTCTCCAAAAATGACAAAAATTCGTTCAACTCGGGTAATTCTCGAGGTTGCTTGATAGATGCATTATACTCCGAAAATGTTTCCGAATCTAGTTTTTGGCATAAGATGTGTACAATCAGAGGATCCCAGGATGTGACGTCCACACCCAGGTTCTTGATGGCGTTCAAGGTTTCTTGAGTTGTGTCATGAACACGCTTTATGTGATTGATAGATGCTTGTTGCGATAGTGGGAGGTTTAACAAAATGTTAATTTGCGACGTAAAAATCATCCTTTTATTGTCGTACCTATGATTTAAAATATCCCAGCTGATGATGTAGTTGTCAGAAGAGATGGGTAGATGCTGTATAAGGCGTTCGGCCTCGCCTTTAACCTTCGTCTTAAGGAGCTGCATCTTCTGAGCTCCGGAGATACTAGGGTTGCTGTGGATCGATTCAGTGAAGAGATCCTTGAATGATGTCCATTGATGATAATTCCCGCCGAACAATGGAATCTCTATTTTCGGCGTAGCTTGTTCTCTATGGGAGACAGACGACATTTTCTTGTTAATCGCCTTCACAGCGTCGTTGTATGTATTCTCATATCTGAGGTACATGGTGTAATACTCCTGATTCCGATCTCCAAGCTCGCTGTCCAGCTCCAAATGCTGAGTATCTATTCTTGACCAGCGATCTTGTACGGTCTTCAGTAGGTGCTCAAACTCCCACTTCTCTGATACCGCATCTAAGTTGATCTTAGAAACAGTATGTTCAAATGCCTTAAAATTACTCAGTTGTTTGCGTATCATTTCATCGGTTTTGCTATTCGAACCTTGGGTATTTGAGAGGGCTGCAGAGGACTGCTGCGCTGAGCCTGATGCTGCTAGAGGGGTGGCGGGTCTCAACGACGGTGTTGACGGTCTGTCTTCTGATTTTGTATACTGTTGAATTACTCCTCTGATTTTCTCATATCTTTCCTTCACGATTTCGTATTGTTTGGAAGTAAAATAGCTATGAGATGCGGCATATTCAATGCTGCATAATTGCACATGATTTGATTGATAATCTCTCCAGTAGGCGTCCAATGTCTCCAATCTCCGACGTATGTAGTCGGGGGTTTTACAATCGGAGCCATCCTTCTTAAAATTTGTGTAAACCTGCTCTATTGCACCGAGTAGTTGCTGCTGATTTGCTAAAATGTCTTCTAAAGACGACATATTGCTAAATGCTAAATAAATGGAACGATCTTACTTGAAAGTCCAAGCGTTGAGCCTTGTTGCTCCAGGTGTGGATCCTTGTTGATCCCAGATGATTACTGCTATGATAACGTACTGCACTCTTGCTGACAATACAAACTCCTACACTGCTAGTTCAAATCACTTCACTCGCGGCGAGAAGTACGGCACGCTAATAAACTAAATTCTGCACTAATTGCCGAAAGTGAGGTCTACGAAGGACCAGATGTACGCGGTATGCGCAAATCAAAGATGGATTGATAGGTAAAATAATGATATATTAATAAAACACTAAAATTAACAGATTTACAGATATTGATTGATTGATCGATACGCGGCGAAAGGTGCTATATGTGCGATAGGTAGCGCGGTGTACGGTGTTGCAACGACTTCTGAACTATATGATATATAATTTGCTGATGTAGAATAAAAGTATTAATTATAATAAAATGTGTGTTTCGCGGCGCATCGATGTCAGCATAAAATTAAAACTATTGTATTGTACGGGTTTGCCCGTACACTGCTATCCTAATTAATATTGCGTCCATCCTTCCTTATATGGCCCTTAGGACTGCAATAGTGCTATTTTAGAAAGAAAGAAAGAAAATATATTTATTGGATTCTTAATGCATATCGCAAATAGCTTGGTACAAGCATAGAATGTGTTGATAGATTTAATACATTAACATCATTTACGCTACCCAAAATGCACCCAAAAGGCCACAGCTCAGCATATGCTACTCACTAGTGATTGCAGCGCTGATTTTCAGCTGAAGCCCTTTTTGAGTTTCTAATTGGCAACTTTTTTAATGGTTAAGCACATACGTTACAAAGTTGAACTATTTTGGTTTTTAGTTAATTAATATCCATGCTATTTAATAAATATACGTACTTGACAACATTAACTAATGTACGTATATGATAATATAATATTTGTTTAAATATATATGCATAAATATATTTATTTGAATACAAATACTGTAGATAGTTGTATATGAACATAGCACATTACAAACTTTGCAAGAAATAGGATATATAATAAATGTAGTGCCTTAACAATTAACTACGATTTTCAGTGCGTTGAAAAGATTATCTAATGAGGGCTTGTGTAGATGCCATTTTAGACATGTATCCACTGACTATGTTGTAATCTACTTATGATAAAATTAAGTTCCCATATCATCCTGTCAGTCTGAACTTATTGGTATTAATTGATTTTTGTATGGTTTTCAACAATGGATAGTGTAATTTTTGAGGAAGGATTGTAATCTTAATATCTTAATATGTAAAATCCTTACGTTACTGACTGACTGACAGACAAGCTACAGCCAAAACGATTGGGCGCAGGAAGCTGAAATTTGGCATGTATGTTCCTTGGGGACCGTAGGGGTGCACTAAGAAGGGATTTCTCGAAATACCCACGGGATCGGTCAAAACAGATAAATTAAAAAAATGTGCAGGCGTATTTGCTGGCGTCCTCTAGTACACACATACTTTTGTTAACTTTAATTATCCTTTAATAGTTTATAAAGAAAGCGACTGGTATTTGTATCAACTAAAATTCAGTTTTGTTTTATTACACCTATAAAAGTGAAATTCTTAGACAATAATAAATTTTGCGTTAAATTCAAGCCACCTGTCAAAAGGAGCGTAGTTTATAATGTAATACAACGCTCCACTGCTAATTATCTATGGTAACTACTAAATCCAAAACGTGCAATGAGCGCCGAAAATAGTTAATTGAAAATGCCATTATTGCCCGAAGGGATGTTACACATTACTAGTGCTTGTCTACTATTTACAGTCTGATTCGCCTATTGAAGAAGTTGCGACACTGTGAAATTGATTCCGAAAATAAAATCATCCTCACCACTGCATGCAAACAATAAACCAGCACTACTATCTAGTATTCTATTCATGTAAATATGTGGCGTGGTGGTGTGTGGTGGTGGTGTTGGTGAAAAAAATGCACTGAAAATATTAAAAGATACATAGAAACATAGAAAACTCTTTATTTTACAACAGAAAAACAAAATGATACAAGAATACGGTGATCAAATTTTTAACAACTTAAAACTAGTGGTACAAGGGCGGTCTTATCGCAAAATGCGATTTCTTCCAGACAACCAAGAATGGACTACATGATTGATCAATTTAATATTCGAACTTAGGTGATCACTTTCATTAAGGTTTAGTGCGAGTCCGTTTTCGACGGGAATAATATTTATTTTTAAAAGCGCTTTGGTAACGGTTTGTCAAGGCAACCAGGGAGTGCATTTAGAAAATGTATGGAAATTGTTCTCATCGAGAAACGACTCGCTACTCAATCAAAAACGTTAGACCCGCTGATGATCATCCCATTCGTGATTATGGTGGTTCCAGCGATGTAAAATGTACATTGGTACTCAATACTCAATACGTTTATTGCACACCATAATGTTACATAGATGTTATAAAAATAGGTATACAGTTCATTATGGACCCTGTAGGGCACGGCAGCGTAGGAGAGAGGATGAAGTCACATAGAGCTCAAATATCGGTAAAGTAATAATTTTAGTTAGGTTTAAATAATTATATAGGTACTTATCTATTTTCTGGTAATTATTTTACAAATCTATTCTAACTTTATACTCTTAAAAATTACAAATTGTGTATTCAATTTACTCCCTATGTAAATGCATTGATTTTAACATTATTTACTACAGTATATGCTTATCAGTTAAGTATTCATTTATTGTATAATACGCTTTATCTTAATATATAAAATCCTTGCGTTACTGACTGACTGACAGACACGCTACAGCCGAAACTATTGGGCGCAGGAAGCTGAAATTTTGCATGTATGTTCCTCGGAGACCGCAGGGGTGCACTAAGAAGGGATTTCCCGAAATTTCCACGGGATCGGCCAAAACGGGTAAATTTAAAAAAAAATGCAGGCGTAGCTGCTGGCGTCCTCTAGTTTATTAATATCTGTTTTAACTTGTATATGAATTTCTTATCATTTGGTTCATTTCTTAAATATTCTGGGAGATTATTATATATTTTTATTGTCATAACGAATGGGCTTGTTGCGTGCATAGTTAGTTTAGAGGTGGGTAGATTTAGTCTATTTTTATGGCGTAATGAATATTTTGTTTGGATGTCTTGTCTTTTACTATAAAAATCTGGATATTTACGTACAAATTTACACATTTCTAATATATATATAATATGGAAGATAAGGATAGAATATTATGCTTTTGATAATGGGGTTTGCAACTGTCGGTTTCATCTATGTTGACCAGTATCCTAATAAGTTTTTTTGTAATGTGAAAAGTGTTGGTGTGTCTGTGCTATTTCCCCAAAGTATGATGCCATAACTAAGCCATGAGTAGGCATATGCGTAATATGTTATAATACCCATAGTACAAGCTTCTGCTTAGTTTGGGACTAGATGGTGTTGTGTGAATGTGGTAGAATATTATTAAAAAAAAAAAGGCCGTATGCATATCAGTAGTTTTCTTAATTTCACGCAAGGCATAAGAAAATTTTGATAATTTGAGTCTGAGTTTCTTTATATGACATTTCCAATTTAAGTATGTTTAAACCAAGTAAAGTGAATTCTGTAACTTCTTCTAATTTTATATTATTAAATTAGAAATTTAGGTGTAAGGGTGGTTTTTGACGGGGATGAAAACTCATCAATTTGGTTTTTGAGAAATTAATGTCTAGGTTGTGATCTGCCATCCATTTTGATGTCTTTTCGAGGATAGAATTTAGAATTAGGTTTATATTTAAAGCGTTTTGGCATGGGATCAGTAAAGAAATATCATCCGCGAATAGGACACACGGCCCTTCTATACATTTAGGTAGATCGTTTGTGTATAATAAAAATAGGAGGCAGCCTATTACACTTCCTTGGGGGATAGAAGAATTTATTGTTATAATATCTGATCTAATATTTTCAATATGGTGAGTTTTGTGATTAAAATATTCAATTTCAACTAATTGTTCTCTATTATGTAGGTAAGCTGTAAGCCATTCGTGTGCTTTACCACTTCTTTATTCCTATTCTGTACAGTTTATTTAATAATATATCAAATTGTACTTTATTATATGCCTTGGTCATGTCCAGTGGTACCTCAAAACTACAGTACCTTCGTGGTATAAAATATATCCCGATAAACGAATTTGATTACATTACTGGGAATCCGTTCTTCGGATCGATTCTATACAACTTACACTCTGATATTAGATATCTGATATTATGCTCAATAAAATAGCAGTGAAGAAAAACGTGTATAATCGTCGCAAATCTATGCAAAACTCTTATGCAAGATGACAATAACAAGCAAAAAACTTGCGCTTATAAATCTTGAGATTAAAACTTTTTAACATTATTGCAATAGGTGACACATTTGCATAAGTTTTGGAGCTGACTAGCCTGTTGGTCTAGTGGTTGGAAGCTCAGCCATACTAATGTTACCAAAGAACGTACGAAAATCGTGGGAACCCAGAACACATCTTTGTGTGATAAGAACGATGATTAACTTTGTTCTGTGTCTGGGTAAAAAGTCATCTGTTTTAGCTGACTCTTTTACCGATCCGGTGTGAACTTGTATGAAAAATAAACACATGACATTTTCTGACGTTATCTAAGCAGGTACGTTGTCAGCTTTGAGTGCCTTGCTTCTTGCAAATGCTCATCAGCTACCATTACCAATTACCATTATACGGCTCATATGTTTCGCCACTCTTTTGGTATAAAACGAAATTGCAATGTTTACACGCCCAAGAGCAGACACTATAAGCAAGATATTCTCAAAAACTTGTGCATTTAACTAAGTTACGAAACTAACTTGAGCTCGCTTAGGATAATGCCTTTCGCGATTTTTTTAAGACTAGTTTAAAGCCGCTTCGTAGTCCATATCCCTGCTGAAATCTTAGGACTTTAAGCTCCTATTACTTTGTTTTCTTGGATACAAATCTTTGCATGAAATGAGAGAGCCAGGGCTATAGAGAACTTTATTTTACAGAATAAGCAGTATAAAAGTGAAGGTGTTAGCTTAAAGTTGGTTTGTACCTTTAAGAAATTATGTGAAAACAATTTTGAGAACACAAATGCTATTTAGAAAGACCGCACACATTACGGTGAAACTTTGTACTGAAATACAACATTCGTAAGCTAATTATAGTAAGGTCATCGCCACGAGTTTCGTGCCTGCTTCTGAGCTCGAGGTTTCATTAATAGGCGCTTTATTTTACGATATTTTGTTATGTCCAATGTTATTCTAAGTTATCTTTTTATTAATAGTGTGATATATTACTTACAGTACACTTTATCATCGTCATCATCATCATATCAACCGAAAGACGTCCACTGCTAGACGTAGGCCTCCCCCAAGGCTCTCCACAGAACACTTCAAAATATTTATATAAAATTATGGAAATAAAAATGTTTGAGTGTATTTCAAGGAAATGAAGACCGCACTAGAAGAGCCTAGTGGAAGACCAGGGCCCTATTTCAGCCATTTCCTGTACTTTTTTATAAGAAACATAATTAAGTAATTCAACATTTATTACTTGAAAAAATAATTTATGTAAAGGATTTTTATATATTATTTTGGTAACTATATTGAACGTATAGTGTGTTGAGTGGCAAAAATAAATGTGTTTTCTTTCTTCCAGACTAGCAAGCTTACGCCAGGTATGTCAAACGACCCAACCGTGGATAAAATTGTTTCATTCAACGATCACGTAAAGCGTTCGAGTTCTACGAGGTATAACCATAGCCATGAATAAATTAAAAGTTAAAAACTAATCAACAAACAAACATAAACCGTGTGTAGTTACAAAGTCTATTCTATGTAGACACATTGCAAATGGAATTTGTGAAAATAATTTCAATTAAAGTTCTACCATTAGAGGTACGTAATGCATTTTATTATTAACTGGCTTTCATTAGCACCCCTAATAATTGGCTTTTAGCTTAAATTATACAATTACTAAGTGTAGACTAGATGTATCTACATAATAAACTTATGTAAGTAATAGTTATATTCAAAATTCATGATAGTCGTTGTGGAGAGTCGATACCTATCTTTGAATATACTGATACTACTTTTGTTTAATGCCACGAAATGTCGCAATCCCTGTGGGTTGCAGAGAAATGCCCGCAGTCGCTCAGTGAAAAAGCTGACTCCATGCTGCAAGGTGAAAGACTCGTTTGGATGCAACCGGGATAACGCTAGTACGTAGATGATGATGAAAGTTCATATTCAAATCAATGCGCTTTTGAAGGCCTATTGAAGGCTAACCGATAAGTAAATATTTAATAGGAGGAGCCATTGATAGATCCAAGATTTTGATATTTATGAAGACCTTATAGCACGGCATTATGATTTTGAAGGTTTAAATTAACTAATAGAGTATTTATAAGAGTCACAGTTTCGATCATCGCACTGCATAGCAAACTCGATGTTCTAATAATAAGTATTTCGTTATCAGCTCACTTGAGCAAAACAAGATTTAATAACTTTATTTCCCGTCTCGTGGTGAAATATTAAAGCCTTTTATTTTTACAATTTTGAAAATAATGATATTGGCAACTACCGCCATGCGTTATCGCCACTCTTGTTTGACTTTTTAGACGGTCATAATAAAAGACACATTTTTAATCCTCGAAGACTTTGAAATCATATCAGGGCACGGACTCTGCTAAACGAACAAGACCTCGACGCCACAACATCCATGCTATGTCTCTATGTAACGGACAACTTAATCCAACGCCATCTATGCAATTTAGCAAACAATCTACATGTATCACTATGAAAAAAAGCTATCTTCAGCATTACATGGCATACGAGTACACGGCGCAGCGGGTTGTACGGAGCTCACATGCACCACCTAACACATACGACTGAGTAATTGGCCCGTGAACACTGCCTTCCGTTTTCCAAGTAACTTGAGTTCACGCCTTTGTAAGTTAAGTAGACTTTGCTGTCATATCCACAGCTTTTGCTACAGTATAATGCTCTTTTCGTAAACATTTCCAATTTTAACGCCGCATAAAAAAAAATTCGCTGTGCTGTAAGGTTAAAATATATTTACATTTTAATGTAAACATAGCTTATTACTTTAACGAGAGGGTAAGCCGGAAGAATAAACATTTTTAAGTCATAATGCGGTAGTAAAAACTGACCAAGTTGAACATGAACAGAAGTAAAACAAAGATGAGCATAAAAGCCTCTTAAAAGCCTCAATCTTAACAATGTGACTTGTAATAGGTACCTACTGATTTATGAAAATATACTAAAACTGTGTTGATTAAATTTCAGACTAAGTACGTAAAATACAATCCAACGTTATAAATGAAACAAAAAATCTTTGTAGAATTGATATTTGATTGGGTGACAATCAAGAAACATTCAACACCAAAAACTGGTAAAAACAAATACTCAGACGACAAGACAAAGATACGAGGGCGCATTTAGTGCTTCATTAACTACTTAATCATCAAAGATTTCGTTCGTCGAGTTGAATGTTATTTTTGGCGCTTGACTAACACCTCCGGTTCAGTTGCTTACATTCAACACCAAGGGGTTATCTGTCCTCTTTTTTTAAATATCGCTAAAGACCCAATTATTGCCCTCAACCAGATGCTAAAATTACACAGTACAGATAGATACATTGTGGAATATAAACCTCGCAGTAGACGGATAAACAAGAACTAATAAAGTGGACAATACCCAAAGCTGCTGGACACGAAAAGCCGAATATCGGGCTCGTTGGCGTACCTTTGCAGATGGCTATATCCATTAGTGGACTATGGAAGCCTGATGATCATGATAATGCACTAATGGAACCTTAATACAATCTCATTCAATATTAGAGAGACGCGCTTCTAACCAATCTCCCGTATGTTTTCAAGGTAAATCATCAGGCTGTAACGAACCGGCAAGCCAGCGAACATGTTTATTAGACATAGAGATGCCTGTAGCAAATTCCTTCGAACCGCCACATACAATATGAGACGCAATATGTAAGATACGGTTTTGAAAAAATATTTTACAGCTTGATGTAGCTGTTTGAAATGTCAGAATGTTTTCATACAGAATTGGCTGGCTTTCAGCCGGTTGCAGAAACGATATTCAAAATTTTAAAACGAGATTAAACCCTAATCTAGTCTTTGCACAACGCCAAATTCTTGTAAAATTGAATCCTTTATTAAATTTAATTTAAGAAGAGTCAAAGCCTACATTAAAGCGCGTTTTACGTTGCACAAACAGCCATTAGCGTGAATTGACACGTGAGAATTTTAAATATGACAGATGTGAATTTTAAAATCTAAATTGAGCTCAGTGAGGTATTAAAGCTCTATTGTTGTTGAATTTATCTCTGTTCCATAATATCTTTTTGTACATTGAAGTGTTTGTTGCCAAATAGGTATAGCTCTTTTATACGTATACGGTATAGGTATAGGTTTTACGGTACAGGTTTTACGGTATTGAAGTGGCTTACAATGAATACCTAAGTTATATCTAACTAGTTTTTCATCTTTGTCTGATCCCAAAGAAGATTTTTCTCTCGGTCAAATTCCGGCAAGGCGAAATTATTTTCAAGGCACGACGGCGGAGAATCACGTTTACATACAGAGTATCCATAGAAGCAGATGACCAAATACTAAACATTGTAGATAAGGAAACCATATCTCAAAGAAATAAATATGTTGATGGTATGACACAGTTTTTAATTTGTTTGAGGGTTTTTGCCTCAGGAGCTTATCTACTGAACAGGTCTTGTGTGATTATCAAATAAACACAAATTCAGTGTGTAGATTAGTGCAAAGAGTTCTCAAGCCCTTGCAAAATTAAGCTCAAAATTTATTAAATTGCCATACAGGAAAGTCTACACTTAAAATCTACGTCTACATTTAAGATCTACGTCGAGTTGCAGCTAGCTTCTATGAAATTGATGGATTTCCACGTGTCGTAGGCGCTTTGGATTGTACTCATGTTAACATTATTATTAGCACAGGAGGTCATCATCCAAGCTATACTAGTGCAAGAAGAGATACTTCTCCATTAGCGTAAAAATAATTGTCTTTATTGTATCTAATTGAATTATGACAACAAAACACATTACAAACAAAAGATATAAAAATATTTCTTTATCGTATGCAATTTAACCAACATGTCTTGACAGTTTATTTCCTTCTCTCTTCTCTCATTTTGTGACTTTCACATAAATATAATAACTGGGCATTTTCATATTTGATTTTATATTAATACAAATACAATAGTAGCGATGGCGTATGTGCTCAAGTTATAGAAAATCATCATTCATGAATGGTATTAACTGCATTAATCAATCATTATAATTAGCGCCAGGCTCCTGTATGAATTGTCTCGACTTTTCAGCTCAAAACGTAACAATTTTAATTAAAATCGTAATAATGATTCAATACAACAAAAACATAAACATGTAAATTTTTGATAAACGTTTTGATCAAATTTGATCAGAGAGGTTGGACTAGGTTTGGACTATATAATTATGTATATTTAGAATTATACCTCCTTGATTTATGTAATCATTACGTTTTGTTTATTGAAATTTTTACTCATAGTACACTTCATTTGTGCATATAACTAAACGGAAATGTTCACTCTTTTCGTTCACTTGTAGGCATTAGTTAAATGATGTTTAACCAAGCGTAAAATTTGTTTGAATTGTTTGTGCAACGTTATTACATTATGACACACATTAGCCATAATCTCCTTTTAAGTAATAGTTGTTAATTTGAAGCTTTCTGCAACTGACTGTTTAACTTTTTCTCTATACGAAATTGCCTAAAGTACGATGTTGGACATGTTTTTCTAAATAGAAAAATAAAACATGTGTTTAAAAAAATTGTGCATTAACTACTTCTTTCAACATAATAATATATAGTAACCAAATATAGTATTTTCTTGGGTTTACTCGAATGTTAAACATTGAAATACTTTGGGATCATTTCTACATTCAAGACAAAACAAATGTCACCTCAGTCTTCCGTGACCACGATTCCTGTACGTCAATTAATCGAAACGTCTGATAATAATAAATGCCTTATGTAGTTTCTAGATCGTTCGAATTAAATACAATCGCAGTCAAAATTAAATGAATACATCGCGATAAAATCCGTGATTTCAATATAGACCGAAGATAACGTTCCACACGAACTAAATATATCTATCATACATTAACACAACATTATTAAACTCTGTGACATTTAAAAGCGCCACTGCACGGGTTTTTTCCTCATTATAAAGAGTTTAAGCAAACAATGACGTGAGTAGAAACTGCAAGCATTTGCACGTTAAAATACGAAAATAAATAATTGTCTCAAAGGAATTAAACGAATTATAACTCTCTCATACTTCAACACTTAGACCGCCGATCATAGTTTAGTTTCGTTAGAGTTCAATTGAGAGTTAAATTTAGAGTTCCTTTTTAGTCCCTACTTATAGGTACATTGCGTTTAAATAGAGGAATAAAATGATAAACGAAAAGTTGCCCTAATACTTAGCTCACTACATGAGTTTATTAAGCTGCAAGGCGGAGAAAACTCGTTGAAACATCGTAGAAATAAAGAAAACTACTACCAACAATTTATAGAGGATACTTTCTTACAATCTGCAATTAGAGGAAGGTAACTGCGTTCAATTTATAAGGGTGCCAGTAATTACCTAAGGTACCATAAAAATGTAGAGGAAAATCCTAAAAACGTAACGCAAGTAGTTTTCCGTCTACGTCACGTCGCATCGTTACTCGTTCTTTCCCAACTCTTAAACGGAGACGTTTTTCTAATAACTGTCTTTAGGAATAAATGTGACACAAAACTAGAAAAGCGAGAATTCCAAGGACAGAGAAGGCTCAGAACGCTTATGGATTTATTCATGAGAAGTGTCCAATGCAAACAAACGATTATATAAGCAATTTAAATTCGATTTGTGATTAAAATATTAATGATACAAATGTGTTTCCATTTCAATTATGAAAACATACAAATTACCATTTCCATAATTCACGTATTATCGTATTCTCTCTGTGCTGTGCTTCGACAAAATAAATATCAGCTAGTTCGTTCCACCTTATTTTTTCGAATCTGTTTTGTTGTTTCTCTGAGCTGTTGATTTTTGCTGTGATCCGGTTTTGTATTTGGTTAGTAATTTTTCGTTTCCTTGCTATTATTAGAAATCGACGAACATGATAAAATGCTTTTAGGCAAGGGTATCTACGTATGAGTAGAATACTTACCTAATTCATCGAAGATTAGTAATTAATACATCTTTTATATTATGCCATAGATGCATACCTAAGTGTCGCTAGTTTATACTTATACCTATCTACTGGATGCACAGTATAAGATAGGCACTTAGTAACATTTTATTTAAAAGCATTTTGGCTGCACATACCTATGGCGTAGTGGTGTAACTGGTTGGCTCGTTGGTTAGCACTGCGCCGCACCCCACACACAATTAAAAAATTGTGTGATCCATTAAAATTGTTACTTAGAGTCTGGGTGTTCTTCATGAACACCTATACTCTAAGTTGAAAAATGTAACACATATAGTTCAGGAAAAAACAATTATACGTACGAATACAGAAAGTTGAAGTAGGTTTGAAATATTTTAGACATTTTGGCGATAAAAGGTAACGAAGTAATCTCAGTAGCGTGTCATTGCCAAGTTCTTTGCCCATGTATCTAAAGTCGTTCTAAGGTAATACTCATACTATATACCACCAACAAAATAGCTACATAAAGAAATTTAAAAACTTATTCTCATCTAATCAATACCACAATCTCATTAACCATTTACGTACACATTACTATAATAAACACACGTACAAAATAATTGCACAAACAAACATAAACACACACAAGACAAACATAATCATCACATCACCACACTACACACGCTCTAAGAAGCGGGCAGAAAGGACAAGTATAACTTCTTACTCAAAAAATGGCTAACGCGTGTGAATCTATACAAGGATTACCAGAAATAGACAACATACAGCTTGCAAATTCAATAGTATGCGATTGTACCGATCTTGAGGAAGTTACATCCATACACAAAAATGATTTTACTGTAATTGCTCAGAACATCAGAGGCATTTACTGTAATTTTGATGATTTTTTACTTACATTATCTAGTTTCAAATTTGAAATCGATGTCATCATATTAACGAAAGCCCAACTTAATTCAAACAAACCTGTGCCACAACTTGCTAATTACAATTGTTATTATACCACAAATGTTTCAAATAAAAATGACGGAGTCGTTGCATATGTGAAAAAAAATTGAGGTACTAAATAGCATTGTATTTGGTCTATATAGGTCCCCTGCGAATTTAAGTGCAGATAATTTTACTGACTCTCTAGGTTTACATCTAAAATGACTAAACACACAAAAAAGAAACATTGTGATCACAGGAGATATAAATATTAATCTAAAACCCAGAGAAACTGAACAATACTACGAACACAAAAATATAATAAATTACTTGAATATGTTATCGTCACATGGAATTCTGGCCGGACATACAATTCCCACTAGAGAGGAAAACTGTCTTGATCAGTTTATGCTAAAAATTAATCCAAAAAAAATATCAGCTTTTATAGCAATCTTATGTACTACCACCACCGACCACTATACCACCTTTCTTTCTTTAGCAAAAACAAAAGACAAACCTATTCCAGGTAAAATTAAGACAACTATAGATTTTAACAGTGCCCTTATATATTTACAGAATAAAAATCTAGCTGAACTTTTATTTATTGATGATCCTAGTGTAGTTACGAACTCTTTAATAGAATTAATATCTCAATCACTGACTATCAATACACGCACTATTACCGTTCCAAGCAGTAAACTTTTATTAAAACCCTTTGACACTGTCTCTATTCCTATCCTCCTACGCAAGCTCGAAGCTATTGGAGTCCGTGGAACTCCACTGGCACTCTTTAAAAATTATCTATCTGGTAGAACACAAAAAGTTAAACTAGGAAACATAGTTGGTGGGGACACAGATGTATCATACGGCGTGCCACAAGGCAGCGTACTAGGACCTACGTTGTACTTAATTTATATAAACGACGTCTGCAACATGAGAATCAAAAACGCCAACGTATACTCGTACGCCGATGATACAGCTGTAGTCTTCACAGGCAAAACTTGGCAGGAAGTTAAAAATAGTGCAGAAGAAGGGCTTGCCCTTGTCGCAGCTTGGTAACAAGAAAATTTGCTTACACTGAACACAAGCAAGACTAACTTCATCTGTTTTAATATTTATAATCAATCTCAACCAGATAGCGATTTTCATTTAAAAATACACACTTGCAAAGATGCTATAGGTCGAGTTTGCTGTAACTGCCCTACTATTCAACAAATTACCCAAACAAAGTACTTAGGGGTGATGATTGACCAGCGTCTCTCTTGGTATCCTCAACTGGAACAAGTCATGAGTAGACTACGAACTGGCTATTCAAGGAGCTAAGATATATTGTACCAAACAAAAATAATAATAACCAAAGAAATATTTTAAACGAAATCTATGTAGCCATGGTCCAATCTGTTTTAGTGTATTGCATAACTGCGTGGGGTGGAGCAGCGAAATCTAGATTTCTAGAGTTAGAACGCGCTCAAAGAGCGATTATTAAGGTGATGTATTTCAAAAAAAAGAATATTCTCTACGGATAAGCTCTACAAATTATGTAACCTGCTGTCTGTGAGAAAACTGTATATTCTTTCTATCATCCTTAAAGCGCATAAAGAGATTTCATATAAGTTGGCAATACTTCAAAAAAAAACAAACATCGCATAGTAAATGTACCCACAACTAAAACCGAATTTGCAAACAGACAATTTAAAAAACGCTCAGCCTACTTATACAATAAAATTAATAAGTTGATATATATTTATGATAAAAAACCATATGAATGTAAAAAAACATTAATTACTTAGCTTAACAATTTAAACTACAATGATACTGAGTTACTTCTGCAGTGTGCGTCTTAATATTGCTTTTAAGTCACATATTATTATAATATGTACACACACATACACACACGCACATACACACTTACACACACACACAAACACAAACACACACACACACACTCACACACACACACACACACACACATATACACACACACACACCCACACACACACGCACACACACACACACACACACACACACACACACACACACACGCACGCACACACACACACTCAACCGAACATATTTCTTTTATTTAATTTTAAACTTTTTACTTTGTTTTTGTTTACGTACCTATCCATAATTGTTACGCTTATAATATAAGGGAAGAGCGGAGCCTCCAACTACAGACATTTTTCTGCCTAAATGGAGACTCCTCGACATGAAATGTAAGTCAATTATGATATGAAATAAAGTTTTATTATTTATTATTTATTTATATTCTCATGAACCTTGCACAACCGGAAAGCAATCAACATTTTTTACTTTATCCTACACGATCCATGAACCTCATCTCTTTGTCTCACCTTATGTATTCAAATACTTACGGATATTCAAATTTCTACCGAATTTCCCCTCAGTTTAGTACAAATAACATTTTTGAATACGTCATACTCTTCTAATGAGTTATTAACGTAATGGCCATCGAATTAATTCTTAACCAGAATTCGATATTCAAATCCATGCATAAAATTTCGACGTTCCGCGTCGGGAGATTTGGTGACATATTGTAAAGTTTTTACTCTGCATGTTTAAATCATATCATTAGTCTGAAATCAATGTAGGCGTTGGTAGCTGACATTTGTTAATTAACATGTTAACAACAATAATTATGATCTGAATATAAATTCCTTACTTTACTAACTGACTGACAGACAAGCTACAGCCAAAACTATTAAGCGCTGGTGTCTGAAATTTGGCATGTATGTTCTAAGAAGGGATCGTGTGAAACCTCTAGTAAATAATAAATATAAAAGGTATTAATCACTACTCTTAAAATTTTTCAAGCAAAACTTACATAGCATACTCAGTAGCAGCCCGGAATCTAGTGATGTGCCCGGTAACGGCAATAGGCTCGCCCCCTATTACGTGAGACAATTCATGGCGAAATGTGGGTGTAATATTAACACCTCGGCCTATCCCTTAGGGGATACAGGCGTGAGATAAATAAAAAAAAATAAAGTAAAATAAACATAGCCCGATGCTGCGAACTCTACGCCAGTATTAACCCTTTAACGCACACCTTTATGATTTTTTAAATTCAGTATATTTCTAAGTAAAAAATATATATATATTCTAAAGTGTTATTTATTACAACATGTGACAATATTTTTTTCAGAAACTTGTTATCAAAAATCCAAAAAACCTAGTGGCCAGTTTACTGACCACTGACCGTTCTGCATCATTAACTATCCTCATCTAATCAGTGGCCTGTAAACTGGACACTCATAAAAAATATTATTTTTGGTGAAAATAACGCATTACAATAAAATTATTGTGTAGGAAATACATCAGTCTTTAATCAGCCTCAACAACATAACATAATTAGTAAAACATTTTCAACAAAATTAAAGTATTTCTCTTTCCTAGCCTAAAAATAACACAAAAATAAAAATTACATCTTCTCTGAATAAAAACTGGAAAATAAAAAATGAAGCAATGTGGTATTCATAATTATAAAAAAAGATTATATATTTAACATAGCTATAGCTATAGGCGGCGAAAGCACAGGCGGTAGTGAATGCGGTGGAGCTGTTGTGAGTGGCGGTGAAAGCTGAAATCGAGGTGCTGGTGGAGGAATTTGGGGTGACAAAGATCCGTGCGGAGGGGAGCTTAAGAAAATGATTCTGGTTGAATTCAACTTGGGGTGCTCAGGCTGTTGGTATTTGAGACAATGTCGTCAAGACAGTCATCAGCGTCAGAATCACCACCAATATCAGAATGGATGGCCTGGTCGTCAGTAACGGCCATTATTTCTGCCCAAAAGTTATTTCTAAAACAATGAAAAAACGAGACTGAAAACTCAATATACTCAAAATTATTACAGGAACCTACAAATCGACACAATTCACCATGAAAAATAGGTACCCAAAACAATTACGATATTCAGTTATAACTACCGAACCCGTATATTTGTACTAATTATGATAAGACATCCGAGAAATATACTATATATTTCGTGTAAAATGATATAAATTAAATGGATTAAGTAATCAAAATATATACTTATGAGACAACCTCCAACTCATATGTGTCATTTCTAGGTGAGGTTTTTACAACACACAGGTCTGTTTTTTATTGCTAAAATAAGTGCTTTATTTTACTATATTCGGTTATATTTGCACACAATAATAAAGTATATACTATGATACAATCGTTTTACTCGATTTTGGTACGATGACGTGTTTCTTCTTTTCTTTGCACTTATAAATATGTGACACTTGCTTGCAATGGCAGCAAATACTAGCGCAGGTATGCACAGTGGCCAGTTAACAGGCCACCGTAAAAATTGGCGCGAAGTTTTTACCGTACGCGACGTTTCAAAACGCTGGTTAGTTAAAAGGCCGGTGTGTTTCATTGGGAATCGTATATGATCGTAAGATTCAACATTGCTATAAAAATCTTTGAGTTATCGACCTTAAAGTGACTATCCAGTTTACTGGCCACTTTGTATGGGCCATCCTTCAGGGTTAAAATGGATCATATAGATATGGAGTAACCACCGATTTTCCACAAAAGGCTAAAACTGTCTATTGTTTCCGTCATTTTACGAATATTATATAATATCATCGTCTGTATAAAATATCTATACGAGTACTATGTAAGCAACCTTACTTAAGAATATTGAATAATACTGCAGCAGGTCCATTCAATTCCATCGAATGGATTTAATGTAAATCATGGTCAAACAGGTATCTGTTATTTATTACAACATTGTCAATACGGGCCAGAACATGACAAATTCTCCAAAAGATATTACCATATTCTTTTTTACATCACAGAAAACGAAGGGAACTTTTTATACTGTACGTGTTTTTTCTGTACTTCATCCATTGCTGGCAAAGAAACCAAGGATGCAGAATATTATGATGTATTTTTGAATGTTTTTTTTTTCAATGCCAATCCTGAACTGAGCAGGGCTTCTGCTATTGAAACGAATAAACAATAATATGACGCACGCTTAACAGTTTGTTATAAGTTCACACCAAATCAAATTAACAAAACTGACTATAATTATTTTTGATTACTGAACACGAAACGTGTGACAGTTTCTAGGTACTTGTTGTCCGCCCGGAGTTTCCAAGAGAAGTGATAGTTGTGTTGCTCCATTGAACGTCAAGCGTCACCCCCCTCTTCAAATATAGCGAACGTCACACTAGACTCAGTCGAAGCGCGCCATCTTCATACTTCCGTTTCGTAGTCAGTTCACGTCCCGTACTTATGACCATTCCGATACGGCCATCCCACAGGACCATAGAATAAGGACATGTCCCTGTGTGTTAATCTGTAACATAATTTCACACGCACAGTATCACATTGCTCGGTCACTCCTGACTTAACCCAAGGTAAGGGTTGAATCAAAACAGTGTTAGGATTCCAATCAGAACTTTTTTTACAAAATTACCTCCTACATTACATTCCTAACTATTATAGGAACTAGAGAGCATCACTGACAATTCAATCAATTACCATAGACTCACGTTAAACATACATACATACGTAGACTCACGCCTGTTTCCCCGAAGGGGTAGCCAGAGGCATATTTAACGCCTACTTTTTGCCAGTGTTTTGATCCCACGTATTAGGTGGCGAGCCTATTGCCGCTTATCGGATACGTCACGTTATAATCAAATCAAATAACTACCTCTACATTTTGTGACGTCGCGCCCCGGCGCCCGCGAGCCTCGCTACGAGTGACGCACAGCAGTGGGCCGCCCCCTCGCCCCCTCCTACTAGCCGGCCTTATATATACCGGGGACACACGAGGTTTCGCTCTTTTGCCCCGGCCAACACCACAAAGCTGAGTTCCTGATCTGAAGACCTGTGAAGTGCCAACAACGTACTCACGCCCTGGATAATTGTCTCTTCTGTTGTATGTGTATAACTGGAATTATAACGCGAGTTTAAACTTTCCTGGTGATATTTTTTATTTATTTCCCGTAAGTCAACCTAATTATTTCTCTTTAATTGCTCGGCGAGTGATCGATCCCGGTTACCCCGTGGAAATCAATCACTCGTGCGACATTGGCGCCCAATAGAATTTTTAATTATATTTTTAAAACGTAAGTTGGCACTTTACAGGTGAGTGAAATAATTTCTTTTTCTCTTGTATATTTTTCTCCTGTGTGTGCATATATTCTGGTGTGGTGAATTGCGTACAGGTACAGTTTCTATCTATTTTGGTTGGCCATAAGCAATTTAACTGTGTAAATAACATAACGGTGATTTAATTAACGTCGGTCTAAAATCACGTTCCACCGCGGGCAGCGTGTCGAGCCGCCAACCGGTTCTAACCGCTTAGCCGTTGAACTAACGAGCCTCGTGTTCGCGAAAAAATATTGTGATTCAACCTTTGAGTGACCTTTAAGAATTTTTTTTAAATCCTTTACCAATCATCACACCATTGTATAATTTAGTGTATTTCAGCTTTTTTTAGCACGGTATTCGATTTTCTGGCGATATTTAATTTTTTTTCTAGTGGCGGCGTAATACTTAGATTTTCTATTATTGTTTTGTAATAATGGCTTACATTATAAATTTCTCATTATTAACTAAAGCGGAATTAGAATATGAGACCACAATACGCGGCGTTTCAAAGCCTGACGATTCCCGCAAACAAATCGCTAAACTTTCAGTTAAAACTCCCTCAGAGGATATATTATCTTCACCCTTCCCACCAGAGGAGGATGTGGCAGAAGTGGAAAAGTTGTTATTAAGATCAAATAAACACTTATCTATGTTGGAAGCAAACTATACTTCCGAGCTCCAACAGAAGGTCGAAACCGTGCTACACCATTGTTTTCATCGACTGAATAGGGTGGATACCGGCAGTCTGGATATTAAAAAAATTGAGTCTGTGTGGAATAAATTTAATGACTTATATGCGAAATTACAATTAATCACGAGCCGTAGTTCGCGGTCGGATTGCTCAGTGGCAGAGGGAAACACTTCCTATAATTACGACCGTAAGCTTTTTTCGGAATTAGGTAAATTCAAATTTAACGGTAAATCATGTGTAAGATCCTTTATCGAAAAAATTGATGAATTTATGTCCTGTAGATCTATTCCACACGACAAGATGTTGTCTTTCGCTTTTGAAATATTTTCGGGTGACGCATTAGTTTGGTATCGTTCTGTTAAAAATAATGTAAAGACTTGGTTAGAACTTTGCGAACTTTTGAAACGAGATTTTAGTCCGCATAACTACGATTATCGGCTTATGACGGAGATTTGTCAGCGCTCACAGGGCGAAAACGAATCAATAACTATTTACGTGGCAAAAATGCACGGTCTGTTTTCGCGACTTAGTTCTCCTATCGCTGATTCGGAGAAGCTAGAAATTTTACTAAATAATATTAGACCTTGTTACACTAATTGTCTGCTCACTGCAAAGGTTGTTGATGTTGATAGTCTGGTCGAAGTTTGTCGTCTTTTCGAAAATTACCAAAGTCGCAGTAAGCAATTTTCTGAACCCCCTAAAGTTTCAAAGAATACTGTAGCACCCGATCTAGCGTATAATTATCCGTTTTCTAATTTTTCTTCAAACAAAAATGTTTACAATCATAATCACTTCAATAAATATAACTCTGTCGCTGATACATCGAGATACAAACCTGTACCACAAGTTAACGCCGTATCGAGTACTTCTAATATAAATAATTTTTTTGCGTGCGTTGTAGATGCAATTCGCACTCATTACGTAATTGCCGTCAACCACACTACCTAATCTGTTTTAAGTGCGGTACAAAGGGTTTCAAGGTGTCAGACTGCCCCAATTGTAAATCTAAGTCGACCCCTACAGTTTCAAAAAACTAGTTAACAAGGATTGTGGAAAATCAAATTATACAACTAATTGTAATAAAACAGAGTGGAATAATTGGTTGGACTTTTTAAAAAATTCTTTAGTAGCTATCATATTTCCTCAATCCGTAATTCTAAAGTAGAATATTTACCTTACGTTACTCTAAAATTAAACGGAATACCTACCACTGGTCTTTTAGATTCTGGATATTGCGTTACAATTTTAGGTAATAATTTGCATAACTTATTTTTGAAAGACAATGTTTTGGATAAATTGAAACCTTTAAGGTTAATAACAGCTGGCGGCGAACGATTTGAGTCTTTGGGATCGGTGTTTCTACCCTTTGAGTTTCAGGATAAATTGATTAACTTAGAAGTTCATGTTGTACCTGGGATTCAAAATTCCCTTATCCTTGGCATGGATTTTTGGCGAAGCTTTGGCCTATTTCCTAACAAATTAGAGTCTGTTTTGAGTGTGAACAAGTCTGACGCTCAAGTAATGGAGTTGCAGGCAGTTCCCCCTACACATCTTGTTTCTTATGATCATCTTACAGTCGACCAGAGAGCTACCGCTGACAACATTATTTCTAAATTTACCGATATTTCATACGAGAAGCGGGGTCTCGGTTGCACAAATATTATTTCTCATTCAATTGATACAGGTGATTGCCCCCCTATTCGGCAAAGATTTTATCGCATGTCTCCCGATAAACAAAGAATTTTAATAAAGCATCTTGACGACATGCTCTCAGAGGATGTTGTTGAACGATGTGAAAGCCCGTGGTCAATCCCGGTCATTTTGACCCCTAAGAAGAATGGTGAACTGCGTTTCTGTTTGGACAGTCGTAAATTAAATTCCGTTACAAAAAAAGATGCTTATAGCTTGCCTTATATTTCGGAAATTTTAGATAATCTGAGAGATGCTAAATACTTGTCTAGTTTAGATTTGTCTAAATCTTTTTGGCAAACATTAATTAAAGAAGAGGACCGTTGCAAAACAGCCTTTTATATTCCTACGCGTGGCACATTTCAATTCAAAAGAATGCCCTTCGGTCTTACGAATGCGCCAGCTACTCAACAACGATTAGTTGATATTATATCCAGAATTTGAAAATAAGGTTTTCTGTTTAATCGATGACATAATCTGTATAACGTCCAGCTTGAACGAGCATATTACTCTTTTATTACGCATTCTTAATAAACTAAAAAGCGCTAATTTAACAATTAATCTCGAAAAATGTCAATTTTTAGAGATAAATTAACTGACTCTAGTGGATTGCATCCCGATCCGGATAAAGTAAATTCAATGAAAAATTATCCCACTCCTTCTAATAGAAAAGAAGTACGTCGATTTTTAGGCGCAGCCTCGTGGTACAGGCGTTTTATACCGAATTTCAGCTCTATTAATGCACCCTTAAATAAGTTAACATTTCAAAGTAAAAACGCATCTCCATTCTGTTGGACGACAGAGGCTAATGAGGCGTTTAATAACCTAAAGAATTGTTTGATTTCCTCCTCGGTGTTGGCTTGTCCTGACTACTCGCAACCGTTTGAAATACACTCAGATGCTAGCGATTTTGGACTTGGCGCGATCCTCTGTCAAAGGTTAAATGGTGAGGAAAGTGTCATAGCGTACTATAGCAAATCACTCACTAAGCAAGAAAAAAATTACAGTGCCACAGAGCGCGAGGCCCTGGCTGTTCTATCTGCTATAGAACACTGGCGTTGTTATGTTGAAAATGGTAAAAAGTTTATTGTTTACACAGATCACGCTGCTTTGAAATGGTTCTTGACCTTAAATAACCCTACTGGCCGGTTAGCCAGATGGGGAGTTCGCTTATCTTCCTATAATTTCGAAATACGTCATCGTCGGGGTTCCGATAACGTTTTACCTGATTTTCTGTCTCGCTCTTTACCCGTTTCTGCTATTGCTATTGATATAAATATAGATATTAATTCTAATCAAAATTTACCAGTTTCTACTAATGATCCTTGGTATTTAAATATCTATAAAGGCTGTTTAAGTTCTCCGACTTCCTTTGTTAACTATCAAGTAATAAACAATAAATTGTATTGTTTAAAAAAAACATTAAACCCTCTCACTAGAGAATTTCAATGGAAAGAGGTTATTCCGTCTGACCAAAGAAATGACATTCTAAGGGAGAATCATTCTTTGCCCACTGCTGGACATCTGGGTATTTTTAAGACATACAAACGTCTCGCACTTAATTACTTTTGGCCTGGTATGTACACCGATGTTGTCAAGTTCGTCAGTTCATGTGAACCTTGTATCACCCATAAACACCAAAATCACCCAAATTTAGGTCTAATGGGAAAACCCAAATCATGTCAAAAGCCCTTAAAGACGATTAGTATTGATTTGATTGGTCCATTGCCTCCCAGCAGAAAACAAAACACTTTTATATTTGTGGTCAGTTGTTGTTTCTCTAAATATTGTTTACTTTTCCCCATTAAACGGGCAACTGCAGAAGTGATAACAAAAATTCTCGAGGAAAATGTATTTTTGGTGCATGGAATTCCATCTACTATTGTTTTGGATAACGGTCAACAATTTATTAGCGCAACCTTTAAAAGTATGTTGTCAAAATATAAAATTCCAAATTTGCATTTTACACCGTTGTATACTCCCCACGTTAACTCAGTCGAACGTTACAACAAAACCATTATGACAGCTATTTCAACTTTCATAGAATCTGATCATCGAATCTGGGACACTCTAATCACTAAAGTTCAATTCGCCCTTAACTGCGCAGTTAGTGAGGTTACTGGTTATTCTCCTAATTTCCTTGTTTTTGGTAGGGAGGTCATAACATGTGGTTCTCAGTATATTGACAAGGAATTTAATTCCAATATGGTGCTTGAACCACGGGACGGCTATGCCGAAACTTTAGGCTACTTATCTTCTATTTTCGAGAAGGTACATTCAGCTCTGTTGTCGGCCCACCAACGAAATTGTTCATCTTATAATCTTCGCCGTAAACCGGCAGAATTCAATGTCGGTGATATAGTTTGGCGCAGAACGTTTCTACTTAGTGACAAGGATAAATACTTTAGCAAGAAATTGGCGCCTAAATTTATTAAATGTAAGATTGCCTCAAAAAAGTCACCTCTAGTATACAAACTTAACGACATGGCCGGAAAACCTTTAGGCGAATGGCACATCAAGGATTTAAAGTTGATTAATTACAAAGAATAATAAAAGTATAAAAACAACAATGTAAGACGCATATCTATGCGGAGTTATAATTGCCTGCATAATTATTTGTGAAGGCCAACAATGGTTCTTTTGTTTTCGAGTCGAAGCTCACAAGATAATGCATTGTGTTGTGTTAATGATTTATGTAAACATGCTAACATAAAATGAATAAAGGTTTCAGTTATAAATTGTAATAAAGTTTATTACATGTAATATTGTTACAAAGAATCTGTTGTTTATCTAACTATCAGTTATGGCTCAGTGGTTAAAAAGTTGTTGTCGGATCGGTCTGTGGTTCGATTCTCGCATGTGTATTTTCTTTCCGCAAATCTATTTGTTGAATTGCATCTTGATTGGCGTATTGTTTTTCGCCGTGCCTTGTTCTGAAGTTCTGTTGTTATTCTTAATTCTGTATAAATTCCATAATCAAATTGTTATTATAGGTACTTTATAAACATTCAGGGTGATTAACCGTGCGTCGCGAGCTCGGAACAGTCGAATAGTACCTACCATTTAGATCGTACCTACCTAGTTGTCGTTATGACGCACGCGCGTTCACTCAGCGACGCGCCGATAAATAAATGCCTAACTAATGATTCACCATTGTTTACATTCAAAAGGTGTTTACTGGTCGTATTGTAGTTATTAATTAGAGCAAAATATTTATTAACTTCTTTCCTTTGACATTGAGCGGTCCGGTCGTGTCTGCGGCTTATATTATTTTTGTTTTACGAAAAATCTGTTGTTATACCTAACTATATTCAAAAAGTTTACTTATCTAGTGGCAAAGGCCGAACCTAAGATTTATAAGTCGTAGGGCTAGATCAAGTTTCTTATATCTACAAATCATTATTACCTAATAATTACTCTAAGCGCTTCTCCATAGACTGTTATCTTTAATATTAAGCTATTACACTAGCCTCGGCATTTACATGTAGGTATGTGTGATGAATTATGAATGATAAATGTTTATGTTCAAATTCAGACTGCCGTTGTACGCGTGAAGAATGCAAGCGTGGGTCATTATTATTTAGGTATCCTAATTAGCGTATAGGGTTGTCATTTGTTCAAGGTACCCATGCCCTTGTTTACTCTAATTTCAGGGAGTATCTTCAGGGCTGCTACGCCCGTTGGGCTAGGGAATTTTCCTTACGGAAATCCCGGCCTAACGGGGGGGGGGTGTGTGACGTCGCGCCCCGGCGCCCGCGAGCCTCGCTACGAGTGACGCACAGCAGTGGGCCACCCCCTCGCCCCCTCCTCCTCGCCGGCCTTATATATACCGGGGACACACGAGGTTTCGCTCTTTTGCCCCGGCCAACACCACAAAGCTGAGTACCTGATCTGAAGACCTGTGAAGTGCCAACAACGTACTCACGCCCTGGATAATTGTCTCTTCTGTTGTATGTGTATAACTGGAATTATAACCCGAGTTTAAACTTTCCTGGTGATATTTTTTATTTATTTCCCGTAAGTCAACCTAATTATCTCTCTTTAATTGCTCGGCGAGTGATCGATCCCGGTTACCCCGTGGAAATCAAATCACTCGTGCGATAATTTGATTCATAACCATTCAGTAACCTCCACTTACTAAACCAGGTACCTAACCAGCCACTCGGTTGCCACCATTTAGTAACCTCCAGTTACTAAACCAGGTGTTCAACCAGTCACTCGGTTGCCACCCATTTATCTGCGCATCCTCACAAGGATTGCCAAGCCCCTCCTGGACTTTATGGTTTCCCACGAAACCCCAATACCAGAGTTGTCTGCCTACCGCGTACGCACGGACAACTGCCTTCACAGTTGGTTGATACCGATTTATACTGATTTACGGCTACAAATCAACCTCTGACATTGAATCACACAACCAATATACACGTAAGCTTAGTTTTCTATTGTCTCGGCAGTATTAAGGTTCACACTTTGCTCTCTTCAAAATCGTCAGTTATGCTCTGATACTCTGGCACAAAATTTCAGTATCAAAATCAATAACCAGGAAACTCAAAGTAAAACTGATGTTTCAGTATTGCCGTATATCTCAAGATATGATTTCAAACCAAGTAAACCAAAACAATTAAGCTCCACATGTGATCATGGCTACGCATAACCCAGTAACCTCCAGTTACTCTACTTTCTGTGAGCCCCACATGGGAACGCCGAGTCTCTAGGACTTTATGATTTTCACTGAAACCCGACCTCCACCAGAGCTGACTGCAATACCGCCTACTTTCGGAATACTAAGTTAGTAGACGCCGATTTCTACCGAGCTACGGCTACAAGTCAGCCTCTGGTACGGTCCGATCCGATCATCATGTAAACTTAAACACTCTTCAATATCAGAACTACTTTGTTCTACCTCAATTTCATCAGTTGTACTTTGACTTTCAGGCATTTTTCGCCACCTGTCGGGTGCGTACTTATAGGTACGCTTAGAATTAAGGGCTTTGAGATTATAACGATCACTGTCAAGAACTTCTGTGACCTCAAATGGGCCTTTATACTTAGGGTCTAACTTCGTTTGATTACGTTCCTCGTTCATAATCAACACAAAGTCACCGACTGAAAATTTACTAAGCCTTGCTTTTGTCTTATCAAATCTACGTTTTTCATATGATGCTGCACTCTCAATATTACGTAACGCATCATCTTTCACAGTATTTAGGTCAACCTCAGGTTATACGTCAACTGCCATCAATGATAGAGGCCGTGCACACACCTTGCCTATTAACAGCTCTAGGGGACTAGTTTTTGTCGTTCGGTTAACCATACAGTTATTTGCGAGTTGGACTTCGGCTAATGAATCCTGCCAAGAACGCTTTTGTCATACAACACAGACACCAGAGGTATCTAACAATTTAAGTGAACAAATATCAAAGCAGAGCTACTTTAGCAGCAAGGTATCCATGATTACGATCAACAACCACACCTTAATGTACTTCGCTCTAGATATAAAAGAAAATTATCGCACGGCACTCATTCTAGTCGTTCGGCTATTTCTGGCCCAACTCATTGGGGAATAAAGGTACTCTGATCAAAATCATGACAAGTTTTAATGAAAATCACAACTAACTCTTTCTCTCGAAGCTGACATGTTGAACAACACGCATACTCGTTAAAATAATAGGAAACTCATTAAAATATTGCATTGCTTATTCTGACATCCATCGGGTCTTCAACATCACGCTATGCAATCCCCATCCAGTTACACAACACCACCCGGATTATCATTTCGAGCATCTAACAAAGTAATCTTAAACTAGGTTTGTTCAGCATGTTGCTTTGGTTTTCCTTATCACATAGCAGACTATAAGAAAATCTTACTAGGCTGATATTCTAGATATATAAAAACGCACAGTAGGTAATTTTCACGCGTAATATCTTAAAATTAAATTTAATTTTACTAGTGGTGCCATTTAATAATCATGAGTAAGAAACATTTTAATGTGCCATGTTAAAAATGTATGTCGTATATCAAAAGTTGAAGCCGTCCAAACTTTAAATATTATGTTTTAGTTACTATATTGTTACACATATCCAAAGCATTATAATCTCGTTAAAATATTGCTTGCGTAATTTAGTCAATTCCATTAGTTTGAGTGTAACAAGCACAAAGCAAACAAGAGTGTGTTTTACATAAAACATGCTGTGTTCATAGGGCAAAACATTTTTATAGTATCTTTCACATTTTATGAAAGTGATTCAATCAATCAATCAATAAATCAATTTATTTATCAAAAACACAGATACATTAAAATATTCTTTTTACATAAAATCAAACTTAAGGCTAAGTGGTTTATTAATAAATTAGAAAGAACACAACTGCTGTACTAGTTAGAAAACTGTATCACAGTAAGTAGGTTCTCCCTTTACGAAAGTCTTGATATGTATTTTAAAAATACCACAAAATAATTATAATATTCGTAAACAAAAATAAAAAGGTAAAGCATTAAAATCAGTTTCTAATTAATAGGTACATACATATAACATTGACGCATTAAGGTATTATTAAAATTGCTTGTTGTGCATTTTGTAGAAAAATTAAGTGTAACATATACAACTGCAAATCAGCCGAATCGTGAACAGTGTCAGTGTGTTAGTAATAGTTGTGTTTAGCATTTATTTATAATAATTACATAATGTGCGTTTTTAATGTTAGTAGTTCACTAATCTAATGAGGTTCTGTTAAGTTTATAACTAATATTGAATGATATAATTATGATAACAAAATAACATGAAAGTTAGTTAAAGCGAGTTTGGTATGTAGCAAGTGGAGTGAAGACTAAGTATCTCCATAATCAACGGTGTTGATATACCTCCTCTCTGCCACAATTTTCACCGGACAGTCAATAGAGCCTGTGTTGTGTTTGCTTGGCTTTTTGTAGTGCAAGCAGGTAGCGCACGTTGGTTCGTCTGCCGTTTTCATGCATTCCCTTATTGATTGTCCACGATCACCACAATATCCACAGGTGTATGTTGTCTCCCAGCAAGTCTTAGCTGCATGGCCATACTGCTGACACTTGAAACACCGAGTTACTAGGGTAAAGTCTCTAACAGGGCACGAGGACCAGTTTACAAATACTCGATATTTTTTAATGAGAGCTTTCCTTAACGCTGCAGAGACTTCTATGATATAGTTGTAGATCTCACCGACCTTCTTGCCCGACTTATGGCTTAATTTGATGGTATTAAGAAAAGTTTTAAGGTCGCAATCCGCCATCACATCGGCAACGTTTTGGTGATATCGGCAGGTAAATACTTCCCTCTCTTGCATACGTGTGGGCACACCTATTACTACCACCCTCGGTCGTTGTTTATGAGGCTCATCTATCTTCAGACTTGAACTCGTGAGCTGCACTGATTTCTTACATACATACATACATAGACTCACGCCTGTTTCCCGGAGGGGTAGGCAGAGACTACGGAACGCCATTTGCAACGATCCTGACATATCTCTCTTGCTTCATTCACTCCCATCAGATTCCTCATGCATGCTCTTCTGTTCAGGGTACTTCTAACCTGCCCTGTTTTTAGGATGTCTCCAATCTGGTCAGAGAACGTCCGCCTAGGTCTTCCTCTTCGTCCTGTCCCATCTACACTTGCCTTATATATCTGCTTGGTCAGTCTTTTGTCATCCATCCTCTCCACGTGCCCAAACCACCTTAGCATACCTTTCTCGATGCTTGTCACTACATCTTCTTTTACCCCACAACACACAATTCTTTACTCTGTCAGTCAAAGACACACCACACATACTTCTCAATCCTCTCATTTCTACAGCATTTATTCTACTTTCATGACTCTTCTGCCATACCCAACTTTCACTACCATACATAAGTGTAGGTTCCAACACCCCTCTGTGCACAGCTAAACGTGCCTTTTTGGATACATTATGACTGTTCATAAAAGCCTTCAAAGCTTCATTCACCCTATTACCTGCATTAACTCTTCTTTCAATATCTTCTTCATTCTTACCATTCCTAGTAAACAGCGTACCTAAATACACAAAATCATTCACTTGTTCCACTCGTTGTCCATCGATCATAACATTACAAGCCGTAAAACATGCCTCCTTTTCAAAAACCATAACTTTCGTCTTGCTCACATTCACTTTCATTCACTTTCACTGATTTCTTGAGCTTCTCAATGTCATCTCTAGAATCGGTACTAATATAACATAGCCATTTTTTATCTTGTGTACGCCTTGTCCCGTACGTGCAGTTTCATCTGCTCAGGACTGATAATCTTTTGGACAAGGGATTTTGTGTCCTCACTTGACTTCAATTTATCATCAGGATGAATGACCACTGTGTTCGATTTCATTGGCTGTGTATAATTATTGGATCCTTTTTTTACCATGTCTGCAAATGAGGTGGTCGCGGGTGGTTTTGCAGTCTCTTCAATGGTCCGTGTGAGATTCTGTAGCTGCTGTGATAGATCTACCTGATCTTGAAGACACTGTACAGATGTTTGGGCTTGGACGATTTTAATGTTCAGGGCCTGGTACCGTACCGCCATATGAGATGTGATAGTACCCACTGTATGGCACAGACCATTGACGCGCAGTTTCTGCTCCGAGTTAATTTTGTTCTCAGATACGATAGCGCACACGCCATTTAGGCTTTGTTCAATTAAGTTCATCCACGACTGTATCTCCGGTGTTTGCATCACTTCGCGAGCATCTTCACCTTGGCTCGGTGCATTAGGTCTCGTAGCGGGTGTAGGAGATGGGGAACGCGCGGTCCTGCTGCTCCGGTTGAAAGAGCTGTGGTCCATTTTGTGTGTTAATCTACTAATTCCTCTTACACACGTTCCATATTCAAATTATAGTTACACATGTAAGTTAGCAACCGATTGCCGGCCAAACAAGGTCACGACTCAGCACGTTATTTGTTTGTTTTTTTATTGATTTTCAACATGTCTGTACTCAACGAAAGGCAATAGTCCAATGTCCAATATTTATTATCTAGTTAGTTACAAATTGTTAGTGTAACCTACTAAACTCAAAAACTAATGATCAGATTGTTGTACCGTTTTAACAAATAGATAATGAAATTCGCGAGGAAGGCATTCAAATGGGCGGAGCCAGAAGTCTAGTATATCATAAATATAATCCAGCTAAAATAATTCATTTATAGAGAACACTCATAAGAAAGAACATTTATCGCAACCCTTAAAAGTACTAGTAAACTATTATATGTGTTTATTCAAAGGAAGCTTCATGTGTTTATTCAAAGGCTAAAAGGCCGGCCAAGGTTGCTTTGTCTTTTACATAGCCCGTGTACAAACATAACGCAGGTAAAGCCATTGATTTGTCATCGTTTTGTGCTCTACGGCAAACAGCTTTGTTCACGAGTAACTTTCTACCGACTCAGCGCACACTTTTTTCTGATCGCCGAACGTGAATATTGCGTACCCTCGTAAGTTACTGGTCAGTACTGTTTTGTTCCTTTATGTTTTCTGAAAATTACTATTTATCAATATAAAGGTGAAGAAAGCATTTCTTGAGAAACGCGTAGTTTATATACCGGGCTTTTTTTGGTGTCGTTGGAAAATCCTCATGGAGTCCCTTCGCCCTGGGGGGAAGGACGAAAGGGACTGACAGACTCTTACTGTCTAAAAGCCAACCCGTGCTCCTCATGTACCCATGTGTCGGAGGGTAGGGTTTCACCGAAGCATTCCTCGCTACCCCCCGACGGGTATTGGCCAGATGGTCAGGCGGGCCCCGAACGAAACCCCCTTGGCGGCGGATGAAGGTGTTGGGCTCCGCCGCCAAAACATCCAGCGACCGCAGAGGATAGGGAGGACGGTAACGCAACACCGAATCTCCTCTTCCTCTGCGGCCCCACTGCGACGCCCCCATTTGGTCGCGGGAGATAGGGCGCGCGGCAACGCAACAGCGACACGCCTCTCCTCCCGCGACCGCACCCGACTGCGAGGGACAGACAGAACACCCGCACCTTGGGACGCATCCTACGCAGGCCTCACGCAAGCCCACGTGGAGCGTCCCCTCCCGGGACCCCGCTTAGCTTCACCGTAGGTGTACCTCAAACCCACGGTTACTGAGCACCCCCACCACGACAAGGTGGAGATCCAACGGGGGGGAGTTTATATACCGGGCTGGTGATAAGAACATAACGTTTCTATTATGTTTGGTTGTACGTACTCCTGAAGAAACAAGCCAATCTCTCTCTCTCTTCCTCGCCTTATCCCATTATTTGGGGTCGGCTCTCCTAGTAACTCGTCGCCAGGAATGTCTGTCCTGGGTCGTCTCGGCTGATGTTTGTGCCTTTTTCATGTCCTTATTTACTGTGGCTATCCATGTTTCCGGGGTCTTCCTCGTCGTTTTGGTGGTGGGTACAGTGCCAGTACTTTCTGAGTCATGTGTTCAGGTGGATGCGGCATGACATGTCCGTACCATCTGAGACGGCTTTCTTCCAGTTTCTCAGGTATAGGTCTTACTCTGAAGCTGCCACGTATATACGTATTTAGTATGCGGTCCAGTAACGTGACACCTCCAGCCCAACGCAACATTCTCATTTCTGCAGCGTGTAGTTTGTCCTCTTGTTTTTTCTTTAGAGGCCAGCTCTCGGCACCATATATCATAGCTGGGCGAACTGCAGCTTTGTACTCTTTACCCTTTATGTGTACCGGCATTCTGCTCTCGCATAACACTCCTGACAGGTCTCTCCACTTCATCCATCCTATGTTTATTCGATGAGCTACATCGGCATCTATAGATCCGTCCTTGGCGATGATAGAACCTAAGTATTTAAAGCTATCTACTTTTTTCAATGGAGTGCCTTGCAGATGGATGGTGTCAGATGTTTCTACGCCACTGAAGTTACAATGCAGGTATTCTGTCTTTGCTCTACTAATTCGCAAACTAGCTCTTTCTAATGCGGCTCTCCATTTTTCCATCTGGATTTGCAAGTTACTGGCGTTTTCGCTGATTAGGACAATATCATCTGCGTAAAGAAGGATCCATGGTGGTGGTTGTTGAAGTTTGGCGGTCAGATGATTCATAACCAGGTTGAAAAGAAGTGGACTTAGTACCGATCCCTGGTGCACACCGACTCTTACTTCGAACTCTTCACTCGTTCCAGCAGCGCAACGCACTTTGGTTTTGACGTTTTTGTACATGTCTGTTACAATATGAATGTAATATTCTGGTACGTTATGTGCTCGCATGGCTTCCCATATTAATTGCCTCGGAACTCGGTCAAAAGCCTTTTCCAAATCGATGAACACCTTATGTAAGTCCACCCCGTTGTCCCTATATTGTTCCATCAGAATCCTGACCGTGTGGATAGCGTCTATGGTAGACTTACCAGTGACAAAGCCGCATTGGTTTACTGAGACTTCTGTAAGCTGGAGCAGTCTATTGCTTATGACTCTTTCCCATATCTTAAGGGAGTGTGATATAAGTTTGATTGCCCTATAGTTCTCACATAGTCTAACATCCCCTTTATTTTTATAGAACGGGACCAATAAACTGTTTCTCCAGTCATCTGGTATCCCATCAATCAGAACTCTATTGAAGAAGTTTGTTAGAAATACTACTCCATCCATACCCAGTTTCTTCCACAATTCAGCGGAAATATTGTCGGGTCCTGTCGCGTTATTATTTGCCATTGCACGAATAGCATTGTGCACATACTCTTCCTGTGTTATACAGGGTAAAGGCCCTATGATGGGTACGGGAGATATGCGTGGGTGTTGGCTCGGATATGTTTCGTTCAGAAGATGAGAGTAGTATTCTTTCCACCTTTCCTGGATTTTTTTATTAGACGCGAGCAGTTGTAAACTCTGATTTTTTATGTATTTTATGACTTTGAAATCCTTGCTGTTGTTGATTCTGAATTTTGCGATTTTGAATATGTCTCGGTCGTTTGTGGCTGCTTCGAGTTTGACGTACTTTTCACTGTCCGAGTTGTCTTTTGCTTGCGCTACCGCTTTCTTTGCGTCTTTTTTTGCTGCTTTGTAAGCCATTTTATCTTCTTCGCCATTGGTTCGCTGCCATAGTTTGAAGAGTAGTTTCTTGTGCTCTATTTTCTGTTTTACTTCTGGTTGCCACCACTTCGTGTCTCTATTAACACATAGTGGTCCTTTTGATTGACCCAGATGCATCGTGGCTTTTTGGCTGCAAAAGATTCAGAAACTGTTCCATAAGACGTTGGAGTTGTCATTAACGTTCACCTTTTGAAAATAGCTTGACAGTTCATTGCACAGTTTGGATCCCTTTTCACGCTCTAATCTGTGCCAACGCATTTTTGGCGTCCAATCCTTCTTCACTCTCACTGGTTTTATCATCAAGAATTCTGCGATTAAGAGTCTATGCTGTGCGGTTAGAGATTCGCCAGGGATTACCTTGCAGTCTTTACATTTCCTGAGATGAGAGTGATTAGATAGATAGATAGATAGAAAATGCTTTATTGTACACCAGAGGCAAAACAATTACAGAAAAAAGACATATACATATAATAACTTAGGTCTAGTTGTACATGGGCGGTCTTATCGCATGTTGCGATTTCTTCCAGACAACCTGATGGACTATATTCAATTAAGTAAGCGAAAACGGGTAGCTAATGGTGTACTACATAATGGATTTGTATACATAATCATTATGATTATGTAAATAGTGATTAGTCATTATGTAGTCAATTTGTGATTGGTTTTCACCACTTTTGTACGTGATTAGGTGTTGATCTGATTTAGTGAAGAAGGTGTTAACGATAGCCAGATCAAATGTTGACGCAAAGTTTAAAATAGCGTCGCCATCTGCATTTTGGATTCCGTATCCCTGAATGCGATGCACTGTTTGGTACGTGATTGGGATGCGTCCTACATGGCCATTGAAGTCAGCCCCGATATACCTTAGTTCATTCAACGGTATGGACTGCAACAGGTCATACATGTCATCCCAAAACAGCTGCTTCTCTATGGCCGCACCAGCACCCTACCTGTGGGGCGTACGCGCTTATGATATTCAAACACGGTTGGCCATCTAGAGCAAATTTAATGGCGATTAATCTATCGCTCACTCTTTTAACTTCTACCATCCGCTCTTGGAGATCTTTATCAACTACTATGCCAACACCATTATGAGGACCCACTCCGTAAAAGATGAGTTTATAGTTATGTCCCATTTGTCTTGATTTGGACCCCTTTCACTTCGTCTCTTGCACGCAACATGCGTTTATGCGTCTACGTTTTAATACTTCACCCAATTCAGCGCTGCGTCCAGTCATCGAGCCAACATTGCCAGGTAGCAAATCGCAGTATATGGTTCTGGAGTGCTGGCTCGATGCATCTTCCGTCGCTTCGGGGGTACGCCCTAGCCTCATTCGCCATGCTGCCGTCGCTTAAGGGGAACGCCCTAGTACTGGTATCTCTTCTAATTCGTGACCTTTCCTTACTAGAATTAAAAGATTGGCTTGTATTTTACGGCCGGCTGCCACCAGACGACAAGGATGTAATCCTCGTGGAGGATTAGGGAGCCACCGTTGATCGTGGGCGATTCTTCCGCTGCCATCCCTTCTGCGGACTCCATCCCAAGCACGCAGCACATCTCTAGCCTTTTCTTCAATTACCTCGAAGCAGCCTGTAGATGGGGTTTAATAACGGAGTGTTCTTCTCCGGCCTGTTGGTCCGCGAGGGGTATTTTGTTTCCCCCCTGCCCTGCATATCCGCATATGCCGAGCTTTCCCCTATCCGCCACCTGGGGACGCGTTCTCTAGGGGTGAGGCTCCCCCGAGAATGAAGAAACAATCCAATATATTTTTTTTTTATATATTGTCAATGTTCTAGATAGCTTTTGCACGAGTGGCATAGTCGCCGCTTAGAACTGTATCGTGAGTAACTTTGTACGGTCCACTAACTGGTGTTTCGAGTATTGGTATTCTTTGTGTCCGTTTATTATATTATGTTTGTATATCGCGACACCGAACATATTCCTTAGACGGAATATGTCTTTATTAAAAATCTATGACTCTTTCACGTTTAAAGGGTGATGAATTTTGCCTTCAACTTTTAGCAAAATCATTTACAGATCAAATGGCACCTAACTTTTAAAATAGTTCGACATCTCAGCATTCTATCATATAGAACATCTTGCTATCTCACACATGCAATCACTGAACCAATGCACGAGTCGGTGACGGTCGCGAGCGACGCCTGCAATCTGTATATACAGACGATCTGCACCGTCATCCGATACGACACATTCATAGCATTTAGCTAACACTTGCAACTATTACTGCATATGCATTCGAAGTGGTTGATATGGGAAAATGTATCTTTTTAAACGCCCGTCGCACACATATATGTTATAAGTTTCAGTCTGTGTGGCACTTAAACTAATGGGCCGATAATAATACGTTGTTTTTTTGCTATAAAGCTGACGTGATGGAGATATTTGTATGAAGTTCTCTATCAGAGAATATCTGACATTTAAAATTTTATTTTATTCGTAATGGTTTGCAGTTTGCCAACGACAATGAATTCCTTAACGTTAAGGCAACTGCGGCCTACGTTGAGTCAAGTTTGTACGTTATTTGTCCTATTCTTATCCTACCAAAAACATCGTCATGTTGTCAACACACCATATTTCTCGTTCTACCAGAAAGTTATCAGATTCTAACTTTGCATACTTCAAGCTCTAACCAACTAACAAACTTCTTCATAAAATCAACACGTTAGTAAAAAATATAATATGTAGCTTAGCTGATCATTACTACAATAAGATAAAATAATGTGCAGTGTATAAATATATCCTATCACCTTAAGCTCATGTGACGGGAGGAACAATATACCTACGCTTAAAATTCTGTGCAACGTGATCAAAAATATTAATCCCCTTTTGCCATAAAAATAAATAAAGAGAACCACCAAAAGTAAAATTTAAATATTTACCATGCCTTTAGAAAACAGTAATTACAGAAGCGTGTCACTACAGCCATTCCGACTTTCACGTTAATTACAAAATCCAACAAAGACCTTGCTACACAAAAATAAAAGGCTCCGACCAACAATAATATCAGAGAACAAATGAGACCAACAATAAGACGATATAAATCACAGCAACATTACCTGTACAAAAGAAAAATTATGTATATACCGACTTAGTATTCAATTGCTTTCCTCAAAATAATGAGGAATGCCTGCTGAGCAAATAAAAAAGGCGTACACGATGATTTAGAGGTTCTATCAGACCACTAGATCGAGGGTCAGACCTCGCGATAAATAATAGCTTGTATCTCTTTACTGCAGTTTTACCGAAGTATTTATTTAAATGGTTTCGTCTATGTGGGGTATCTATCTATGTGTTATGGATGAAATTTATAATTGTTGGTATAGTCGTGTTTTAGGACTGGAGATATTCATATATAGACATATTCCGCTAGATAGCGCTATCTGGCAAGGAGTTAAATAAGAGAGCTCTCAGTTATTAATTTAATTAAAAATGGTTATATATCTTTATAGTGTTAAAGTGTGATAAATAAGTGAATAATACTTAACAGCACATGACGTACTAACATTGGCAAAGTTAAATAAAATCAAAAAGTGATAAAATTTGCAAAATATACCGGTGGATATCTAATTTAACTAAAAGTAGTGAAAATCAGTATAGAAAGTGATAAATAACTTTGAGTAATAATAAATACATTATCCTAATGCAGACAATGACGAAAACTAAGTGAATAACGAAAAATAAGTGCATGACTTTTGTTTATCAAGTGTACGGAATGTGAAAAAATTCCTAAGCTGTGATTCATACATATATTAACCGATCTTCTCTGTTTGAAAATTCCATCAACGTATCTAGTAATACATAATTCCGCAACTATTAATCAAGCGATCGGTGGCTGGCACTGTACAGTGTACGGTTACACTACGACTGTGGGCAGTTCGAGTCTCCACCGCTCGACCGACGACTTTTTGTGATACATCTTCCAGCGATTATTTCAATTGATAAAACATTCAATCTAAACAGTTAAACGACATCTGTGAATAACGTCATGAATTTCTTCGACAACATAACATTTAGAAAAACTCGTGTGCATTCATCACAGTCAGATAATGAAAGCGTTTACCTTGACCAATCACTAGATGGCACCAGTCATAGCGCTCCGTGCATGTCGGAGGATGAGGAGACAACCGAGATTGAAAAATTAAAGGAACATATCGGCATTCTAACTGCTAAATTACAAAGTGCAAATGACGAAATAGACAAGCTTTCTATTGAAAATAGTATGATGAAGGAGGAAATCGGCAATCTACAACGCAGAAATGCACTTTTAAAGAAAGTAACTAACAGTCCAGCAAAATCTATTAAGTCAACGCCTATTAAGAAGTGTCAGCATCAAAAGCAAGTCTGTGACCAAACAGTGCATCAATCACTTCAAGCTTTAAGGCAAACTCTGATACCACAAGACCCTAGCCAGTCATATAAAATAATTGACCAACAACAAAAATCACCTATGAAACAAAATGTCAACAAGGCACCCTTACCGAAAAATTGTCAAAATAAGATGTACATTATAAGTTCAAACAAATCTAATAACATATTATCATTAACAAACGACACTTTTGGTAAACAATATAGCATATGCCATTTTTTAGTTCCAAATGTTGGAATTAATCAGCTATTATCGAACATACTGAAAAAATTAGAAGGTCTTACTTTAAATGATTTCTGCAATGTAATAATAGGCGAGGAAGACTTCAAAACATCAGGAAATTACATTGAACTCATCACCAATATGAGAAATATACTCCAGAAAATTGATCACACCAATATAATTATTACCTTACCTACATTTAAGAATGCCCTACATTACAATTTATATAATCGAAGAGTAACTATGTTTAACCAGCTACTGTACTTGGATAATTTAACCTATGAATATGTCTACATATTGGAATCGAATCTCAATCTGACATATGATCGCACTATGTTCAGAAAATCAGGAGCGATAAATAATAATGGTATGAAAGTTATTTTTGAAGACTTCAATACTCTGATTAGCGCTATAATAGATAACTTATCATCCGATACAATCTCCCTAGAAAAGCAAATTGAAGTCACGAATACAGACATATCCTCACAAAAGCTTTTTCGGACATAAATATATCAACATATTACACCAAAATATTGCAGGCTTAAGAAATAAATTAAATGAACTTTATATATGCTTACAAGAACTGTCGGATAATAGCAATGCTGTCGATGTCATTTGTGTGACAGAACACTTTATGATGTCGGGTCATGAGGACCTGTGCATTATACCAAATTTTAATCTTACTGCATACTATAGTAGAAATAGTTCTAAGAGAGGGGGATCATGTATCTTTATAAAAAAGGGCCATCGCTGGCAACCTACTCCTCATATAGCTTCATTTGCTGTATCCTCTAGCTTTGAGTGTTGTGGTGTAGAATTAATTGACTATAACATTGTTATTGTATGCATATATTGAACACCTCAAACCAGCAACCTAAATATATTTTTTGATAGGCTTAACAATATATTATGTTACATAAAAAGATCTTACAAAAGGCATAACATCGTGCTGGCAGGAGATTTTAATATTAACTTCTTAAAACATAATAATATTACTTTAGAATTTGAATGTTTGCTCTTAAACTATAACTTGAAATTAGCAATTAGAGAACCTACCAGAAAAGTTAGTCAAACATGTATTGACAATTTCATTCATTGTTGTGCACAAAAATGTAAAACTGATATAATAGAGTTAGCATTATCTGACCACACCACCCAGTTATTACGATACCCTGTTAAGAAAGTCTGTTTGATTAAACGCTGGAAAATCAAACGTAGGGACTATAACATCAAAAATTTAGAAATGTTTAATAACTATATAGGGAATCTGACTTTTTCAGAAATTTATGCTACTCAAGATCCAAATGAAGCTTATAATATTTTTTATGACACGTTTAAACTGCTTTATGATCTCTGTTTTCCATACCAGTTTATTGCTATAAACTTACATAGAAAACAAAAATGGGTCTCGCGTGGCATAAAGGCGTGCAGTATAAAAAAACGATCACTTCTTTGGCAATATAGAAAAAAAGCCAAGTGACATAAATAAAATAAAATTGAAGCAATATTGTAGACTGTACAAAAAAATATTAAGATTAACACAACGAGCTCAAAATGTTCATTCCATAGACACGTCACAGAATAAAGCAAAGTCAATTTGGAAAATTGTAAACAGAGTGAAACATAATATCCCAAACGAAACTGTAACTAGTATAAAAATACATGACGAAATTGTAACTGATCCAAATGTAATCTGTAATTTATTCAATAATTATTTTATTGACAAAATAGTTCCAAATTGTGTCACAAATAAATTGAAATATTCAGCTTTTATGTCCTCTAGGCAAAAGTCTATGTATATGAATCCATGCGCTCCTTTCAATGTATTCAATATTATAAAAACCTTAAAGAACACCAATAGTGTTGGATATGATGAGATATGTACTAAAGTTATTAAATATGTAGCTCCTAATATTTGTGACCACATTAGTCATATAATAAATTTATGCATAGAAACGGGGGTATTCCCTGAAAAACTTAAGACAGTAATAATAAAACCTGTTTTTAAAAAAGAAAGTAGAGATCACATGGACAACTATACACCTATAGCACTTGTTCCTATTTTGTCCAAAATATTTGAGAAACATATACACAATGAACTCAATAACTATCTAGAGCATAATTGTATTCTAGTTAAAGAGCAGAAGGGTTTTCGACGTAACATGTCAATAAATATGGCCATATATGATTTTCTAGAAATTGTAGTAAAGAGTATTGACAGCAAAATACCTGTCTGTTCCATATATATGGATATGAGCCAAGCTTTCGATCATGTAGATCATGAAATCCTGCTAGGTAAGCTCAATGCTTATGGCATAAGAGGAAATGTCCTAAAACTAATTGAAACATATCTTAAAAATAGAATACAGTACACGGAAGTTGTTAAATTAAATACTATAACAAAAATTGAAGAAACTTACAGATCTGAATCACGTATAATTAAATATGGCGTGCCCCAAGGCAGCATATTAGGTCCATTACTATTTATATTGTATATAAATGACTTACCAAACGCAACCAATAACCCTATAGCCCTCTTTGCGGACGACAGTACCATAACTATCAAATGTACAGATAAGGATTGTTATGAATCTGCTATTAATACCGCTCTGATGTCTGTCATTGACTGGTTGAACACAAATAATTTAAAAGCCAATATAGGAAAGACGAAACTAATGCACTTTAGTCAGCGTATACCTACCATGAATAACATTAATGTATGCGCTAATGGACAATCGCTAAAAGAAGTAGAGGCTACAAAGTTTTTAGGCATAATAATCGACAAGAAATCACATGGAAGCCATACATTGAACAATTATGTAAGAGAATCAATAAGTCAGTGTATGCACTTCATGAATTATCACAAATAATTGATGTCAATGGTCTTCTTACTGCATACCATGGCTTAGTGGCATCGGTTCTTAGGTATGGAGTTATATTTTGGGGGAACTCAGTTGACAAAGACTTAATCTTTAAAGCCCAAAAACGCTGTATTAGGGCTATGTTCTCTCTCAAAACAATTGAAAGCTGTCTGCCCTACTTTAAAAAATACAATATTCTGACTTTACCTTCAATTTATATACTAGAAGTAGCTATTTCTGTTAAAAGAAACTTAGGTTTATTTGTACTTGCCTCAGATACATCTAAACGCGTACAAAGAGATAAACATTGGCTTTGCCTATGCAAAACAAATACAACATTTATGCATAAAAGTATTTTCGCCATGGCTCCCAAAATTTATAATAAATTGCCAAGAAGTATCAGGGAATCAAATGTGACGATATTTAAACAAAAACTAGTAAAGCTTCTAAATGAAAAATGCTATTATAATATCTCTGATTTTTTGACCGACAATTTATAATCTTACTATGACATATTATTATTCAATGTGGACATTTTATATTCATTATTTTTATTAATTAATTAATCCTTTTTTTTTTTTTTTTTTTGGTGTCGGGTTGGAAAATCCTCATGGAGTCCCTTCGCCCTGGGGGGGAAGGACGAAGGGGACTGTCAGACTCTTACTGACTAAAAACCAACCCGTGCTCCTCATGTACCCATGTGTCGGAGGGTAGGGTTTCACATAAGCATTCCTCGCTACCCCCCGACGGGTATTGGCCCGCCAGATGGTCAGGCGGGCCCCGAACGAAACCCCCTTGGCGGCGGATGAAGGTGTTGGGCTCCGCCGCCAAAACACCCAGCGGCCGCAGAGGATAGGGAGGACGGCAACGCAACACCGCATCTCCTCTTCCTCTGCGGCCCCACCGCGACGCAACGATGGTGCGCCCCCATTTGGTCGCGGGAGATAGGGCGCGCGGCAACGCAACACCGACACGCCTCTCCTCCCGCGACCGCACCCGACTGCGAGGGACAGAAGAACTGTCCCTCACACCCGCCCCTTTGGATGCATCCTGCGCAGGCCTCCGTCAAGCCCACGCGGAGCGTCCCCTCCTGGATCCCTCTTAGCTTCACCGCGGGTCACCAATCCACGGTTACTAGGCCCCCCCACCACGACAAGGTGGAGATCCCACGGGGGGGAATTAATTAATCCTTGACATATTTTTCATATTATTTGGTATATTTTTTTTTATTACTTGACATTGTTATTAATTAATCTTAATTATGACATTTTTTTTTGTTTTTGGCAATAATTGTAATTAATTTAATTTGTTCTAAATTGTATTTTTTTGTAATTGTAATATTTGCACACCTCTTTGAGGTTATAATTCAGCGAACTTCATATATTTTGTAAGACCTTAATGTACCTACCTGTTTTATGCAAATAAAAGAATTTGAATTTGAATTTTGAGATATGAGTCTACGTGGCTAGCTGTCTCGTCGTGTGACTGATCTCAATCGTATATTTATTCAATAATAAAGGGCTGAAACGGCAGGGCCTTACCTCGAGGATTAGGCATGTAGCGGTATAACTGTGAATGCCTACCTTTATATAATTATTAATTTTTATAGTCCACGACTGGATAAAGACCTCTCCAATGGCATACCACATAGCTCGATTTTCAGTTATACTTATGTACATACATTTACAATGTTTGCTTAGAAGTCCAGCTGCAAATATCAAAGTGCCTTGCCAAAACTCATTACTATTTCGTAGCGTACAGGGAAGTATATAATGTACGAACCTCACGTTCAAAACGTCAGGTGGTACGGCTCTAGAAAAACAAATAGAAAAGCAACGTATTTCCCTAATGAAGCGGGGTATCATAAAGTAATTTAGAAAAAGGTCACTTTAATGTACCGGTTTGAAGAGTAAATGTTATTTTGAACTTAAAAAAATGTTCATCGGCCTTTGAGTATTTTCCGTGTATTTTGAGCTACGTTACAAAAGCTTGAACCTTTAAAATTATAAATCAATGAAATTGGTTAGTTTAACAATTACATAATGTCTATGTATAAAAAACACACTTCATTGTTAAAGTGAATAAATATACCAAGGGTCCACATTGAAAATTATTAGCCTGAGTATTTGTATTGTACTCACTTGCATTGCGAACGTAATATAAAATTTTGATATTAAATGTATTGTGTCAATGTAACACCAAAGTTTGACATTAAATGTGTAATGTGCACAAGCGTCTCCTTGCTATAAGGTGTGGTAAGATGCACACAGTGTGTACAATAAATAATTATATTTTTGATTGATGAACAGGCAGCAATACCCCTTGATATGAATGAAAATGTTATGTTCCTAGATCACTGAGTCTTTCTTTTGATCACATACTGTTCTAAATACTTACCATACAGCGAAGTACAATTCCGACAATTCAGTTCATGCTATCCATTTTTTTAAATAGCCTTGTCAAGTCACATCCTAGTATTTAAAATAGAACCTTATAGAATGAAATTCTTGACCTACTGATCTTTGAGCGCTCTGACTCGCGGTGACACGGAAACTATGTCAGACGGAATGGCAAATCGGAAGCTAACTAACCGACCGAGTGAGAAGAATCCATTTTATATCTAACAGACCTATCTGAGTTCAAAATTCCCATGAGTGAATATCAGAATATCAGATTTTGTAAGCAGTTTTTGAATACTGTTATATGAGACCGGTTGCATTTTATACATATTTTCGTTTCGGGTAGAGAAAAAAGAACCTGAGCCGTAAAGAACATCGTTTACATCGACAGGACATAAACAATGTGTAACATTTAAACGACTGTCGTCATTATAGTGTTGCTAATTTTTTGTTCATTATTACCTGTGATGAACCAGCGCTCTATCTGATTTTCTGTAAATCAGAGTGATGAATGAGTATGTTTTACTTATTTTCACAAAATAACTGTAATACTTATTTTACGTTCATTTATTTTCTGCAAGTACTCCAGAATACCATCAACGAGGTAGGCCAACGATCACGCGACCGTTTTGCGAAGTGGTTGGATGCAGGTGGCCCAAAATCAATCTGCGTAACATTAGAGACCAAGTTACAAATGAACTTTACAAAAGTTACTGCTGGACTTACGAAGAGAATACAAGTCCAACAGCAGGCATCTTACAGCTGCTACAGACAAGGTCGTAAACATCAGTTGGATCAGAATTGATTTAAGATTAATAAAGCATAGTCTTATCGTAGTGTGGTATATTGTATGTTGTCACGACAAGACAGCTCTAATCTAATTAAAACAAAGAGGAAAAAAAGTCAGTAATTAACATTATTTTAACTTTAAATACAAACATCATGTTGTTTCTATAGTAGTATACATAGAAACTTAAACTGCTCTGAATATCTTCATGATAAACTGCACCAAACATTGAATAACAAACCTGTGGCAAACAATTGTTCCACGCATGTCACATCTGTGCAGATTACTACAAGAGACAGAGCTAAAGTAAATGTTCTTCAAGCAAATAATACGTCTATTTCAAATAGAATATAATACATTTGTGCTAACAGCATAAACTGGGGAAGCTTCGTTGAAAACTGGGAATATGAAATTATTAAGTTAGGAGTATATGATATGCATTGTAATATTATTCTGGGTGAAAATGTTTGATGGTCAATAATAAACTGTGCAAAATCGCTTGGTTTTATTGTCAAAGTTTTCTTTTCTAGTGGTGGATACGTGAAGTTATGTTTGCATATTCTATAGGCTTCATATTTTCGGTTAGTACTATTATTCATTGAACTCATTAGTCCTTAAATCATACAGCCTTTTGCAGACCAATTGTGATTCAATTAAAAGAAGCCTACATCCTGGCCTCTCTTGATTGAGTCACAATAATATTGGAGTCAATACGAGGTTTTACCTACTATGCCACGCTGGCCAGACGGGTTGGTATAGCGTTTGATATTGAGTTTTGCATCTCTCCACAAATATACATATTACTTCCTTCATGTCTTTTTCATAGTCACCTCTTACGATACCCACAGAATGAAATGGGGTGGTGAAAATTTGTATTCTTCATCCAAAGTTTGTTATATTTTATACAGGGTGTCACAAGACCCATCACCAAGCCGAAGTCTACTCGTTGTGGACATCATGCCAAGTCATATTAAGCGAAAATAAAACCTTGGAAACGGTCTTGTTTTTAAGGAAACACATTTTTTTATCCGCAATTAAAAGCACGCGCGTATAATTTTCGAAATCCCTACTCATCCATGGGTGCATCGGACATCTATAAAACAGGTTGGCAGGGTAAGTGCATCCATATTGTACCTAATTAAAAAAAACATAGTACTTTGAGCCTCAATATCTCCAGAACCAGTAATTTTCCAGGTATGGTACTGAGCTAAAAATGTTCGTAATGATTGGTACATTATGGGGTTTCAGTTTTCGTTAAGGGTCTTTTTACACCCTGCATGTAATATTTTTTATCCACGACACAAATGGATGAAAGTAGTTCTTTTAAGATTCCTGCTATCCTCTACTATCTTGACAAGTGTTCATATATTTTTAAGATATTATGAACACGTGACAAAATGGCTGGTTTAACATATTTATAAAGTTATTCGATATCTCTCAATGCTTCCTTACTAAAACGACGTATACTACAAGTAAAAGCGTTTCTAAAAATTATACATCAAATGCCACGCTATTTCCCTCAGACAAATTTTCTCATAATTCAATACTATACTGGTACAGTACGTAGTGAATGACGTCTGTGAAACACGAAAGCTCCATATTAAAACCGCCGTGAAGCACTTGCCGTCGACATTAAGCTGAGCTTGACACCTATTCGAATCAACTGCGAGACTTCCATTAAATATATTCGCATTTGTACACGCTGTGTCTGTTGGACTACTTTGTCGTGTGTAAATAGTGTAATTTATTAACTTAATAGTGATGTTTTCACAGGAAAACTGTGGCCCTTTTTGGTGTAGAGACATTAGGTAAGAATTGAAATTGGTCCAATGAGGCTACAGGTGGTTCAATTTCAAGTTGCAGGGCTAAGGATTCTTTTATATATTTTTAGTATGTGTGTCTGGCTTCGGATTTGTAGGCCACCCGAAGGCATCCGTCGTATAAAGTAGTACAGTCGATGATAGTAGCTTTTTCTCGTCTGCCTCCACTAGCCACTTAGAAGAACTCTACTGGAAGCAACCTTATACGTCAGAAGCTGTCGGTTATAAAGCTGTGCTGCTGTAACAGTCCATAAGTCTATAACCAATCCCATATTTCAAGTCCTCTGTATCAAAGATGTTAAAAGTCTGATGTGCGGCAATTGTGCCCTTCCTACTGACATTTTACAATTTATTTGCATCCGATTCGTTTCAGTACCGGATGACGTTGCAGCATTTTATTACTTTTATTTTTGATATTTATTTGGTTAAATGATAAGTAACTATATATTATTCTGAATTATATTTGATTATTGATGACTTATTTATACTTTTAGTTTACTATACACCTATTGACTGAGAGGAAAGATGATAGGCCACTTGATAAAACACGATAGCTTTCAAAATAATATTAGAGGGAAAATTCGATGGAAGAAGAGGAAAAGCACGACCTTGAAGAAACTATGTGGCACATTTGAAGGAAAATTTTGGGGTCGGGTCCTATCAAGAAGTCAAAGAAAATAGAGGAAACCGAAAGCAATGGCAATTGCTCTACCGCAAAGAGCTATGCACTTAAGGCGCTGTCCTAAGCGACTGTTTTGGTAAATGAGGGGGTGAAGCAGGGGAGGTGAAGGGAGCTTAGCTCCGTCTACTGCGGGGCGCTCCCTTTCATTCTCGTCGCGTGCGGCCGTATTCTGGCAACATCCGTATTCCAATATTTCAAAATCGCAAGCAAAACGTTTTAGCATATTGAATTGAGATACTGATATTAAAATTTATATTACATACATCAGTCTGTGTGTACAATATAGGCATAGCGCAATTTTTGTTCTCAGTGCAGCCATGAGCAAAACTGGTTTACATTAGACGTTATAGGTATTAATAGTTGACGAAAGTAGGTAAATACCTACGTGCCGTAAGATGAAAAAAATAATTAAGTCAGTTCCATGTATGGAGAGGCCATTATTATGTTTGTTATGATTTTGTATAAAAATAGTGAAGCAGTTCATAGAATACCTACATCTAATTCCATTCCTGGCAGTTTTCAAATCTGTTTTGCAATAAATTGGCTGTGACATACGGGCGGACAGACAGACAGACATTGCGAATCTATAAGGGTTCCGTTTTAACAATTTTTGGCTACGGTACCCTAAAAAACACAATACTGTTCTACTAAGCGCAGAAGCCGTATCTCGACTAAAGTGAGTTACGAGATAATTGAAGTTTAATAAAAGTTGATTTCTTTTATTTATTTATGGATGTTTATTGTTATTATAAGTATAACTATTATGGTAAAGGTTTCGAAATACGTCACCGTTTTTAGGGGTTGTGAGTGATTGGAGAGGGAGGAGGGGAGGTCTTTAAACCCCCCTCACCATTTTCACTTGCCGGAAATACTTGGTTTCCTCTGAAAAAAAAAATCTCCAAACATCGGTGTGTATGGCACTGCCAACTTCCACATTCATCACACTAGTTTAATAAACTAAGGATGACGGAGCCCTGCGAAGGGCTCCTATTTTCGGATTAAGGGTCAAAAGAGAACTTAACATAACCTATTTAGTTACTTATTACAGTCGCACCTAACCCTAGGCACTCGAAAGCAATGATGCACAAATTTGACATGAGCTGTCAATATAATCACCCCAAGATGGCAGTTTTGCGTTTCGTTTCACGTTTTTCACATAAAACCTAAAAATGACATTTGTAAAACTGTACTAAAGTATAAAAACTACGTTCCGTTTTGCATAATTGCCGAAGTATTTATGAAATTTTGGAAATTGTTTAAAAATATTTAGACGCAACTCCGGCAGCCAAAATTACTTTTTGGGGAATAAAACGAACTCCTTCAAGCCCCCTACACTACCAATACCCTGAAATTCAGACGACTCGTTTTGAAACCCAACCCATTATTATTTTTCAAAATAGATAAACATCAAAAATATATGTGGATATACCTTATTCATGAGATACTGCTATGTCGCTTAGAAAATTATAGAATTAGAATTTGAGTTACTGCTTTTTCGTTAGCTCTCCTCATACATGATCTTCAGCCCCTTACAGTCCACTGCTGGACTAGGCCTCTCCTTTGAAAGGAGGACTTATTGGCCTACTATACCACGCTGGTCAAACGGGTTGGTACATGTTTGTATGGAAAATATAAAAAAAAATCTTTCACTTCAAATATGTGTTGTTTCAAAGAAAATAAATATTAAAAGATATTTATTTATATTCATTTATCATTTATTAACGAAATACAGAGCTTACAGCTCATCAAATGTTAGCTGTCTGCTACAACCCGGCAGGTTTTCTTTATTCTCATCGAATGTTATAGGCAGTGTGTGAGGTGATAAGGCTTCAATACTTATTATTTGCTGTTGTTCACGAGGCACAGTTTCATTTACTTTCCTTTTACGGCTTGGTATTGTAGAAATTTCAGGCACTGATGAAACATTTTCCTCTCCGTGATCTCGCAATACCATCCCTTGAGCTTGATGAGAATCAACAATTTCAGGCAACTGCCAATTCATATAAAACGCCACCAGCTTTCTCCCAGAAAACATCATCTCTTTCTATAATTTCTATTTTTAGTGGTATACTTTCGCCACTCCACACAGCAAATAAACACTTTTGTTTGCGTGTAACGTGCCCCTGAATTTGGTAATAACAATTACAATATTTGTTTAGACTAGTCAGTTCACTTTTTTATCATGTTTCCATATTTGTATTTTATTTGCTCTTATACTATTCTCCAGGCCATTCTTATAGGCAACTATAAAACATTAAATTTCCACAATCGTGTTTGGACCTATTAATCCATCTGGCGTGGCACCAATAAACGGATAATCCACAAGGCTCGATTGTTACATTTTCTTGCTTCGCCAGTTGTTGCAAAGCCAGTTCTTCATTTTAGATTCCATGCGCAACTGATTTTACATTGCAAATATTTTATTTGTACAAAATATTTATTACTTAGTTGGCTTTACTGCTGTTATCTCTTCTTTTTACCACTATACCAAAATTTCAATCTGTCAACATATTCTTACGCAATTTGAACCAGTCACTGCTATCCTTCTTGTAATATTTGCTTATCACTACGGAATTTCAGTCAAATTTGTTAAAAAAATTGTTTGGCATTTCTTGGCTAGCTCTTGAACAGATCGTGTTAGGAATAACTACAGTCAATGATGAGATCTGGGCGGGGCGTAAACTAGCAACTGACACTCAGTACACCGCTTATGCTAATAAGGTTTAAATTGCTGAAGCGTTTGATATTGATGGGATCTACCGAGCGTCAAAATCATAGACGTTTGGCAGATTTTATTTAATTTCACAAAATATACACGTATAATATGAAATTAAATAGGGTAATTCTTTAGTTCGTTAGATTTCCTACAATATTATCAAATAAAATATGACAGCTTACGATCAAAATATTGCAAACAGTGAGACGAAAGATTATTTTTTGCCTCGATTTTGTGATTGTTTTATCGTGATTCTATTTTACATACATGAAAAATTCTTTCAAAAGTCTTTTGTTCAGACTTTTGACTTTAAGCTGTATTTTTTGCTAGTTTGTAATATGTACCGTTATGGCTAGATGCGCGACAAAAAAATAGGTGTTTCACGGCTTCTGAGGTATAACAGCGCCTTAAATGAAAGAACTATAATAATTTTAAAGGGATCTGATATAAAAGTAGAATATATAAATCTGATAAAAATATATAAATCTGATATAAATATATGGATCTGATATAAAGCAGCCTTATCACTGATAGATAATTATGTCTACCGGACAACTTTTGTATCGAGCTATATTTTCTTTAATATCGCATTCTAGCAAAATATTGCTGCACATAATAAATGAACGTCTCAAATCGTACTTGTGCAGGGAAATTGCACCTGAACAGGCAGGTTTCGTATAAGGGAAGAGTACCCGCGAACAGATATTGATTTTGCACCAGGTTATTAAGAATGCCAGAGAACTCAACAAACCGATATTCAAATGTTTCGTAGATTTCTCGAAGGCATTTGACTCCGTGAAGTGGCCAAATTTGTGGAAGACGCTTTTAGAAATGGGAACACCACAACATCTGGTGCATTTGCTTCGACAGCTTTATGAGGTTGGAACTGCATCTGTTCGAACTGACGATGTTTTTTTCTGGCGATTTTCATCCGAGTGCCGAAGTCCACTAAGGATGTGTCATCTCTCGACTGTTGTTCAATGTCTACACAGAGCTCATAATTATAATCACCCTTGAAGATTGGACAGATGGTATTGCGGTGAGAGGTGGAAAAATTTCAAACTTACGTTACGCTGAAGACACAACACTGTTTACGACCTCCATTCCTCAAATGGAAGCACTCATGTCCAGGATAGAGTAAGTCTCGAGTTTGGCCTAAAAATCAACCGTAACAAAACCAAGATGATGATTGTCAAGCGCCCTTATAACAACTCGCTGAAAGTAACGGAAATTGCGAACTGTAAAGTGCTACCATCATATATCTATCTTGGAGCCTTGATATCAAATGAGTGTGGCTGTGTTGATGAAATCAGGCGACGTATTGCTATTGCTAGATCTGCGATGGATCGGATGCACAAGATTTGGAGCAATCGAAACATCACCAAAGCCACGAAGACCCGACTCGTCAGAACCCTGATTTTCCCCATTTTCCTGTATGCTGCGGAGACGTGGACTCTGAGGGAGAGCGAAAAGAAAAGGGTCGACGCGTTGGAAATGTGGTGCTGGAAAGATGCTGAAAATATCGTGGACAGAATTTTGGACCAACAAACCCATACTGGCGGAATTGAACATCGGACAGCGTCTATCCTCCATTGTCAAAGGCCGCATCCTTTTTTTATTCGGCCACATATCGTGGCGTAGCGACGATTCTATCGAGCGTCTTGTGATGCAGGGCAGGGTTGATGGTATAAAAGCGCGCGGCAGATCAAAGCTTGAGAATAAGCAGAACCAAAACGGAATATATGTTCTGTGTCTTTGGCGGTCTCTCCAGTCCTATACCGGTTACACTCGGCGGTACACCTCTACCTGTATGCTCCGATTTCCGCTACCTAGGTTCACTCTTGAAAGATGACGGCGAAATTGATCAGGATGTTAGGCAAAGAATCAACGCAGGATGGATGAAATGGCGACAGGTCTCAGACACAATATGCGACCACAAAATGCCTGTGGAATTAAAGGGCCGTATGTATAAATCGGTTATAAGGCCTGTCGTACTGTATGGAGCTGAGTGTTGGGCTACAAAGAAGATGGATGAGAAACGATTGCATGTGGCAGAGATGAAAATGTTACGATGGATGTGTGAAGTGACAAGAATGGACAGAATTAGGAATGATTACTTTAGAGGTAGTATGAAAGTGGCGCCCATAGCTGAAAATGTGAAAGGGAGTCGATTGGCCTGGTATGGACATGTTATGCGCAGAGATAAGCTGTATGTAGGTAAAAAAGTGATGGATATGCATGTAGAAGAAAGAAAAGGGAGAGAACGGCCAAGGAAGAGATGGATGGACTGTGTAAGGATGGATATGAAAGAGAAAGGGGTAAACGATCGGATCACTGGTGACAGAGAAGTATGGAAGCGAAGGACATACTGCGCCGACCCCAAATAAATTGGGACCAGGGCAAGAGAATGATGATAGCAAGACAACGCAGGCATACCATGTAAACAGACAATTTTAACAGTAAAAACACTAATTAAAGCCAATATTTTTGAATTACAGCAAATATGGAAAGAAGCAAAAAATAATGGGTTTTATATTATTTTAACAGTCAACATTCATATTTACAGGCCGATATAATTAAGGGGTGCAGAATTCACTTTGAATTTATTTATTCTGTTTGAAAATCCTTGCCTGTACACATCTAAACAAACTTAAATTATTATTTGAACAACTTAATACACTTGTAAAAGACAATAAGTAAAAGAGACATGCATTTCATCTTTATTTATTCAGTCGGACTTAGGTCATAAACATATCTATAAATCCTGTATCCTAATCCTATACAATAAATCATTAAAATATTGTATTGCTTACTAATTTTCTTTAATGAACTATTTATTTTATGTGCGTTTCTCGCGTTGCTCGGTCGCTAAATACCAATTACGTGAGCAAAAAAATCTTGTTAAGCATCATAACTTTCTGGCAGCTAAAAATCATCTCTTGCCTACGGGTAATGTAATCTCATCCTCATTTTTTCATTAGTCATTATAATCGCGGTAGCGTTATCCCGGTCGCTTCCTATACTTTGGCCTTAGGACCGGGCTACTTTTCCTACAGAACGATTGTAGTTCTATCCTCCACAACCTGACCTGACTCGCCAAAAATCGACTGAGACGATCTTCATGACAGCCGGGACCGAAGCGAGGGCTTGATGTTATTTTCGAGGCCCAGCGCAAGCGATAATTGATAATTAAATGCCTTCTCCACATTAGTAGTGTGCCTAAGACAATTTGAAATATATTTCAAATATTATTATATTTCTGCTGCCTGATGAATACTATGCCTCACAAATGTAAGCAAGCCTTAACCCTAATGCCATAAAACCTCTAAACTAAAATACGTATATAACTACGCCATGTTATGTTATAACCCAATAAGTTATCAGATAATACATATATACATTTTTATGTAGAATCGAAAACTATAGAGCTTGAGCTTGAATAGTTCACCCATTGTACGGTTATTATGCATAAAAAGATACATATTATATGTCGATGTAAAAAAGAATATTCCTGTATTATTCGCGAATCATAACTCCACTGAATAGCTATGGAAATTAAGGATTTTTGTTTATTAGGGTAAGCTTTGATGCGATAAGAAATTTACTAATTTGGGAATTGTACTTGTGTTACTTGGAATAAGTGGATGGTTAATGTATATTTCTAGATATACAAGGCATGCATTTAAGTGTCCGATATCATACGAATAATGTCTATATATTATTGCCATTTTGAATGAAAAATGCATATATACGAGTAGGGGCTATTTTCTTAATGAATGATGCACATCTATACTTCACATGAACTCAAATGCATATTTAAAAGATAAAACATAACATAAATAAATATTATAAAAATTTAAAACTTCCACTTTAAACTTTCAATACGATTAAATTATAATTCAGACATGGCGAACGCAGGAAAACACATTTTATGGACTATAAGGTATTGCTACGCAAGGGAGTTTCAACCCACGACGCATACCACAGACCATTCGAAGTTAATTGCCTATTAATTTGCTAATTATTGCTTCCTTTACGGTGAAGGAAAAAACAGTGAGGATGTATGTCACTGTATGTCAGAGATTTCTCTATCACATTCTCAAAAGACATGACATGTGATGTTTGTTAACCCGCACTTCATCAGCATAGTGGACTATGGCCTTACCCTTATCACAATGAGAAGTAGTTCTTGTCTAGTAGGACAGTTTATATACGTAACTGATAAATCCTGGCGTCGACTACATTCGAACCGCGTCGAATCGCGCAGAGTCGGATTTTATCCGTGTGCGTTCATTACGGACGACTCGAATCGAAGCCAGCAGTCGGCGACTGTCTGCTGTAGGTTGTGCTTGTGTTGTCAATGATGGATAGCTCGGACGAAGATATATTCTTGTTTCAAATTCGCTCATTATTCCCGCTATTTCTTCCCATACATATATTTTGTCGACGCTGCTCATCATGATAATGAGTATCTTCATGATCATTATTTTTTTTTTAGACTCACGCCTGTATCCCCGAAGGGGTAGGCAGAGGTGTAATATTACACCTACTTTTCACCATGAATTTTCAGGTCCCACGTAATAAGGGGCGAGTCTATGGCCGTACCGGGTACATTACCAGACTCCGTGCTGCTAGGTACTGAGAATTTCCTAACGGAAAAACCCAATAACACTTTGCCCGACCCGGGAATGGAACCCGAGACCTCCCAATCCCCGCGCACATTTATGCCGCGAGACTAATGAGGCAGTCATGATCATTAAGTTCAGTATATTCCTGAACTAGCGAAATTAACAGCTCTTGATTCATTTCGATAACCAACTTTTTATATAGGTATTTACGCCATGTAGTACCCGTCTACACGCATCCGCTGACCCGCGTCCACTAAAGTGCGCCGAGTCGAGTCGAAACGCGGTGCCGCAGAAATTCGCCTGACGAGCGATGCGCGCGGTAGATTCGATTCGGCGCGCCGCGGCTCGTCGCTAATGAACGCAGGTTCATAGAAATATATAGGAGGCGACTTTCTGCGTTTCGACTCGGCTCGGCTCGGCGAGCCTAGTGGACGCTAGCCTTAAAGATGCAAAAAATCGGTATCTCTCTCTATTTGCAATTTCAAATGTTTTAGTACATTCCACTAGATTACGTCTAAAGCCTGGCGTCGACTACATTCAAACCGCGTCGAATCGCTCCGAGTCGCATTTTATCCGGGTGCGTTCATTACAGACGAATCGAATCGAAGCCAGCAGTCGGCGACTGGCTTCTGTAGGTTGTGCTTGTGTTGTCAATGATGGATAGCTCGGACGAAGATAATATGTTCTTGTTTCAAATTCGTTCATTATTCCCGCTATTTCTTACCATATATTTTGTTTACGCTGCTCGTCATGATAATAAGTATCTTCATGATCATAATTTTTTTTTAGTCTCACGCCTACTGTATCCCCGAAGGGGTGTGCAGAGGTGTAATATTACACCCACATTTCGCCATGAATTTTCAGGTCCCACGTAATAAGGGGCGCGCCTATTGCCGTACCGGGCACATTACCAGACTCCGTGCTGCTACTGAGAATTTCCTAATGGAAAAAGCCAATAACACTTTGCCCGACCCGGGAATCGAACCCGAGACCTCCCAATCCCCGCGCACATTTATGCCGCAAGACTAATGAGGCACTCATGATCATTAAGTTCAGTATATTTCTGAACTAGTGAAATTAACAGCTCTTCATTAATTTCGATAACTTTTTATGTAGGTATTGACGCCATGTAGTACCCGTCTACACTCATCCGCTGACCCGCGTCCATTAAGGCGCGCCGAGTCGAGTCGAAACGCGTCACCGCAGAAATTCGCCTGACGAGCGATGCGCGCGGTAGATTCGATTCGGCGCGCCGCGGCTCGTCGCTTATGAACGCAGGTTCATACAAATATACAGGAGGCGACTTTCTGCGTTTCGATTCGGCTCGGCTCTGCGAGCCTAGTGGACGCTAGCCTTAACTCCGTAAGGGATGCCTACTCAATTTCAATAAACTTAACCTTTTAATTTTATGATGTACATAAATAAAATTCAATCAATCCACGGTCGCATTGAATTTTATATATTGCCTTTATTTCATGAAAATGCAGATTTTGGTTTATAAAATGACTGAAATGTAAATACAGCTTAAGCCTTCTTTTTCGGTCACGTAGGTGCCTTGCATAATTTTTAGTATAGAAAGTTATTTTGGCTTGTTGGAATAGTGGTTAGTGATCCGTATATTGTTGCCATAGAAAAAGCTCTGCTAAGTTTGGAATAAGATGGTGTATGAATTGCTTTAGGATAATAATTCATAATGATTCTCCGTGTGGTTACGGATAAGAATATCAAGTGTTACCGCTCCATTGCATTCAACACATTTTGATAATATGTCATATTTTCAAAGAAATCTTTTTCACATATTATTATAACTGGTATAACCATCGCTAGTTAAAATGAGGCGTTGTAGCTCGAAGATCTGACGACAGCATGCTAAAATATCTAATGCTAAGGTAGCCGCATAGGTAAGAACTAACAACTTAACTTTCCTTCAAATATAAAAAAATAACCTCAAGCTGGAACATGAAAATAGGTTACAAAAGTTTGTGGTTACAATAGAAAGATACGCACTTAAATTATACAGATTACTGAAATCATAACATTGTTCTAGTTTCGCAACGAAAGAACACAGTTCTTTGTAAATATAAATGAATCTCGGACAGTGAATACTCTTTGTAGTCAAAGCACAAAACAAGGAAAGTAAAAACAAGCTTCCGTACATGGATATACGACAAGTCTGAAAAATGTAAAAACAATTTTCAAGGGAAAACAAAGTTATAAACTATTTGATTTTTTTCGTTTTATGATTTGTTAAACTGTTATGTTTGTATAATGGTATTTGTAAATGGTATAATGGTAGGTATTAGTACGCAATTATTAGAAATTTCTTAATCAAAAGATGTTTCGATAACACCGTAAATCTTCCTTTTATTTTTACACGTCACGGCCGCTACAAATTTTGATAATTGATTGGAAAAATTGACACTTTTGATTACTATCTTAACACCAGGCAGCTGAGTAGCTGTTTTCGAAAGAATCGAAAGCCGCGTGCGCATTTTATGCAGTATGGTTGCACTTCAGCATCGCATTCGCACTTATTTTTGAGACGTATCACCTCCTTAATATGAACATCCTTAAAACTGCACGTGAGGGACTCACGCACTTGTGCAAAATTATGTCTGCCACGTAATTATATGAAAGCGCAGACGACTTGCTGTGACGCAGCAGTGTCAACGTGATTTCTTGTTTAACATTATATTATTATAGTAATGTAGGTAAAAGAAACAGATAGCTAAAATAATAAAATTACTTTAATTTTACGCGAATTAAATTTACTACCTTAGTCTATGGCCGTGTCAAATATAATGTTTTATCATAATGTTTTATTGTCAGATGATATTATACCTATTGTGTGTGATGTATTTATAACGCATTCCAGACATTATGATGTGTCAACATGAGGATTTGGCCTACTATACCACGCTGACCATACGAGTAGTACCTATAACCAATATTTCGTTCGAAGATAAAAACAGAATAAAGTATTTGAACAGTTGAATAAAACATGGTTGTTTGAAGCTAAATCGTGAGTCCATGTCGAATAACAATGTTTTATTTAAGTATAGGTAATTATTTGGGGCATTGCATTGCGCTACAATTCAATTTGGAAACCCCTGGACAAGTATAATCCTGCGTTTCAAACACTGTCGCAAAGTCGCTTGTTTACAAAAATATGTTTCACGCTAGCAAGCATTTTCATAGAGCTTGCTCTAAAATTTATATTGCTATAGGATTTTCAACACCTCTTTTATCCTTATTATTGGTTGCGTAATAAAATAACTGACTCCACTGTCAAACTCTTATGTTTCAGTAGTTTTTGTTTTATAGCTTTGCGATGATATCGTTCAGGACAAGTGACTTCTTTATATGTAGATGATGATGATGTTATGAGAAGATACCTACTAATCGATTATACATTATACCTACACATCTGGCCATGATATATTTTGACATCATTATGTCATAAATATCTGGAACTGGCTTGTTTTTCGTGCGCTTAATGACCCTGACTGCTGATCATGGATTGGAAAACAATATACCAGTTTCCATTTTGTTGCAATATTATGCGATTAAGACCAAAAAAAAAGAAACACGGTATTCAAACGTGAGAGAAAAAAATTTTTTTTCGAACTGAGCCCATTTTGTCATGTGAAAATATTACTGAGCTTTTGTGTTGCAGCATTATTTAACCCATCAGATTCGAGCGTACGTTACAAAGACGACAAATATCAAAGGCCTCAGAAAATGTACCGACAAAAAATTCAGGTACTATCATATAAATTCTTATATAAAATGCGGTACAAAATTCTGAGGTAAACCCGAGATTTCAGTCTTGGCCGGCACTTGACATATGCTGTGGCAGACTTACTGTATTGTGATGTACGATCCAAACATTTTTATGTGCGTGTGTGTGAGGGTGTGGACTTGCGTTGTCACCGACTTGCTGGCTGACACGTGCAATTTGCGTATAAGTGCTCTGTGACTGCTCCGAATTGAGTTTGCGATTGTGACGTCACATATTTTTCTTATTATTAGGTCTTTGATATGTATACTCGTATAGCCTGTGCGTGTCGTTGTACTTAAACAGTTTTAGATTATTTTGTGTATGTACGCTTAAGCACTTAATGCTTGTGTCTGTCATATGTATGGGATGTATGATCGTTTTTTTGGGCAGCCGTTTTTTGCTTCTTCTTTCTAGGACCCATACTACAAATTCTAATTAGTTTGGGACTAATTTTACAAGCTTGGCTTAGTACTGGAGCTAGTATTAAGTTTATATCTATTTTCTGAGCGACTAATAATCAGCTTAACTTATCAAGTACTAAAAAGTGGCCACAAGTGCGGTTCCGGTCCAAAACCCGATAATTCCGGTACATCAATTAAACTAAACAAACAAAACGAACTACAAGTTAATCTTTCAGCTGGAAGTAAAGCTTAATCTTTTAAAATGAAGTCCACCAAAGCAACATTATAAAAACATTTAACCGAATAATAAACTAAGTAGAGTGGCTTTTGTGTAATTACAACAAAAAATATGAGACACGAAGCTATACGAGACTTGAGTGCAAAAACGTCCGGCTCTTGACTTTCTGCTAATGTTTCAAGAGTTATTCGACTGTCACATAAAACTGTGTGAATGATGAGCTACGACGTCATCCGTTTAAACGTTCACGGTTCATAACTTTTGTAAATTTCAACTGCCTTAATTTTGTAATGAACCGCTTCTAGTGAAATTCGCTGCACAAATATGTATAAATTTGATTAGTTAGATGTATAATAATTTATTTTAAATGGCGGATAAATTTAATGTAAACGCAGACACAGAACAAACAATCGTGCTCATCGTACAAAGTTTTGGCCTCAGTAAGAATCAAACAAAGAATCGAATCTATGACGTTTAACTTGGCAGTCGGGAACACTATCCACTAGACCATCAAGCAAGACAATGGTACATAAATAAGCCTTATAGCACTATATTAATCCGCTGTATTTACGTAAAGCCTCCTAATGTTACGCAACAATTTTTGAAGCGACATCAAAGCCAAAAACGCTATGAAAAGTAAATTAACGATATCTTTTCCCCACCCAAAATCGTGCCTAATCCCTTTGATATTCCCTTACAGCTTTAACCAAAAAACTACGGGGGGAGTATACGGTTTACTCTTTCAAAGTTACTTTGTGGCAGCCTACTGAAACGTCAAACGCTATTTTAACAAAGCGGCTCAACGCGACGCGGCGGTAATGCTAGCACAGACACGATTAGTCATGGTTTTTTTACGGTCGTAACTGGGTTCAAGGCTTGTGAGTTACGAGCAAGTAAGTGGCAGTTTTAGCTTAAATAAGATCGTAAAATTTTGCAACTAGAATTTTTTATGTCGTGTTCATTTATGAGGCAGTGATAGCCTCTTGGAGATACTAACCGGCTAGCATGCAGAGGGTATCGGGTTCGAAACCATGGTGCGCACCAATGACTTTTCAGCGTTATGTGCGTATTGAATTGTATATCATCGCTTGCCCTGTGCCTCGGAGAGCACGTTGAGCCGTCGGTCCCGGCTGTCATGAAGATCTTACAGAAGATCCTATAGTCGTTATAGGGAGTTAGAACCTATAAGTAAACTGACACTAGTCTAAACCATGGAATATCGCTATCCCTTTGGGTTGCTGAGGTCAGACAGCCAGTCGCTCCGTGGTAAAGCGAATATTCAGTCAAATCCGGTTAGACTAGAATGCGGACCCCGCGTTCTAACTGGAATAACGCTAGGAGGATATTTATTTATGAGCGCTTCCGATATTCCGCACTAAAAAGCAATCCTGCCTCGTAGAGGACTTTACACACAGTCCATCGAAGGGCATAAAGAAAGCCTGGGTCTTCTTGAATCAGAATTGTGACAAAATGTTGTGCCGTGCAACATTCGGCGCAGTGTCAAGCAAGGGAGCGGGCTGCTTAAGCCTAGTGGTTTCATTTGTGTATTTTATGTATCAAATATGTTTATAATATAAGATGGGAGTGGAAAGAGCTAGCGCTTTCCAAGAAGCTGGGCTCGTGGTGCAAGCGCTGACGGCATTGAGACCATGGGGCGCCCTCATGGAAGGCCGCTGACGCGTTCCTAGACGACATCAAGAAAACAGCAGGAGTGAAAAGGATTAAAGTCAACCGAGACCGCGAGAAATGGCATAAACTAACGGAAGCCTATACCCACGCGCTCTAGAAAAGCTAAACAGAAGAAAGACGTTTATAATAGTATAACCGAACCTCAGCTCGTAACAATACTTTAAGACGATCCAAGTGATTGCGAAGGAAATAAACTGTAATTTTATGATATTGTGTTACATTTATATAGGTATTGTTATACATTTTTAACCGATTTTCTGTTGTATGAATGGGATATTCACTATCGTCCTAGCGTTGTCCCGGTTAACTGCATGTATAGTCCAGTGATAGTGTAAGTGACAGCGAGTCATAAGGTCTCAGTTTCGATTCCCAGGTAGAGCAAAATACGATATTGAGTTTTTCTGTTAATGATTATCCAATGAAAACAAGCTGTTTATCCTTTACCTATTCTCTCTCCGTCGTATCAGATATGCCGTCCCATAGGACTATGAAATTGAGGGAATAGAGAGTGTACTTGTTAAAACAATATATTTTTCCGTGTATTGTTGGCTTATCCCCATTAAGACTGGCCACCGTAACCCAAATTTGGTCTAAAGGACATTATTGTTATCCCGGTTACATCCAATACTTTATTTTTGATAAAAAATACTTCAGAATTATTGTCTCTTGTATCCAATAAATATAATCACCGTGTAAACAATTATTACACGTCAAATAACAGTAAACAACACTTTAAAGCCATCATTATCGCGTAAAATCTACTTAATGTGTTTAATTTACAATCGGTAATAGGTCCATCCGTTACTGAATTATCTCAATAAAGATAGCAAACAATGCTAAAGAAATTTATGTATTGTGCTCATTGTCGCATCAGCGACGTGCGATATTTATTGTGTCTGAATGAATCACATTTATTTGAGTATTATGTACTTACTGTGTATTGATGTGTACCTTAACTAGGTACAAATATACGTTTATTAGCTGTTTATTGCCTTGTATGATGTGACAATAAATGGGTTTGAGTTTAGTGTGCAATAATGGTATGTGGTTCTTTTGATTAAAGTTTATACCGTAAAAATAGCGATTCTCTCTAAGATCATTGCTGGTTCCGGTATGAATTGAGCACTTAAATTTCCAAGGGAAAACATCCCTCCTAAATTTAACCCTTAATAATAGGCGCAATAGTTAAATCCCGTAACTAGGCGCATGGGGTCTATACAGACCCCAAACAAAAAAATAAAATGGCGTAAAATAAATAAATAAAACACAGTAGGTAAGTATTATCAAGAACATTAAAATACTTTATTATAATTAAACTTACAAAACAAAAACATAATTTTGGCTTCAGTTAGCAAAAAATATAAAACAACTTCTGTTCTGTCTTAAATCTTCAAAATTTTGCGTATCGCTGAGATCAAATTAAAAAATATATATTATTCAGACTCATTATCAGATTCACCTTTATTGCATCCATGCTTGACATCTTGCTGACAAACAAATTTGCCTCATTTGTGACATTTATTAGGCACTTTCTTGTCATTCTTTCTTGGACATGCAGAACAGCGCCCACTCTTAGCATTCGATTGATGCACAACTTCCTGAATGTCATGAACCTTCAATGGTTTAGGAAATTTTTCGGTATCTTCAGAATCTTCAATTTCACTAGCCGAATCATGAGCATAGGTGAATTATCCGAAAGTTCAGATGCAGACCCCGCAACATCTTGCTCGTCCTCAGAGAAATCTGCCAGCTACCGCCGTATTTGATTTTCGTGATCCATATTGACAACTAAAAAGCAAAAGAGACGTTATTTTTATATATAAGTACATAGATATGTATATATCAATCATACAAAATAACATCAAAAATAATTATATTATATAAATACATAAAAACACAAAAATATTAACTTACAGTGCGTCGAAATAAATCACGTAAGTGGGCGCATGGGGTCAGCGCTCAAGAGAGAAGCCATGCATGCGCTTGCACTGGCTATCCGGCCGCTACTGATTTGGGTACCCCGCGGGGAGGTAGGAAGCTAGCAAGAGCGCTGTAGCATTCCTAGAATTTTAAAACATATTTTTGTCGCCTTAAAATTTCCGTGACCCCATGCGCCTAATTAAGGGTTAAGATAAGGATGTGTGTACTATGCACGTTGTTCCGCGGGTAAGAGCGTTTTTTAGATGACGCTTGGAAAAAATGAGTGCTAGAGCCTTGCTGATGTCAGCATTAATGGACTGGCTCGACACTAGAAGTTCTACCCTCCCAGAATATCGACGTAAAATAACAGTATCTGTAATGTCGCGTTTCGTGACCGACCGTGAGGAGAGTGCCGGAGGCCCATCCCCTTTACCGTATCCCTCATTCTAGACGTCCTTCTATTCCTTTTCCCAACCCGAAGGTTGACAACGCAACTCCTATGTTGTAGCAGATGCCCATAAGCAGCGGTTACTGCTAGGCATCATGCGATCCGTCTGCTCATTTGCCGTATGAACCCCGCAATAAAACGACACAACCCCATCGAGATCTGGCTGGCGAGATTTTCAGCGCATAATGTAAATTGGTTTAAAAAATACATTTAATTTATTAGGTATATTTGGCATGTGCAAATATAAAAACACAATTGTCTTTGTAGATATTGCATTAATTAATAAATTAATAGTTTATAAAACACAAAAACACACGCTTTTATAAATGCACGTAAAAATAATTATGGATCGTTGAAGTTGTCTCTATTTCTGGGCTGAAGTGTACACTGTGTGCTTTTAATTATAATATTTGATTGTAAACGCATGAGGCACTGGAACAGGAAAGTTTTTCTTGTTTAACTTGTTGAAAATCAAGCGAACAGATGTTACTTGAAGCAGGTTACACAGATTGGCGCTCTAACTGGAGTTGGAGCACGACCAGTAGGTGGCTCTACATTAAACAGTCTGTTCAAAGTACCAGTTTGTCGAACTCAGACAAAACATGCCAGTGTCTTTTTTCCGGCTTCATCATAATACCTTGAAACCTAATCGTGGTCTAAGTTCATTACAAGATTTTTCTAAGAAATCCAAAACAGCTATGATACGATTTTCCATCATGAAGTTCCAGTTTATATCTTCCGGCTCCATCATCAGATCAGTTCGACAGTACCATATTATTGTATTGTCATCAGAACTATATACAGCTGCCAATTTTCATTACGCTACGACCCATGGAAGATGATAAAATTAGTTACCTTAGATTCCATTACATAGTTAGTTACATACATGTCAAGTTCCAGTTCATATCTTCCGGCTCCATCATCAGATCAGTTCGACAGAACCATATTATTGTATTGTCATCAGAACTACATACAGCTGCCAATTTTCATTACTGTACGACCCTTGGAAGATGGTTAAATTAGTAAGCTTAGATTTCATTACTTAGGTAGTTACATATATATCTACCTAATAAAAGCGTGTAAAAATAAATACAATCTTCGCAAGTTAAACAAAAATCATTTTTCCAAACCAGACTGAGTTGTCAGTGATTCACATTGCATTTAATTATATTGACGTGACAACGTCTTATAAATTGGTTTGCCGGGTGACACTTCAAGAAACTGCGTTACGCTCCGCTCACGTTATGCGCTCACAATGAGAGCGAGTGAGACAGACATAAAAAGTGAAAGGCACGCGTCTTTCATCCTTCTTCCCACTATACGAATGAATATTCACATTAAAATTATTTTACCACTCAAAGTCGTTGTCACGTAAAACTTTCGCCCGTATACCGACTTTACAGGCAACCAATTTTTTTAAATTAATTATTAGTTTCAGACATTCACCATATACACACATTGGTACAACCAACAATAATGGATTCCACCCCATCCGAACAAATATCAAATACCCAAGAAAATCACGTCGAAAAATATCCAAGTAAAATAACAAGCATTCAGTTCAAACCTCAACCGTAAAGCTAAACCCATAAATCATAAATTAAATTACCGAGAAGCTTCTAATTTAAAAACAGTTTTCGTCGCAGATGGAATACCAGACAGTGACAAAAAATCGCAAACAGAGAAAAACAAAGTCGGAAATCATCGTCGAACGTCGGAACCATTCGTATTGTTTACAGTAATCGTATTCTAAACACGGAACAGATAAATCATTCACTAAAGAACGAAAAGGAATCGGGCAACTAACTTTCGTGTAAATAATAACTTGTTTTACTACAGTTTTATTTGTTCTAGGCGAACTTAAGAAGCATATCCGCTAACTGAATATAAAAAAATGATTGAAGTTTCTCACTGAACAACGATCAGTGTAAGAAGTTGTTCCAAGTTTTTCCAATCACACTTCACATTTTATTTATGGCTCTTATATTCAAAGCGGTGGATAAACATAAACAAAAAAGAATAATGACATTTTGATTGTTATTTTTTTGTAATATACGCCGATTGGGGTAATTTCAGAGTGAGATTTGATTGTTATGAGTGCCGCTATACAAAATAAAATACAGTTATGCAGTGAGCTTTGTTCAATTGCATGGAACATGACAAGGACATTTAAAGCATTCATTGGCAGTTGATAAACAATAAACATCGTTTTATCACAATCAACCCAGTGTCTGCTTTATGGGAATCATAAGGCAAAGCTCGACCATAACATAAAACAATCATTCGACTGCTACAGAGCCTTTTATTTAGAATACCTCACACATAATATCTTTTATACATCCTCCTTTACCAGTTAACGTCAAAGTCTCCATGGCAATAAGTTCGTGGACAATTCTGCGTTTTCATTGTTTAGAATTCAGATCTGGATGTGCGTAGTTTGGAGCACACAGCCGAGCAGTGCAAATCCGTGTGTCCATAGAGTCATCTATGAACTGTTACGACTGTACTGACGTGTACTTTATATATATCCTAGAAATCAATTTAAAATGCACCATGTATACGAAACACAAACACTATGGTGTATATGAAAAGATTACAAAATTATGAAAAGATGATACTTCCACAATCCTAGCTATATCATCCGACAGTTAGGTTATGCATTAAGTCTACTCAATTTCTTCTCATATAAAATGCTTTAACGGTAAAATTTTTAAACACTGACACAAAGTTAACTTAAGGAATATATAAAGTCACGAACTTCCCTTTTAAGTCAACATATTTTTAGTAATCATCTTTGCGCATTGTTTCCAAATTTAATCAAGTTTCAATTATCTGTTTCCAAACTAAATTTAAATCCAATTCAAACTTTCAGGTGAGGTTAATTAAGGTTTAATTTTAGATCTGTAGTTCAAATGATGTATAACCATATTAAATTTAACTTGGTTCATTAAAGCATTCCATCCATCTGCGCTTAAACGAGAGGCTTTTTATTTTTTAATTCTTTGTCTGGGTCAATAATACTGTAGCATTAATGAGTACTCTGTCAGTAGCTCACCGGTGATTGTTTGGAGCAAAATAAAGACAGTCAAAGTCAAAATCGTTTATTCATCTAGGTCACAAGTTGGCGCTTATGAACGTCAATTTTTTAAATTGAATTACTTAATGCTTCTACATTTACATTTACTGACTCGTTCGCAAAGCAATAGGTAGAACCACGAGAAAGAACGGGCAATAAAACTCGTGGCCACTCTTTTGAATCGCCAATATTATGGTTCATATGTATTTTATTTTTGTAAGGATCTGCAACTGTTTCACATTATACTTAATTACTTGTAAATAGTAATTACTTAGTTACAGACATAATACTTAAGAAATAGTAAATACATATGCCTGGCTGAAGCTATAGGAAGCAATAATGTTAATGAATAATTCTGAAACTTCTCTGCTTGTCCGTCGTCAGGCGCATTTCATCCCTTACAACGGCCATTTATTTTAGGTACCGTATCTGGCTTGCTATCTAGACGTCATGAATTCAGTACTCAGCACAACTGTCTTATCATAATTATTGTCACAATTCAGACTGAAAATACTTATCCCCATATTCGAATAAGCTCAGTTATAAAAATAAATATGAAAAGACAAGGGTTAGCCGTTAATAAAACGCTGAAACGCAGCGATCCATCTTAGCCGAACTTTGGTACTAATAGAACGACCAACACAATATATGGGAACCTAGCTTGGCTTCTGCTAAGTACCAAGACACTTGGGATGCTTTTAGGTAGTTAATGTCTAACACTGTGACTTATTGTCATGCCAGACAGACGTTATTTTGGCAAACAGGTCTTTAAATTTCCGATCTAAGTATCTAAAAGTGTTATTTGATTTCTACATTGTTGGCATATAACTACGAACAGAAAGCTTCCACTGTTAGTCGAAATGTTTGTTCAGAGCAAGTTTGAACTTACATTAAAAATAACTTGCTTGTAAAATAATATACTGCATGTTTATATGTATTCCCACCATGTGTGCTATGCATACAGATTTCATAGACATTGGTATAACCATAGAGCTTAGTATAAAAGTTCCCATTACTCAATAATACTTGAAATATGATTGCATTTATCCATATTTTCTACGTTCTATAGTACCAAAATATACGAACTTGATTGATACCTACTAGTTACGTGGCGCTTTGAATAATAGCTGGTAGAAAATTACAGGTGTAGGTGACTTAATAATATATTATGTATGCGACTCTAAACATCGAAGCAAATGAAATTAATACCCCCACCTTATCAAAGCTAATTAATTTAGGGATAGACAAGTGTGAAATTCTTTGATTGAATTCTTTCATCTTGAAATTGTTTGGATTTTCTTTAAGGATCTACTTGATAAGAATTCAGACAGTTAGCGAAAGTAAAGCCGAGTTTTCGATAAAATAAACTCGATAAGGAACTATTCAGAATGAGTGTAGAAACTTCGAGATACATACAAATGGAACTAAGCACAAAAAACTTAGACTAACTCTTAACAGCTCTAGAATTTTCCTCAAACTCTTTATAGATTTTCTTTATTAGAGAAACTTGCATTGTTGCAAAAAATGTTGAATCACAGCGCTTGCAATAAAACGTCTAGCAGCCTTCTCACTTGATACAGTTTCTTAATTGAACTTTCTTGAAGAACTCGCTAGTTGAGTGCAGCCAAGGAAAGGGCGAATTGTCATTTGTGATTGCTGCGTAACTTAATAAAACTTGACAGCATATTCTTTATCTCTAAGTTTGTTTTATTTTAGTTTTTTAAACTCGGCAGAAAATATATTTTAGTAGGTTTTGATGTTAATCGTAGTTGTATCTCAAGATAGACAAGATACATATTTGAGCAATACTTGTGCTAACTGACCTTAACACGACGACAGATTAAGATATTCTACAATTGTTAAATAAGAAAACGAAACTTAAACGAATAAAAATGTAAAATTGTAGGGCGATTGATTGAGAAGCAAGAAGGATTTGCATTAATATATATATTTATATAGGCGTACAATATCAGCACGACAACATCTTAATATATAAAATCCTTGCGTTACTGACTGACTGACAGATCCGCTACAGCCGAAACTATTGGGCGCAGGAAGCTGAAATTTGGCATGTATGTTCCTTGGGGACCGTAGGGGTGCACTAAGAAGGGATTTCCCGAAATTCCCACGGGATCGGCCAAAACGGGTAAATTAAAAAAAAAATGCAGGTGTAACTGCTGGCGTCCTCTAAGGTATTATACATTAAGTTTCTTTCTTGTTTACCATGTTATTTGCTTTTAAATCAATATATTTAAAATTCCATTGTCGACATTGTCCACTTTGAGTTCATTTGAGCATACGAAAAATGGTCGAAAGTCAATGAACTGTAATAAATTACTTAAAACCTCGTCGATGTTTTTGAACACCATACGCTACAATTGCTCCCGAGTTCAAGTTCTTTTTTTATTATTTTATATTTTGACTGATTGGGTCTAATTCAGATTTAGATATTTGCTCTCGGCAAGCATCGATAAAGTGTAACTGATGGACGATAATTATTACCGGGAAGGTGTGATTACAGTTTAAGAGTCACATCGATAGAAAAGTATTTCAGATTTACTTGTAAATACACAAATAACAAAAGATTTCAAAGTAAACCAAGAACAACTGAAGGAAAAATAGAATAGACAAGGCACATAAATATTAAATACTCTTTTGGTATCATGAGTATTCCCTGTAAAGACTCCGAACAGTTTCACTTCCGTACATGAACCAGGAAGTTTTCGTTCAATTATACACACACGCCTGAACAAACTTTGATGGAATAATGAAGTTCTGTTCGTAGTTAGATGGAAAGCTCGTATGATAGGTTGAAGAAAATTAAAACAATCATTGCCTTTCAATTAGCGCTTCCAATTTATCGCAATGGATTCGCACGTGGGTGAAAAGTAAAATTAAATAAAAACCACATTTCGTATTCACTCATCACACAGGTACATACATACATACATAGGCTCACGCCTATAACCCCGAAGAGGTAGGCAGAGGTGAATTTCTACACCCACTTTTCGCCAGATATACTTTAGTCCCACGTAATAAGGGGCGAGCCTATTGCCGTACCGGGCACATTTCCAGACTCCGTGCTGCTACTGAGAATTTCGTGACAGAAAAACCCAATAACACTGCCTGACCCAGGAATCGAACCCGGGACCTCCCGATCCCACGTGCACATTTATGGCGCGAGACCAACGAGGCAGTCGTATAGGGTTTGATGTCGAGTTTTCCGTCTCTACGCAAAGATGGTATTTGCATCGTGTTATCCCTTAGTCGCCTCTTACGACACCCACGGGAAGATAGGGGGTGGTGACACTTGTATTCTATGCCGTCAACCACACGGCTTTACAGGTAATGCATGTGAAATACATATTTTTTACGTTTAAATTAAAAGATTCCATTACAAAGTAACATACAGGCCGACCTAATAATTTTTAATAATTGACAATTATAACCTTGAAACCTGATCGTGTTCAAAGTCCATTACGTGGCTTTTCTCACAAAGCCAAACACGGCTATGATACGATATTCCATCATGGAATGCCAGTGCCTATCTCCCAGCTTCATCATCAAACCTTGAAACCTAATCGTGGTCCGTGGTCAATGTTCATTACAAGACTTTTCTAAAAAATCTACACAGCTTTGATACGATTTTCCATCATGAAGTTCCAGTTCATATCTTCCGGCTCCATCATCAGATCAGTTCGACAGTACCATATTATTGTATTGACATAAGAAATACATACAACTGCCTTGGAAGATGGTTAAATTAGTTAGCTTAGACTCCATTACATAGTTACATACACGTTGACCTAATAAAAGCGTGTTAAAAACAGTAGCTATAGCAAGATAATAATGATCCTAATTATACTAACTTTTCTTTTTTATCTATTAGAGCTGTTTAGAGAGTTTGAATTAATTGGACACGTTTGAATTAATCTTGCCTCTTTAATAAAACAATATTTTGCGCCTCTACCTTTCTACCGCAACTTTTTAATAAAAAATGTAAAACGAACAAGAATTCAATTAACGCATCTAAATGGCGTTCCACTAAATCAAACTGTTCTTAAATTTGAAAAATTGTGTTTATTTATGTACAAAACTTTGAAAACTTTAATGAAAATAAATTTGATAAAAGAGAGGAACATTTATTTCTTCTTACAACGAAAAATGAACCACGTATTCTATACAACAATAAGAGGGAGAACAATTAGTAATTCAACGAAAATGTTTAATTGCCTATTCAAAATTGACCTTAAATAATATAGCTAGAACAGTATTTTGCCCAAGACCTGTACAACATATTGATACACATCTTGCAAGAGAAGGTCTAAGTAATAAAAAACATGTGTCTAAGCAAAGGCATATGAGCATCATACATCTAACAGCTAATCAAACTGTTTACTTCATAAGTAAATCTGTGCAGGAACTTCGTCCTCAAAACCAGTATTCTTCTAACGTTATCTTAGTTGCAACCCGGGGTCCACCTACTAATCTAATCGGATTTGACTGAATTTTAGTTTTTCAACGGAGCGACTTCTGCAACCCAAAGGGATCGCCATCCCTTTGGGTTGCTTGGGTTGCGGCAGATTCCATGGTTTATAATAATTATAAATGTTTCGAATAAGTGAGGTGATGTATATAGTGTATAAGTAAAATATAAAGTTCTGTAGCAGCCACTCAAATTCGAATAAAAAAGCCAATAATCCAGACAAGCCCGCGAAAAGAAACGTATCATATATTTCTGAAATCATAATCTTCTGTAGAATGATAAAAACTAGAAAAAGTTACATTCGCCTCATTTTTTTACGTCAATTAAAAGTAAAGATCCAGAACATCTTATTTACCTTTCTGAAAATAAAAATTTCTGAAACGAGAAAAAGTATGGCTCCAAATTATTTTTTACCCCACGCTTTCATAAACATAAATCTCGGCATGGTTCAAAAGATGTCTTATTGGGAGGAAAATAAAAAAGCGAGTACAAATAATTTAAACGAGTGAATCAAATATTTGACTGCACGGTTGGCGTAGTGGTTTAAGCAGCCGCCTCACCGCTTGACACTGTGCCGAAGTGTTGTGGGTTCGATCCCCACACGAGACAACACTTTGTGTGATTCATAAATTGTTGTTTCGAGTCTGGGTGTTCATTGTGTCCGTTAGTTGTATGTTTGTAAAGTTCCCCGCGACACAGGATTTAGTCCTAATGCGGGAGTTGTCTTTTTTTAAACGGACGGACGGACTAAATTTATTTACTTTTAATTACTGGAACTCCGAAGTTTAGCATCTTCATTCAGGCTGCATAATGCTGACAACACACTTACCTATAGCTATACTAAGAGATGATAACAACTTTTGTCACTATGTCAAATAGCCAGAAATAGTTTGTGTCGTTGATATGTCGGGCACGCAGAGGGTACGTGTAAATAATCGAATTGGTGATACGACTTTGGATAATTTGGACAAGAACCTATACTATCCGGCGTATGGGCGAGCGAAATTCACACACGTAGAGAAATTGCCCGAGCCGCGTTCATAAATATTTACGACGATTAGCCTACTTCACGCTTCTGATATGTCGTGTAGTACCGGTACAGGGAATGGACTATGAAAATAGACCTCCGAAATATGTTCTGTCAAATACTTCGGATTACATACATACATCGTCACGCCTTTTATCCCCGAAGGGGTAGGCAGAGGTGTATTTCTACACCCACTTTTCGCCAGATATACTTTAGCCCCACGTAATAAGGGGCGAACCTATTGCCGTACCGGGCACATTTCCAGACTCCGTGCTGCTACTGAGAATTTCATGACAGAAAAACCCAATAACACTGCCCGACCCAGGAATCGAACCCGGGACCTCCCGATCCCACGCGCACATTTATGCCGCGAGACCAACGAGGCAGTCGTATAGGGTTTGATGTCGAGTTTTCCGTCTCTACGCAAAGATGGTATTTGCATCGTGTTATCCCTTAGTCGCCTCTTACGACACCCACGGGAAGATAGGGGGTGGTGACACTTGTATTCTATGCCGTCAACCACACGGCTTCGGATTAGTTGAATAAAATTCACAACACATAATTCTTGGCAAGTAGGAACAAAAAGCTAGAACTTATCCGGGCGATAAAACAGCGGAGAATGCCTATTTTGGCCACATTCTCCAGAACCAACTATTCAATTTACTGCAGCACATCATGATGGACAAGAGCCTAGACTTACAGCTTTAGCCTCGGGATTAGATTGTTAGCATCATAAGATGAAATAATAAAATTAAGCTGAGCTAAAACGCTGTTTAGCCGTTTTTCTTGCAGTATAAAACAAGTCTAACGATAGAATGTACACGAATTCTTTTTGTTAGTTTTCCTACCGATTTTTTAATGTTTTTTATAAAATATTGCTTGTGGCTTCCTCGCTTTTCCTCAAAACTTTTGTTTGTGTATCGGCAGCAATCAAGTTGATCAAACAAATATCATGTGATCAATGTTGGCGTCGGGAATCTGTTATTTGCTCAACACACTTAGTGCCGCATATATATACTTACGTTACGAATAAATACAAATATTATTGGAAATGTACTGAAATTGTTCTTCTTTACAACTCTGTTCATGAGTCGTTTTGTCTCTAGTCGTCTTGTAGTAATCGAGATTTGACCAATTTACCGATTCTGATACCAGACATTTGATTATTTTTTGGACTGGATTTTACTGCTTCTCTATTCTATCCTAATCTGTTTCTTGACCTAACAAACTTTCAATTTTTGCTTAAGTTATATCTTTTTTCTAGTTTGAATCGCAATAAGGGATTCAAAATAGAAAAAGGTATAACATAAGCAAAAATTATGCTCTATTTTCAGACCAAACCCAATTTATTTAATGCGTTGCTAACCGGCAAAATGGCTGCCTACACCAATACGCCATCCGTGCAGTCAAGATTAATTTGTTCAACTGACCTTATATTTCTCCAGTATTTCCCTTTAAAGTCAAGTACACATTAAGCCACAGTGTCTTAAACTACCATAGCTTTAATTCTTCTAGAGACATCGTTGAAGAGCCGGTATTTGCAGTACACTGAAGAGGTTTTACTGAGCCTCTGGGTAAGTTAAGAGTAAAATTGGATTGTCACTGTCGAGAACCACCTGCATCCCTGAATATTGCGAGCACAAATTTTGTGAGGTGAAATATTTTATTTTTAGCTAGGATTAGTGCCAACATTCTGGATTGCAACCGCTTTTGTGTTGCGAATGACATTTGGCGCAAACATAATCAAGAATGTGCTTATGAGATTAAAATGATATTTTTTGGTAACAAACAAAAAGCGTTGCTTGTTGGTATTTTTTATATGCGACGCTTTTTTAGAAACAATTTATTTAGTGATTCTTTTTCTTCCTATATTATATTGATTGCTTTGTACAGCTCAGAACAATGATTATGAAATAATTACCTACTAGTAGTAAAATAACACTACTTATTATTTTACTAATTTCATTTTGGTTTCAGAATCATACCAAGAGATGTCAAATTATTTTCCACAAATACCCAACGGTACGGTGGCTTTATAACAAAATCAACAAAAGCAAAACTTCATCTACCAGTGCTCCCACGCGGAACACATTCGATGCATAGATAACCTTGCACTGTGTACCCTAAATGACCAAGTAGAGAACGCTCCACCATGACAAAGGTACAGTTGACGATTGATTGCAATCTACCGAACTCTATTGTACACATTTTGTGGGACGACGTGGCGAAATCCATAATCTTTTAGAAACTACGAAACTCTATTCTCACTGGGATAGATACGAGTATGTCGGATCAAGTCTTTAGTATGGATGGACGTGAGGCGAAACGAAAGGACACCTGCCGCAATCAGTGACCCAATTCTCGTATTTTTATATGACATTGATATTATATTTTGAATGGACTCAAAAGCGGTATTCTGATAACCTAATGTCAGTATCGTATAATTTGAAGTAAACAGTTCGTCATTGACACATATTTTGACACTTGTTTCAATTTACGATCTCGTTATGATTTCATTCAATTAAAGAAGAATACGATTTTTGTGACGTAAGTATGACACTGACATTATATCGAAACTGTATTTATCTTGGTATTTATTTAGGAGAATTGGGCCTCTGACATCATATTATGATACGAAACGTAGTGTCCTACATGTCAATATAGAGAAGTAACTTCATTAAAGTGTATCTTTTAAAACAGTGTTAACATTATCTTCTGTTGAATCAGCCCATAGACTTACACTGCTGGACATAGGCCTCCTCAAGAGTCTTATCATGGGCCGATCTTCACACACTTTATTGTCACTGAAAATATACACATTGCGATGAAAGAAAATCCTTGTCCAAGAGTTGTCCATTATAATCTACAAAAACATTTGTGGAGTTTACTAACCTGCACTTGGCCAGGGTGGAGGACTGTTGCTGAACTCTTCTCGTCATTTCTCATCATGAGAAGATGCTCAGGCCAAGCAGTGGAAAAATTTATACTTAGGGCTGATATTATTATTTTTTAAGTATCTAGCTAAAATAAAGATAAATTAATTGTATAAATATTTTTCCAAAACTATTACGTGCGTCAAAATAATTAATTAAAATTATGTTTATCACGATACCGATCACCTCATCGGCATAGAGAAACAAAAACATAACAACAAAAAAATGCCAAAACATTCATAATCCCTACCTTCATACCTATTTAATGTATTATGTTTCATCGAGCCCCTTCTAATCCAGTCTACTGAGTGAAGGAAAGGTCAAAGAATTAATTACCTCTCGAGGTCTAGGCCTCCAATATATCACTTATGTATCCCGAGCTTATGTAACAAACATTAAACCTAGACTCGAAGTTGGGAACTTGCCACATATTATGTGTACAACGTGTTATATAATAAGGCAATCGGTAATACATTATTATTATTATATTAATAGCACACGAGCAGCTTTAAGCTGATGCGTGTGTGTCTTCGGATTTGAAGATTTGGTCGAGTTTGTTTCTAAAGGAGTTCAGTGACTTTGCCTTTATAACACTGTCTGGTAGTTTATTCCACGCAGTGAGTATGCGGTTTGGCAAAAAGTGTCAATGGGTTCCCTTTAGGGGATGTTCGTGATAATTTCATTGAGTGTCCTCGCAGATGTTTATTTTAGGCTGTACAGGTTTTGAATTCCAGGAACATCATAGTGGCCAGTACGTATTTTCTAAGTCTCGATTAGGCTTCCCCTTTGTCTCCGTTTTTCTAGAGTAGTGAGTCTCAAGTCCTTAAGTCTTTGCTCATAGGTTTTGTTTTTTTAAATTCCTACCATCTTAGTCGCTCTTCTTTGTACGTTCTCTAGTAGTGTAATGTCTTTCTTAAAATATGGGTCCCATATCACATAGGCATATTCCAAAAGTGGTCTAACATAGGTCCTATACAGTTTCAACAGAGTTCTTTTTGTGAGACATTGAAATGCTTTTCTTATAAGATAAAGCATGGAATTTGCCCTCTTAACAATGAAAAATATGTGCGTTTCCCATTTTAAGTCTCTACTTATGGTTACTCCCTTGGGAGTAACCATACCACCAGCTGATTGCGGTAGATACTCAAAAAGACTTGTCTTTTTGAGTATCTACCGGAATCAGCTGGTTGTGGCCAAGATAGTATGTTTTGCGAGGATTGTTTTTGCCTATGTGTAAAACTGTGCATTTGCTTGTATTTAAAGTAAGAAGCCATTGTTTAGTCCACTGTAGTATGGCGTCCAAGTGGTTTTGTATGCTTTGGGACTGTGTGAATGGGTTGCCAAAGAACTTCGTATCATCGGCAAATAACGAGAATGGTAGTTGCAGTGTGCTTTCTTAGATCCGTCAGGTAAAGTATAAAGATCAAAGGTCCAAGTACCGATCCTTGTGGGACACCGCTATGCACTGGATGGGCTGTAGATAGTGCGTCCCCAATCCGCACACGAAATATTTTCCAGTTCAATATCTTGCCGCGTATTCCAAAGTGTTCTAATTTGTATATAACTCGTCGAAGAGGCATTACGGTCAAAAGCCTTTTCGTAGTCAGGGTACATTGTGTTCTTTTATATTACATGTTACTGTTTCGTATTTAAAATACCGTCTGCGATCCAGGAATCACTGAATAATCACACAAACATAACGTGGAAGTTGGTTATACAAATCCACAACATCGTCGTAATTTTAGCTGAGAACGATTTCCAAAAACACGCGTGTCTTAACCGGGTATTCTTTTAGGATGCCACAGAAAGTTACGTCAAGCAAACACAAACACACACGAATTAAAAACATCCAGCTTCAATACGAAATCCGACACAACGTTTAATTTACATCAATAGCACAAAGTTCAAAAGGCTGTACACCGGTGACGTGAAAGAGCAGTGAATTAAAATCTCGCAACCTAAGTCCACTAGATGAAACAATGTAGTTTTTTAATTTATATAGCATGAGGTATCATGTAAATCATGGCTGGACTTAGCTCTTGCGCATAATTAAGTTATTAATCATGCGCAAAAGCTAAGTTTTGCCAAATTTTCTTCTTCTCGACTTCCGAACGACGCACATCTTTAATCACCCAGGCCATTTTTGAAAATATGCGTTATGGCTCCAGTACACAATGGCGTATGCTGGCCCACTTTAGGCGATCGCCATTGTGTACAGGGGGTAATGGTATATAGTGACCGACAATTTATTGTCAATCGTGGCGCGCAATCGGGATGTTGTCGGTTTTTTGGGCACACTCCAAAGGAATCGTGGCGTAGCGTGGCCTGCAGTGTTCACACAATCGCAAATTATTTAGTTCATCACCGACCGCAGACCGGGATAGTGCACTTTTTGTTATATGTGATGTAAAATATGTATGTAATGTATAATATTTGTATGCAGTATATAAATCAACTAGATGAGCCTGCAGTTACACCCGTGTTATTTAAGGCTTTCTCCGCTCCCGTGCCTCATATCGCGATGTTATATAGCCAATAGCCTACCTCGATAAATGGGCTATCTAACAGTTAAAGAGTTTTTCAAATCGGACCAGTACTTCTTGAGATTACTTCCACGTCCATCGCAAGTGTTTCGCCAGACACCAATGAGCCATACGCCATTTTGTGAACACCAAGTGTTCGTGGCCTACAGTGGTGCATTGCTAAGCATGGCCCATCAGAGGTCATTGTGTACTCCGGTATTTAGAAGAACATGAACTTTTTTCGCAAAATGATATTTCTCCAGCCGTCAACACGCCTCCCTGTTCAAAGAGAACTTAAATCCTTATTGTTTCAGAATAAACAAACCCTTTGTAGGTATTTTGGTAACCCTTTATACCTATTTTTTAGCAAGCCTTAGCACTATTATTATATTATTATATTATTATACATGACTGTGTATACAGTATATTTGTTATTTTTAAATTTGTAATAGTCTATAAGCTTTATTTAAATAAGATAAATACCTATTTATATTTATTTACAAAAGCGGACCTTAGAGTAGTAAACAAAAACACTAGGGACCAATTTGTAAACCGACCGTCAGAAAAAAACTTATCCAACTATAGTCGGGGCCACGAGAAGATAGACTTTTTGTAAACAAACATTCAGAGCTTCACAACCTTTTTTCAAATAGTTGTTTTATATTTTATACTTTTTGAACAGTCTTTTTTTTTCAATGCTTAATACTATGCCACTATGTTTTTAAATTTATATTGTTAAATTATACTGAAATAAAAATATTTGATTTTGTGTTTGAATGGTCGTACCTATGTTCATAAATATGCCGATTTATTTGTCGTTTTACACGTAATTTATTTTGTAAATTAAAGAAAAATAGAGTATCTACCATGTATGTTAATGATTGAGTATATATATGTTACCTACTCTATTATGGACATGATTTTTTTAAATCATAGCCAATAAATCATTTGCTCAAAGTAGCCTAGCTATCCTAAAATATTAAATTATTGACCAACAATGAATAATATTACGATAACTAGCTAGTACATTGCATAAAAATGTAGGTATGGATATTTTACGTTGTCTGTGAATGAAATCGTCAGAATGAACTTAAACAAAATCCATTAAATTTACGGTAGTTTGAAAACGCAATTTCTTTTTCAGGTATAAATAATTTTCTGTGGTACTAATAGTTTGCCATCTATATTTCATCTTTATTATTCTGCATCGGTTTTTTCGAGATGCCGGCAGCGGGCAGAGCGTTGCGATCCTATAAACTTGTTATTTAACTTTACATTTAACCCTTCTTGACAACTAAAAAAATTAATTTTGTCCTCTGATAAATGATAAGCCCAAGAATGTAACATTTCAATGAACTAACGCCAAATGTTGACATTCTAGGCGTCAGTACCTCAAAACATTAAAAAATCCTGTTGACAGCCCATATTATCGATGCAAACCCGATCCATTGACATATTAGTTTCCAATGACACGTATCTATGTACCGTTGCGCTCATTGGATTTGACATTATTTGTTTTTGACAGAACTATCGCTAAGTCACTCAGTAGAAATTCTTTGTTTACAAAAAAAAAAATTGGTTGCCTGTAAAGTCGGTATACGGGCGAAAGTTTTACGTGACAACGACTTTGAGTGGTAAAATAATTTTAATGTGAATATTCATTCGTATAGTCGGAAGAAGGATGAAAGACGCGTGCCTTTCACTTTTTATGTCTGTCTCTCTCGCTCTTAGGCGGGACGCGTGCCTCTCACTCGCTCTCATTGTGAGCGCATAACGTGAGCGGAGCGTAACGCAGTTTCTTGAAGTGTCACCCGGCAAACCAATTTATAAGACGTTGTCACGTCAAAAAGTCTATGTTCTCGTGGCACGGACTATAGTTAGGTACTAAAAAGACAGACATAATTGAGACCCAAATTATCCCAAAAAGTAAAAATATTAAAATGTTCATAATTAGAACACCGCAGGTAGAGTGCCGCTCTTAACAGATTACGGCGTTTCGTTGGTTGACATTAAGCTCTACAGAACTCATTAGCACGCTTGGTGTTAGAACCTTGGCTAAAATACGCAAAGGTAACAGGAAACAGACTTTAAGGCGCCTACACCAACATTTTAGTGAACAAAAGTTAACAGATTTTTTGGTTGTTAATGTCGAGCTGTTTTTGTCATTTTCGTTGTTTCTGTAAAATCTAGAGAGTAATAATTCATAATTTTATTTAAAAAAAACCTGCCGTTATCGCAAAGCAATATTCCATAACCATTTGAAAGATTTAAAAAACCTACCTTATAAAAAGTGAATAATGCTGACATACGTTATATATGGCTAGGAAGTATTTTAAAATATATAATTTTAACTTATTAATATTTATGTACATCTATAAAATAGAGAAAATGAAAGATATTTGGCTTCATTCACCACCAAAAAGCATTATTACATAGTCATTTGAAAGATCCTTGTATATACATTATAGAATATTAAAAATATATATACTTTTACCGCATAAATTCGTCAAATACGTAGTATTACTGGTGTGGATGTGGTAGCTAGTGGCTACACATAACAGAGAGAATCAAAAACTTTTGTCTTAATTCAACACCTGAATGTTCTACTTCACAGCGACTAAGGCTGTCTGACGCGTATATACACTTACTAGTAGGAACATTACGAGGTCCGGACCGGCATCCTAATTTCATCCGCACATTCATAATGAATTCTTTAAGTTTGACGACATATCTCTGGAGGTATAACGTACGGAGACCACCGCCTTCATTCAATGGACTTTAAAATTGTTATATATCTCGTTTGATTTTAAAATTATTTTAAATGGGTACGCACCGGAAAATTGGATTTTAGACAAATTCTATCGAAAAGTGAACAAAATATACTATATTTTGTTCGACTATGATCGTTGCTGAGTGGGCAAACGTAAATTTTATCAAAATAATATTTCAAACGTATTTTGACTGGCACTGGCACTGGGCCGAGTGTGTTATTAGTTCTATACATACACATACATACATATCGTCACGACTTTTATCCCCGAAGGGGTAGGCAGAGGTTTATTTCTACACCCACTTTTCGCCAGATATACTTTAGTCCCACGTAATAAGGGGCGAGCCTATTGCCGTACCGTGCACATTTCCAGACTCCGTGCTGCTACTGAGAATTTCGTGACAGAAAACCCAATAACACTGCCCGACCCAGGAATCGAACCCGGGACCTCCCGATCCCACGCGCACATTTATGCCGCGAGACCAACGAGGCAGTCGTATAGGGTTTGATGTCGAGTTTTCCGTCTCTACGCAAAGATGGTATTTGCATTGTGTTATCCCTTAGTCGCCTCTTACAACACCCACGGGAAGATAGGGGGTGGTGACACTTGTATTCTATGCCGTCAACCACACGGCACTATTTTATTTTATTTTATTAGTTCTATGTAATTTAGAGCGGGGGCTGTCTTCTGTATAAAAAAGTGCTATTTGTACAAGTGAATAGGATTATATCGGGAAGCCAATTTGACCCCTTCTGATCTCCTTCTGATTTTCCTTAAGTGTACCGTACTTACTTAATTAATCCAACAAACTGTGCAGTATTTAAACAAAATATGCATGCTTTTTGGAAGAGGTTACAATTTGTGTCGTAGGTACTAGGTGTTTGTACATCAAAATAAACTTTCTGAATCCGATTCAGAGTTTGCTGAGAGCTTACTTATTTCAGTATCTGCCAATGTTTAACATTACAAATCGTTCCATACAAAGTATTCTTCTGATCTTACTATTGCGAACTCTAACTTATTTGAATGACGAGAGTAATTGATAGCCTCTATCAGAAAGCTTATTTTCTTTCATACTATTGATATTGAGTGCCTCGTATAATGTTCCTACAAGAAGAACTACTTACACTGCTATAGAAACGTAAGTGACAAGATACGGTAAGGAAGAGTGACGTATTGGTGATTAAATAGATTATTCAATCCAAAAACGTCAGGATTAACTATTCAGCCTACGGATTATTTTTAACAGCCATTTTAACTAACTGCTTGAAGAGTAAAGAGACTATAAAAAGTATGCCTGACAAGATTACTCAGACATTGAAAGGATCTACAAAGTACTTTAATTACAACTATAATATTCTCGAAAACGTAAGACAACGTCAAGCAAAATAAAATGATTCCAACCAACCAAAAAAATATCTAAAGAACAGAAGTTCTTTGGAATTTAAATCCCTACTCGGCATTTTCCGGCACATTTAATTCGGAAATTGCTTAACCTAGACTCCTTCTGCTAGAGCCAAATAAATGACTGAGAAAAGAACTGCTATTATTCAAAATTTATCAATTTATAGCGAAAGAGGCTTCACTTTATTTAATTTCCGGTCTATTAAGTTTCTCGTTACCTTAAAATTTTGGTTTACATCTTATTTACTTATGAGGGCATTTTTCATTACTAAATAAAATATAAGCCAAGCTTTTTAGTCACTCTGTTGTTGTAGCTGTACTGACGTAAACATACCTAATATGTGAATATTCTTTTCGCTTTTCATATGAATAGAAATAAAGTTGAAAAGCCATTCAATAACTGAAATTGTAAGCCGTTTTCAAAAACATAAATCTGACGTATATTTTAGAAAAACATTTTTTATATATGTTAGGCGTGCCATATCTGGATTTTTTTTATCAAATACAGGTTCGAAGTCATCGTTTCATTCGATCCTATCAAATTACTAAAAAAATATAGCAAAAACCTATTGGCAATACACATGGCGCGCATGCAGTGAATTCGAGGAAAACTTTATTCGTATGAACAACACTATATAACATGTTTGACGTATTCGACAAAGTTGTTTCGGTATTTCTCTCATGCCATTAGAAACAAGAGTATTCGGACACGGGATTTCACTGCTTCTCTCAACTCTTTGTAAACAATTTTAAGTTGTCAATCACACTGACTCGATAAAGAATTATTGTTCAGTGTTTTACGAAGTGTTAATGTGAGAAAATATTATGTAACATTTATATATTTTACTGCAGAATTCGACAATTTAGGTCATATGTTCCTGCCATATGTGTGCAATAATTATATTCCTATTATTAGTATTACAAACGACTGCTTGCTGGAGCATCGAAAATGAATCAATCTTGAGTGGTATTATTTATATATTTGCGTGAAACTCTATCTATTACCACATTTATCATGATCGCAATGACATTGCCTCGCTTCAAGATAAGCTTGCTAATTGCAAACTACGCGTGGCCAGCTCACAGTCACCGCACTAACGGCGAGTTGTAGCCGCGTTTAAGTCTTGCTGTTCACTCGGAATTGTATATTTACTGTAATTTACGATGGTCTGTCTGACACACAGCGTAACTTTAACTGTAAGCGTGGCAAGACGTAGCGGTATATGTGAAGGCGCGAAGCTGTAAGTGCGTAGACGCCTGTAGTCGACGCTACTGTATAATCTATGCATGCACTTTTGTGTATGTCATATTAGTCAAGTGTATCGAGTCATATTAGTTTAGGGCATGACACATAGAGGATGCTGTCTTAAAGTGACGTCACGTTAATGTAGATTTGAATAAATAGATGGAGTTTATCATAAGACGTCATTTTCTGAGTGGCGGTCTTAAGGTTCTCTGACGGCCTATATAAGCTGGAATTTTAAATTGTCATTAATACGAAACATCAAGAAGTCTGGAAGAGAATTATATATATCAAGCTTGAAACAGTGTTTCATTATTAGGGAAAGTTGGGCTAATCCCAGAAGAGGGATAAGTGATTCTCGGAGGACATTATACAGCTACCTAACTGCGTTGCGCTATCTATTCTTTTATCAGATCATACTCATGACTGTGTCCGCGAAACATAAGCCACCAAATTTCTTTCGTATAATTTGGCTGCTCAGAAATAGAACACAAAACAACTTTCAAAATAGTAAACTAAATTATAATAATTATAATTATAATATTCTACCACATACAGACATCACCATCTAATCCCAAACTAAGCAGAGCTTGTACTAATACTTTTTTTGTAAATAGATACATATTATACATAGAAACACCCAGACCAAGACAAACATCCATAAATAAATAATATATTATTGACGACAAAGTGCCCACAAGAAGTCGATAATTCACCAGCATCGGAAAATTAAGCACCGTCAATTTAAAAAAAAGCCATATTGGCAAGAAGGTAAGTTAAAAAAAAGTTGAACCATCGCAGTGAGTCACTTAGACCAAAAGTAATAATACTGACGACGGTGCGCATCAGCGTTACTTTAAATTTCTACCGTACGCGTCGCAAAGTATATAAAAATGTGAAATCTTAAATCACTTCGTTGCACTTTGGAAAAGTTCTTGCAGAAATGCAACTGCTTCATAAAATCAATTAAAGTTTTAAATCTTTGCTTTTATGATGGAGTAAGCTGAGAAGATTGAGGTAGATTGTAATCAAAATGCTGTTTTAAGAAAAATCCTGAAAGAATATAACAGTGTTATATTCCTTCAGGATTTTTCTTAAAAACGTGTAAAGTAGTTATGTGATCAGATTGATACCAATAACGAGTATTCCTATATAAAGAAAAAATGAGCTATTATGATTCTGTCAAATCTGAAATAAAATCTGAATTAATTTGCCCTTTCAGGAAGTTATAATAGACGATAAACAAAACGTTTTTGTCTAATCACTGTTTTACTGTTAAGTGCCGCTTAACGTTAAGATTTTGCGTCAAATAGCCATTTTAGTAATATTTAAATCAGCATTAAGGTCCTAGCTGAAAAATCGCTTCGACTGTATTTTTATCTCACTTAGAAGCATACTGCTTCTAAGAATACTGCTTCTAAGCATACTGCTTCTAAGCATACTGTTTCTAAGTTAGTCACCGATTTATTAAACAAACTGACATAAAAATCGTTCGTGTCACCATATTCTCTATGACGATACCAAAAAAGCTATTTATTTATGCATTAAGAAGTTATATATGGTGTTCCTTTATATAGTGAACGGGATGTGGTGATCTCTTACTTAAAATGTGGATCCCTAGACCAAGCTAAGTCGGGTCTGGTGGTCCGCGGACCGATAGGTATTGCCGAGAACTTGTTTACATAGTAATGGCCTGTGAAACTCTTCATAACGCGATACGTCATCTTCAGTTATAGCGCCGTCTATGGCAGTTATTTATCGCCCATTCCAGTTGACTAAGCTGTAATGCGCCTTACTCTAATATACATGAGTCAAGTTACACCCACCTTCAAAATCAATCACGTAAAGTTGACTCTAATGGCTTTCAATACGTTGACTACCTATAGAACATTAAACTATTACACATATAACTACGAGTAATCAAGTAACTAAGGATATCCTAATAGATTTATGCAAGCACATAGCATAGATAACTGCCTCGTATTTTGCTAAGCAAGCATGCTTGCATTGAAGCTCGTACTATCACCTAATGCTATTGGAGGCCGACGAATCAGTCTGGTGGAAAGCATTATCGCTGTAACAGCATAGATATTGTGGTGTGACATTTACCGCTGTATTATAACAAATCAATTCTGTGAGAATAAGATCCGAAACCTTATTTACTTTCTCCCAAGGTACAAAAAGCTCCCAGACTTGGTACAATAATTTGTCGATCATACATTTCCCCGTGTGGGAATCGAACCCACAAAATTGTAGGAAGCTCACTTTGCTTGACGCGAGGTCTTGGAGGTAGAATTGTGCATTGCGGTGTGTGACGTAGCGGCTTTTTCTCGTTAACGCCTTCTATGTGCGAAAGAGAAATATTGACGAAAGTAACACACCTTAAGCTCTGCGCAAGACATAAGTGGAAGAAGTAATAACAAGTGACGCGAGATGAAAATGTCATTAAGCTGCCTCAGTTTGCTCTCAGCAAAAATAACAAACATACAGATATTGCGACTTCATGACAATAATAACATATTTTAAATATTCCCTGTCTCTCATTTTTGTCGAAAGTCTCAACTATTCGATCCTACCGTAAAGCACACAACCTTGTACGTTATTTGCCAAGGCTACACTCAGTCGATTCTCTAGGTTTATTCAGGTGGTACAAGATGACCGAATCACTAATTTGAACCGTCCATCCGTTATGTTCTTTGCTGTAGTACAAAGAGACTAACTCTCTCCGACCTTTCTGTCGTCACTGTAAAAAATAGTACACCTTTATTATTTTACTGATCAACATGCCTGGTTCCAGTAATATCTGAATTTAAGATTATCGATGACAAACCAAGGTAAATTGTGAATAAAAGTAGGTATTTAATTAAATATTTTCAGGCACTGAAAGCTCCTCATAGTACGTATCGAGACACGGCAGTGTGTCCTGCCTAGTTCAAAGAAAGGGAACTGGTGGAACAGCGCCGTATGGAATATTACTACTAAGAATATTGCGACTGAACGAAAGTTACAAAATAATCGATGTCCATCTAATCGGTTTCCAGAAAAGATAAAAGTAAGCAGACTGAATTGCAAATAGAAAATTGGCTAAAGCTTAGCGAAATATTTGAATAGTTTCAGAAGCCGGTGAAGGTTCATACTAAAATAGCATCAAATACCAGGAATCCGGTTTTCAACGGACGCAGACAGTGTTGATTTTGCCTTATAAATGTTAAATGAAAGTTCAACGATGTATCTATATCTCGATTGGTGTTGACAAGGGCTCTTGACCCCTCAGGGCTCGAAAACATTTCGTTACGTACATTTTATATGAACATTTTCACACATGTCAGTGTCAATGTCCGGAAAAGCCGTGACGCGTCCGGCTGCCAATATTTTCCTTCTATCAGTTGTAAAAACTTTCAAACTTAAGCTGTATTACCACGTGTTCACTTCTCAATCGCACTTCGTAGTTTTTTATTATTATTCGTTGTCTTTTTCATATATTTTTTTAAGATATCTTTCGCACTATGAAACATCGTCTGCGTCTCGTAACTTTTACGCTTACAAAAATAAAATACAGATAAGCACATGGAATGTACGATAAGTAAAGTAACCGAAGGAGTTTATCAACATTGCTAAAAAACCAGAGAAGACTATTACTCTATGTACAATGTACATCGCAGTCATCCATCAACCTTGTTATTGCGTCTAAAACATGCCGTCGTAGTCTGGGCTTTACTTTAACACATTGGCACGACTATATAGCAATCACAAACGAGTTAATATATATTTATAGACTCACGCCTGTTTCCCCGAAGGGGTAGGCAGAGGTGTAATATTTCACCCACATTTCGCCATGAATTTTTAGGTCCCACGTAATAGAACCCACGTAGAATTCGGCAAAACCTAGTAACACTTTTGCTCGACCCGGGAATCGAACCCGAGACCTCCGATCAGCAGTCGCATACGCTATCCACTGGACCACGGAGGCAGTCGTGTTATTTCATATACAGAGGTGAATACTACCTACATATCGATGGGGTAGCAATGGGCAGTCCGGTAGCTCCAGTGGTAGCCAACCTATGGATGGAACATTTTGAAAATCAAGCCATTCCTACTGCCCCATCTAGTGTAAAGATTTGGAAACGGTACGTGGACGACATTTTTGTATATTGGAAGGCGATGAAGAGGTAGTACAACAGTATTTGGCGCATTTAAATAGTATCCACGCTAAAATGTTCTTCACTTATGAAATAGAAAAGAACAGAAGACTGGCGTTTCTTGACGTGATAGTTGGTGTACGATCTGACGGTTCGCCTAGCCACTCTGTACACAGAAAAACAACGCATACAGACCGCTATCTACACGCCGACTCGCATCACCACCCACGTCAGCTGAACTCAGTTATAACGTCACTTACGAACTGGGCATACAGCTTGTACGACGAAGAACATTTAAATGAAGAACTTTCATGTACATAAGTGACGTTCTTCGAAAGAACGGGTACAGCGGACGTGTCAGACCACCTAGACACATTCAAAAACACCTCAACTACAAGGTAGAACGACAACCAGCATACTTACCGTACGTCAAAGGAGTGACAGATAAGGTCTCTTATATCGTTGAGAAGGTATCTGTTAAAACTATCTTCACTCCTTTGAAGAAACTGTCACAATACATAAGAACGCCAAAGGACAGTTTCACCTTGGCGAAGCCGGGTGTATACAAAATTGACTGCAGCTGTGGCAGTTCTTATATAGGACAAACGAAACGCACGATTTCCTGCCGCATCAAAGAACACATCAGGGCAGTCAAAAACAATGAACCACACAAGACGGAAATAGCTCAACCTCTCCTAGACTCGGGTACGAAACATTGGATTGAGTTACATAACCCTCAGGTGCTTTCGACAGAACGCCACTATATACCTAGAATGGTTAAAGAAATTATTGAAATTTAAAAGTACAAAAATTTCAATAGAGAAAATGGGTTTCAACTGTCAAACACCTGGCATCCAGTGGTACGTTTATGTTAAACCCGTGAACCGCAAAAACTTAAATCACGGGCCGACGCGACGTAGTGAGTACAGTGTGTCACGATCGAGTACAGTGCGAGAGTGAAAACGAAGGTAGTGGTTGTGCGCGCAATAAACGAGTAAGAAAGCGGGTAGACCGGTTCACTTGTTTATAACATTCATCCACCCGCAATACTTCAGTACATCCGTGAACATGGCGCTTGCAACAGTGCCGAAATATCGGTTACTCAAAACAAACGTACGTGGTAGGTATATATCCCGAAGAAACTGTTAAAAGTATAAATATTGACTATTTTGGTAACTAGGACTACGGAGGTCACAGATTATCACGTTCCCAATAAAAGCTCTCCGTTTGTTATATTAGCCTACTTGCAGTTGAATCAATCATATATTGAAAATTAAATAGAGTCAAGGTGGTGTTCTATAAACATGACCCTTTTTTAAGGAAGACAAAACATATCGTTATAAACAACTGTTTGTGGATAACACTAAGTGTGGCATCGAATCTGTAATAACCAACGCAGTGCTAAACATTAATGCGGTTGCTTAAGCCACTACTTAATATGTGCAACCAAAATGTATTAGTCGCTTTTACATTATTAGCCCCTTATTAGACTCAAACATCATTTAAGGATAACTTTCATTTACATATGCTACCACATGCAATCATACTACCACATGCTCATATAGACGGTTCTGATCGTTTCAATCATTGATCTGTATATCAACTAGATTAGCAAAGAGCTCATAGATTTGTTGCCATGTGTTATGGGTCCGTGGACAAACAACAAATTTGTCGAAACGAAGAGACAACGATCGTAAAAAGAGTAGATACGCAGTGAAATATTGCGATTCACGTTGATAAAGCGTCCTTAAGTTCATTGTTTATTATACATTTTGTTGTAAATAACAATAAAATCGCAAAAAAATCATTGAACTTCACGGTGTTGGCAATTAATAAAATTTTGAATATCCCATTTTTACGGGACTCTCGTAATGTGATGAGCGTTATCATTTGACTATCGGAATTATAGGACTCATTCCATGTTTCTTACTGAGACTTATTCCTCCTATAATACGTAATTATTTAATCATAATACGTAATTATTTTAATTTATTTTTGTTCCCGTTTTGTCTTATAGATTAAATGCCTTTATTCTTAAAGAGAAATCAACGAGATACAATTAACAACAAAATGCCTTAAAATATTTTTATTTAGACCATCTATTTTGTTTTTTTTTTTCAATTTCTACACAATTTGGTCCCTTTTTTACACGACTGCTCAAAAAAGGTGTGTTATGTTTTTAGAATTCATTTATTTAAGAATGTATGTATGGGTGCTTCTTCTGTTCGTTATGTTTTGGGAGGAAATTTTTACACTGCATTTCACGATTGACGTTCAGTTGTTGTCTCATTCAAATTTACTTCATGGGATGTTATTTTTGAATACGTGAAAGAGATGAATATAGGTTTTTCTAAGTTGCTTATTGGTTTCAAAGCTACGTCAGCTATGTCGTCTGGTCGGCACGCTATTTTGAATGTCAATTGTAGGAGTTTGTTACTCTAGTTGTATATTATCTCAATGGTTTTAATACTCAATCAGATTCACATATGTACAGGATCGGTTTAAAAGTCATTTAACATATTGAAGCAAATAAATATTTACATTTCGCGATCGTGTTTGTCCAATAAAGAGCAATAATAATCGCGAATTTTACGTAAAGTACAATAAAACAGGAAGCCATAATGACATTGAGCGATCGGTTTGTTGGAAAGAGGGATGGTACATCGCTACTTCATTAAAATTGTCATAAACTAAAATGCCATTAGGATAATCAGTGTAGGGCCCCTGTGGTGACGGATTAAGAAAACAAAATGTCAATACCTCATTTAAATATAGAGGAGACTAAGGAAAATACACAAAGACAAATTACAATGTATTTAGATAGAGACGAAAAACTCGACATAGAACCCTTTACCGACTGGCCATACGTCCTACCCCGTATGGCCAACATAGAAAAGTAGGCTATTGAAATTGTGACAAAAATTTGGGCAGGTCTATTGACTGCAGACAAACGAAGTGTTGACGCCCTCCAAATAGGTGCAGTGACGATATATGCCAAGTGGCTGGCAGCGGCTGGACATGAAAAGCCAAAAATCTGACTCAGTGTCGTGCCATTATCCAGGCCAGGCCTATATCCAGCAATGGAACATGACGGGCTGATGATGACGACGACGTGGACGACAAAAGACTGTATGATGAGAGTTCATCCGGAAAAATTACGTATCTGCTGCACTTAGCTCATCTTATCTATTATTCTGTCTTACATATCAAGCCCGTCGAGCCCAAGCCCTGTTTTCTCGTCTCACCAGATTTGACAACATTTTAGCCTTTTCCAAAGTGACTGAACTCACTCAACATGAAAGTTTCATCTTCTTCAACTTTCATGGAAACTGTTAAAAGAAGATATCAGTATGCAAAAAATACGCATTTGTATTGAAATATGCTCACAACATTCCAGGAACAGAACAACAGCATTTCAGATCATGCAAAAAGAGATGTAATCCAAGTTATTTGTTAATAAGTCTTGTTTGTATTGATCTGCTCATATTTTTGGTAGCCTATAAATTCTACCAAAAACAATCACTCAATCAAATTTATTTGCTAAACCATAAATATGAGTAACGAATAAAAACCGTTCAATGCGTGTTTTAATTTGTTAAATATGCAAATATTATTTATTAAATACTACTCCAATTTAATACCAGAATTATTTACTTTAAACATTAAAAATTGTTACCATTAAAAGTTTTACTTAAATATTAATTTACGAAATAGTAGTATAAAACAAATAAAATTTTGCTAAAACCTTTATTGAATTTATAATAACATTTAGTTTGCGCTCTTTGTTATTTTCTGGTTGATGTTATTGTAAACCGTTTTGTGTTCCTACAACAATTTTAAACCACTTTAATAGGAATATGCATTTTTTTTTGCATTCTTTTATTTATGTTAATATGATACCGTAAAAAAATATTAGTCGCGGAGAAGATAACATTTATTTTAAATTAAATGTTGAAAATTGCAGTAACATAACGCTAGTTTAAACACCCCCATTTTAGCGCGCTTTGTGGTGACGTCGGCATTCTCAACGTTTGAGTAGTTAACTGTCAACTCTGTTAAATGCCTGGTACTAGCAATGAATACAGATTTATAATAGAAGCGCATTTCTTAAGGATTTCGTGTGCCGATTCCAATTGGCGTGTTGACGACACGTCAGTGTAGTTCGTAGTTGGCGCCGTTGGCGGCGTTGGCGTCGTTCTCCGTCTCTCTTGCTCTTGTAGTTAAGATACACAGGAGAAAAGTTCGTCTCTCTTGCACTTGTAGAGACAGCTGTCACAGCGCGACTGCCACGCCGCTAAGCGACAAATCGACAATATGGGTCACAGAAAGTTTGTCTACAGAGCGCCCATAAGAAATGCGCCTCTATGTAAATATCTATGCTCTATGGTACTAGTCTGATACTGTTTTGACACTTTTGACATATCCTCTGCGAACTGTGTCGTCACGTTGGTATCTAGGCAATAGCGTTGCGTTTCGACGTTTTAAATTTCGCGCGTAAATTTTCCACCTTTATTATTATTATTAATGAATATTCGCGATTTTAGAGTGTTTTAATATAAAATAATGTTACAGGTGAATTCTTTACCGATTAATAATGTCATAAAAATATATTCGCTTATATCTGAATCACACGCATATTCCCTATTATTCGATTTGATTTCTTTGTACAATATTCACTGAAGCTTATAAAAACGTTGATTACATTTTTCCAACTATCAGCAGAGAATTCAACTCTTCAGTTACATACTAAATATCCCCAGTATAGTTCTGCCTCTCTCCTCCATACCTCTCTTTCGGGTTTGACAACAAATACAAAAACAAATCTAAGGTCCAATTAAACAGCACTTCCCCTCTATCAAATGAACCCATAACGCACCAGAATTAATGACCGTGCATCCTTTTTCAACCCAATTTTTTTTATTGGACGTCACATTCCCAATTAAATCCGTTTTAGTCTATTAAAACGGGATTTAAAAACTGAACTCTGAATACGCGTCGGGAAAAAACTGTTTCAAGGTCGACGGACGATGAACAGATATTTTGGTAACTAGGACTACGGAGGTCACAGATTATCACGTTCCCAATCAAAGCTGTCCGTTTGTTATATTAGCCTACTTGCAGTTGAATCAAACATATATTGAAAATTAAATAGAGTCAAGGTGCCTACAAATGACGATTCTGGTCCATAAAAGTCTATGTATACACAAACATAATTCTAGTTGGCCCGTAAAAATTTTGTCAATGTCTGTTCAATTTATTACAGAATCAACTAAGATGTCTTCATCACGATTATATGTGTGGAAAAGCACCTGCTTTTATCATTATCTTAGAGATCTCTTTAAGATAATAATGGCCAATTTTAACATTCACACAAAAAAGCATCATATTATTTTGAAAGAATGTCTACAACACACTTTGAAAAAAGTTTATCTTGAAATTGTCTCTCATCTATAATTACCCAAATGCACCTCATCGATATTATGTTTTAAGAACTAGAAATTTCTAGTTCTTATCTATTATTAATTATGCACCTTGCCAGATACATCCAAGTGTGTGTATGTGGAAAGAAATAAATAGATTCAGTGGAATATCTTCGAAGATAAATTCACAAAAGATTCTATTGAAATCAAATTGCAAACGTAAGGTACGTGAAAGTTTCCATTGACCTGATAAGCCTTAGCTACAAAATATATGTAGCGAATGAAAAATCACTGTAAATAGCAAATTATCTGACAGTAGACAAATAATCAGCTTTAACACATAAACGTGAGTAATTTATGGTGTGGAATCGAGATCCACTAACTTCACGCCTCTCTACATTTTATGCAGAGCAAAAAAAGAACTAACAAATCTGTTTACCCTTCGCAAATTGACCATAAACATTTACCCAGGCAATTGCATCTAAACAGCCACTGCTCCAAACGAATTTATTTGATACTTGGCCCTTCGCCAGCCCCCGTGGCTTTCAAATCTTCACTTGAATAAACTCGAATTGATATGGAGTAGGAGTGGTGTGATGGCGGCCAATGACCTTTGAAACTGGAACTGTACCTAGATTTTCTATTAAAAATGGTTGGCTTAGGCAGCGTCAGATTTTCCAGGCAACATTTCCTGGCAGTTGCTTTCAAATGTCAATCGCCGTGGCAACCTATTCTCTTTTTAGAAATCTGATGCTGCTATTATTCACCATCAGATTTCTAAAAAGAGAAATCATACAACGCAGTATTAAAGTAGAGTCTCTCCTAATACAGAGGTAAATATTGTTCAAAGACAAATTTTATTTAATGAATTGGACCTAAGATGCACAACGTCCAACGTCATACTCTTTTTGACTTCAAAACTTAGAACTCGAAGCTACTATCACCAAGATGCATAGGACTGCGCCACACAACACTTATACCCTTCCTTTTGCCATTAACTTTTAATTTTCCTTGATTTATCTTAAATGTTCTATCACCTTTCTGAATAGCCTATTGGATATGTACGTAGTATCGTGATCCAGCCGTAACCGACGTGTGAGCCCTGAAGGGTTCATTCTTGGCACTGAAGTGCCAAGGAGGGTTAATGATTGCAGCGAGAGCCAAGCAGTAATCAACGTGTGTATCAAACCAATATTCCGTGTTTCATTTGATATATGTCTTGTGTCTATCGCCAGTTGTCAGGCGTTACGCTTATGTTGGGAGATCCGTTTTTGCAAAATTAATGATTTTTTTGGTGAAATATTTGCAGGTTTTTTTACTGGTTTTCATATACGATTTTAAGTAACTATCGTATAAGTTGGACAACAGCGGCAGCACGTGCATAGCGGATTTTCAAACAAACCTTCGACACCTATTTTACCCCATTAGTAGTGGAATTTTAATAATATTTCACCATAATAGGAAGCTTCTTACTTGATCAGATTAGGTTCTGCGATGATATGTCAGTCAGCACAACAATTTCATATTTAAAGAGGAAAGAGCTTTAGTGAAATCATATTTAATACAATAATTAAGCCTAAAATGGCTCGTCGCCCGAGACTTATTCATCCGCAGTGAAGTGACTAAATCAAATTTATTTTTTCAAGATCACGTGCATCTTTTTTATAAACATGGTTCTATAAACATGTCCCTTTTTTAAGGAAGACAAAACATATCGTTATAAACAACTGTTTGTGGATAACAATAAGTGTGGCATCAAATCTGTAATAACCAACGCAATGCTAAACATTAATGCGGTTGCTTAAGCCACCACTTAATATGTGCAACCAAAATGTATTAGTCGCTTTTACATTATTAGCCCCTTATTAGACTCAAACATCATTTTAAGGATAAGTTTCATTTACATATGAATCATACTACTACATGCTCATTTAGACGGTTCTGATCGTTTCAATCATTGATCTGTATATCAACTAGATTAGCTTAGAGCTCATAGATTTGTTGCCATGTGTTATGGGTCCGTGGACAAACAACAAATTTGTCGAAACTCCAATACATACTTTTCATAAACTGCGAATATGAAATAGAAACATTTGTGTGGACGATTTATACTGAATAACAGATATGTCTGTGCCTGGATTTAGCCCTTTTGGCAAAAGCCGAATAACTACGCAAAGTCCTCCACCAACACTGAGTCAAGCATCCCAAACTCTTGACCCAAACCCACCTGCACCTGAGAATTATGACCTACCTGCTGAAGTTATACCAACGACAGAGATCCAAAGATGGATGTCCACAATTGAGTCCTATTTGAACGAACCTGCAAGAAAAGCAAGACTTGACGAGTTCTTTGCAGCAGTTCAAAGAGGCTGTAGAAGAAAACTGAAACCAGTCGAGCACCACTCTTTTGCTAATATGGTGAAAAAAAGCGCAAACAATTTTGTCCGCCCAAACAATTTGAGCTCTCTTGCCATCTACCCTAACGACAAGAACAAAAGTAGTGACGAAACGAAGTCCCTCGTCCAAAAAATTATATCTCCTGAAGAGATGAAGTTACATGTTCATGCTGTGAGAAAAGTGAAGAATGGGGGCGTTATAATTAGCACGGAGTCAAAAGCAGACATCGAAAAGCTTAGAAAGTCAGAGAAATTTGTCTCGTCTGGCCTCACCGTCGAAGAGCCTACTAAACGCCGCCCTAGAATAGCTGTAGTTGGAGTTCCCGATACTCTAACGGAAAAAGAAGTTTTTGACTGTATTTACGAACAGAATATAGCCGATAAGTTCCCGAACTCTACACGTGAGTCCTTTATGAAAGCTGTGAAACTAAGCCACAAAGCCGGTAAGAAAAATTTGCTAACTTGTACCTACGTCCTAGAAGTTGCCGCTAGCATCCGAAAATGTCTTATTAACCAAGGTCATATCTATATTAATTGGACGTCATGCCCGATTAAAGACTTCACTTTTGTGACTAGGTGTGGTAGCGCCATCTATCTTTTCCATTGCTAGTTAATTATGTCAACGTCAATGGTTCGTCGCTACTCGGCCTATCCAAGCGATCCTTTTATGAATCCCCTCCCAAAACGCCTCGCTATTGGCCGCCCTGCTCAACGGTGACGAAGGAAAGAATGGAAAATTCTAGACGCTCGGAACTCATGTCCATCGTATACCGCAGTCCGCACCGCCATATATAATTATTACCGCTTATACCAAAACCTAACAAAAACGCTCGCGAGTGAAAGTGATTTGTGTAGTGGAGTGATTCAAGCAGCTTCAATATACTTCAAGACACCAGGAGGCTGCCATTTGCAAGGTAAGAGGCTCCTATCCACATCACCTTTTCACTTCCTCATTTCCTAGTCGATAAGAACCCAAATCCTACAGTCCACAATATTAATAGTATTTCCAAATCGCCTAGGAACATTCGGTTCGCCGAAACATTTTTTGATCCATACGAGTCGGATTCATTTACGTTTTATTCGTAAAACCTCGATATATCTCTATACCTAGGCAGTTATAGCACCTAGCTATACTCCTAGTCCATTCACATAACCGTCACATGGTTGTTTTTGTACGCATCAGTAGGTAATATACTTTTATGTAGCTACCTACTTACGCAATTATTATTTCTGGAACTATCATAGTTGTCTTGTAAATCTCATATTTCAAGCAACTTTTAATTCCACCGCTTTAAAGTGTTGCCTATTTAGGTAAAATAATAGGTACTTTAGATATTCTTATTTTGTTTCGGTCTCATTAGCTTATACTTACGTAAGCATGTCACAACAAAAGAAGTGACGCGTGTCGGAAGACAAAGAGATGACAATCTTAGAAGCAAAACGGAATATTTTGCGCAGCCGTTTCTGATAGTAATAGGGAGTCATTTCTCAGTTATTGTATGACAGTAGATAGTATTCGAACAGATTTTCATAAGTTGTTAGACGATTATAACGCAAGATTGCTTTCTACTAATCCTGGTGAAAAACCGAATTATCAGGCGTACATCTCTTTCGAAGACCTTTATTGTATTGTGGTATTTGGGTATGTGATGATGGGTACCGTACCTACGTTACATACTTCTCATTATATTACGTCTTGTTGTTGTTCTGTTCTTCAAAAAATCAAGGTGGGTGCTAAAACTGTGTGTAAGATAAAAGACTAATTAGCTATGCTATGCTATGCTATGCTACGCCATGCTACGCTATGCTACGCCATGCTACGCTATGCTACGCCATGCTACGCCATGCTACGCTATGCTACGCTATGCTACGCCATGCTACGCTATGCTACGCCATGCTACGCTATGCTACGCCATGCTACGCTATGCTACGCCATGCTACGCTATGCTACGCCATGCTACGCTATGCTACGCCATGCTACGCTATGCTACGCCATGCTACGCTATGCTACGCCATGCTACGCTATGCTACGCCATGCTACGCTATGCTACGCTATGCTACGCTATGCTACGCTATGCTACGCTATGCTACGCTATGCTACGCTATGCTACGCTATGCTACGCTATGCTACGCTATGCTATGCTATGCTAAGCTACGCTACGCTACACTATACTATACTACACTTCCGCTTTGTATATGGATGACATTGCCTTTGTATATGGATGATTGTAGTGTCATATCCGCTCCGCTAACAATTTCGCTTGGTGAAGAGCTTATTCAGCTTTTCAAGCGAGGCCAGTTTGATCTTGTCAAATAGACAAGCAACTTTGCTTTTAACGGTTCTCGCACGCATACCAGATTCTCATAAAGCTTCTCCAGACATTGAGTTTGAGAAGTCTGTACCGCATAAGGTTCTCGGTTTACGCTGGGACAAATCTTGCGATAGTTTTCGGTTTTACGTCTCACCGCCAGATGATAAGTGCACCAAACGCACTATGCTGTCCACAGTGGCTCGACTATGGGACATAATGGGTTTTGTGGCTCCCACAATTTTGTACGCCAAGCTCTTGATCAAAGAGCTTTGGCTATCAAAGTGTGAGTGGGATGAATCACCCCCTGACCATATTGTCACCGCTTGGGACCAGTTTTGTATAGAGCTTACCGCGCTCAATCAAATTACTATTCCGCGTCATCTTGGGTTGGTAGATGGATTTACCATCAACTTAATAGGTTTCGCTGACGCCAGCAAGCGTGCTTATGGCGGAGTCGTATATCTGCAAGTCCGCATTGGTTCTAACTACTCGGTGCAGTTAGTTTGTGCCAAGTCTAAGGTCTCGCCTGTTAAAACCATTTCGGTTGCGAGACTGGAGTTGTGCGCGGCCCTTCTGCTGTCTCAGTTGCTCCGCAAGGTTCAAGACACAGTTTTGCCCCACTACTTTATTAATAAATTATACGCATTTTCTGACTCCAAAGTAGTGCTCGCTTGGATTCATTCTTCTCCTCACCGCTGGCAGACTTTTGTCGCCAACCGCGTTAGTAAATTGATTGAACTTGTTCCCGCTACCTGTTTTAATCACGTCGCGGGTTATCGTACTCGTCTTCAAGAAGAACTTTCCATAGATCATATTGACTGGAAGTTTATTCCACCAGCATCACCACATTTCGGTAGATGATGGGAAAGCATGGTCAAAGTAATTAAAAACAAAACCCAAGTCCACAATATTAATAGTTTTCCCAAATCGACTAGGAACATTCGGTTCGCCGAAACAAGGTGCTTTAATTGCCAACAGTTTGGTCACGCAGCTAAATATTGCCGTGACACTAGTCTCACATGTCATCATTGCGGAGAGCTTGGCCACTCTTTAAGGAATGTAACAGCAAAACCTCACCTCCTAAGTGTGCTACTTGCAAACGCTTCAATAGGAAATGTGATCACCAAACGGGAGAAATAGGTTACCCGGCACGTAAATATGCAGAGGACAATTATATTAATAGCATAGATTATGAGGGCGCCTAAGAGCGTCACCGGTAAAGTTTATTAATAGGCACATAAAACTTGTTTGTATTTTCTTAATTATTTATAAGGTCTTTAATATAGTTATGGATAATCAAGTACTTATTGATCTAGATAACTATTGTGTATCAAATAGTATGACTTGCAAAGTAGAAGAATGCAAACGTTTATTACCCGAGTCTGATAAAAACTTAGTTATAATGACACAGAACATCAGAAGTATTAATAAGAATATACACGCACTAGAATTACTCCTACAGACCATTAAAATAAACTGTGACATAATTGTCCTAACCGAATGCTGGCTGTCTAAGCGAGCTTTCTGCTTACCATCTTTAGATGGCTACAACTCACACTCAACTGAGAACATAATTAACCAAAATGATGGTGTAGTGGTCTATACAAAAGAACACTTAAATGCTATTGTTGCAAAGCCACAAATTCAGGACTGTAATTGTTTACTTATTACAATTAATTCTGACACTGCTATTTTAGGAGTGTACAGACCTCCTTCGCAAACTACTGACACATTTTTGCGATCTCTCGATTTAGAATTAAGTAAGTTATCAGCATATAAGAATATTATAATTACGGGGGACATAAACATAAATATCCTGTCAGGAAATTGTAACCTTCAAGGAGACGACTATTTAAATATCTGCTCTTTCCATGGTCTTCTGCCGGCGCATACCTTCCCTACACATCAATGTGGATCATGCCTGGATCATTTTATTATTAAAATTAAACAGCCATCTACTACTTTAGTTTCTATCTCAACTATCACAGACCACCAAGCCATCTTATTAACGTTAGAATTATGATGTACGAAACTTAATTGCATATCTAGCTATACAAAATAGAACATGACAGGCCTTGAAAAAAGCATTCGCAATACAAATTTTGCCCCAGTTTACTGTTATACCGACGTTAACGAATCAATCTCTTACCTAATAGCTTCCATACAGTACGCAATTAGAAATAACACATACACAGTAACATTGTCGCGTAAATATCGGAATATAAAGCCATGGATTACTCCGGGTCTTCTGCGCTGTATTAGACACAGAGATAATTTACACATAAAAGTTAAAAAGGCACCTGAAAATGAGATTCTGGCTATAACATATAGGCGATATAGAAACTTTTGCAACAAACTTCTTAAAAAACTAAAGGTCGACTACGATAAATCTCAGTTGAATAAAGCAGGTAACAACACTAAGCTAGTATGGAAATTCTTAAAAACCCATTCATTTACTGCAAAATCATTTGAGCAACCATTAGACTTGCTCAAAAACCGATCAAATCCTACAGCAGCACTAGATGAAATCGACATATTCTTTACCGAAGTTGGCAAAAATCTAGCAGACAGAATCTCTTTTTCCGATCATTCATCTACTAACCATGCTTCGATCACCTCACCTATTTCTAGGCTTAAATCTTTTGTTATGCTGGATACCGATTTAGACGAAGTTATCCAAGTCATTACTGGGTTAAAAGATACTTCTGCGATGGGATGGGATAACATCCCCACAAACATAATCAAAAGGTTTAAGCACATTCTTGCACCGCCACTAACACACATATTCCAAATATGTATGTCTGACGCAATATTTCCAAAATGCTTAAAAAAGGCTATTGTAATACCTGTGCACAAAGCAGGTGACAAGAGCAGTGTAAATAATTATCGGCCTATATCTATATTACCAGTGCTGTCTAAAATATTATAGAAAATAATAAACAATAGACTAAGAAAATATCTTGAAACCAACAATATTCTTTCAGACAGACAATTTGGTTTTAGGCCTCACAGGTCAACAAGCCAGGCAGTTGAGCAACTGACTGACCACATTACATCTAATTTAGATAGTGGACAGCATGCTATTGTGATATTTCTAGACCTTGTTAAAGCTTTTGGCTCAGTATCGTCTTCTATACTGCTAAAGAAACTTGAATCTGTCGGTATACGAGGTAAGCGGTTAACACTGTTTACTGATTACCTCTCTGACAGGTATCAATGTGTAAGAATAGGCAACAACATAAGTAACGATGTCCCTAACACTAAATTTGGTGTCCCCCAAGGAAGTATATTAGGCGCTACTCTGTTCTTGATATATATAAACGACCTTTGCAACCTAAAGCTTCAAAATGGTGTCATTATGTCATATGCAGACGATACAGCACTTATTTTTACTGCAAAGTCACTTAATGCGGTATATGAACTGGCTCAACATGGCTTCAACACCGTCAACACTTGGCTATTTAAAAATTTACTGGCCCTAAATGCACATAAAACAAAGTACATTCATTTTACAATGAAAAATGATAGCAGACACAACTCATCTAACTGTTTAGTGGCTCACAACACGTTTCATTCAAATGCTGACACTGCATGCGCTTGCCCTACTTTAGAAAAAACAGATTATATAAAATATCTAGGTATTACGCTTGATACTAATCTAAATTTCCGCAAACATATCGAATCATTGTGTAAAAGAGTACGGAAACTAATTTCGATATTCAAAAATGAACGCGACGCGGTAGACTTTAAATTGTTAAGACAGGTTTACACTACACTATGTGAATCAATCATCTCATACTGTATAACTTCATGGGGAGGGGCAGCTAAAACGATCCTACTGCCTTTGGAACGAGCCCAAAGAGCTATTTTAAAGGTAGCAACCCTTCGTCCTTTCATTTTTCCCACTTATGAGTTATATCAGTCTACCGGAGTTCTAACTGTGCGCCAATTATTCATTTTACGCACGATACTAAAACAACACACCCTTCTTCCTTATACACCAATTCCATCAGGCAAAAGACGGAAAGATCTAGTCTGCATCAAACCTCGAGGTAAACATGTTTATGTAAATAGATTCTTTGCTTTCCTCGGACCTTTCCTATATAATAAATTAAATAAAACCTTAGATTTATATAGCATAAGTTATAAGCAGTGTCACCATATTGTTACAAACACCTAATGACAATGACCTACTCTGATACAGAGAATTTGCTTACAGTTATAAAATAGTGTATAAGTACCTACTTTAAGTTACAATAAATCATATTAAGTCTATTTCCGATTACATATTAGCAGTTCATGATTATTTTGTAAAAGCATAGCCCTATAATATTATTATCTACGATTTTTCCTGAAACACAGGTGTTACAGCCTAGTTCAGGTAAACATTAAAATTGCTATATTTACCAAATATGATGTATTACCGTTATAAATAAAGTACATACGCATGAATGTACCACAATTTAATATAAGCAAGTATGATAGACATTATACTTAATCATAAAATTTTATTATTTTTAATGTAATGTAATGTTTAATGTAATGTTTAATGTAATGTGTAAAAAAAAAATGTTATTTTTAATGGAAGGCGGACCCTGGCATAGACTGGGATTAATAAACGTCAAGCAGAAGAAGAAGAATGTAATACTTTCCTATGTAATAAGTGACGTTTATTTTATTGAATAAAGTTTATTATTATTATTATTCATCATACTTCTTTTTCTTACTCTCTTTCAACGAGTCATTACCTACTTTCATCAGCTGCCATTCCTTAAACATGGCTTTCTGTTAAGAAATCATAATCTAAATTCTGTTCGTCTTTGACAAAAACATTCACATCTTTTTCTATTTCAAAAATGTTTACCTTTGGGGTTACTATACCTGTAGACTTTTTTACACCATTAATCGTTTTAAAATTTGCTTGACTATTGTTATTGTTGCTTGGGTCTTTTTTTAAGGATAATAGTCTAGAATTAATTAAACTAACATTTGATCCTGAATCATAAGCCCCCAATGTTTCCATTGAATCATTTATTATTAACTTAATTTTGATTAATGGTGGAATTATTAGTTTTTGGATCTATTTCATTTAAACTCATTTCTAATTCAGAGTTATTAACACTTCTAATTTGCTCATTCTTAAAGTGTGCACTATCCTTATTTTTGAACCAACATGCGGATTCTGGATGATACCGGGTTCCTTTCTTTTCTTTTTCACAAATTCTGCATGGTTTGTATTTTAGGTTATTTTCTTTAATCCTACTTTCCGAATCTATTCCCCTTTTTTCACTATTCTTATTATTCATTAAATGTTCTAAGCCCCGAATACTACTAAACAAATCCTCAGTCTCTTTTAATTTATTTCTATCAATTTCATCTGCTATAAAATTGGGTAGCCCAGTTACAATTAAATCAATTATAGTAGGTTTATCCATTAATCGGTTTATTTCTAATAAGAGCCTCTCTTTCTTTAGAGAATATTCCAGTAATGAGCCCTGCCTGTATTTAAATAAAATTGCATACCTTATTGGTGTCCAGCCCTTGTTTACATAGGTTTCACAAAAGTTTTTTTCCACATACACCATTCAGAACTGATTGTATATTTTATAAGCATTGAATTGTACCAATCCTGACAAGAGTCATCTAAAAATAACCGAAATATCTGAATCTTTTGGCTATCTTCTTCTACACCTAAACGAGTACATTCCGATGTAAAGATACTCATCCACTGTGATACACTTGATGTTTTCTTTGTGAACTTTTCTATGACAAACTTCTCAGACAATTTCTTCAAATTAGACTGGTTAGATTCCTTTTTCATGTCAGCAAAATTTTCCAGAATTCTCGTAAGATCTTGTGACGTGTCATCATTAAAAGTTTGTTGCTGTATTTTAGGTGTAATCTCCTCCAGTAGATATTCTTTGAACTGCATATTCCCGTCTTCATCCATATAAGTTTTACGCAATTCTGGTGTTAGTGATATCCATACTTGTCTTTTTTCATGTCTTCTTTGTAATGTAGCTTTTACTTTTTGAAAAGCTTGTGTTTTTATTAATGCATCATGCAGTTTCACTGGTTGTAATCGTTCCGGAAAGCAGAAAACATGTTTATCGGCATCCATAAGTGATGTTACGCAAACCACGTTCGTCTTCGGGTCTTCACTTTGTTTAACAATAAATTCAAATTTCAGTTTTTCCATCTTTAATAGCGTTAATCATGTTGTTTTGTAATAAGTATTTTGTTAAAATGAAACAAACAGCTCATATGTGTTGCTCTGTAAAATAGGTTAATTGTTTTAACAAAATAACAAATCATTCATACATGATAAACACAATATTAATAACGTACTAACGTGTAAAATAGGAAACAACATTAAAAGCTATTTGCTTATAACGTTTTATGTACAACAAAGTTATTATAATAAAATATTTGTTTTAAAGATCCTCCATTAATATAATCCAACAAATCCAGAGTGCACAGCAATTATGTAGACCGACCATCCGAATAGCGCTGTCACTACAGCCAAAAAGGTTAGCGTTAGGGAATTATATAAAATAAATTGAATGAAGAGTGAGCTTCATTTACATGTATATTATCGGTTTAAAAGTCATTTAACATATTGAAGCAAATAAATATTTACATTTCGCGATCGTGTTTGTCCAATAAAGAGCAATAATAATCGCGAATTGTACGTAATGTACAATAAAACAGGAAGCCATAATGACATTGAGCGATTGGTTTGTTGGAAAGAGGGATGGTACATCGCTACGTCATTAAAATTGTCATAAACTAAAATGCCATTAGGATAATCAGTGAAGGGCCCGTGTGGTGACGGATTAAGAAAACAAAATGTCAATACCTCATTTCATTATAAAGGAGACTAAGGAAAATACACAAAGACAAATTACAATGTCTTTAGAAAGAGACGAAAAACTCGACATAGAACCCTTTACCGTCCGGCCATACATCCTACCCCGTATGGCCAACATAGAAAAGGAGGCTATTGAAATTGTGACAAAAATTTGGACAGGTCTATTGACTGCAGACAAACGAAGTGTTGGACGCCCTCCAAATAGGTGCAGTGCCGATATATGCCAAGTGGCTGGCAGCGGCTGGACATGAAAGGCCAAAAATCTGACTCAGTGTCGTGCCATTATCCAGGCCAGGATTATATCCAGCAATGGAACATGACGGGCTGATGATGACGACGACGTGGACGACAAAAGACTGTATGATGAGAGTTCATCCGGAAAAATTACGTATCTGCTGCATTTAGCTCATCTTATCTATTATTCTGTCTTACATATCAAGCCCGTCGAGCCCAAGCCCTGCTTTCTCGTCTCACCAGATTTGACAACATTTTAGCCTTTTCCAAAGTGACTGAACTCACTCAACATGAAAGTTTCATCTTCTTCAACTTTCATGGAAACTGTTAAAAGAAGATATCAGTATGCAAAAAATACGCATTTGTATTGCAATATGCTCACAACATTCCAGGAACAGAACAACAGCATTTCAGATCATGCAAAAAGAGATGTAATCCAAGTTATTTGTTAATAAGTCTTGTTTGTATTGATCTGCTCATATTTTTGGTAGCCTATAAATTCTATCAAAAACAATCACTCAATCAAATTTATTTGCTAAACCATAAATATGAGTAACGAATAAATACCGTTCAATCCGTGTTTTAATTTGTTAAATATGCAAATATTATTTATTAAATACTACTCCAATTTAATACCAGAATTATTTACTTTAAACATTAAAAATTGTTACCATTAAAAGTTTTACTTAAATATTAATTTACGAAATAGTAGTATAAAACAAATAAAATTTTGCTAAAACCTTTATTGAATTTATAATAACATTTAGTTTGCGCTCTTTGTTATTTTCTGGTTGATGTTATTGTAAACCGTTTTGGGTTCCTACAACAATTTTAAACCACTTTAATAGGAATATGCATTTTTTTTTCATTCTTTTATTTATGTTAATATGATACCGTAAAAAAATATTAGTCGCGGAGAAGATAACATTTATTTAGTTTAAACACCCCCATTTTAGCGCGCTTTGTGGTGACGTCGGCATTCTCAACGTTTGAGTAGTTAACTGTCAACTCTGTTAAATGTCTGGTACTAGCAATGAATACAGATTTATAATAGAAGCGCATTTCTTAAGGATTTCGTGTGCCGATTCCAATTGGCGTGTTGACGACACGTCAGTGTAGTTCGTAGTTGGCGGCGTTGGCGTCGTTCTCCGTCTCTCTTGCTCTTGTAGTTAAGATACACATGAGAAACGTTCGTCTCTCTTGCACTCGTAGAGACAGCTGTCACAGCGCGACTGCCACGCCGCTAAGCGACAAATCGACAATATGGGTCACAGAAAGTTTGTCTACAGAGCGCCCATAAGAAATGCGCCTCTATGTAAATATCTATGCTCTATGGTACTAGTCTGATACTGTTTTGACACTTTTGACATATCCTCTGCGAACTGTGTCGTCACGTTGGTATCTAGGCAATAGCGTTGCGTTTCGACGTTTTAAATTTCGCGCGTAAATTTTCCACCTTTATTATTATTATTAATGAATATTCGCGATTTTAGAGTGTTTTAATATAAAATAATGTTACAGGTGAATTCTTTACCGATTAATAATGTCATAAAAATATATTCGCTTATATCTGAATCACACGCATATTCCCTATTATTGGATTTGATTTCTTTGTACAATATTCACTGAGGCTTATAAAAACGTTGACTACATTTTTCCAACTATCAGCAGAGAATTCAACTCTTCAATTACATACTAAATATCCCCAGTATAGTTCTGCCTCTCTCCTCCATACCTCTCTTTCGGGTTTGAGAACAAATACAAAAACAAATCTACGGTCCAATTAAATGGCACTTCCTCCTATCAAATGAACCCATAACGCACCAGAATTAATGACCGTGCATCCTTTTTCAACCCAATTTGTTTAATTGGACGTCACATTCCCAACGAAATCCGTTTTAGTCTATAAAAACGGGATTTAAAAACTGAACTCTGAATACGCGGCGGGAAAATACTGTTTTAAGGTCGACGGACGATGAACAGATAATTCTGAATTACTAAAGAGTACCTCTCTTGTAGGATTTTTTATCAGTTTCAAGGGTTGGTATTCGTGTAGAAATGTCGATTTGTGGCACAAACTGTAAAGTTAGTAGATTAGAATAATGAGGATGAAAGCACAGTTGGCCTTGAAGAGTACCTTTGGCTTGAAAACACGAGTCAAAAAAGGTATCATGGATCAACATCATCATCCTAGCGTTATTAAACTTATACACAAAGCTGTCGCCTTAAAGCTTGCGTCCACTTTTGTCTAATTAGTTTAGACCATGTAGCTTGCGGCTTCACTAGTGTTATACTTCTATTTGTCGATGGAAGTCCTTTTCTATATCCTGACGCGCATGCTTTACTTTCAATTAATTGTGTTTTGTAATACAATTATATCACTTGCAATGCACTCGGGGGCCTTGCCCTGTGTCATATATTCCTTGAGAACCTTAGAGGTGCACTAAAAAGTATTTCCCAGAATGCCCACGTCACCAGGCAAAACCGGTTTAATTAAACTAAAATGTGCGGGCGCAGCTGCGAGCATGCATTCTCATTTATTAAAATAATATTCTTGGACATTCACATTCAGTCTACTTGAATGAACTTTAACGCTTTTATTTTTAACTAAAATATCCGACGGAATCAGGTAATCATATAAGTTCAAATCAAAAATATGTTTTCGAAAGAACCCATTACTGATTGAAACGGCATCTGAATATTCAGTGAAAATTAAAAGTACCTCGTAAGGACTTCTGGTTTGCTCCAAAAAATCGAAAATTAAATTTTCGATTTTGTGAAGCAAACGATACGTCAGGTAATATTGATAATATCCTTGTTTATAAACTGTCCTACTGCGTGTGGGAATTGAAAGCCACGGTCCACCCCGCTGGCTTAGTGCATGTTGATTGGTTGTTCACATATCTTTTGAGGACGTCATCAAATTTCGAAAAGTCATTTGACAATCTCCAGTAAGCTACATAAAAAAACAATTTAAACTACAAACAAATCTATAAATAGCTGTTTATTTTCATAAACCAATACCTAGTCTCAATTATATAATTATTATAGTATAGAAACACGTTGAAGCTATTTAAAAACGAGTCGTGATCAATAAACAATTATGAGTTGTTTTGATAGATGGGAAGGGGAGTTTGTTTATTTGGGATTGCCATAAATACGCCTTATCATTGATGATATTTACTTTGTCAACGTAGCTGTAGGGCGTTTCTAAACGAAACCGAAGCTTACAGAGTTTGTTTACCGCCATTACGGAAACATAAATGTTGCTTCGCCAGGATTTCTGAACATTCAAAGTAACTCGCTACGTCATAACGTCGCAAAGATCTCACATCGCTCTTGGTTTGTTTGTAGATGTCCTAGCACAGAAGTTGCATTTTTACTTGCAATCGATCGTACAGAAACTTAGGTTACAGTATCGAGCACAACATTTTTCTTTAGGTAATTTTATTGATAAGTAATGGTTTCCCACCTACCTCGTAGAGCCATAAACATAGCTTATAATTATAGCATGTGTTGGTGGTTCACCTAAAAAGAAGATGCATCCTTGGGGCTAGGTTTAGTGTTAGGATAGTGGTTAGGATTAGTGTATCACCAATGTATGGCTAGGAAGATACGTCCACATTGGATACCGGTATAGATGTATGTGATATTGCCCTATTACATAAATGAGCCACCTTTATTTATTTAGACACATGGAAAATCGTAATGTATTATTGCACATAAATTATACTTTTGAGGAAACTATTCTTTTGTCACCTACTGAACCGTCACCAAGAGTGCCAGAAAACACAAAGCTAGCAAAAACTATTTCAGTTGTCCCAATATAAACACAACACTGTTGAATTTTAGGCTACCGGCATTCAGTTGTTCCATTCACCCTGATGGAAGAAATGGCCAGATGACAATAGTCCCATAGTCCTATTCAATTGGTTGACAATAACTCCGAAATTAATACAATGTAACGCCAAAGAGAGGAATCCATTGAACAAATGTATGAGTAATGGGGCCAATTTGGTGCTGCCACAAAAGCGGACTTCGGTATAACGTTTTTTGTGTGTAATGATCACTTTGCGCGTTACAGTAGTTTGGTATGTTGCAAGTACTTATGACAATTACTTCATCATACCATAAATATTTCTTACCTAAGGATTAACATAGAATTACAGACTTATACAATAGAATGTTAAGTATCTAAGCCACGAAATATTGATATCACTTTGAGTTGCGCTGGTCAGACGGCAGTCGCTTTATGAAAGCTTTATTTTGTAAAATGTTGCGATGGTTATTAATAGTGTGTCTAGTGTTGCAATTCATACTCATACACAATCCGCCGTTCTCTCATATCGTATTAATAGTGACACTGTCCGAATTCTGCTTTCGTTTTTCTCCTTCGTGATCGTTTTTTTACTACCTCCAATATATTTCTGTGAGTGGCAAAAGGTATCTACTTCCATTTCCCAGTAAATTGCCTATACGCAATCACCGTATCACACACTGTCTTCTCTCTCTAGCTTGAGTTCAAATACAATCTATCCCTTTTCCCAACCTCAAGGGGCTGCAACGCACTTGTGACTTCTGTGGTGTTGCTTGTGTCCATGGGCGGCGGTAATTGCTTACCATCAGGCAATCCGTCTGCTCGTTTGCCGCCTATTACCATAAAAAAAAAACAATTTAATTTATCCTGGGAACCGAACCCACACACCAGTTACATAATAAAAAAAAAGAATTTCAGTTTTCCTATTATAAGTCAACGTTATTACAGTATGACAAAGTTGCTGTGTTCTAGCTTCCCTACAAGTTATATAAAGAGTAACGTAAAACTTTGCCCGCCCGGTCCCCGGTAATTATCCGGTGAGTTGTATGAAACATGTTATTAACTTTTAATTAGTTATATTCCCAGCACAAACAGTTGCATTGATCAGAACATTGTTTAATGACCAACCGGTCCCAATATTTGCTCTTTCCGTGGATTTGAAAGATACCAGAGATAAAGATAGATATGTATTTGGTGTGGCTCAGCTTATGCCAAATACACACATCAACAAAGTCTAGGGATATCTTAATCCTAAATTATTTACGAGTTTATAGTTTAGAACCTTGTTAGTTTCCACAAAAAGTTTATATACAGATTAAAACCTCTTTTATTCTATTTTTAAAATTTGAACATGGAAAGAAAAAAACAAAATAATAAACAAAATATGGCGGCAAATTTGCTAGTAATTCGTTACATTAAAGAAAGTTAAAACTGTTTTATTATAATTATTAATGAAAAGGGTTTTTAATTGTTTTTCTTTTTTAATTTAACGTGACGTACGAACTTTAAAAGTCATGTCACGTCGTCATTTGAGTCGAGATGAAATGTTACGAGCCGTGGGCATGTTAGAAAATGGTGCAATTCAACGCGTCGTTGCTGAGGCCCTACATACCAGTCAAAATGTGATATCAAGGTTGTGGTCACGTTATCGCAGTACTGGAGAAGTGGCCGAACAGCACACAGGTAGATATCGTGTTACTACGCAGAGACAGGATCGATTTCTCCAAATGACCGCCAGAAGACAACCCAATATCACAGCGCTGCAACTAGTGCAAAGGCTCCAGGAGGACCACCAGCTGCTGGTAAGCGACCAAACCGTGCGAAGAAGGTTACATGAAGTTGATCTTCATGCTCGAAGACCATTGCGTGTTCCAGCATTGCGACGTGGCAATCGCGGTCGGCGGCTTTCGTGGGCTCGGGAGCATTTACCATGGAGTGACGAACAATGGTCTTTGGTGCTGTTCACCGATGAGTCCCGGTTTGGGTTTCACCCGGATTCACGAAGAACACGCGTTTGGAGAGCTCCAGGGAGAGTTAGCCGTCTACGGCACCCTCAGGAGGTCCACCCATACCAAGGCGGGACAATCATGGTGTGGGCAGGAATTCGTCTTGGCGGACGAACCCAACTCGTTTGGATCCAAGGCAGCATGACTGCACAAAAATACCACGAGGAGGTAGTAGAGCCCGTTATTGTCCCACACAGAACTCAAATAGGCCATGAATTTCTACTCATGCACGATAATGCTCCTTGCCATACGGCGCGGCTGGTATCGACCGCTCTCCGAGAGCACGATATTCAAGTTTTGGATTGGCCTGCACAGTCGCCCGACTTAAATCCTATCGAGCATGCCTGGGACATGTTACAACGAAAAGCTTTGAGAGATTTTCCACCAAATTTGACGACTGAACAACAACTTTACGAACACTTGCAAAGGACATGGGACCTCATACCGCAGCAAGACATTGACAATTTAATTTTAAGTATTAACAATCGATGTCGATGTGTAATCAATGTAAGAGGTGGCAACACTGATTATTAATGATTAGATTTTACAAGATTTTTTCCATTTTTATTAAAATTAATAGTTTTTTAAGAAGAAATGTTTGTTGTTATCATACTAATTTTCCATGATGATTAAAAAAATTTTTTTTTTTATTTAAAACAAAAAAAAACACGAAATGTTTTTTATTTTTATTAAAGACCTTAAAATAATCTATGATTCTTCTATTTACTGTATCAGAAAATTCTTCATAGATTTTTAGATATTTGATGAAATATAAAATATCCCTAGACTTTGTTGATGTGTGTATGTATCTTTGGTATCCACATCCAAAGATAGATTAAATTAATAATAAGAATCGGCCGTTAGAGACTAATCAAAATTTTGGATCATTCTCACTAGTTCTATCGTTATTAGTTGACGCGGCGACCGAACTCTGCTTTTGATCTCTTTGTTTATGTTAAAACCTCATAAAATAATGTCCGATTAAAAGAGCACTTTTAGGTTTACATGTCTGAAAGTTGCGCATAAAACAAATTTATAGTTGTGCTCGACATGCACAAGTTATAACCGTACTGAATTTCAGCTTTTTAGTGACTACTACTATTTCAAAGTTGAACCACGGATGTAAGGACGAACATCCTGAAACTATGAGGACTTTAAAGTTAGCTACCACATCCTGTATACATATTATACTAGTTTCTAGCTTGTAGCCTTTGTGTTATTCAGATGTGTAAGCTACGATGATGTCACGTTATCTACTAGCACATCAAAACGTTTGCCATTCAGTAAACTAATTCTCATAAACTTTCACAGTTATAATAGTAATATTGAGAACTTAGACTTTCTTTTTAATTTAAAGAGTATTGAAAATACTTCAAGAAGACTTATCTACTTCAAATTAAGTGGATTTTAAATGAAGCCAGTAAACTATGTGCTATATAACAGAGTCTATGTTGCTTTCAAATCTTCTATATAACAATATAGTAGAACCTAAATAGTTTAGTTAATAATATTTAGTTTATAAACACAGTCCCGTCAGTTTAATAATAGCACAAATTCCTCTTCAATTCACGTGGATGCCAGACAACATGAACCGCTGTTCCTGTAGATTGTGATAAAGACATAAAGACATAAAGACATATTTATTTCTGCATTTTGGTTGTTTACAACACTTATACATGTCAAAACCCTATTCTAGATGAGGCCGGCTTTTCCTAGCTAAATGACTTCTTGAGAAGAAAAGCCGAAACAAACTCAGAGTCATTATTTTTTTTTTGTCACTTCAATTTCTTTAGTCTTTTCTTGATCTTTTAAAGTCCAGACAAAAAAAAGGGTTTAGTATGCAAGTACAATGCAGGAAATCATCTGACGCTTTTGACTGACTCGGCCCACTGATGGCCCGCATTCAACAGCAATCGTACGGCTCAACCTTGATTGAGGGAGCCAGCACGATCTGTATCACTATGCCTCCACGCCATCAGAAGGTGTATGCATAAGCATGTCAGCCTAAGCCATCAGACAGGTTGCCACAACTATTTGCTTATATGTTTAATAATGCCCACATCGTACTCACAACTTTACATGCTAATACATAGTAAAATACATGTTGTAAACAATATGTAAAATTATACAAATTTAAACAATAAAATGTCATATATTTAAATGTCAAAAAATATTATTGAATGTCAATTTAAGAATGTCTAAAAATAAAATAATAATATATTACTTAAGTAATTTTAAATGTCAAAAGAAAATAACAATGTCAAAACAAAATAAATAAAATTACAAATGTCAAATCAAAAATGTCAGAATGTAAAGATACAAGTACTACAAATGTAAATAAAAATATTATGTCACTAATTTCTAAATGTCAAAATTCATAATGTCAATTCATAATTTAATGTCAATTCATAATTTAATGTCAATTCATAATTTTTAAACTCAATTCCAGGCGTTTTTGTCTGCTAAATAATCTTTAACTGTGTAATAAGCTTTTGAACACAAGCTCTGTTTAATAAATACTTTGAATTTATTAATACTTAGTTCCTGAATATTACCTGGAATTTTGTTATAAAAACGTATGCTTTGACACTTGTATGAGTTACTTATTTTTTGTAGTCTAGTTGAAGGTAGAACAAGTTTGTTTTTGTTTCGTGTATTTATTTTATGAATGTCGCTGAATTTAGAAAACATATTTATATTTTTCCTGACATATAACAAGTTCTCATAAATGTATTGAGATGCGACAGTCATTATCTTAATTTCTTTAAATTTTTCCCTCAGTGAATGCCTTGAACCAAGACTGTAGATTGCACGAATAGCCCGCTTCTGCAGTACAAACACAGTTTGAATGTCAGCTGCGTTGCCCCATAATAAAATTCCATATGACATTATGCTGTGGAAATAACTAAAATATACTAATCTGGCTGTGTCTATATCAGTTAACTGACGAATTTTATAAACCGCGTACGCTGCAGAGCTAAGTCTATTCGACAACTGACCTATATGTGGGCCCCACTGTAGCCTAGAATCTAAGGTTATGCCTAAGAATACGGTGTTATCTATAAGATCCAACTCTTCTCCATTCAAACATATGTTAGGTTTAACTTGTTTTACATTCGGTCTTGAAAATCGTATACATTTTGTTTTTCTTTCATTTAACAGTAAATTGTTAGCAGTAAACCATTGAACTACTTTAGAGAGAGCGTTATTTACATCGTCATTATTTGATTGTTCTCGTCTAAGTTTAAAGATAAGTGATGTATCATCAGCAAATAACACTATCTCTTCATTATTTTGCATAATATATGGCAAATCATTAATATATACAAGGAAAAGGAATGGACCAAGAATTGAACCTTGCGGCACTCCCATCGTGACCACTGAACCCATAGAAACTTTTCCATTTACCTCAACTCTCTGTATCCTATTACTCAAATATGATGTTAGGAGATCCAAAGCAGTGTTCTTAACTCCATAGTAATGTAATTTCCTGATCAATGTTTCATGAAAAACGCAATCAAAAGCCTTAGATAAGTCACAAAAGACTCCTAGAGCATCATGCGACTCCTCCCAGGCATCAAAAATACTATCTAAAAGCTCAACTCCAGCATCGGTAGTTGAGCGACCCCTAGTAAAACCAAATTGTTTTTCATGTAACAGCTTATTGTTATTAAAATGAGTTTGAAGCTGGCCTAGAATTAATTTTTCAAAAATTTTACTAAACGTGGGTAGCACAGATATTGGCCTATAATTTGTGGGGTCAGATGTGCTACCTGATTTAAACAACGGAATTACTTTACTACTTTTCATTTGATCAGGAAACACACCACAGTCAATGCATCTATTGAAAATTATTGCCAGTTCAGGTGCTACTGTGTTGATTATGGATTTCGTAATCACAACAGAATTGCCCCAAAGATCACTAGTCTTCTTCAAATTAAGAGTATTAAATTTTTTTACAATATCTTTGTCAGTGACATAACTAAATCTAAATTCAATGTTACACCTATTGACATTTTGTTTTAATAGAGATTCGGCGTCATTGGGGGATGAGTTCAGGGATTTAGTGGTTGAGACTGGAATGTCTGTGAAGAAATTTTCAAATGCTGTGGCAACCTCAAAATCTGATTTTATTATCTTTTTATTTACTTGAAGCGTGTAATTGTTACTTTTAATGTTGACCCTTCCAGTCTCATTGTTTATAATATCCCACGTTGCTTTTATTTTATTGTCACTGTTTTTAATTTTTGATTTTAAATAAAGTGTCTTAGCTTCCCGACAAATCTTTTTAAATAACTTAGAATAATTTCTTACGTATTGACAAAATTTTTCATCATTTTTTTTTTTTTTTTTTTTTTTTTTTGTGATGTCTACCCAACTCAGATGCTACGTCCAACTAAAGATTAACGGTATCCCCACTGATTGCGGAGTTAGAGAACAGGATAACGGTGTGAACAGTAATGAGTAGTGTTGGACAAACCTGAGTTTCGCATCGTATTGTAGCGGTATATCAACTCAGTAGAATAATATGCTTTGCTTTGCGGCGTAGTGGTTTAACGTTTTTCCTATCCCGTGTATCTTAAATGATTCATAACAAGTATCGAATTTACTGTAGAAATTTCTTTATAATTATACATTAAATAAACATAATTTTATAATCTATATGTAGCTTAATCTAATCTTAATGTCTAAGTAGTATATGTACAAAAAAAACGTAAAAAGAAAATAAAAATTGAAAATATTTACAAGGTTTAGGCGTCGTAAAATGCCTCCGCATCAATGTCATCGGGTAACGTGCCCAGAAGGCCGGCAGCTTTGCCACGCTGGACGGCAATGCTGATTCTCTGAGCAAAGAATAAACCAGCCTTCTGGTCACGTGAGACGCCGATTAAAGGTTTCGAAATTTCCCGAAATAGTGAACGAGCGCTCGGAACCCATGAGCCTAGCCTTTCCACCCCAAACGGCTCAAACACGTAATTACTCACTAAATTACTGTATTTGCGCCGTTTAAGGGTTTCCGCAGTTGCAGCAGCAGCGCCAGCAAGGCACCGTGCTTGGAACATGTGATGGCGCGAGGGTGTCTACGCAGGTTGCGTCCCACACCAAAGGCCTAGCCATTTTCCAAGGCAATAATGACATACCATCAGGTCTCTTACCGTCGTCGCGTACCAAACCATTTGGTTAATTTATGTTTCAAATTATTTTGGTGATATTTCTGTGAGTAATTTTTTTTTTTCAAGAGCAAGTAATCTTTCCCTATTTAGCTTAACATTTTTTTATGAAAAACTTTTGTCTGTGAACTAATTTTTGGGTCTTTTTTATGAATTTGTTTATTTTGACATATTTCCTAATTCTATTCCTACTACCCCTAATCAATTTTATTGAATTATTTGATTCTTTGCACTCTGAGAGACTATTTGGAAATGATGCTCTAGAATGATTTATATCAGTAATCATGCTTGGAGCATGAACCACCAGCTCATCGAACAGACTTTGATTTGCCATTGTAGTGATTTGATCTTGGGTGAATTCTAGATGACTTATTCTACTGTTTACCTCGTGTAACTGTTTGTCTAAGAACTGTATACGGTCAAATGCTTGTTTATACTGCAAGCTACACTCGGCAAACCCGTCCACAATGAGCTGGAGTCCATCCCGAGCACTCATTGCATCAGAGAATTGAATACGTAGCTGAGCCATTTCACATTTTAAGATCTTATTTTTTTCCAGTAAGTTCAACATTCTTTTCTCGTTATCTTCTCTTTCCTCTATCGTTTGTTACACAACTCCTTAGAGGCCTTTAATTCAATTAAAGCCAGTTGGAGTTTAGACTCTTCCTGGCGAGCCAAAGCTTTACGAGACATAATCATAGTGAAAAGAGAGATATACAAGTAGTTCAAAGGAAGTTTTGTTCAAAAGTAAAGGAGAAGATTAAAATACGTAGTAATAGTAGGGTTTAAAGCTAATTAATATTGTAAGAACAGCTGATCTCGTTCAAAGTTGTGTAACCAACTAACAAGGTTTAGGTTATGTTTATCTGTCTTTACTATTTATAGGTGGTTATTTAGGAACTTGATAGCACTATTTATTCGGAAATATGCTAATTAACACTATTTTATACGTATAAGTTGATTTTAAATAGTAGGTAGTTACAAGGTTATACCTGTTTGTAAAATGACAATGCAAATTTAGCCGGTAGATTGGATGTCAAAAAAGAAATCACAATTAACTCACCTTATTTCACAGAAAACACTAATACTTTTATAGATTAAATACATGCATATTATACATAGAAACACCCAGACCAAGACAAACATCCATGTTCACGCACACAAATGTTTGACTTGAGCGGGAATCGAACGCGCGACCTTCGGCGTGGCAGTCGCTTACACTTCCGCTGCGCCAACCAGTCGTAAATGACTATTATATTGTAAACGCTGTTGATCTTCCAATAAATAAATAAATACCATTTGAGGATTTTAATTTTCCGTTTTGTGAAGCAATTGAAACGTCACGCCCGGTAATATTCTTCATAATCAGCCTTATTTATAATCTATCTCACTGCGTATGATTATTGAAATTTATAGTCCACCGCGCTGCTCTACCGTGGTTTTGTAGCCTTCACATGTCTTTCCAGAACGTTAACCACTTGCGAAACTTAATTTGTCACTTTCCACTAAGCTAGGCTGTAGTGAATAGTGATTTTCTTTATTTCGTTTGAAGCGATAAACGGGGCATACACAGACTGGTTTACCATCGAGAAAAGTGTTAGACAGGGATATGTAGCATCGCCGTGGCTGTTTAACCTCTTCATGGACAGTTGTTTGCAAGATTTAAAACATAGTGACTGCGGATTAAGGATGAATGGGTTACTCGTCAAATGCCTCCCTTATGCTGATGATCAGGTAATACTTCCATCTTCAGCGGAGAAGTTGCAGGGGATGGTAACAATCATGCATGGTGCGTTAGAGAGGAAAGGAATGAAAGTGAATGTAAGTAAAACGAAAGTAATGGTTTTTTTAAAAGACGGAATGCGTTACGGCTTGTAATGCTTTGATCGATGGACAGCTAGTGGAACAAGTGAATGAGTTTGTTTACTTAGGTACGTTGTTTACAAGAGATGGTAAGAATGAAGAAAATATTGAAAACAGAGTTAATGCAGGTAATAGTGTGAATGGAGCTCTGAAGGCGTTTATGAACAGTCAAAACGTGTCCAAAAAGGCGCGTTTGGCTGTGCATAGAGGGGTGTTGGTGCCTACGCTTATGTGTGGTAGTGAAAGTTGGGTATGGCAGAAGATCCTTGAAAGTAGAATAAATGCTGTAGAAATGAGAGCACTGAGAAGTATGTGTGGTGTGTCTTTGACCGACAGAGTAAAGAATTGTGTGATACGAGAGTGGTGTGGGGTAAAAGAAGATGTAGTGAAAAGTATCGAGAAAGGCATGTTAAGATGGTTTGGGCACATGGAGAGGATGGATGACGAAAGACTGACAAAGAAGATATATAAGGCAAGTGTGAATGGGACAGGACAAAGGGGAAGACCTAGGCGGACGCTCTCTGACCAGATTGGAGACATCCTAAAAAAAGGACAGGTCGGAAGTACCCTAAACAGAAGAGCATGCATGAGAAACTTGATGGGAGTGGATGAAGCAAGAGAGGTATGTCAGGATCGTTGCAAATGGCGTTCCGTAGTCTCTGCCTACCCCTCCGGGAAACAGGCGTGAGTCTATGTATTTATATTACTATCGTGTATAGAGTGAGCTATTAACACGAGCGAATAATACCTTTGGTGTTACAAGCTTGAGTAGTATATGGTTTTAGCTTTACGTTGGTTATCGCCTTAGTACTCACGTATTGTAATAGATTGGTATGATAATTATGTATGGGATTTAAAGCGATTATGATTAGGATAATGCACCAACATACTTTCTAGGTTGATTTTATTTTCTAAACTGATGCGCCAAATGCGCATCAGTTTAGTCATCAATCAATCAACTCGGTGTCAAGAATATTAAGTACAAAATCAGCTGATCTCACGACTTAATTTAAGTAGACTACTTGGGAAGCTTTCATAGTTTTTTGCTATGCTTAATTCAGAAGATGCATATTGTGTTTATTCAATATTCATTCCACAATCCTAGTTAATTATTTGTGTTATTGATAAAGGAATTAGGTTAGGATAGGACTAGCATGTAGAAATATTTAAAGATCTGTTTAAATTAAAGAAAAATATCGTCTAGCTTTAATCGCCTGAAATGTCACGGTTCAAGTATTATCAGGCAAAAAATATATGTCCCTAAATCTAAAAGTACACTCTGTCTCTAAATAAACACAAAATCTAGAAAGATATTTGAGCTCTGAGGCTAGAATACGATAAGTAGGTGGTTTATAGGTAGGATACATCTGTCATCCTTCTGGTTGGTTCTACGGCAAATTCTATAATCTTTAGGTAGATACTACTAAAATACGATTCGAATGTACGCAAAAGATATTTATATCTCAAACGTTATTTGAGTCTATAAAGCTGTTGAAATATTTTAAGGTTATTGGTACAAACTTCATAGTTAAATAGGTCCTTGGCCTAATCCCATACCTATAATATTAAACTAAACTTTACCTAAACAAATAGGACTAAGTAGAGGAATGAATCTCATCTCACTTGTTAATGATTGTGAAAATACTTGTACAAAATCAATTAGCGGGTTTTAATCGCGTACAATTAACTTATTTAAGGTATAAATACCTATTTGTTTCCGACGTTTCGCTCGACTTGCACCGAGCGTGGTCATGAAAACAGATTATATTCAAGTCAAACAAATTGTTTATGTTATAAAAAAAATACTTGAATATAATCAGTTTTAAGCACTGTTTAAAGCAAACTAAAATGTTTCGCATTACGAAAAATATGCTAAGTCTAAGCAATCGTAAGTGTTTCTAGTCGGCAAGCAAGTTAATATCGGTCCTATTGACTGTAAAACATAATTTATTTTAATGTATTTATTGCACAATATAAGTTACTAGAGGACGCCAGCAGCTACGCATGCATTTTTTTTAAATTTACCCGTTTTGTCCGATCCCGTAGGAATTTCGGGAAATCCCTTCTTAGTGCACCCCTACGGTCCCCAAGGAACATACATGCCAAATTTCAGCTTTCTGCGCCCAATAGTTTCTGCTGTAGCGTGTCTGTCAGTCAGTCAGTAACGCAAGGATTTTATATATTAAGATTTTGTTTATTATTAGAAGAATACAGTACATATTACCTTAAGAAATAAGTTTTATAGAGCCAATGCCAGAGCAATACTAAAATATTGATAGGTCAAATTGCAGTCCAAAATGTGCAAAATAAATTGCTTACACAAACAACTGACTTCCTCGAACTATATCTCCCTATTGATAAAATCTCACGTTTAATTCCCGAAGGTTGTTTTTTTTATATTTCCCTTTTATTAAAAAAGTACGTAAGTCGAGTCGTCTTATATTATTTGATGCAGCGATTTGATTGGGCAACGAAGACAAATAATATTTCATATTCCTTCCCTGAGGAACTGGCTATTGAGATAAAATCTGTCTAGGGCCCTTTCCATGACGCAAGTTTGCTTTCAAACTTTCTTCATCGTCAATCTCTGTTGAGACACGATTGTGTGAGAACTTTCGTTTTCATGATTCTAGAATGGCGACGTGAAAATGTCTACACATGTTATCCAAAATATATAACATGTGTAGGCTTTCTACTTATCATTATTCATCACTGTGAACATATTAGTGAGGATTGGGGTGGAGCTTGTCGGTAATGGCAGAAGAGACATGAAAGTAGAATAAATGCTGTAGAAATGAGACCACTGAGAAGCATGTGTGGTGTATCTTTGAACGACAGAGTAAATCATTGTGTGTTATGAGAGTGTTGTGGGGTAAAAGCAGATGTAGTGACAACCATCGAGATAGGTAGGTATGCTAAGATGGTACTGACTCATGGAGAGGATGGATGACGAAAGACTGACCCAGAAGTTATATAAGGCAAGTGTGAATGGGACAGAAGGAAGGGGAGGATCTAGGCCGAGGTTCTCTGAACAGATTGGAGACATCCTAAGAAAAGGACAGGTTAGAAGTACCGTTACGCGAAGAGCATGTTTGAAAAATTGGATGACAATGAATGAAGCTATGTCATGTAAGCGAAAGATATGACAGGATCGTTGCAAATGGCTTTCTGTAATCTACCTCTTCGGGAAACAGGCTTGAGTCTATGTATGTATGTGAACATATTATCATTACCAGGTGTAAAAGACTTATTTTTTTCTTTTTTTAAAAAAGGACAACTCCCGCACTAAGACTAAATTTATCCTGTGTCGCGGGGACTTAACAAACATACAACTAACGGACACAATGAACATCCAGACTCGAAACAACAATTTATGGATCACACAAAGTGTTGTATCGTGTGGGGTCACGAGACAACACTTTAAACGTGTGTCTCGTGTCCCCACTCACACTAATGTTATTAATATACATGTTTTCTCCCTCAGCTCCGCACGCAAATGAAAGGTAACATGATTCCAAAGAATCAATCCTATAAATCACATATTTGTATTCCTAACTTAAAAAACCATTTTATAATGTTGGTTCCCTCGATGTTCGTCTTCAAAGTCTGTACTTATATTCCTCAAATTGTTTTAGCCGTTTTGATACATTCTCTGCTACAAAGAGATTTATTAGAGCGTTTAAGCACTAGCGGCTGGCCGCCTTTCGATTTTTATAATTATGTAAAAGCACGATGCCAACGAACTGACTTACGTCTAACGTCTATATGCGATGTATGCGACCAGCCGCATGCGGCACAATGCATTCAAACCAGAATGCAGTAAGGCTCTCACCTAGGTGTATGATTTTAAAAATTGCTATTAAATCATCGGAAACCATTCAGTTGCTTTTGCGCGAAAGAGCAAAAGAGTCACTTTTACGAGTATCATAAGGGTATGGTAGGATAAAAAAATGTAGACAGACATATTGATTTAAACATTCATCATCCGCCTAGCGTTATCCCAGTCTCAACCCGGGGTCCGCTTTGTAGTCTAACAAGATTTGGCTTAATATTAGCTTTCCACGGAGCGCCTGCCTATCTGACCTCCTCAACCCGAAGGAATAGCGATATTCCATGGTTTAGACTAGTGTCAGATTGTTTACTAACTCCCTATAACGATTTTCAAAGATCTTCATGACAGCCGGGACCGACAGCTTAACGTGCTCTCCGAGGCACAGGGCAAGCGATAATTTACAATTTAATACGCACATAACTCCGAAAAGTCATTTGTGCGCGCCGTGGATTCGAACCCGATACCCTCTGCATGGTAGACCGTTGGTATCTTCACTAGGCTATCGCTGTCTCCTGCGGCTAATATTGATTTAAACATTATTTAATTTAATTATTTTATCTTTATTTAGTAGCCGTTGAATATAGTCAGAATTCACAGATGACCTATAGAAATCAAACAGTGTAAAGACTAAACGAATTTGCCAAGTACATTTTACATTTAATAGAATTATTAGCAAGTATTTATAGAATAGAGGATAACTAATAATATTATTATACTGTGTTTGCGAGCACGTAATTATTTAACGTTACCTTGCTGAAAACGTTGCTTGAAATTAATGATTTTCAGATCGTGTATTTGGAAACTATTAGTATACTATATGGTACTTGATAACTAAATAATTATTTATGTATTATCGTGAATAACTATGAACAAATATAATTACGTACAAGTTGTAATTTATAATCATTTATTAATTAAGGGAAATTTTAGAAGCATATTATTTTAACAAATTAAACATTTCAGTAACTCGAATAGTGCAGAACAAACTTGATCATGATTCTGTAATTATTCGTAGCGTTACTTAGTTTGCTGATCTTGTGTCTATTGCTTGATTATCCATCGTGGAGTCAAAGTAGGCTTGCCAAAAATTGAGTTTATGAAAGATGGCGAATAATGTTATCTATTTATATAAGCAAATCAAATTATTCTAAAACAATAACTTTTGTCTCCCATATTTACATGCAATCTCGTTGCGACATATATGTAAGAAGTATAAATCTACCACGAATAAGTGGTATATAACTCTCTGCAATGAGGTCTTGAATGTATCATTTTTGCAAAAAACATTTGTTTACATAATCATAGCAGTAGGTACTAGTGACCTTTAACTTACGGAAAAGTACAGCTGAGATCAGGTGTGAATTGCTCCATAGCACTGCTTACTTACAACACACAAAGGGAAACTAAAGATGGGCAGGTGTGCCCAGAGTAACATTAAAGATCAACATGGAATTGTAGCTCCTAGTGACCGTATTAGTTTCATTTGACTTATATATTTGTATAGAAGATAATCATTTAATAATATTTTTAAATACAAACCTGGACAAGCTGTGAATCAATCTGGTGAAAATATGTTTCACCATTCACAACGGGCTTCTTATCTTATCTGCAACTCAGGAAGATATGCTTTCGTATTAATATTTCATTTAATATATTGCAAACGTAACCTGTCTGTCTGCGCAGTGATATATCGTAAAATGTGTGTTCATGATTAGACCACTGAACTATTTTCATGTAATTTAGACCGTATAATAGTGCATAGATAAAGATAAACACATGGTGCCTTGTGGCGACAACCAGGCACGGTTCATTCATACGTGTGATGACAAGAACGATTAGATGCCGAAGAACAACAATCACACGGCATGAGATGCATTCATAAAAGCTGAGATGATATAGCTTGCTTGGAATGCATCTCAGCTTTTGGCACTTACTTTTTATGCGTTTGGTGCATACGTACTATAGATTAATCTGATATTCTCTACCACTTAATTTAAAACATTTCAGAATGATTACATTATGTTCAATTTATTATATTCGTATTTCTAAATACCTCAAAACCAAACTTATCAACACACCAGTCAAAATACGTTATAAACAAACCCAGACAAGATGAGATCATATCGAGATATGATCTCATCTTGTTTGGGTTTGTTAAAAAAATATGCTTTAATACGAGTATTAAAGCATAATTTTCGGTGTAAACCATAACAGTGCTCGAAGCGTGATCCTTGAAAATCAACACGGTGCATTTAGATGCAACGCAAACCTTTGTTTGGAGTTGAATCAACAAATTAAAGTTGATCTTAGCATTGAGGACGCGGCCTTCGGTGAACAGCCTTTGAAGTCCCTTGAAGCTATCCGTGGCGATAGCTTCTAGGGGTTTTTGTAAAAGCATCACGTTTCTTGATAGATGATGGACTCATATTACCGTCGGTCACGTCTTCCAATACTCACGCCATGATGGAGTTTCTCTAGTCCCTCAATCTTAAGCCGTGCGCCGACTTACAGTAAGGATGTCTATAAAATTGATTTGGTTCGCAAATTATTTATTTTCGTGTAAATTTTGGCAACGTTGTTTACTAAATCGCTCCAAAACTGTTTCTAGAAGATCACATAGTTCATTCAAGGATTTTAATCGTGAAATAAGTAAATAAAGTATTTAAATGAAAATGTGTTGTTATTGGCTAAGGTTTTTCAACGATGTAAGGCGATCAAAGCATCATATAAACCTCGCTTCTAAGTGCTACGCCAAATGTTGTTGATCGAAGTATAAGACAAACAAATGGTAATCCAGGAGTTTGCTCCTTATTATACAGCGAGAATGTGTCTTACAACTTTGTTTGAATAAAAATATGTATTTAATTAAATTAAGTTTCTACTGAGTCTTATACAAAATTAATTTGATAGTAACTTCATTATTATTAGCTATCTTTACTCTTCTATGTAATTTGTACAAATAAATTCAAGTTAAATAAAATATCTAATCGGCCTAAACTCAATACATCTTGTGAAGATTTTGATTCCTTGTTTCCAACCACGACGAATGAAGTCCCAACGACGCAACGCGCCAACTACACAATTAACAAAAGGAAAGGTGATTATTTATACATACATACATACATAGTCTCACGCCTACAACCCTGAAGAGGTAGGCAGAGGTGTATTTCTACACCCACTTTTCGCCAGATATACTTTAGTCCCACGTAATAAGGGGCGAGCCTATTGCCGTACCGGGCACATTTCCAGACTCCGTGCTGCTACTGATAATTTCGTGACAGAAAAACCCAATAACACTGCCCGACCCAGGAATCGAACCCGGGACCTCCCGATCCCACGCGCACATTTATGCCGCGGGACCAACGAGGCAGTTGTATAGGGTTTGATGTCGAGTTTTCCGTCTCTACGCAAAGATGGTATTTGCATCGTGTTATCTCTTAGTCGCTTCTTACGACACCCGCGGGAAGATAGGGGGTGGTGACACTTGTATTCTATGCCGTCAACCACACGGCATTATTTATAGATTTGCGAATTCAAATACTCAAGTTTAAAGTTGGTCCAACTTTAAATTGGTTTTAATTTAAACGCTACCGATTTAATATGAAGCGCCATTGCGAGCGCCCGCAGCGCTTATTTAGGCCACAATGTTTTTACATTCTAATTTAAATATGAACCTTTTTCTGGAATACCAGTATTCCAGAAAAAGGTTTTACCTACGCGTGGAAGGTAGATCCTCCGATCCTGCAAATGAATGGAAATAAATTAGAAAATCTTTTATACGTTGAATTAGCCTTAATCAAATTTCCCCCAACTTTTAGGATCGAGCTCTTTTGGGGGTACCCAAACTAAATATTTCAGATGAAAATTTAAAACAAAGTTCAAGAGTTTATATTTGAGTTCTTCTTGCTCGTGGATATGCTTGGCAATATAAATAGAGGAACTTAATCAACAGTTTCGAAGTTATTCTTGTAACACTATAGCTTGGGAAAGTAAATATTCTTTCAGGGATGTTGTTCAAACATTTTATATCTGTGTAGAGCATGTGTCACGTAAAAATAGAACCAGATGGAACTTTAAACATGATGCCCGTAAAATAAATAAAAGTGTAATAGTGCTTATTAAAAATTAAATTATTCTTTATTGTAAAAAAAAAATATCTTGGTGATTAAAAGAGTGGCTGTGAGTTTTATTGTTCGTTCTTTCTCACGGTTCTACGCCGTAACACAACGGACGTAGCAATAAATATAAATGTTCACCTCGTCCGTGACCAACGAGATAAATCATTTTGATACGAATAAAATGTTACAAAAAAATTTCACATAAACAAACAAATTCAAACGGAAATTTTACAAATAAATGTTCATTCATAAAGCATTATAGAGTTTGATTAATTAACAGGGATACTTTACAGTTTTGTTTCTGTATCCAAAAAAATTGAGACGTGAACGATTTAAATCTCTGCCTTTATGTTTTGAAGTTTTAAGAATAAATCAGTTTAGGTATTTTCACCTACATAATGTTTTGACTATTCGATTCTCAGAAGTCTCGCGTAGAATTACGAGACGAGGTTTTAAGCTTCTGGTTCAAGAATGTGTCGGGAAGCTGTGGGAAAAGATAACGATGAAGCTCTGAAGTCCTAAGATATTCTTAGACCTACATGAAACGTACTTTTCTCATCCAAATATGGGATTATGCTATTTATAATTATTTATGGGATTTCTGTTGTCACAATGTTAGAAAAATAATGCTCGGAAGACTAAGACGCTGTCGAAAAAAAAAACATCTACATCTTCATCTTTGTCTTCAATTCTTCCAATAATAAGATAAACAACACAGAACCTCCTACTTCAAGTGTTGCCATTTGCGATCGACCCATTCCATTCCCATCTTTTCAATCCGTTGCTTTAAAAAACTCTTTACGCAAAGCTTCAAGTTCGAGCAAGTTTGAGAGACTTTTGTGTATGATGAAAACAAAATTGAGACTAATAGGGACACCGATTTTTTTGTACAATAGTGTCGGTTCAGCAGTACTTTATATTCAAATTTAAAATAGAATCGGTGTGACTTATATTTTACTAAACTGAATCACCCGAAAATAGTTTCTACTCTGGAATTATTTTGCAGTCCATATGTGTGCTTGTTATTATTCCAGTCTCTGTAAGTTTTCTTGAAGAAAAAGTCAATAACAGATTAGTCGACCTAAAAACTGCACCTGAGATCCCACTAACAATTTCGATTGTGCTCAAGTACTGTATACTAACGGATCATTTATTTAGGTAACTATCGAATATCACTAACGGCCATTTTCAATATTCAATCCATACATGGATTTGAGATTCGTGTTTGACATATTTTGTATGGAGCTTATGTCAAAAATTCAAATATTGAAAATCGAATATTGACAGGAATCGAATAGTACAGCTTTACTGCACGAGGTCAATAAAAATCACAAAATATAGGGTTCAATAAAAATATTTTCACAAAGTGGGACGATACTTTTATACCTGAGCCCGCTAACACTGATCCAAAAGTTGTTTAACTGGATCAAAGAAACTTCGACGTTGATAGTGAAAAGTAGGTGAAATCATGTTACATACACTTAATGAATTCCCTCAACACCTCCACAATAAAAACTCAGGAAATCAGATTATTTCGATTCCCCTTTTGGAGTTGATTCTCTCTCAACTCTCACTGATTACACAGATACTCCATCTGTTTCGTTTGTTTTGTAATTGAAATCCAATTCGTGGAAGCATCGATCAACTCAACTCAAATATTGTGACGGATAATTTCTTTGAGAAAAAGTAAAGTAAAAATAATTTGTATCAGTATATTATTTGATGGACTTGTAGGTTTAGTGTGTTCGATTTCCATTCAAATAATTGTGTGATTAATCCCCATGGTTATATAAATGTTCTGTGTCTAGATGTAATTCATTTCTGACGTGTACGTATTCGGAATTATGTACTTAAGTATACATAGGCTCTGCCCAGTTTAGAATCAGATGACCGTGAATGGATGACCTCAAGATGTTATTATAATTTTAAATGGATATAGGTACCATCAACCTGTATGGGCTAATTTAATCTCTCTTCTAATTAAGAAAACACAGATTTCTACTGAAGTACCCCATAAAGGGCTTATCAGCTACATACATACATACATAGACTCACGCCTGTTTCCCGGAGGGGTAGGCAGAGACTACGGAACGCCATTTGCAACGATCCTGACATATCTCTCTTGCTTCATTCACTCCCATCAGATTCCTCATGCATGCTCTTCTGTTCAGGGTACTTCTCACCTGTCCTGTTTTTAGGATGTCTCCAATCTGGTCAGAGAACGTCCGCCTAGGTCTTCCCCTTCGTCCTGTCCCTTCCACACTTGCCTTATATATCTGCTTGGTCAGTCATCAGTCTTTCGTCATCCATCCTCTCCACGTGCCCAAACCAACTTAGCATACCTTTCTCGATGCTTGTCACTATATCTTCTTTTACCCCACAACACTCTCTTATCACACAATTCTTTATTCTGTCAGTCAGAGAAACACCACACATACTTCTCAGTGCTCTCATTTCTACAGCATTTATTCTACTTTCATGACTCTTCTGCCATACCCAACCATCACTACCATACATAAGAGTAGGTACTAACACCCCTCTATGCACAGCCAAACGTGCCTTTTTGGACACGTTTTGGCTATTCATAAACGCCTTCAGAGCTCCATTCACTCTATTACCTGCATTAACTCTTCTTTCAATATCTTCTACATTCTTACCATCTCTTGTAAACAGCGTACCTAAATATACAAACTCATTCACTTGCTCCACTCGCTGTCCATCGATCATAATATTACAAGCCGTAACGCATTCCTCCTTTCCAAAAACCATAACTTTCGTTTTACTTACATTCACTTTCATTCCTTTCCTCTCTAACGCACCATGCATGATTGTTACCATCTCCTGCAACACCTCCGCTGAAGACGCAAGCATAACCTGATCATCAGCATAAAGGAGGCATTTGACAAGTAACTCATTCATCCTTAATCCACAATCACTATGTTTCGAATCTTGCAAACAACTGTCCATGAAGAGGTTGAACAGCCACGGCGACGCTACACATCCCTGTCTAACACCTGTGTTGATGGTAAACCAGTCAGTGTATGCCCCGTTTATCCTCACACAAGCTCTAGAATCCTCATTAAGAAATTTCAGATTTCAGAGCTCGTATGAGGCTGCTGTTCACCCCATACATAAACAGTACCGACCACATTTCATTCCTCACTACTTTATCATAAGCCTTTTCCAAATCCACAAATGCGCAGTAGACCTTTTGACCTTTGGCCAAAAATTTCTCGGCTATGCATCGCAAGGAAAAGACTTGATCCGTACACCCCATACCCTTTCGGAATCCCGCTTGTACATCCCATATTTTCTTGTCGGTTACTTTCATAACTCTTTCAATCAGTACCTTCGCATACAATTTGCCAACAATGCTGAGAAGGCTAATGCCTCTATAGTTTTTGCAGTCTTGTTGCGAGCCTTTTCCTTTATAAAGAGGCACAACTACTGCTGTGGCCCAGTCATCAGGTACCCGGCCGGTGCTCCAGCACAAGTTAAATAAACGCTGCAGCTGACTAACTATGATGCCCTGTCCAGCCTTCAGCATTTCGACTGTAATTCTATCATACCCTGCAGCCTTACCTAATTTCATACTGGCCAGTGCCTTCAAAATCTCATCCACGCTTATATCGCTTTCATCATTGCTATCATTATCATTCATTTCACCTGTTCATGTCTCTGTCGTCGTTCTTTCAAATAATCCTTCAAAATACTCTTTCTATCTCTTCAGCACACACGATTCACCATTCAGTATCTTTCCATTCTTGTCTCTGATTGCTGTGTATTCTGAGGATTGAGTTTTTCCTCGAACTGCACGAACAGATTTCCAGAAAAACTTAATGTTTCTCCGAAAGTCGTCAGATACTCTACTATCAAACTCATCTTTCTTTTCCGCTTTTTTCCTTTTAACCATTTTCTTTCACTATTATTTTACACCTAACAAACTCCTTTCTTGCTTCATCTATGTCATCACTCGTTGCCTTTCCCATTCTTTCATTTTCTCTGGCAGCCAACCGATCTAACCACGCTTTCTTCTTCTCTGATACTGCTGATTGTACATCCTTGTCCCACCATGTATTCTTAACCTTTCGTAGTTTCCTTCTCTTGATCACAGCACATACTTCAGACGCTACACATACTACATCTTCTTTAAAGGAATGCCATAATTCATCCATATCATTTATGCCATCGAACCTCTCAAATCTTGCTATCAATCTTCGTTTATACTCATTTTTCACATCTTTCTCTTGCAGATTTTCTACTTTTATTCTTTTTATGACCCTCTCTTGATTATTTTCTCGGTGTCGCCATCAGCTAATACGACGTAAACAGTGTTTTCTTAAAATGACACCTGATCCAAAATTGTCAAATTTGACAAAAACGTCCGGCATTTAGACCAACAAAAACCTCAAGTTATTACACAGTCATCAATCAATGCTATTGCGTCAACTTTCAATTAAGTTAAAAGAGGAAAAGTTGGGTCATCATTGATTCATCCTTTCAGTCATCAGATTACAAAAAAATATGGATTGAGGTTTTAAAATGCGAAGCAAATAATAACAATAACAATGTCATTTCGATGACTAATAATTTAAGCAATTTAATACAAAGTTTTCTGATGTACATAACAGATAGACTACGAGAGGTTACCGCACCTACATATCCGGTTTTGCTACGAGAGTAAACGCATAACATAACAGGGTTTAAGGGAACTGCTACAGAAAGTCGTAAGTAAAGATCTTTACTGGCGTATTTAATGGGATGAAACAACTTTTTAACCCACTTAATTGAACTGGTACATGCACTGTGAACGTGTTAACATGTTCACAGTGCATGTACCACATGTGGGCCACTATGAAGACATCATCACACGTGCGTGCACCACAAATGGGCCACGAGTCTATATCAATGGAATGCTTTTTTTGACTTTGCACGTACCAACTGCGCCAGTTTTTATGATATACACGTATGAACAATGAACCATATAATAAAATGTCCAAAAAACCGACCGAAATTTCGTCAGTGTTGCCAGGCAATCGAGGTTAGAAATGAAACCAATTTTTTATAGAAAAAAATTAATTAAAAGATGAAATAACGAATGAACTAATTATTGCAACAGCTATATTTTGACTCCTCCAATAATTGTTCTACAACATTCTCTTCACCATCACTACCCTCCAAACCCCTCTTCCGTCAAAGGCAATGAAGATATCGGCCTCGAACGTTTCATAATGAACCAAGATGAAAACCAAAATAAAAGAAATCGACAACACTTGCTATGACCGGCGCGTCATGAATTCGTAAAAACTTACTTAGTTTTGAAAACTTTTACTCATACGCGCGTTATTTTTTGACTGAATGTATAAGGTTCTTCTCAATCAGAAGTACTTATATCAGAAAATCTGGTATTTTTCTAACACGAAGGACTTTATTTACCTACCCTGTAATTGCAGCGGGTAATTAAAACGGCATTATGTGCCCGACTATAAGTTCTTTCGTGTTATCACTTTATCTGAATAACGACGAAAATCCTTCCTACATTACTTAGATTGGTTTATTTTGTGATTTCTTGTTGATTCACCGGCTTTATTTGGGTCCCATAAGTAACAGACATCAGGAAGTTCCAACCACTGAATTTTGCAAGAGTATTACTCAGTTTTTCGATAAGAACAGACTTTACATGTCCTTCGAGATCGTGGGATTGAATCTGAGACCCTTTGCGTAGCAGTCTATTGGTCTTTCCACTACGCTATTGCTGTTGTTGTAGTCACTGGAGAAGGTATTGTATGTCGCAATCGAGTTAAAGATAAATGTGACATCCTGTGATCTCTGTGGATTATTCCAGCTGATGAATAGCAGTCGTCTACAAAGGATAAAGCATTTATAAAATTATTTAGAATACTTAACTTTGTAAGAAACTACGCGAATTCTATTAGAGGCTGATTATTAGTAGCTTGTACCCTTTAAAGTCCAAAGTTATTAGTTCAAACTTTTGTAATAAAACATCCAGTCTCTAAAGTTGTTTCATTTTTTATTTAATTTATATTTCTAAAATATAAAAGCCTAAAACACGATTAGCGATTTTAAATCAAGCTTTCTTAAAATAAAACTTTTGAAGGCTAGACTTTATTCGTTGACATTTTAATCAAAATTTGAAAGGCATTTAGTGTTTTTGATTTCCCTAGAGAACTTTTCTCGTTCAGGTAAAAGTTATAATATTTTAGTCCTGTATAAAAAACGGGATTTGGTCATCGTTTTGGAGACTGCGAATTCTTCGTCTTAATTTTGAGTGTCAAATCTGTCTTGGGTTTTCTATCCCGCTTTCCAGTTTTAGCTGATAGTATAAATTTAAAAATGTGAGTACATGTACAACAGATCTTTGCCTAGTAGTACTAAGCAAGTAGATATAGATGTGAGATTACATCTTACTGCTATTATAAAATACAATGTACATGTAAGCTTGTTACTCTGTCACGCAGAAACTACTGAACTTTATGAAACTGTTAATAAATCCAGACATAAAAATAGCACATGGGCAAATGTTTGTCCAGATAACTGATTCCCAAGCTGGCAAAGCCACGGGCTGAAGCTAATTCTCTGTATGTTTTCTTAATCGTAAATGACGGACTCGAGTAAGAATCGCTGTATATTGATACGTAACACTGAAAGTTCAATGGAATACATTTTATAATTTTTTTTATTTATAGTCTCACGCTTGTATCCTCGAAGGGGTAGGCAGAGGTGAAATATTACACCCACATTTCGCCATGAATTTTTAGGTCCCACGTAATAGGGGGCGAGCCTATTGCCGTACCGGGCACATTACAAGACTCCGTGCTGCTACTGAGAGTTTCCTAAGGGAAAACCCAATAACATTTTGCCCGACCCGGGAATCGAACCCGAGACCTCCCAATCCCACGCGCATATTTATGCCGCGAGACCAAGGAGGCAGTCTATTGGTCAGCAGGCAGGTGTAATGTAATACATAGATACTTTAAACAACCTCTCCCAATTTCGCGATATCGTGGATCTAATCTTGTTCGCAGGTAAACAAGATTACTTTCACAAAATCTCAATCTTCAAGTTTACATTCCACAATACCAATGTTAGCTTCACGTTACCAATTAGTAACAAGCAACACAATTAAACTTTACGAGTTAAGTACCCGTTCCTTCGTCTATAATTACAACGCAAACTACTCTACATGCTACCTCTTGAACTCACTTTAACTTTCCGTGTTTAAGTGATAGGTAAGTGCGAATGCTTCAATAGTTGCAAAAGTTTTTGGCTAAGTGTTTTCTACTTTGGCACAGAACATGTGCCAAACTGCTTTCTCCGGGACGTTCGTAGGTCGTTATTCATTATGCTAGACTCATTTATCTTTAACATTATTTAAGACTATAAAACTGATTAAATAGATGTTGTGTCACGCTTACTCAAATATTACTCTTACTCGCTTACTCTCATAAGTCCGGAAATAGATTGGATTACGTTCAACTAACTCGACAAAGGTCATTGGTGTGGGTTACCCACATAAACAATTTTTCACATAATATTTTATAGCTATTGGCAGATTATCAATTATTTTAGGAAGCTCATTAATGAAATGCAAAAGGTAAGATTTTTTTTACAAAATCCGTGCTACCCTTTAACTATAACATAAACCATGACTTAAACATTTGAAACTATCCGTAAAGCTTTGAAAACTGCAAATCATTCGAATACCAAATGTTATCATAGCTTGGCTTTTAGAGGCACTGTACAAATCATCATCATCATCAGCCTAGCGCTGTCCCGGTTGCGTTCCAAAACCTACGCCTTGGAGCCCGGGGCATGCTTTCCGGCTGTATGGAGATACAGCCGGAAAGCGTGCCCCGGGAGGAGCCACTTCGCACGGTCTTCATCATCCCTGGTGGTTAGTTGATTGGTACGCATATCATCCCTTACGACGTCAAGCCAGCATTTTTTTGGCCTTCCCCGTTTACCGGGGCCCCGCGGAGGTAGCATGGCAAGACATTTGTTACCCACTTAAGATGCCGATTGGCATAAGACGTGGCTGCACCAGCGTAGCCGACACTCTTGCAGTTTGTTAGCAATGTCAGGGACATGATGGCTACCCCGGATGCGGGAGTTTCTAATGTGGTCCTTCCGCGTAACTCCACACTGAATAAATCATATTATAGAAGTAAATCTAAAGTCTCAAGAATAGTTTTTATCTCCTAGCATTATCCAAGTTGCAACCCGAGCTCCGCTTGATCGTCTAACCAGATTTGACTAATTGTTAGTTTTTCCACAGAGCGATCGCCTGTCTGACCTTCGCAACCCAAAAGAATATTACATGGTTTAGACTAGTGTCACTTTTATTCAGAGTTACTCTCAAAGATCTTTATCAGCGGGGACCGACGGCTTAACGTGCTCTCCGATGCACTGGGCAAACGATAATCAAAACAATTCACATACCTCCGAAAGTCAGTGGTTTGCACCGTGGATTCAAACTCTATACCCTCTGCATGGCAGTATGTTAGTATCCCCATTAGACTATTATCATACGTCTTATGAACTTTGCAATCATATATGTATTTGCAGCCCAATAAGCCCATTAAAGAAAATGACGTCGAAAAATTAATAGGCCTCAAAACAAATATAAATAGAAATGAAAATTTAATCCACTGCAATGGACGCTACAAAAATGCACAAAGCGAATACAGAACACCCAAGCTTGGTACAAATATTTGCCAATCACGCAAGGTGCCGACCCATGTGGGTTGATTGAGAATATTTTTTCGGAAATAGAGAATTTGCCACGCCATTTCTTTAATTGAATCATCTGAAGCACACCGCAGTTTCAATCGGATTATTTGAATTAAAATATGTTCGTTATAATATTATAACAAAAACAAACTGTAAACGAGACACTATAATTCATGTCTGTAGAAGATCTTCAGTGTCCATGCGTTAACATCGATAACATACAAGACTTTTTGCCTTGGAGCCCAGAGTCCGCTTGCTAGTCTAACCAGTCATGACAGAAAATACATAGCTTTGTCGCAGAACGACTGCAGTTTGATCTCCGTAACCCAAAGGGATATTTTGTGGCGTAGACCAGTGCCAATGTATCCATAGGCACTGACATCCCATTACGACTGTCAGGTATCTTTTTGTCAGCTTGCCGTCACGACTACTGACACGTTGAACGTCATTAACCTGCTCTCCAAAGCACGGGGCAAGTAAAGCAATAATTTACAAGTTAACCCTCACTTAACTCCGAAATGGCAGTGATGCTCCCCGATGGCTTGAACTCTCTGCATGACAACCTGTTGATATCTACATTAAGCTATTGTTCGCTCAAAGATGTTTGCTTTTCTGTAGAAGATAGATATATAAAAATATCAGCAGTCGTATAATTTTATTAGCACATTGCCAAATACACATTTAGCGAGTAATCCTCCCTATTAACCCTGTGTTTTCATAAAGGTTTATTTATCTGGACCACAAAAAAAAAAAAAAATAATTAATGCCATTAATAAACCGCCTTATAGTCGTAGTTTTTAAACATTATTATCACATATTATTTTGAGTAGGCAGTAGGCACCTCCCCCCCGTGGGATCTCCACCTTGTCGTGGTGGGGGGGCTCAGTAACCGTGGATTGGTCACCCGCGGTGAAGCTAAGAGGGATCCAGGAGGGGACGCTCCGCGTGGGCTTGGAGGGGCCTGCGCAGGATGCGTCCAACGGTGCGAGTGCGGGGGACAGTTCTGTCTGTCCCTCGCAGTCGGGTGCGGTCGCGGGAGGAGAGGCGTGTCGGTGTTGCGTTGCCGCGCGCCCTATCTCCCGCGACCAAATGGGGGCGCACCATTCGATGCGTCGCGGTGGGGCCGCAGAGGAAGAGGAGATGCGGTGTTGCGTTGCCGTCCTCCCTATCCTCTGCGGCCGCTGGGCGTTTTGGCGGCGGAGTCCAACACCTTAATCCGTCGCCAAGGGGGTTTTGTTCGGGGCCCGCCTGATCATCTGGCGGGCCAATACCCGTCGGAGGGTGGCGACGAGTGCTTTGGTGATGCCCCACCCTCCGACACACGGGTACATGGTGGAAGTCGAGGTGGTTTTTAGTGGAAACACCACATACTCCGGCTCTTATTTCCCCCAAGAGTCGGAGATCCGAAGGGATTTTCCACCTCGTAAAAAAAAAAAAAAAAAAAAGGCAGTAGGCACCTGAGATAAAATGCTTATGTATTACAACCTCCAAATAGTGCTTAGCACAGTGTTAACACGATCCTAAAAGTAAAATATCAAACACTTAAAACGAACGTCCTCACATAAAATTATACGAAACATTACCATACCATTGTAGTGTGGGTAGTTAAAAAACACCTGTTTTAGAATCAGCTGTTATAAATTTATTTAAATAAAATACTTTGAGTATATAAAATATAATTTTAATGTTTAATAAGTATAGCTAACATCTAGTACCTGCCAGTCAAGTGTTATCTCCACTTTATAACAACAAGAGTAGCACAACACATTCACTAGCACTGCACCTTTATGATGGAGACCTCAATAATCAACATGCAGCAGTATTTTGAGGAGCGGATGGCCAAATTTGAAGCGGATCTCAATAAGAAGCCTTCTAGTTCTGGCAGCTTGGCAGAGGAATTTGCAGCATTCAAAGACTTCATTCTGCAAACACTGAAGTCCTTTTCCCAGCAGTTAGAGTTTGTCGTCCGCCAAGTGGACAGTATGGAGATGCGCAGCCGCCGTAAAATGATCCTGCTGCACGGTGTTGAGGAGAGGAAGAACGAAGAGATAGCTCAAGTGGTCACACAGGTCATAAAACAGGATCTTAAGTTGGATTCTTTCACAGCGTCAGACATCAAACGATGCCATAGAATGGGGCGTCAGCTATCCGGTAAGAAGGCAAGACCCATCCTCATTGAGCTCCATAGCGTTGCGGTACGGGACACCATTTGGTTTTCCAAAACCAAATTAAAAGGAGCGGGTCTTACGCTGTCTGAATTTCTGACTCGATCGCGGCATGCAGTTTTCATGGCAGCGCGAGAGAAGTTTGGTGTCGCGAAGTGCTGGACCAGGGAGGGCTCCGTGTTCGTCATAGATGCCAATGGTCATCGACATCAGATTTCATCCACGGGCGATCTCGACAAGATCAAGGGCTTGGACCCGGAGAAACCTGCGACGAAGGCGACCGCAACGAAAACAAAACGAGCTCCAGCACCGAAAAAATAGGATTTTTATGTTCTTTTGTGTTTGTTTACATGACCGGGTGAATTACTTTTCGTCTTACTTATTTTCTACCTTCTTTCTTATTCTATTTTCGAAGCTATACCTTACATTTATTTTATAAATCTCCTTTTTCACTGTTGACCTAAAATAACCTTCTCATCTGACAGCTGTCAAACCATAGTGTTCTACACATTTGAAACTCGGGCTTTTAATCCTTGCTCTTTTCTACGGAGTACCGAAATTTTAATTCACCTGGTCTAGTTCTTCCAACTGTCGTTTATTTTATGTCATATTTTTTTAAATTTTTTCACTTATTTGCATCTTGGTGTGTTCAGATATCTGTTTGTTCTGTTTTTGTTACTCGGGAGATACTAAATTGTTTATTTACGTAACACGTAACTGGTGGGTGGAGTTAACGACTATACATAAATATTTATATATATATATATATTTTTTTTTTCTTCAGTATAAGATATATATTATTTTTATATTATATTAATTATTAATGTTTAAATTTATAACTATATTAATTATTTATTTGTGTAATATTTTATTTTATTATGTTAGATGACCATTTTAGTAGTGATAGTGACAGTTTCCACTCTGTTAGTAGTCATAATGATAGTTTTGTGAGCCTTCCTTCTCTACCTGAAATACTTCAATCAGAGTTTGCCGATGTACCCCATAACTTGAATGTCGTTCATATCAACGCCCAGAGTATTCCTGCCCACTTCCAGGATATGCTGACTACTTTCGACTGTAAAAATATCCATGCTATTCTTATTTCCGAATCATGGCTGAAACCATGTCTCTCTTCTGTTTCTTACACTTTACCTAATTTCCGTTTAGTAAGAAACGACCGTACTGTTGGCGGTGGTGGCGGTGTTGCCATTTATCTCCGTTATCATATTCCTTACAATGTTATTGATATGTCAGCACAGCCACCTCCGCTTAATGCAGGTGAACATCTCTTTTTAGAACTAAGTCTCGCTCATACGAAGGTTCTGCTTGGTGTCTATTACTCGCCTAACTGCCATATAAATTATTTTTCATCTTTCGAGCGTATTTTAGAAACTCTTACAACTTCTTACACTCATACAATAATCATGGGCGATTTTAACACTTGTCTGTTAAAGCATGACTCTCGCTCTTTTTCCTTATGTAGAATAGTGGAATCCTGTAACCTGTCTATTCTTCCTCTAAATGCTACACATAACTTTCCGAATTCAACTCCTTCTCTTCTTGATCTTATCTTTGTTTCTTCAGCTTCTCTTGTCGTCAAGCATGGTCAATTTTCAGCTGATGCATTCTCCTACCACGACTTAATTTTTCTCTCGTATAAACTTCGTCCTCCTAAGCCTAAGACTAAAATTCTTCTGCAACGTCATTTTGGTGGCATGGATGTGGAGAGTCTCCGTAGTGATGCTCGCAACATTAACTGGAAATCTGTGGAAAGCGCTCAATCCATCGACGAAAAAGTTGAAAAACTGAATAGTGCAATTATTCGTCTATTCGATATTCATGCTCCAGTCCGTGCAATAAGAGTTAAGCACTTGCCTTCGCCGTGGCTAACTAAGGAAATAAAAAATCTGTTATCAAAGAAAGCAATGGCTAAAACCAAATACAAATGTCGACCGACTCCTAGCAATTGGGAAAGCTATATTGAGATTAGAAATCACTGCAGCAAGGTGTGTAGGAACGCACAACGCCGACACATCCATAAATCTGTTGAGAGCGAAGACCCAGCTAAAGTTTGGAAATTTCTAAGAACACTGGGAGTTGGAAAGTCTACACATGATCACAGTTCCAATAATATTGACATCGATTTACTAAATCAGCATTTCACTTCTTCGTCGCAATTTGATGCGACTACTAAAGCTAAGACTTTAGTCGATCTTTCCACGCTTCCAACTCCAAATTATCCACATTTCATCTTTAATCAAGTTTCTGCGTGTGATGTTAAAAGGTGCGTATTATCGATTTCTTCCAATGCTGTCGGTAATGATTGCGTCAGTCGTAAGATGATTCTTCCTATCCTAGACGAAATCCTCCCCATCCTTTGTCATATACTTAATTATTCCTTATCCTGGGGCGTATTTCCAACTGCTTGGAAAGATGCCCAAATTATTCCTTTGCCCAAAAAATCAAAACCTACTTCCTATTCTGACTATCGTCCTATTTCCGTGTTACCTTTCCTTTCTAAAGTGCTCGAGCGCCTAGTCCATGTCCAACTCACTACATTTCTTAACAAGAACCTCCTATTCAATCCTTTACAATCCGGATTCCGTCCTGGTCACAGCACCGTTACGGCACTGACCAACATTACCGACGACATTAGGTTCGGTATGGAGAAAGGCAATTTAACGGTACTTTGTTTACTGGACTTTAGTAACGCCTTTAATACCGTTGATTTCCACACTCTACTCGGTATATTACGCTCTATTAACATATCTCCACCAGTGATTGATTGGTTTCATAGTTACCTGTTTGGTCGTCGGCAGCGTATACGGGTCGAAGACTTTTTCTCTTCGTGGTGTAATACGACAGCCGGCGTTCCACAGGGTGGCGTTCTCTCTCCATTACTCTTCTCAATTTTCATAAATTCCATCTCCTATCAACTTCAGTCATCCTACCACCTTTATGCAGATGATCTTCAAATTTATACACAGGCACCTGCACATGAGCTGTTTGAAGCACTTCGCATCATGAACTCCGATTTAGAACGGGTATCTGCTTGGAGCCTGAGATTTGGTTTGCAGATCAACCCTTTGAAAACACAGATTATCGTTGTTGGTAGTCCCAGGATGATTTCTCGCATTGACTGGAATCTGCTACCCCAAATTACTTTTGGTGGTATCCCAATACCTATAAGTGATTGCGTGAAGGACTTAGGTGTTTATATTGACAAAACTCTATCTTGGGGACCACAAATCACTGAAGTTAGTCGCAAATTGTTTGCTGCGGCGGGGACTCTGCGAAAACTACGGAACTTTCTGCCGATTGCCACTAAGATTGCACTTGCAAACTCTCTTCTATTACCTATTCTTGACTATGCCGATGTCAGCTATCTAGATCTCACTGAGGAGCAACTTGATAAGCTTGAGCGTCTTCAAAACTTCTGTATTAGGTTCATATTTGGATTACGTAAATATGATCACGTTTCTAATTTCCACAATAAGCTCAAGTGGCTGCCAATTCGCCTTCGGCGGAATACTCACATTCTTTCCTTACTCTATAATATTCTCTTCAATCTTTCTTCTCCATCTTATTTGAAACAACGCTTCAAGTTCCTAAGTGACTCTCATTCAAGATCGGGTCTTAGGTCATCGGTAAATTTGAGACTGGAAATTCCAATGCATTCCACTACTTTTTACGATAAATCCTTTACTGTTCAACCGTGCGGTTGTGGAATGCATTGCCTGTTTCCATCAAACTGGCTCAAAATATCACATCCTTTAAAAAATTAGTTAAAAACCACTACTTTTCTCTTTAACTTTCCATAACATTGTCAAACTCACACTTTCTTTTTCTCCCTTTTTTTACTATTGTCTACTCCCATTAATTCATTATATTATTGTATGTATATATGTATTGTATGTATATATGTATTTATATTATAGTATATTTATTAGTTTATTTGTATAGTATAGTGTGTATTCATATTTTGTATCACTAGTATCCTACTACGCCAAAACTGCCCTATGTCTGGCTCCTTACTTCTCTTTTTCCATAAGGGTTGCCTGTAAGAGATTGCTTTTTAGCGATAAGGCCGCCGTTTGTGCAACATATATTTATCTATTGTAATTTCTGTGTTAAATTCATTTGGTGTACAATAAAGATTATTATTATTATTCTCTTTATTAATCAGTATTCACATAATCTAATTTTACATAATTAAACCTTAGTGTAACTCAATAAATTTAACTATATAAAATGGGACCACGGAAACCCACCAGTGTCGGGTACAGGGACCAAGCCACCGGTGGTTAGGGCCTCAGAGAAAGGAACTTTCTCACAATGCGTGCCGTACCGAGAAGAACCGCCTTCTGAATCAAGGCCTTGATCCAGCTGCCCAGTGCGAGCCTCTTTAGATGTTGGTCGAGGCTCTTGGCGATCAATCCATTCACTGAAACGACAATCGGAACAATGATTGCTGAATCTACATCCCACATGTCGACAATCTCGTGAGCTAGATCTAAATATTTAATCTTTTTATCATTTTCCGCCTTCACGAGATTACCGTCATGTGGTATGGTGATATCAACAATCATTGCGAGACGCTCTGCTCGGTCTATCACTACAATATCAGGCTTATTGGCTACAATAGTCCTGTCTGTAATGATAGACCGATCCCAGTACAACAATGCACGACCATTTTCGAGAACTGGGTCGGGCACATATCTGTAGTACGGTACCTCAGAACCAATGAGTTTATATTTAAGGGCTAGTTGCTGATGGACAATCCTAGCCACTTGGTTATGCCTGTGCAAATACTGACCATTGGCAAGACTCGAACAACCGGACACAATATGCCTGAGAGATTCCCCGGGCTGGTGACACGCCCGACATATGTCAACCGTACCGTCCCTCAGGATATACTTGCGGTAGTTATTTGTCATGACAACTTCATCCATAATTGCACAGACAAAACCTTCGGTTTCTCCGAAAAGATCACCGAAGCGTAGCCAGGAAACGGATGCCTTGAAATCTATATCAGACCCGTGTAAGGCCTTATAGAAGCGTCCATGTAGCTCCTTGCCCTTCCATACTTCTCTCCGGTCCTCGATACTAAGCACTGCAGGTTTGTGCCAGTTCTCTTTAGCCAGAGCGAGCGGGGTAAGTCCAGTATCCACTGCAACCACATCTCGATGCATATCCACACTCATTTGCAGAAAATATTCTCTGAGGTTATACAGCTCGCGGTTATGGAGGGTCTTAAGACATAAAAATCCTCGACCACCACATTTTCGCGGGATGTATAGCCTCATTACCGACGAGCGTGGATGATGCATCCGAGATGCAGTCAGCATTGAACGAACTTTTCTGTCCAGGGCGTCAAGTTCAGTCTGAGTCCACCTGAGTATGCCGAAGGAATACATAAGGGCTGGCATGGCCCATCCGTTGCAGGCCCGCACCTTGTTACCACCTGATAAAAGACTATTCAGTACTTTTTTCAGGCGGCCAAAGAAACGAGCCCGCAGCGACTGCTTCATGTCAGCCTCAGAGATATTCAAAGACTGCGACATAAGTTTCCGTTAGAGAGAGGGACCGAAGTTGTATGGAATCTGAGAGTTGTATCCCTGCAGATTCCATAATCTCGCCTTTCTTTACATGCATGACCGCACATTTGTCCACACCAAATTCCATCCTGATAGAATTACTAAAGGTTTCAGTTACCTTAAGTAATGCACTCAGTTGGAGATTGTTGAGGGCAAATAATTTCAGGTCATCCATGAAAAGGAGGTGAGATATAACGTGACCACCTCTCCTTAACCGATAGCCTAGCCCTGAAGCCTCCAATAAAGTACTTAGAGGGTTCAGTGCTAGGCAAAACCACAAAGGGCTCAGACTGTCGCCCTGGAATATACCTCGCTCGATCTTTATTGGAACACCGCAATCCGAATTCGATCGACATCCTGGATAGTGCAATACGGTCCTCCATTGCCCCATACATGACCTTAAGAAGGTGCATAGAGTTGTATCTACTTTATACAACTCCAGCACCCTCAAAAGCCAGGTATGTGGCACGGAGTCGTAAGCCTTTTTGTAATCTATCCAGCATGCCGATAGATTTTTTCGATTACGGCGTACCTGTTGGCTAATGGCCATGTCAATCAGAAGGAGTTCTTTAGTACCACGGGCCCCACTCCTACATCCATTTTGAGAAACTGATAAAATTGAATTATCAAATATATGTTTTGATAATTTTATTCTCAAAATGGATGTAAGAAGTTTAAAAATTGTTGGTAAACAAGTAATCGGCCTATAATTCTTGGGGTCCGTGGTACTACCAGATTTATAGAGCAGGTGAGTGTTGCCGGATGTTAAAAAGTCTGGTAGCAAACCCGATTCCAATGATGATTGGAACTGAGACGCTAAACAAGCATGTGAACTACGGAACCATTTAAGCCAAAAATTGTGCAGTCCGTCCGGTCCTGCTGCTTTCCAGTTTTGTAACGGACGGACTGCACTGGCTATATCGTTTCGTGTTATATATATTGGTTCCATAGTTGGGATTCGTTCACATGCTCGCTCAACATCCCGGATCCAATCACCCTCCGCGTGGCAGACAGGCGTCGACCAAATGCTGCGCCAAAATGAGTTAGTGGCATCATCATCCGGCCGACACCCATTATTATTATTTCGTTTCTTCTTTTTTTTTCTCAGCTTTTAGCTGGTTTTAACTACATCTACGGGTAAAAACCAAGTAAATGTAGTGTGTAGTATTTAAAGATTATGGTGTGGTGATATGTATTGTGTCATTTTCATCAAGTGACATAAACTTGCGAACAATCCTGCAAGTATTTAAGATGGCTGCTTTCTGTAGATTTATGTAAAGGCTGTCTTGGAGGTCTATCAACTTTATGCTATGGTGGAGGTGTTTAGGAACGACGCCGGTGGTAGAAATGACTATTGGTACGATATAAACTTTACTCTGGTTCCATATCCTCGCTACCTCTTCTTTCAGTTCTGAATATTAGCTAATTTTCTCAGTAATAGTCTTTTGTATATTGTGTGTATTAGGAACGGCAATGTCTATGAGGTATGTAGTTTTCTTGTTTTTATCGATTAGTGTTATGTCCGGTCTATTATAGTGTATGGTTCTGTCTGTAAGGATAGCGCGGTCGAAGTAGAGCTTGTGTGTAGTGTTTTCCAAGATAGTCTTTGGTGTGTATTTGTAATATGGTGTGTCTATGTCTTGGATTAGATTATGTTTAAGTGCCAGGTTTTGATGGATAATATTGGCAATTTGGTTATGCCTGTGTGTATAGTCTGTTTGTGTGAGACTCGTACATGCTCCGGTTATATGTTGGATAGTTTCGGGTTGTGTATGGCATCTACGGCATTTATCATTTGATATGGTGGGATCTTTTATTATATATTTTCTATGGTTTTTTGTGTTTATTATTTGATCTTGTATCGCTATCATAAATCCTTCTGTTTCTGGAAACAAATTACCTATCTGCAACCACTTATTCGACGCTACTAAGTCAACGTGACTCTGTTCAAGGTCATGTGGGTGTCGACCGTGCAGTGTTTTCTGTTTCCAGGTGTCAATTTTCCGTTTTTGTAGGTCACTATTGTTCGAAATTTGTGTGTTAGCAGGGTCGTGTAGGTTGAGTGGTGTGTAGTTAAAATCATGTTTTACTATTTCTTTATGAATATTACTTAAGTGTGATTTTGTAAGGAAGAATGCTTTCAAATTGTATAGTTGTTTTTGCCAGAGATGTTGAATATCTATAAATCCTCTGCCTCCATTTTGTCTTTTAATCGTGAGCCTCTCGATTGCAGACTTTGGGTGTAAATAGTTGTACTTCGTTAGTGTAGTTCGTGTTACTCGTTCTAGTTGTTCCAGGTCTGTCTTGGTCGGGAGAAGGCATGGCTCCCTGTCGTTTAGGGTGACGCAGGTGCTGTCGGGGCACGGCTGCTTCGGCAAGTACCTGTGCCGCATAGACAGGGAGCCGGATGCTCGGTGCCACCACTGCGTCCATTGCGGGGAGGACACGGCGCAACACACGCTCGCCGAGTGTGTAGCTTGGGAGGAGCAGCGCCGTGTCCTCACAAATAAAATAGGAGGCGATCTGTCGCTGCCGGCCGTTGTGCGGAGGATGGTCGGTAGCGCAGAGTCGTGGGACGCGGTGGTTTCCTTCTGCGAAGACGTGATGTCGCAGAAGGAAACTGCGGAAAGGGAGAGGGAGATCTCGACTCCCTTCCCCGGCCGCAGAAGGCGCACCGGGCGCAGGAGAAGGGCGGACAACGCCCTTTTCCGGCCCCCATGAATGGGTCCAGGGGCGAGGGACTTGGGGAAGTCCTCGCCCCCTATTCGATGGACCCGAGGCGCAGGCGCGCGCGGGTATCGGCGCGTGCCTCTGAGGCGATGCACGAGGTAGTTCAACACCTCACTACCTCGTGCAGGAGACGAGGCCCGGACAGACCCGGCCAGCACTAGTGTGCGGCTGCGGAAGAATTTGGATTCCCGCGGCCCCGCACGCACGTGCGAGTAGACACCGGGGTGGTTTTAGCCGGTAAGAGTCCGGCACGCCCCTCCGCCTTTCCCCAGGTGGAGGTAGTCCATGAGGATTTCCCCCCGCAAAAAAAAAAAAAAAAAAGGTCTGTCTTGGTCCATTTTATTAAGCCGAATGAGTAAGCAAGTATTGGAACGGCATAGGTGTTAAGTCCTTTAACAAGATTTTACCAGACAATTGTGTTTTACAAATGGCGTTTATTCTTCTCTTGTATTCTATTGTCAGCGTCTGTTTTATTGTTGCATGATCTAAACCTTTGAGTTGATTATAACCTAGGTATTTATAGAGATCAGTTGGTTCCATAGCTGTAATTGTGTGTGTATCATCTATTGTGTAGTCGCCGGGTCGGATCTTTCCTCTTATTACGTGTAATGTTTTGCATTTGTCTAAGCCAAATTCCATGTGTATATCTTTGCTAAATGTTGCTGTTTTTTCTAGGAGTATTTTCATATCTTTTTCTGATCTTGCGTATAATTTTATATCGTCCATGTATATGAGATGTGAGATAACAGTTTCTGTATTATGTGTTAGCCCATATCCGACTCGGCAACGCTGTAGTAAATGTGACAGTGGATTCAATGCAAGACAAAACCAGAGGGGGCTTAGGGAATCTCCTTGATATATGCCTTTTTTAATTGTTATTGGTCTAGTTGTAACTGTATTCTTGTATAGCACGGTCCTAACAAGATATCATAACGTCCGCTGGAGGCTAAAAGGTTCGCAATAATTTTTGTAATTAAGTACTTTATAGTTGTAATCTTGTGGAATGGTATAATAACACTTATGTACTTTGTAGATGGCGATCGGTGAGCAAATAAATTCCGCACTCCTATCTGTACAATTAAGAAGGCTAGGTCCCTTAATATACTTCGACCTTTGTCTTTATAAGTACGTTACCCAGACACGGCCGTTCATACAGTTACGACCAACATACATGGCACAGTAAAAATCTTATATGAAATAAAGAATATAAAGATAATAAACACGTACCTATACCTAGCCTGTTTTTGTATCGTAAACCTACTTATTTATGTTGGTATTTGTTGTTACATTTTACTTGGCTCTTTTCATTGCGGACAGAAATATTTATCTAGGTAAGTGTTGTATAAATAGAGGTTTCAACAAAAAATCTATGTAATTTATTGTAGGGCTTGAATTATGCCATCTTAATATCGCGAACTTGGTAACTCTGACGAGAAATTTTAATAAAGGCGCTAAAGGTCAGTTTTTCCGAGGAGATTTACCGCGAATAAGTATCATCATTAAATAAGTAGCATGTTATCTGTTATCTGTAGATGAATAAATAAAGCTGTAGGTACCTATGCGTAACATATAGTCTTGATTTCTTTAAACCTTGTTTTTACAATGGTTTGGGCACATGGAGAGGATGGATGACGAAAGACTGACCAAGAAGGCATAATATACAAGGCAAGTGAGAATGGGACAGGACGAAAGGGAAGACCTAGGCGGACGTTCTCTGACCAGATTGGAGACATCCTAGAAAAGGTCAAAAGTACCCTGAACAGAAGTCAATGCATGAGTTTGATAGGTGCGAATGAAGTAAAAGAGTTGTCAGGATTGTTGCAAATGGCGTTCCGTAGTTTCTGCCTACCCCCGTAAACAGGCGTGAGTCTATGTATGTATGTTACGAAAACTGTGTAATGTGAATAAGGCCATTAGCGTCGTCGGTAGCGCAACGAATGCCGCTACTTTTTGCATTCGTATACCTACATATGTCGGAATACAATATGTGAACTAGTCGCGAGCCAGTTCAATCTTAGGTTCGCTTCAAACATTTGTCAGCGGTCACAAATATATGAGGAGCAATCGCGGATCCAAGACAAACGATCAAACGCAGAGATGTAACTGAATTCCGAGGAAATACATGAGAAATTCTCTTTCCCCGAAGAAAAGTATATTTGTGAATTATAATAAGCAGTTTCGCTTTTGTCTGCTTTGTCATATAGAATACAATACAAGTGATACAACCGGGAAAGTTGGTTCCCTTTCTATGAAGAAGTCGAAGTATTGGCTGAAAGAATAACAACGTGGTTAAACTTATCTTTACCTAAAATAAATAAAAGCGTATAGATATACAAATATCTATACGCTTTTATTTATTTATTTAATTATTCGGAAGACCAGCAGCTGAAAAATACATAGAGGCATCAATAATAAACATTAGAGACCCAATGATGGGATATATAAAAACAAAACAAAACAACATTACCTAATGAGCAACCTGCAAAAAAGTCAAGACTCAGCATGCGCCTCAACGTGTCCGGTTTAGTGTTAAATACGTCAATGTCGAACTTCATTACTTGTTCGTTTTAAACAATCACTCGCTCGCCAGAGGAACGCGTTCTGTCTGTAATTTGTGGATACTAATGGCAGGTGAAAAGGCTTTTGACGTCTCGTGCCTATCCTAGGTATGTTAAAGTGTATTTTTGAAAGAAGGTCTGGGCAATCAATAATGCTGCATCTCAGACACCCGTAGATGTATTTTGGCCACTTTCGAGGCTAGGCTTTCAAGCTAAGTACGGGCGCGTAATATTTTCGTTGAAAGAATGGTGATATTTCTATTTATTAAGTTGATATTTTATATAAAAAGACGCGTAATTAAATAAGCTTTCGAATGATATTAATTAACACCAAATAATATACTTGAAGCCCACGCAAGAGCGGTATAAAGCAAGCCCGGTATAATGTTTTCCCGCCATTTTCGAGTGTGCTATTATATTTCTAACATATTCATATTTCTCGTCGTCTTTTTATTATGGGAGGTATATAAGTATTGTACACGGTTAGAAAGGTCATTTAATTTACTTTCAGAGAAAATAAATGTAATGGAAATAAACATTTTAAACATAAAAATATATAAAATATAAATTATTGTTAATTTCCGCCAATTTTCGTATTTTATTTTTTCAAACAATTTTTTTTATTATATATCAGATTCGAACCTAGATAAGCTTCTTTTCAACTAGATTTCCAATTAAACAAACCATATCTGATAAGAATCCGATAAGAATTATTCATATTGGACTTTGCACAATAGTTTACTTTTTCCCACCAAAAATAACCGCCATTTCTGTCAAAATTTTCCAAAACTAATATCTCGTGAATTTTAGGAGTATTATATATCATATGATAGGTTTATTTATATACTCATAACAAAACACTAATTCATAGCATAAAATTTATGCTATGAATTAGTGTTTTGTTATGAGTATATAAATAAACCTTTAACCTAATCTATATATTTTCATTCAATAAAAAATAAATGCTGTTTTTTCGGTAATTGAATGAATATAGCCTCTGGAATTAAATTATTGCACAATATTTGTTTATTTTTTTGCTTTTATTTTATAATTAATTAGTTCATTCACAATTAAAACATAAAAATATCAAATACAAGGTGTCTCAAAAGAAATTTCACATTTGTTTTGCTTGTTGCGTGAACACCACTATTCTGAGCGGCGCGGGGTTATGTCAATCGGTAGCCTGGCTCTTGGGAATTTAGTCACTGAAGAAGGTTTCTCGGGAGCAGACCGTGCGTTGTGCGTACGTGAGACTTACGAAAATAGTAGCGCGTAGAAAATTCTGCAATTTTCGTCACTAAAATGATGCGGCAAGCGCTCGACTTATTGGAAAATGGGTCGAGAAGTTTGAAGAGAGTTTGCTTGTTTACGTGCCCATTAAGATTGAAATGAGCTTCATCCGAAAACAAGATATTGTAAACGTTGGAAAGCGCTCAGTCATCTGGTTTATGAAGTTAAGCCTCTGACTAGCATCCGGAGGCTCCAATTCTTGCACCAACTGAATTTTGCAGGGGTGCAGCTTGAAATCTTTGTTTAAAATGCGGCATAATGATGATCTATGCACGTTCAAAGCAACAGCATGCTTAAGAATCGAAAGGTTTGAGTCATCATGAACAGACTGAGAAACACTGCCTAGGTTTTCGACCGTTCTCGAACACCTTGGACGCCAAGATTTTGGTTAATCCAGTGTTGAACCGGTCTCTTTGAACTTCTCGACCCATTCTCCAGTAAATCGAGCGCTTGGCGCATATTTTAAATGACGAATATGTGGAATATTGCAGAATTTTCTACGCGCTACAGTCGCCGAATTACCGTTTTCGTAAGACTCACGTACGCACAACGCACCGTCTGCTCCCGAGGAACGCTCTTTAGTTACTAAATTCCCAAGAGCCAAGCTACCGATTGACATACCCCCCGCGCCGCTCAGAATAGTTGCGTTCAGATAACAAGTAAAACAAATGTGAAATTTCTTTGAGACACCCAGTATAATTATATTATTTGTTTACAATGATGTTTTGAATCCATAATTACGCCCCGCGCGCAACATGCAAAGACAGCTAAATATACAAAATTTAAAATGACATTGACATTTAATAATTTTCTAAGCAAGCATTGCATTAATTTTATATTTTTGTAAAACTTATACCACCACCAGGTATTCAAAAGTAAGCAATTTATAACCCATATTGTTATCATGACCACCAAAAATAGCGAGTAGGTCGTCGATAGACGACATTGTTTACAATAGGATCAAGTTCGGCGGGTCACATAAACTAAATATTCTGTCATTCAGTCACCATTTAAACATTACTACAAAACTTATTTAACCTACTTTCATAAAAACATCACTTCAAATATCAACACCCGAGTGACGACTCTTATGTTTAGGTTTAAAGTAGCACGGCAAGTGGCCTTGCTTTGCGGGTAGTCCGATAACGTCGCGCCGCGCGAACAAGCGTATTAGTTTTTAAATTGTGGGCGCACCACCGGTTAAAGGCAAAATATGAAACTTAGCACATAGATTAAGATAATGATCGGACTTGTATTTTATATTTAGCTTGTAAAATATCCATCACGTAATGCGATTTAAATGTGAGAAAATAAAAAGCGCCTTAGGCAATCTTGAAGCTATTTTATAAGCTACTTCCATTTATTTTTTTATCATGGACCAAGAAACATTGTTTTATTGTACATCTTGTAGAACACTAGATTCTTTAAGTGTTTTCTTTAGATTCACTGACACTGTATTACCTATGTACGGACAGAAAAAATATCGTAGCAACATAATTATATCACTTGCGTATGACAATGGAAAATTCCATTCGAAATGGATTGCCCGATGTGCCTAATACAAAATTAAGGGCTATGCTTAATTTCCCTGTATCTTCTCTTCAATTTAAGAGCCAAGCTCTTGTCGGTGGAGTTCCTTCCATAATATCCTATCTTCAGCCAGTGCTTTGACTTCTTGATACGACGTGACTTTTACCTTTTCTTTCACTTGATCTATAAACGTCCTTCTTGGCCTTCCTCTACCCCTTCTGCCTACTATTTTTCCTTCCAAGATGTTCTTTATAAAAGTGTCATGTCGTATCAAGTGGCCCGACATTTTCCCTCTTCTGTTCTCAATTATTTTTAAAATATGTCTCTTTTCCTTTACCATATTTAGAACTTCCACATTCGTCTTTCTTTCAGTCCAACTTATTAATTCAATCCTACGCCAACACAACATTTCAAACGCTACCAATCTCTGTCTCTCCCTTTGTGTCAATGTCCATGTCTCTGATCCATACAGTGCTATACTCCAGATATATGACTTAATGAATCGTTTCTTGGTCTTAGTTGAAATATATTTGGTCGTAGCTGTTTTTTATCATGCGCATAGTTCAGGAGGAATGAACAAGTGGATTTACAATCGGAGCTCGTAAAATTTGCAATTTGAGATATGCTGATGACACTACACTTCTCACGCAGTCAAAAGAAGATATGCAAGCTTTATTGACGTCACTCAAAACAGTGAGCCTCTCCTTCGGATTAGCAATTAACAGGAAGAAAACTAAAATGATGATGGTTGATCGAGCTGAACTGAATCATCCTGAAATCACGTCAGTAGCTAACTGTGAAGTGGTTCAGAGCTACGTATACCACGGCTCAACAATATCCAACGATAGTGGATGTGAAAGCGAGATTCGGAGGAAATGTGCCACTAACAAAATCTGGCGATAACAAGATCTGCCGTAAGCAAACTTGATAAAGTCTGGAGCAACCATAAAATCACGAAAAGAACAAAAGTTCGTCTCATGAAAAGCCTAGTGGTTCCAGTCCTCCTTTATGCTTCCGAAACCTGGACAATCCGACTTCAGGAACGCCGAAAAATTGATACCCTTGAAATGTGGGGCTGGAGACGGCTACTTAAAATACCCTGGACCGCACGCCGCACAAACGTTTCCATCCTTAAAGAACTAGAAATAAAAGAGAGATTATCGTCCACTGTGCAACTACGAATCCTCAAATATTTCGAGCACATCATCCGCAACGAAAACTCCATCGAGCGTCTTGTCGTCCAAGGCCGCGCCGAGGGGAAACGGTCCCGAGGAAGGTCACTCACTCGTTAGACTGACCTAATAAAAACTGGGACGCATAGATCGGTGGTAGAGACACTTAGCGAAGTCTGCCTGCAAACAAAATCAAGAGACCACGACCACGGTCAAGAGTGAACGACTGAAGAAGAAGCTGTTTTTTGGAGTTAAATGCTCCTTTCGCCATTCCTATTCTTACTGGTTATTAAAGTACCCAAGTATTTGAACTTATTTACATTTTCTATTTGAGAGTTATTTAATTTTATGGGTCAATATTGATAGAAGGAACTTTAGATATGATCATTGTTTTGGTTTTAGAACTACATATTTATTTTTAATCCTATTTGTAGGTAAACCTCGACCATTCTGATTAATACAATTTCTAGCTGTTCTCTATTCTCTGCTAAAGTAGCTATGTCATCTGCGTATCTTATAAAATGTATATTTTTTCCATTAATTTTTATTCCTTCTTGTTCTACTTCTATAATTTTCTTTATTGCACTTTGCTTTAAGCACAAAATTTTCATGTCAAGCAAGACAAATTGTTTACCGCCTATCCAACACTATCTGAGCTACACGGTTTCACTCGTGAAAAAAGAAGTAGATACTGAAATGGGTCTAAGCCTTCACGCAATAAATATTTCACAGTTTATAACCTTCTGAATGCCGTTGTCATGTGTAGATGACAAAAGTGGCGGACCAAAATGTTGCCCACTCATGTTGTGCATAGGGAAATATTAAATATGCTGTCAACTGCAGCAATATTTTTTGAAATTGTACAGCAAAGGTTTGCAAATTCGAAACATATACCTAATCAGATCTTGAACTCAGATGCATAGCCACATTCAATACTATTCCCATCGACCATTAGTTCAATCTGTCTACTCTAGAACACTTTACAATAGCCGGCAGATACATACTTAAACTCTTTATGATCATCACAACAGCTGTTTTAATCAATTGCAGTAATAATAAAATATAATATAAAATATAATATAAATAATAATAAATTGGAGTGATATATATCGAATCTAGACATCTGGATATTTGTTAACAGTTATTCCAGTTAACGTGACTCGCTCTAAAAAGTAAATGTAAAAAAAGCTATAATATTATGGTCCTCATTTAAATAATTTTCATGGCCTCTGAAATTATTTCGTAAGCAATCATGCTAAGAAGCTTTGATATTGCTTTAATACCAGCAGACTGCTAAGCAGAAGGTATTGAAAGAAAGAAAGAAATAAAGACTTACACCCCAATTGATTTGCTTCCCAGTATCGCTGTGGATTCACAGTTCCCATCTCAGTCTCACAGATAGAAGAATGTGGTCAAGTAAACCACGCTGACCATACAGATTGGTATATTGGTATTTGGGGTTGATGTCAAGCTTTCCGTCTCTTTACAAAGATACTATCGGCTTGTTGTATTTTTGTTGGTTGCCTCTTACAACACCCACGAAATGAAATGGGATAGTGTCATATTGTAATTTTAATCAGTCACCACTTGAATAGCCATTAGCTTTACCATATTTTAAAATGTGGCTTACTGTTTGTGGTCCCAAGTGCATAACTTAAAATAGTAGACGGCCAAAATTAAATAAGCCCGTATAGACATTAACTCGCGTCGCCTTTAAATTTTAATAAAATAGTGCAAACAATGTCTCGTTATTATAATAGCAATGTTATGACTATAAGAAAGTAAACCTTTATTCCTTTTATTCCTCTTAAAGAAAAATGGATATAATTCAATATTCCTTTAAATTTACTGCGATTTGTATTTTTTTCTTTTTACAATTCTCAACTTAGTTGTGCCAGAAAAACAAACAGAGTTGTAAGAAACGGACCGACAAATTTTGTTACACATTATCAATTGTACTGAGATAAATTTAAATTGAATTATGTATCATACTTTCTTCCACATTTTCTATCTTTTACTAAAATAACTAGAATAATTGTACAATATTCTTTAAATAAAATCATGCACCGCACAAAGAAGAGAATCGCCAAAGTATATTCAAAGAAAGCACCACTATGTATTGGCGTTGCATTTTACATCAGGTACCAATTGGTACCGTTGTTGCTTATTGCACGTTTTCTTATAGGACTGTGCCTTACACCGTTACATTATTTTATGCATTTTGCAGTTATTCAAAAGGTATCCTACTAGTATCGTATATGCGCGAGTTTGTGAGGATTTTCACTCTTTTATGCAAAAACAATTTAAGAGCTTACATTTCACTGCAAATCAGTCAAACAGTTCATCATCGTCATCATCAGCCTGCCATAATGCACTGCTGGACATAGGCCTCTACGTCAAGCCAATGAGCTCAAGTTTCGGCTCTGTCGTCAGTCGAATATTTCAGCTATACAAAATCGCTCTGTATGCACTGAGTTTCGTAGTCAGTGCCATGTAAACTTTCATACAAGTGTTGCTACAGACGCTAAAAGATTTGCGTCGACTAAAGCTCCTACACGTTCAAGTATCCTTTCGAGAGTGTGGGTGGTAAAACTTGTACCAGTTCGAAACCACGAAAACTTGTTGCATAAACTGCCCACAAAATCTGGATGCGCAGAGAAAATGTTGCTATGCAAGGTGTAAGGCAAGAAAAATATAATGTTGTCTTTTCTATCTATTAGTATAGGTACATGTCTTATTTTATGACTGTGATGTCTTGTTGCGTTTTTCTTCCTCTTTATTACGTTAAGTAAATATCAGATTCTGTAAAAAATACTAGAAGTAATCCAAACGGTGTTGATGAATTATTGTTACCATTTTGAATTTCATATTAACTGAAAATCATTGTACTAAACCACAGTTTCTAAAACCACTTTTTACCTGGACTTTTCTTTAAGTTAAGACAAAACATGTTTGGCCCGAAATTCTCGAAAGCTCTTCGGTGTGTGAGGCGGCGGCGTGTTGTCTAGCCAGTGACTGTCTGCTCCGTGTAACTTATAAATAAATAAAAGATTGGATTACCCAGCGGTGTGCACCCTGAAACACCTCACTATATCGGCAATACGACCAATAAAATCGACGTTTCTCTCACAAAAAGCTAGTTTTAAAACGGATGAATTTAATATGAAACATCCGAGCTGTGATTACAAAACATTGGTTATACATTTTTTGTAGGTACGCGTTTTTATAAAATGTTGGTCGTCATATTTTTTTAAATATTCACGATGCGTCCGTAACTGTGAAATATTGATCGTGAATTTATTTTTAAATAATGTTAGCCGACCGGTGGAAAAAGTTCGATAAATATTAATCTACGTGTTAACTGTCGCTTGACAATTCAAATGAAAATAGTGGTGAGGGCTGTTTGACCACAGTTACAATACTACCTTTAGTATGAAACGCACCGTTGCAAGTTTTTTTTTACTCTGGTATAATATTTCATTTTACAAAAATAAATCGACTGAAACAACAGACATTTGGATCTTCAAATCTTTTTGTTGTATAACATACATACATACATAGACTCACGCCTGTTTCCCGGCGGGGTAGGCATTGTATAACGAGTGTTGATATTTCAACACTCAGGGTTTATTACTTATTTTAATAAATAAATAATATATATAATAATAAAAATTCCTCTGGTAATCAGGAAAGTGTTCTAAAAATAAGCTGCGACGCAACTATTTGATCGAATTAGTTGGCAGTTTGACTGTTGACTTTGTATTTGTTCGAAGGTTGAACCAACATCCAGTATACGGATAGAGCGAGCTAAATATTAAGTATTATGCGCCTCATTGTAGGGCAAGCTAAATATTAATGATAGGTTTACAGTACCTAAAATTATTATATTATCGGTGTTAAAATGCACCTTGTTGAATTGAGTATGTCATAAACGATCTTAAACTTTATATTCATTTTTCAATAAATAAATTAAAATACCTAGTTGACTCGAGGTCGCCGGCAGGGTTGCGGCAAGCTATGGTAACAGCGATTTGCGTCGCTACACCGCTACATTACGTAAACGAACATTACGGTGATTTTAATTGATTGGCGGCAAAGCATGATTCCAACATACTCTCTCTACACGCTACATGAGGCGAAGGAAGAGCCCGACAACAAAAAGGAAACAAAGGTCGTAGTCATGTAAACAGAGGATTCATAAGCCCCTACTTTGACAGATGTATGTCGTTGGAGAAAACAGAAGTATATATTATATCTTAGTTGAAGTGGCCCGTCACATAAAGGATCCATCAAATAAACTTGTTTATCGTACATTATAAAATAGGTATAATCATGTATCAAACAAGAATATTAAACAACAAACAGCGAAGTAAAATTAATAAAATATTTTTGTTTGCATTTAGTTACTCCTTACAACTGTTTACAAAACAAACCGTGTCTCTAGATATTCGTTAGAAAACCAAAACAATTTTTATAATTCAAACTCTTTGCTGTTAAACTTTTTAATTTCTCTCCGTAGACTTCATTGTGAGTTGCAAGTAGTATCTACCATTTTACCGTGAAATCCCTGAAGTTTTACTTGGTACAACAGCCAATCTAGTAGTCTTTACAATGTCTCTAAATAAACGTCATATAGCTGCTAGCTTCTTATTATATTACTTTGCATTGATACTATTTCAAAACTTACCGACATGATGCATTTGAGATAACTATCTTTCATATACGATAGCATAGCAGAGTAGATGATCTTAGATATAACTGGGATAACGCTAAGACAATGATGTTAAAAGTAATTATTAAGGAATTTTCAGCAAAATAAAGGCATAATTATAATAACATAATATAACATAACTTCACGCCTTTATCCCCGAAGGGGTAGGCAGAGGTGTATTACACACATAATTATAATATTTGCTTTATATATTTATTTTTATTTATATGATGACGGTTATTTTAAGTGATTGCATTATGCACTCAGTTAAAATATGCAGCATATGACGAATCCGATTAGTTTTATTGCATATTTAATATTTGCCATATTGTACGGCATATGCCAGGTATTAAAATATATGCAATCGGAATCGAGCAATATTCCATACTAGCTGTGCCCGCGACTCAGTTCGCGCGGAATTTGTCTTTTCATTAGGCTACATAATTGATACCCAAAATATTTTATGTTGCATATAATACCTATATTGAATAGAGTAGATGTAGATGTCCTGAAAATAACTCAAATGACTTTCACTTGCTCGTGCGAGTCCACACTGCGAAGTTACCAATCGCGAGTAAAAGATCAGAGAGTGCCTGTGCATGTTCGTTGCCTCATAATCGCGCTCGCATATTTAACGTCAAATGCATAGCGATAATACAATCCCATAGTTAAGAACTCGTTAGACAGGCTCTAATTTCATCAGCTTTTGTCTAATATTGTATGGTGGTATAACATGGTGGTATAACATCTCATATGATATGTAAAATCTTAGCTTTGTCACTGCTTTTAGATATGTAAAAAACAGAAGTCTGCGTGGTCCTAGTCGATCGGAATTTTTAACATTGTAGGCACTTTTTAGGATTCTTAATCCAAAAATGGCAAAAATCGGAACCCTGATAGATTCGCCATATCTGTCTGTCTGTCTGTACTTCCGTATGTCACAGCCATCTTATACCGAAACCATTAAGACTACATCATTAAATATTTTTATAAAGATGACGTATTCTGTGAACCGCTGCCCGACTTTTATACAAACATAAAAAAGGAATGACAATTAAGGGGTCCTGTCCATACATGGAGCTGATGTAAAATATTTTTACAATGTCTAGGTATTTAAAAATGGCATGTATTTAATGCGCCATCTAAGTAAAACGAATACAAGTTTCAAAAATAATTAGAGTGGGTACCATATATAACGGGAGTAAGGGGAGAACAGATTCAACATCTTATCTGGCCCAACTGTCAACCTCACCTGCCCGCGCTGGTGGTTCGTATGAATAGCCAGCGACGGCGGCCTACCAGCCGCCGTGGTGCTCCCTGCTAGATAACGGACGAGGCTCTGGCGACCAAGCAATGGCGGTATAACCATACAACCCGGCCGGGCAACTAGCCGGAAGAGGCTCCAGCGGCCTTGGGATTTAAATCGTCCCTAAAATGTCTGGTTCAGAAGGCAAGGGGAAACCACTGCACTATTTCCCCAAGAAAGTCGTTATGGAAGCACAATCAAGTCTGATACCTAGTTGGCCATGCGATCCGCTTAGCAACCGGCGCCGTACTGCGTCCGGGGCAGACGGTGTGAAATTGGCTACTGGCCATACGGATGTGGGAAGCCAGGCAACGCATGGAAACAATGCTACTGGAACTTCAGTAAGCTTCGCCAGTCAATCTTAATATCATACAGGTTTATGCACCTACCAGCACTGCAAGCGATGACGACCTGGAAAGCTTTTACTCGGAACTTGAAAGTACCATCTCAAAGGTCCCTAACAGAGAAATCCTCTTAATTATAGGCGACTTTAATGCAAAAATTGGAGCAGACTCCCACCATCTAAGCCCCAATGTAGGTAAATTCGGACTAAGCCACCGCAATGACAGAGGAGAACGCCTGATACAATTTGTAGCCGATAACAACCTGGTGATATCAAACACTTTCTTCCAGAACCATCCACGACGACTTTATACCTGGACCTCACCTGATGGCAACTATCGCAACCAGATTGACTACATTCTTATTGGATCGCGGTGGAAAAAATCAATTAGAAATAGTCACACACTACCTGGAGCCGACTCTGGGTCAGATCATCAACTTTTAATCTGCAAGTTGCAGCTGAAACTGAGGGCAGCCAGAACACTCGCGAAACACAAAAGAATCGAAGTAAAGGATAACCCAAAGTTTTTGGCAGCACTCGCGCAGAATTGGTCTCAGTGGACAGATATAGACCCGGGTGCAGAGACTTCAGATCAGTTGTGAGATAAAGCGAAGAATTTGTTAATGAGCGCAGTCAAAACGTCTGAACAACTTACACAAATACGCAAGCGGCAATACTGGATGAGCGACACCACTCTGGCACTTGTTGAAGACAGACGGAGAATAAAAGCACTAGGAGCAGATGTGAGAACTCTGAACGAGATATCCGGTAGAATCCAGGCAGCTTGCAGGCGAGATCTGAACACCCAACTTCGGAACACATGCACAAAAGTTGAAGCCCACGCTGACAAACATGAAACCAGGGATCTCCATCAGAAAATCCGCTCCATCACAAAAAGTCTTTCTACTAAGACTTGGGCTATTGAGAACTCTCGGGGTGAAACAGTAACTGAAATAGATGCGATTGCCCAGACATGGAAGGAATAGTCAGTCACTGTTCCAGGACCCTCAGTCGCGATGCTTTGCTCCCACGAAACCTACGGATGAAGAAATAGAGCCACACATTCTTTATGAAGAAATAAGAGCTGCAATTAAACACCTGAAGAATGGAAAAGCCACAGGGGCAGATGCTGTCCCAATTGAAACCATTAAGGCTTCGGGTGAGCATGGCGTTGGACGCCATCTTTCATACCCTGTGCAATAAGATATGGCGGACAGGGACGTGGCCGAAGGAATGGGCTCACACAGTCTTCATACCGTTACACAAAAAAGGTTCCACAAAGTCGTGCAGTAACTACCGTCTCATTGCGCTAATATATCATGCAAGCAAAATACTACTGCACATCCTGAATGAGCGTTTAAAGAACTTTTTGTCCAAAGAAGTTGCACCCGAACAAGCGGGCTTCGTAAAAGGTAAAGGTACCCGTGAGCAAATTCTGACGTTGCGCCAGATTATAGAGAAAGCCCGGGAATTCAATAAGCCGGTTTACATTTGCTTTGTTGACTTCTCAAAGGCATTGGACTCCGTAAAATGGCCCGTACTATGGAAGACCTTGCTGGCTATGGGCACGCCTAGACATCTTGTTCACCTCCTAAGGCGTCTATACGAGGACGGAACAGCGTCAGTAAGAGCAGATGACGTACTGTCGAGTCATTGCCACCCCAGTGCAGGAGTCCGTCAAGGGTGTATAATCTCTCCCCTTCTGTTTAATATACACACAGAACTCATAATGAGAATTGTTCTCGAAGACTGGACGGACGGTATTGCAATCGGTAGCTTGAGGATCTCAAACCTGCGATACGCGGATGATACCACTCTCTTCGCTACTAGTAGTCGCCGCATAGAAGATCTGCTACGCAAGCTGGAAAGTGTCAGCCTCGCATTTGGCCTTAAATTAACCGCAAGAAGACGAAGATGATGTTTGTCGACCGTGCCAACAACAACTCGCCAGAAGTCACCGAAATTGCGAACTGTGATGTGGTCCAAGTCATACATCTATCTGGGGGCGTTGATCACAAACAATGGCGGGTGCGTAGAGGAAATAAAACGGCGTATGGCGATTACTAGGTCTGCCATGGACAAGCTCAAGAAAATATGGAGGAATCGAAACATAACGAAAGCCACAAAAATCCGACTTGTCAGAGCACTTATATTCCCCATATTTCTCTACGCTGCGGAGACGTGGACCCTGCGTGCGAACGAGCGGGAGAAGATAGACGCTCTCGAAATGTGGTGCTGGAGGAGAATGCTTGGGGTATCGTGGAATGAATACCGCACTAACGTCTCCATAATGCAGGAACTTGTCATCAAGCAGCGCCTGTCCTTCATTGTGCAAACTCGAATCCAGACATTCTTTGGACACGTATCCCGGCGTGGCGACGAGTCCATCGAGCGCCTAGTGGTGCAGGGCAAAGTTGAAGGCACCCGAGCACGAGGTAGATCGCCTATGAGATGGACGGACCAGCTGTAGACAGTTCCCTGCACGTATGCACTATGCACCAGAAAGGCGGCCATTAGATAGGAATGGCGGCGTATTGTTAGGCGAGCCACTAACAGCTGATATGACGACCACGACCACTCTGCGAAGAGTGCAACGACGAAGAAGAACCATATATAATGGGTTGGCAGCTGATAAGGAGTATCGTTAAAAGTAAAAGTTAGCATATTAATATGTGTCTAGAATTACCGTAGCCAGGCAGGAAGGTGTATCAGAAGTGCGCAGTGGAAGATGTAGTACATCTACCTGACCACGATAGACAATGATCCAGACACAATGCACTGCGTTGCACAGTGATGAATTGAAATCAATCAATATCAATATTATATTTCACTTACCCGCTATCTTTGCTGATGTCAGGCTTGAGCTAAATTAGACACATTCATACAAGTATATTGGCCAAAATAAATGAATGAAGTATCTTATACTTAGCTATTAAGCTGCAAACGCGACGTTTTCAGGACACGTTGGCACGTGGACTCGATACCGGATTCACAATTTTCACAAATGTCAATCAATAGTTCACAATCAATTTACCGTGGCCAGCACTAGATCAGGCGGCATTCAAGACGGTTTACTCAATTTAATTCAATTCGCGTTAATTCAAAAGGCGATATTTTACGTACGAGACGACAACGTAATTTTTCAAGGGGCCAACGGAAGTGACAGTTCAGTGCGACCATTGTCAGAAATTTTCAATAGACTAAACAAAATGTTACTTAATCGATATAATCGATTTGACTTATAATAAAAACTAATTCTATTTCAAACATCCACCCGCCCCGGACCGGCCTACCGGTCCGCTAATCGGTTGGTAGACGTGACAATGTTGCAACCGCTCTCCTCAGAATCGAACCGTCCACCAAGACCTCAGCAAATCGGGGAACTCCATCAGCCCCAGTTACCAAATGAAGGATGCGCCCCCTGCGCCATCTGAGTGGCGGAAGGTTAGCCTCCTTGATCAAAACGAGGTCACCAATCTTGGGTGGATCGGTCTTGTCGGTCCACTTAACGCGTTGCTGAAGTATGTGCAAATATTCCAAATTCCAGCGTTTCCAAAAGCTCTGAGTAATCTGGCGTACCAATTCAAAACGCGAGAGACGACCAGGTCTCGTATCAATATAGGGGTACTCAGGCAAGGCGACAAGTAGGCGACCAATCAAAACATGGCCCGGCGTAAGGGCCTCCAAATCATTCGGATCTGAGGAGATCGGGCACAATGGCCGAGAGTTCAAAACGGCCTCAATCTTACAAAACACAGTTGCGAGTTCCTCAAATGTAAGGACAGACTCACCGATTGTCCTGCGCAAGTGTGTTTTGGCCGATTTTACGGCGGCCTCAAATATACCACCCCAGTGTGGACAATTTGGTGGGGAAAACAACCAATTTATCCCACGTCGGGCAAGCCTATCACCTATATCAGCTTTGTTGGTTTCAAGGAAATTGACAACATCATTCAAATAATTATAGGTGCCCTTGAAGTTAGTGCCGCAGTCAGAACGGATCAAGGAAGGCATCCCTCTGCGGGATACAAATCTGTCAAATGTGGCTACAAACGCCTCGGTCGTAAGCGAGGAGACCAGTACTAAGTGTACGGCCTTTGTGGAGAGACAAACAAAAACACACAAGTAGGCCTTAACAGTCTTGCTGTTTCGAAGTGTCGACGTTTTCACCAAAAAGGGACCTGCGAAGTCCGTGCCAACACCGTCAAACGTCCTGCTCTCAGTTACGCGATCTGCCGGTAAGTCTCCCATCAAGGGCTGCATGGTTGAAGCCTTGAGCTTATAGCAAGGGATGCAGCGAAAGACTACACTCCGAATAATTCTTCGGGCAGACAAAATCCAAAATTCGCGTTGCAAAATAGCCAACAAAGCATTACAACCAGCATGCGAGTTTTTAAAGTGACGGTCAGTTACCAACAAACGTACCAAATGACCGTCCTTAGGTAACAAAAGGGGGTGACGTGCTCCGTAAGGGAGGTTGGCGTTCTTGAGACGCCCTCCAACGCGCAAGAGACCCGTATCGTCCAAAAAGGGGTTCAATTTAGAGACAGCTCCCGACAATTTCGATCTCCCTGATTTAAGGATAGCAATCTCATTGTCAAAATGCGCCAATTGCACAGAACGAACCCAAAAGGTGAGGGACTCCTGTCGTTCCTGTGGTGAGAGAAATGGTGTCAGACGTTTCTGTTGTGGGTGCCTAAAATTAAAAACAAAACGCTTTATCCAAGCAGTAACACCTAACAACTTGTCGAGGGAGCTGTAACGATTCAACAGGAAATCGGGGTCGAAGGCGCATTCTACCTTCTCAAGAGCGAGTGTTCGTAGACCCGGCAAATTAGAAGTATTCAAAACTGGCGTTCGAGGCTAATCTGTTTCTGGTCGACTCAACCATTCCGGACCCCACCACAGTGAATGACCTATCAAACTAGGCGTCAAGCATCCGCGCGAGGCACAATCAGCGGGGTTGAGCTCACCTGGCACGTGTCTCCAAACAAGTTTGACTTCGGATTTCTGGATTTGGGAAACGCGATTAGCGACAAATACCTCCAAAGTGTGGACAGACGCCTTCAACCAACAAAGAAGTCGTAAGTCCAGGCGTAAGTCCCATTAATACAAATGCTTTTACCCAAAGTGTTAGACACGTGGTTCAATAAGCGTACAAGTAGTGCTGCTCCCGAGAGCTCCAATTTCGGAATGGTCAGAGATGTCCGAAGGGGTGCAACCTTGCTCTTCGCCATGATCAGGGAAACCCTCACCTGACCTGATGCACTAACTGTGCGCAAGTACACCACGGCCGCGTGACCACGTTCCGAGGCATCACAAAACCCGTGAAGGGTGGCCTTGTACTTCCCGGGAGGAAGGATGGGACGAGGCAAGGAGATCTCGTTGACGGTAGGAAGTGAGGATATAAAAGAGGTCCATTCCTCAACAAGAGTACCGTGTAGAGGTTCGTCCCAAGTCAATCCTGCAGTCCAAAGCTTCTGCAAGAAGCATTTTGCCCAAAATATGATAGGACAAATCCAACCGTTCGGATCAAAGGTTCTGGCGACAGTAGACAACACGAGACGTTTAGTCCAAGAACAAGGCAATTTCAAGTCTACGTTATACGTAAAGATTTTTTTTTTTTTTGTCACATTCACACAACACCATCTAGTCCCAAACTAAGCAGAACTTGTACTATGGGTACTAGACAATGGATAAACATACATATATACTTTTTTTTTTATAAATACATACACATATTATACATAGAAACACCCAGACCAAGACAAACATCCATGTTCATGCACACAAATGTTTGACTTGAGCGGGAATCGAACCCGCGACCTTCGACGTAGCAGTCGCTTACACTCCCGCTGCGCCAACCGGTCGTCGATGTCTTGGACTGGTCTGTACTGAACGCCGAGAACAGCCATCATGGCGGGGTTGTCAACAATCTCAAACAAATGTGGATCCTGCTGATGATCCTCTGGCAAGCCTTCCAAAAGCGCTGGTGAGTTGAAAATCCATTTGCGCAACTCATAACCAGCGGAGGCAAAAATACCTATCAATTCGTCCCGCAGGAGGATCGCCTCGTCCGCTGTGGAGGCACCCGAGCAAATGTTATCGACGTAAATATCGTCCTTCAAGATGGCAGAGGCTCGTGGGAAACGTAGGCCTTCGCGGTCTGCGAGCTCCCAAAGAGAACGTATTGCCAAGTAGGGGCTTGACCTTAACCCGTACGTATTAGTATTGAGCTCGTAGACGACCATGGGATCACGAGGAGACTCTCTCCAAAGGATCAGCTGGAAGCGACGGTCATCAGGGTGGATAATAGTCTGCCTGAACATCATTTTTATGTCGGCTACAAAGACAACCTGATGTCGTCGGAAGCTGGTGATGACGTCACAAAGGTCCTTGACCAACTTGGGACCAGAATGCAAGCACTGGTTCAAGGATACGCCTGTTGAAGTCTGCGCAGAACCATCAAATACTGTGCGCAGCTTCCCAGTCAATGGCTTCAATACCGCATGATGCGGGAGAAAGTAGTGCTCCACCGAACGCCAATCCAAATTTGACACAGACATGTGTCCCAACTGTTCATATTCCCTCATGAACTCAATGTACTTCTGTCTGAGCTCCGGATCACGACCTATGCGGCGCTCCATGGCCAACAACCTCTTTTCGGCTAAAGGTCGTGACTCACCAAGCGGAGGCCGAACAGACAGGTAGGGTAGCCTCGTAATGAGCCGACCAGAACGGAGTCGACCAGTGTTGTTCTGGAAGAACAGCTCGCACTCCTCATGTTCTGGATTCAAACGGGCAGCTTGAGGGGGCTCCTCTACCTCCCAAAACCTCTAAACTGCATCAGAGAGGGCAGAGCCTACAGCCAACAAATTATCAAGTTCGGGTGGAGGGGGGTCCCCAGGTACAGGGCCCATCAAAGCAAATCCAAATATGGTCAGGATGGCAGTCAAACCATTTGGCACCAAGACCCGTTTCCCACCAATCAAAATTCCACCGAGGACATCAGAGCCAATCAACAAGTCGATTTGTCCCGGTGTGTCAAATTTGGGGTCTGCCAGTTCCAATCCCGATGTCAAATTCACCACAGCAGCAGGTAGCTGTTTCTGTGGATGCATGCCCAAAATATTCTTCAGCACAATAGCCGAGGTTCTAATCCTCGGGTGTGAAGATTCAACAGGGCCAAACAAAACCTTAACTTGCCCTTCAACATTAGAGGCTACGTCCCCTATGCCCCGTATACAATTCGGAAAAGAGCCCATATTTAATTTAACCTGCCCTACCAAATAAGTGGAAACAAAGCAACCTTGTGAACCTGTGTCCAATATAGCACGGACAACAACAGAGGTCCCCGTGGGTCCCCAGACCCTAACAGCAACCGTTGGTAGGATAACGGTCTCAATGGGGGAGGTTGGCGTTATAGGGCAGGGGTCAATGACCTATTGTTGCCTGGGCGGCGACCGTTGGCCAGGACCAGGCAAGTCAAAACGAGGGTGCGGCTTGAAGTCCTCAAAGGCGCGATGACTCGATCCGCGCGCCATCTGTGGGGGTCATAATGACGCACCCGCCCAAAACGAGGTGAACGCGAGTCAAGGCGGGGACGCTCCGCCAAAGGAGGGGAATACCTGGGGCAGCAGTCATGGTGCTGGTGACGTTGCGCGGTCGCACATTCAGGTGCGCGAGAGAGAGGAGGCGTGCGCACGCTACGGTTCTCCAAGCGGGGTGGGCGGCGATCAATTAAGCGAGGCGACTCTCGGCTGCGTGTCGGTGAGCCTCGGCTGCCACCTTCAAAACACCCGCCCGTGCGCGGCGTCGGCTGGTTGGACAAGCGGCCAACGTCTCTGGCATTCATGCAGAGAATGTCCAAATGCTGTCCTCCACAGTGAGGACAGGGGCGAGAGTTTGGGCAGTCTCGCTGGTAGTGGGACCCCAAACAAGAGAAGCAAAGGCGGCGGGCATTCTCGATGCGCCTACGAGAGGCGACATGCAGGTCCAAAAATGCCCTACAACTGGCCGTTCTGTGCCCCGTGACCTTGCAGTAGGAGCACTCCGCTGGGCTCTGCGTGACTGCAAAGCGAGGAGGGCGCCGGTCAACATTGGCTCGGGTGTGAACGCGAGCCTGCTCCTTGACCTTGGGCGGCTGCGTCTTAGCCGGCGTGTCACCACCGGAGTTATCCAGGACCCGGCACTCATCCTCCAGGAACCTCTCCAGGTCAGCAAGATGGGTCGCGCTATCCCCACCAAAGCGCTGTTCAAAACGCGACCTCAGGTCGGCAGGCAGCTTTTTAAGGACAATGTGCACCAATAGATAGGACCATTGGTCCACGGGCAGGTCAAGGCACTTAAGTGCGTTGATGGCCACCAAGAACGGGTTCAAAAGTTGGTTGCGCAACCCAGAGACCCGGGTAAGCGTCGGCAAACCCAAAATCTGCTCGATGTGCGTGTCGGCGAGGCCACGCTTATTATGGTACCTACGGATGATTAGGTCCCGAGCCGTCTGGTACGCCTCGTCAGACACGGGCAGATGCTGGATGAGGCCCTTAGCCTCCCCATCCAGAACCGACATTAAATATGCCAATTTTTGTGCTGGCCGAAGGTCAGCCCTGTCATTGACCAGGCTGTCGAACAAATTAATGAAGCCCAGGTAGCTTCCTAGGCAGCCATCAAAATGGGGGAGGTCCAAAGTAGGGAGCCTACTCACCAGCCCCGGTGCTGACCTAGGAAGCTCCTGCTTCAGGCCGGGTTGCCCTTCCCTATCGGCAACTAGTTGTCTCGCAGTATTGGAGACAGCATCATACAGGTCTTAGACCTGGGCATAGTCTTCACTGACCTTATTTCGCTGGTCAGCAGTGAAATCAGTGACTGACACTTCAAGACAGCAAGCGCTGAAAGTGCGGAACTGCTGTTCCACACTTGCCAGGCGATCATCGATCCGCTCGTACCTTTGAAGTAAGGCCTGCTGGCGATCAGGCCGGTTCACTAAAGCACTGGCCGAGGCAAACCAGCGCAAATCTGATGCAATAGCACCAGCAGCCGCACGCAAGTCCTTGATAGCTGACATAATCAAACTTCAAAAGAGCCCGTACAAGCGTTAAATAAAATTAACAATCAAAACTTAATTTTTCTTAATTCTTTGAAACCAACAAAGTATTAGCCTGTTTACTGCAAGTGCTGGCAAGTGACAGGTATTTACTGCCCAGTAAAATTAAAAGTTTCAGTATATTGAAACAAACACAAAAGTTATAACTTATAACAAATTAATAAAGTTGAAACTTCAACTTAATTAATTATTTGCAACAGACAGACTCACTGTGTTATTTAAGATATATAAAACTGTAAGTACACACAGAATATGTGTTACCTAACAATATTATCCGTATATTACAACAAAACAAGAGTTTATCAAGTTGATTTATCAATGTGACCCGCCCATCTATGCAAGGTCAAATTTGATTATTACAATGTTTATGAATATATGCAATAAACTAAATTTACTAAATTTATTGATACATACAGCTGTTATGTATCCAAACAAACTGACTTATTAATGCAACAACAATTTCAGTTAGATTTTTCAACAATACAAATCAACAATTACTGATTGAGGTTATGTGAAAATGTGTTTCAAATTATCTAGGTCAACTTATACAATTAAATATTATGTATTTTAGACAATAACTGACCTGACAAACACTACAATACTGTCTACAAGGTGATAAGATACAAGCTCATACCAATCTGAGTTTATACTCAGTAATGCAACGGAGGCTAAATTTCAACTACAGCTCTGCACCAAAATTTTGTCTAGAATTACCGTAGCCAGGCAGGAAGGTGTATCAGAAGTGCGCAGTGGAAGATGTAGTACATCTACCTGACCACGATAGACAATGATCCAGACACAATGCACTGCGTTGCACAGTGATGAATTGAAATCAATCAATATCAATATTATATTTCACTTACCCGCTATCTTTGCTGATGTCAGGCTTGAGCTAAATTAGACACATTCATACAAGTATATTGGCCAAAATAAATGAATGAAGTATCTTATACTTAGCTATTAAGCTGCAAACGCGACGTTTTCAGGACACATTGGCACGTGGACTCGATACCGGATTCACAATTTTCAAAAATGTCAATCAATAGTTCACAATCAATTTACCGTTGCCAGCTCTAGATCAGGCGGCATTCAAGACGGTTTACTCAATTTAATTCAATTCGCGTTAATTCAAAAGGCGATATTTTACGTACGAGACGACAACGTAATTTTTCAAGGGGCCAACGGAAGTGACAGTTCAGTGTGACCATTGTCAGAAATTTTCAATAGACTAAACAAAATGTTACTTAATCGATATAATCGATTTGACTTATAATAAAAACTAATTCTATTTCAAACAATATGTCAGTTATAAGTTTCGTTTCAATTGAAACTAGCAATTAGTATCTAAACGGAAACTTGATGATGAATTAAAAAATAGAAAATGGGCATTCATAAATAGTACAAATTTCAATACTTGGCTAAAATTAAATATCTTAAATGAAGTGTTTCGTATAAGTAAATAGGACGCTTCAGTCTTTTAAGCCAAGTTGACGGAGCCCTGCTTTGCAGGGCTCCTATTTTTGGGTACAGGGTCACAAGAAAACCTAACATAACCTACTACTAACATTATTAGTCGCCAACTCATTATTTATGGGCTAATATTTCAATTGACTTGTATAGTTTATTTACTTCTCTGATCTGAGTTGCTACCTAAACACAGTTTTTATAACACCCTTAGTTTTGAATCTTATTTAATACAATAGTCGCGAAAATATTTAATCGCTAGCAAATTATTTTATTAGTTGCAAACATTCTTGTCTATTTGTCTTTTTCAAAAAAAAAATAAAAAAAAAAATGTCATATTTTAAGTTATTATTAGTCAATTGGCAAATTATAAGCTTTTAAAAATAATTTTGGGTACCTGAAAATATCAATTTCTCAAAGTCAATCGTTTGAAATATAGACGCTTCCAAAGTGGTTAAATGTGTAAATGTGTATCGTTCCCCCGCCCTCCGTCCTCAAACTTTTAGAGTAAGAGAGTGACAAATCTAAAAAAAGATATGCTGTAGATCGTAATAAAAACTTTCAGCGAAAATTAGTTTGAACGATATGTGGTCAGCAGTATTTATATTCAAAAACCGCAAATATAACTTGGTCGTTAATACAAACACTATAAAAAGCAAAGTTATTTGTACCGGTGAAAAAGTGATAGGTAGTTGTATATGGTTAGGTGAAGATAATAGGTATGTTTAGTGTATACCTTTAGCACAGAGCCCTTCATGGGCGAGTCCGACTCGCTCTTGATTTAATTATTCATCCTTGCAACAATGTGGCTGTTTCCTGTCTGTATATTGTTACGAATTGAAAATAACTCCATCTATCAGTGAATGGGAGAACTAGATGAGATTAGATGTATCGGTTGTTTAAAGCTGTTTCATCTATCCTCTAATAGATGGCGTTGGTATAAATAGAACAATTACACAAATCTAGTAACACGTTACACGTTACCAGAAATTTCGTGAGTCGTCTCGAAAAGGCTAGTTATGTGTTCCGGCCGGTATAAATACCGCGTAAACGCGCGACACAGATATAGTTACAATTGAATATCGGAGCGATAGCCATCAAGCGAAGGAAGTAAGTTGGAAGTGTTTAGTGGTGTTTCTAGTGTGTGTGAATAGTGAGTTTTATTAGTGTTGAAAAATTAAGTGTCTATATCTAGTGTTATTGTGTTAGTGAATAAAGTGCAGTTTTTCTGGCATAATGTATCACCGAACCCCAGCTCGTAACAAATTGGTGTAAGAAGAAAGGGATAAATTATGCCAGTTATGCCGAAAGAAGAAACTGAAGGAGTGCGCACCAGGAACCAGCGCCAGTAAGAACTGGACCAGAGACGCTTCGGAGACGTTCCTACTCCATCGTCTGGAGGACCAGGCGTCTCCGCGGCTGCAGTGGAGTCTGCAAGCGCCTCACACTCCGTGACGGTGCCCGACATCGCGGCTCTGATGGCGTTCATGCAGGAGCAGGCCCGCCGTCAGGAGGAGCAGGCTCGCCGACATGAGGAGCACGCGCGCCGCCTGGAGGAACAGCTTCAGCGCGACAAGAAGGAGCAGGCTCGCCGTCAAGAGGAGCACGCGCGCCGCCTGGAGGAACAGCTTCAGCGTGACAAGGAGGAGCAGGCTCGCCGTCAGGAGGAGCAGGCTCGCCGTCAAGAGGAGCACGCGCGCCGCCTGGAGGAACAGCTTCAGCGCGACAAGGAGGAGCACGCGCGCCGCCTAGAAGAGCAGGTGGTGCTTATGAAGGACCTCAGCGCCGCTGTAGGGAAGGACCTGAAGGCGGTCAAGGAGGAACTTCAGCAGCACGAGGCCCGTATCAGCGACGTAGAGATGCTCATACACGACAAGCTTGAGACTCGCGTCGCCTTTATAGAGAAGCGTGTACACGACCACCACGAGACCTGTGTTGCTGAAGTGGAGAAAAAGTTGCGTGGGCTCGAAGTGACACCAGCGGCTGTAGCGCCCTCACCTCGTGGATTTAAGGTTCCACCATTTGATGGCTCGTCATCATGGTCGGCATACAAGATCCAGTTCGAGGCTGTGATGCGATCAAATGGGTGGAATGAAGAACAGGCCTTAGCCGCCCTAACCTTGGGCCTTCGCGACCCGGTCTTGACAGTGTTGGAGGCACTCGGATAAGACGTCACCTACGAGAAGCTTCTGGAGGCGCTGGAGGCGAGGTACGGAGACGCGCACCTCGAACATACTCAGCTGAAGGACAGGACGCAACGCACCGGAGAAACTCTGCAGCAGTGGGCTCTGGAGGTGGAAAAGCTGGTCAGGAAGGCATACCAGTCGTCGCCTGCGCTTGTTGACGGGAACCTCGTACAGGCGTTTACGGATGGGAGCTAGGACCTGGAGGTAATAGCAGCATTGAGGCTTGGGCACTTCAAGGACCTCACGGACGCCCTAGCCCACGCTCTGGAGATGGAAGCAGTGCGACGCGACGATCGAGGTCACCGCATCAGGGAAGTTGTGTCGTCACCTCGGTGCTACAACTGCGGAGAAAGAGGCCATATCCGCTTGAGCTGCCCAAAGCGTAGGCAGCCTGGTGACACCCTGTCTCCACCAAAGGGGTCGCCTGATGTGCCTGCCAGGCAGCGAGAGCAGGGAAACGAGTAGAAGCCCTGGCTTCTGGCCAGCACCCGCCCCGCAGTCCTGACTGCGGGGCGGGTACTGGCTGGTAATGGAAGAGCCCCAAGTATCTCGATCTCGCAATCATGCTACGGGAACAGCCTGATCATCGAAGGTGAAATTAACAGAACACCATGCAAGCTGACATTGGACACGGGTGCTTCTCGCACAGTCATCGGTTTCCATCTGGCAAGACGGGTTCTTCGGGGCTGCTTCAGAAACAATGAATGTGTGAATCTGAGAACAGCTACCGGTCAGCACATAACCGTCCGAGGTGAAATGGAGGTGGATCTGAAGCTAGGCAACAAAGTTTACCGTCACAAAGTCATCGTAGCCGATATAGTGGACGACTGCATCCTGGTCCTAGACTTCATGCGGAAGTATCGCTGCGAAATCGATGTTAACTAGGGAGTGTTGAAGTGTGGCTCGGAAGAAGTCTTCATGGAAGGTGCAACTTCAGGAAAAGTGTACTGCCTGAAGAATGTCATTCTTCACCCGCGGTCGGAAACGGTTGTACCAGTTTGTCTAACAGGGAATTCTGGTCGAGAGAACCGTTGCGTACTAATCAAAGGCCTAGAGAAAGAGGCCTCGTGGAAGATTGCACGAATCTTGGTAAGGGGTACCAAAGTTTCATCAGTACGCGCACTGAATGCAAGTGACAAGGAAGTGTCGCTCAAGAAAGGGACGGAATTGGGCACCTATTAAGGAGCGCCTTGGATGCGTAGATGTCAAGAGCAACCTACCAGCGCCAAGGTTCAGGGTGCACGATTCGACGTGTCTTCACTTTTGGAGGACTGCCAAAGTACTCTGTCAGAAGAAGAGAAGACCAAGGCTAAGAAGATGTTAAGCCGGTTTGCCGATATTTTCTCGACCAGTGATGCCGACATAGGGAAGACAGCACTAGTCCAGCACAAAATAAACACGGGAAGTGAAGCACCGATTCGCCAGCGACCAAGACGTGTGCCAGTGGCACGGGAACGTGAAGTGGAAGCTATGAACGACGGTATGGTGAAAGAAGGCGTAATTGAGCCTTTGTCCAGCCCGTGGTGCTCTCCGGTGGTGTTAAATAAGAAGAAGGATGGCAGCATGCGCTTCTGTGTAGACTACCGCCGATTAAATGACATCACGAAGAAGGACAGCTACGCACTGCCAAAGATCGATGACACACTGGATATGCTGACGGGGCTGAAGTGGTTTTCTACATTAGATCTAAAAAGTGGCTACTGGCAGATGGAAATAGATCCTCGAGACAAAGTGAAGACGGCATTCTCCACAGGCAAAGGATTATGGCAATTTAACGTCATGCCCTTTGGATTGTGCAACGCTCCGGCTACTTTTGAGAGACTGATGGAGCGAGTGCTTATGGGACTGATTGGAGACGCCTGCCTGGTCTACTTGGATGACATCATCATCGTGGGGCGCACCTTCCAGGATCACCTTCGAAACTTGGAGCAAGTGCTGTCAAAGATACGAGGAGCTAATTTAAAGCTGAGTCCGAAGAAATGCGCGTTATTCAGACGGCAAGTGAACTGTCTAGGACACGTGGTCTCGGAGAACGGTATTCAAACTGACCCGGATAAGATCATTGCCGTGAAGGAATGGCCAGTTCCAGAGAACAAAACGCAGGTCAGAGCATTCCTCGGATTATGCTCCTACTATCGACGGTTTGTGAAGAACTTTGCTGACATTGCTCGACCTCTTCAAAAGCTCACCGAAGACAGAGTGCAGTTCTGTTGGAATGAAAGCTGTGACGTTGCATTCCAGAAGCTCAAGGAACATCTGTGTACTGCACCTATTCTAGGCTACCCTGACAATGAGCATGAATTCATAGTTGACACAGATGCCAGTAACACCGGAATTGGCGGCGTGCTGTCACAGAAGAAGGGTGACCAAGAAGTTGTTATAGCATACTTCAGCAAGGCCTTATCCAAACCCGAAAGAAACTACTGCGTCACCCGGCGGGAACTCTTGGCTATAGTAAAGACATTGCAGCACTTCAACAAATATTTGTTGGGGCATAAATTCCACCTGCAAACCGACCACGCTGCGTTAAAATGGCTACTTCAATTTAAGGACCCAGAAGGACAAGTAGCCAGATGGATTGAACTACTGCAAGAGTTTGATTTTGCAATACAACATCGCAGCGGCAAGTCCCATGGTAACGCAGATGCCCTATCGCGTAGGCCGTGTCCCGACCAGTGCAAGCACTGTAGCCGACAGGAAGCAAAGCAGGCAGCGCTAGTGAGGATGTTAAAGACGGATCTAAGCGATGAATGGAGAGAAGCTTTGCAGAGTGCTCAGCAAGATGACAAGGATGTACAGCCGATTCTTGAATGGAAGAAATCAGATGCGCCTAGGCCCAAATGGAGTGATATCGCAGCAATGAGCCCCATCACCAAGAGTTATTGGGCACAGTGGGAAAGCTTGGTCGTCCAGGATGGAGTTCTGTGCCGCAAATGGGAAAACGCTCGCGGTAACCAGTGCCATTTGCAAATGGTAGTGCCCAAAACTAAGATGCCGGAAGTCTTGCAGCTCTATCACAATGATGCTTCGGGAGGTCACATGGGAGTTAAGAAGACCCTTACCAAGATCTGGGAGCGGTTTTATTGGCTCCACTGTCACTGTCACACCTTGTGCGGCTGTCAAGGGGCCACATACTCGAAGCAGAGGTGCATTAAAGGTGTACAATGTGGGAGCCCCATGGGAGCGCATAGCCTGGGATGTCGCTGGGCCGTTTCCCGAGAGCCAGGATGGAAACAAATACTTCTTGGTTGTGATGGATTACTTCACGAAGTGGCCTGAAGTGTTTGCAATCCCAAATCAAGAAGCTACCACAGTGGCCGACAAGCTGGTGCAGGAAGTCTTTTGTCGATTCGGGGTACCCTTGGAAATCCACAGCGATCAAGGCCGGAACTTTGAATCCGAGGTGTTCAAGGAGACTTGTCGCGTGATGGGTGCACATAAAACCAGGACCACGGCTTATCACCCGCAATCAGATGGCATGGTTGAACGATTTAACCAATCACTGGAAAGGTAGCTGGCGAAGGTCGTGGAGAGCAAACAAAGAGATTGGGACAAGCACATCCAACCATTCCTTCTGTCATATCGCAGTGCGGTCCACGAAACCACAGGAGTAACACCAGCTTTTGCCAATTTCGGCAGAGAATTACGTTTACTAGTAGACTTAATCACCGGTATTCCGCCAGAATCTCCACGTAATATAACGGATTACGCGACCGAGCTACGCAACAAGATGAACGATGTATATGAGCACATCAGGGAGTCAGGACAACAGATGTCTAAGAAGATGAAGACTCGCTACGATCGGAAGGCGAACAACAAAGGCTTCGATGAGGGATCATTGGTGTGGCTTCATAACCCAGTACGAAGCAAAGGAAAATCGCCTAAGTTACAAGCCAGATGGGATGGGCTATATCGCATAATTACCAGGATGAACGACGTCACCTATCGAATCCAGAAAGGGTCGCGAGGTGCACCGAAGATAGTTCATGTGGACTGGTTGGCTCGTTACTATGGGTCCAACGATGTTCGAGACGAACACGTTTAAGAGGGAGGCCGTGTTACGAATTGAAAATAACGCCATCTATCAGTGAATGGGATAACTAGATTAGATTAGATGTATCGGTTGTTTAAAGCTGTTTCATCTATCCTCTAATAGATGGTGTTGGTGTAAATAGAACAATTACAGAAATCTAGAAACACGTTACACGTTACCCGAAATTTCGTGAGTCGTCTCGAAAAGGCTAGTTATGTGTTCCGGCCGGTATAAATACCGCGTAAACGCGCGACACAGATGTAGTTACAATTGAATATCGGAGCGATAACCATCAAGCGAAGGAAGTAAGTCGGAAGTGTTTAGTGGTGTTTCTAGTGGTGTGAATAGTGAGTTTTATTAGTGTTGAAAAATTAAGTGTGTGTATCTAGTGTTATTGTGTTAGTGAATAAAGTGCAGTTTTTCTGGCATAGTGTATATAATTTATCACCAAACCCCAGCTTGTAACAATATATTAAACCATTGCGTTACTGATTGACTGACAGACAACGTGCAGCCAAAACTATTGGTTGCAAGAAGACAAAATTTCTTATTTTTTTTATTTTAAGATGACATAATATATATTGCTTGGCGACCAGTCGCTTGTACTATGAAAGGATTTCTCAAAATTCCAATGGAATCGGGAAATTGTAAAATTAATAAAAATGAGCGGGTATAGCTGCGATCACCTCTAGTTCCCAATGAAGCAACAGCAAGCGCCATCTTACTTTAGCTTCGTTCCTTTGCCGAATTCACCTTGATAGGAAACGTCTTCCCGTTGCACCCGGAGCATCTAATATACAGGGTGTAAAAAGACCCTTAACGAAAACTGAAATCCCATGTTGTACCAATCATTACGAACATTTTTTACTTCGGCGCCATACCTGGGAAATTAGTGGCACAGGAGATATTGAGGCTCAAAGTTAGTATAGCATTTTTCTAATTAGGTACAAAATCGATGCATTTACCCCGCCAATTTGTTCTAAAGATGGCCTATGCCCCATGGATAAGTAGGTATTTCGAAAATTGCACGCGCGCGCATTTAATTGCGGTTTAAAAATGTGAAAACTCAAAAAAAAATCGTTTCCCAGGTATTAATTTTAGTTAGTATGACTTGGCATGATGTCCACAACGAGTAGACTTCGGTTTGGTGATGGGTCTTGTGACACCCTGTACATTAAATAGTATTTTTCCCAAATTACTATCCACGCTACGACACACACGATCATAATAATTATATTAAACGCTGTTCTTCAGTAAGTCTCGAGACATCGTTTTTACACCAGCAAATGATGGTTCGGGCAGGCCATATTGAGTATATAATAGGATAGATATAACTATGTCTACTGTCAAGCAATGGTTTATTAGATAGTTGTGGTAACCTAAAAATGTCCTCGGCCAATTTGTCTTCATATTTATGCCATAACTATACAGCATCTCAAACCTATGGCGTAATCGATGACTTTTACTTATACTTGCTTCAGACAATGTCATCCCAGTCCTTATCCCCATCCAGTAAAATGAAATGACTCGCCACTCTGCAAGCTGTTTACATATACGTGTACAAATACGTCCAGCCTAAGCTAAACTCTATTTAATATAATTAATTATACAGATTTAAGCTCAATTTAAATTGGAAGATCCAAATGTTCGAAAATATCCTACGAGGGTTGAAAGATTATAAAAATCTTTCAACCCTCGTAATTTTACATTTGACTGATCATAATATATTCAGTTTCAACCAATTCAACTAAAGAGTTACTTTTATAGAACAAATTTAAACCGAACAAATGCATCGTAATGTTTAATTTGACACTGAACTTTTTTATTTATGAACCGATTCGTATAAAACAAACATTAAATGTTAAGTGGAGCTTACCACAACACATCAGTGAAAACTGCATTCCAATTCGTTTAGCCGTTTCTGAAATCAGCGTGCACAAACGCACAGACAAACAGACCAAAATTGTAGTAATTATATTTTTGGCTTCTCTTCTTTAATATGGTCTATATTAAAGAAGAAACCTTAAAATAGATTTCTCCTGAACATCTTACATGTACAGACATCGATCACTTACAGATTTATTATATTATGTATAGATGGCCGTTTCGCGCGTTAAACAAAAATCTACCGTATAGCCGTACCCATACTGGCGCGGCGAGATTTGGAAATCTTATTTCATCTATATCTTGTGTGTTTATAAACCGATATCTATATTTTTTTTATAAAATACATATTTAAGTGTACTTTTTGAATATAGGATTTTGATAAAAATATATCTATGTGAAATACAATATATTTATGTATTTAATTCACTTTGAAGAAATGCCAAACGATTAAACACGTTATTGTGGCTAATTTATAAAAGGTAGATGTATACTATCCAAGATTTTTTTGTAGATCTTTTGAAGACAATTATCTTTGTAATACATACTTTTGGTGACTGATCAACGTATGCGAGGATAAGAACTCAAAAGCGCATTTTATTCCGACTTGCTTCAAATTTATCGTCACTGCTCAGCTCCTATGTGTCTTAGCGTTATGTTATGTAGCCTATAACCTGCCCAGGAGTATGGACTAAAATCGTACCAAGTTTGGTTAAAATCCCTTCAGTTGTTTTTGACCCATGCGTGCACATACAGACAGACAGACAGACAGACAAAAAATTTACTGATTGCATTTTTGACATCAGTATCCACCATTCATCCTCCGATATTAATTTTGAATATATATTCAATGTACAGAATTGACCTCTGTACAGTTTTATTATAAGTATAGATTACGCTTATTTGTTGAATGAAATTGACACATAAGGTGGAATATGCCAAAGCTTTTTAGATAGTTTTGATTAAAGTAAAAAAATATTAGTTATCAGTTGTTTTTATATATATATATTTTTTTTTTATATATATAAATGGTATTGTACATATTTAACAATATTAATTTTACTCGCCAAGCTCATTCGCTTGTTGGCGAGATACGCTCTTATTATCTACTTATAAATACGAATACCACATAACATGTAACATAATATTATAGTAAAAAAGAAAACAACAAAGAAATGAAATAAAAACATAGATTCTAACTTAAAGATAATATGAATATGGAGCTTAGAAATTGACTGCTCGAGGGTTTTGGTGAGCCTCAGCAATCGCGAGGTCTCCTTCACCGAGCAATAAATCCCTAAGCTTATTTTTTAACACATACTTGCTATATTTTGGTTCTTCTCTTAATATATTTATTCCATTAAATATTTTTGGGACTAGATATTCAGTCATTCTCTCTCCGTAATAGTTTTTAGGCTTTGGTTTCACCAATTTACTTTCCCTTGCACTTCTAGTATTGTAACAGTTTTCTATTCTATTTTTAAATTTATCATTATAATATTTCTCTAGGGATATTAAGAAGTTAACTTTTAAATCTATAGGTAATATCTTACATACATTATACAATTTTTCATACTCTTTATTGCACATATCTTTAACTTTCTTACTTACTAAATACTTAAGCAATCTTGTTTGTATATTTTTAATCTCCTTTATGTATGATGGAAAGGTGCGTCCGTATATGCTTAGACCGTAGCTTAGTAAAGAATCAGCAAGGGCATAGTAAACTATTGATAACGTTTGTTTATTGATGACTGGTTTAAGCTGGTAAAATGTACTCACTACAGATCTTAATCTATTGCCTACGTCATTAATATGAGGTTTCCAGTTGACGTTTTCATCTATTTTTAATCCTAGGTATGTATACATTTTTACAGATTCTATTTCTGAGCACTTACAGTTTGTTTTGTTATTGTGTAAACAATCATATGTGTGTCCTACTATTTTTAACTGATCCTTACTCATGACTCTGGCTTTGTGATTATATGATAGGAGGCAAACGAACAGACGGTTCTCTCGGTGGTAATCGATTACCACCGCCCATAGACGCCGGCAGCACCAGAGGAGGAGCCACAAGTGCCCGCCTGGATAACACAAGGAATAAAAAAGAGAAAAAGGAAACGTCATAAGGGCCTTCTGCCCTCCCCCCTCCAAAGCCAATGCAACATTATAAATACTGTAAAACATCGAAGTAAAGTTCTTTCATATTCTGTGAGATCGTGTTTGCTCTTTGTTGCTCGTCTATAGAAGTACCACCCATACTTCTCCGGACGAGCCACAACGATCATTCATGCTGAAATTAACAAGGCTTGTACTTGCAGGCTATTAAATCTTTGAAGAACATTATAATATAAATGATTTTTTTTTTCTTTTATATAATACAACTCCCGCATTAGGACGAAATCTTGTGTCGCGGGGAACCTTACAAACATATAATAACGGACAAAATGAAACACTCAGACTCGAAACAACAATTTGTGGATCACACAAAGTGTTCTCGTGTGGGGATCGAACCCACAACACTCAGCGCAGTATCTAGCGGCGAGGCGTCCGCTTAAACCACTACGCCAACCGTGCAGCTGATTTTTCCTTTTGTATTACAATATTACAATAACTAAGCCTTAAAATTATATACTAAGAAATACTTACAGGCTTATATTTTATGTCGTCGAAATATCTTACGAGGGCACGGTTGACGTAGGAGTTTAAACATCCACCTCGCTGCTCGAAATTGCGACAAGTGTTGTGGGTTCGAATCCCACACGGGACAACATTTTATGTGATTCATAAATTATTTTTTCGGGTCTGGGTCGCGGAAGACTTTACAAACTTACAATCAACGGACATCCGTTGATTGTAAGTTTGTAAAGTCTTCCGCGACACAGGATTTACTCTTTGAGCGGGCCATGTATCAATGTAAAATAATATATCTAATAATAAACATGTATTGCCTCGTATAAAAACTGCGTCTTTTTAAATAATATTAGAATTTTACTTTGCACTGCCAAATTTATCCATGTCACCTGCATTTCGCTGTGGGGAAATTCATCCATAGACAAGTACATTCATTAATGAGAAACATACATGTAAATTGTGTTACCCACGGAATCATTCAATTATTTGTTTTTGTACATAGAGTGGTAAACCGTGGTGCAGACGTGCATCTGAAAAGTATATCTGTACTTAAATATCTAGATATGCGATATAATATCCCTAACCGAGTAATCAAAGTGGACGACTATGGACGTTGTGTGAAATATTGCTATCGAAAAATGGTCATACGGAATAAAATTAATAAACCGGGCTACATAAACTTTACAAAAACTGATACACCTACACGCATTGCCAAAACTGGGGCTGTGGCAGCGGTGCGCATGCAAAAGGCACAGACTCTACAAAGGCGTTTAAGCATCCCAATCATCACATATACAATTTTTCAAGGGTGTAGTTATTGAAGCTGATTCCAGGGTCCCATGGCACTGCCTGCACCCGACAGTATACCGGACACTGCAGTCGTCCCAGAATGCCATGCGATTTTTAAAAGGTAAGTAAGATTACCTGCCCCAGAATCCCAACGTGGCATAAGTATACTTGCAATTTTACATTTTTCTTTTTAATCATAGCGAGCCTCAGTCTCCAATGTGAAGATTGCATCTCAACCAGGTCAGCTTTAAGATGATGAAAAGCTACCACACGGTATCATCAAGCCTAGTGCCAGCCGCACACATAGGTCAGTCACGCCTAGGAGGAGGTTAAAATCAACTTATACAGGAGTAAAAAGAAAACATTCAAACATTCAATTCTTAAAGGGTGCATAGGGTTCCCACCAAGAACTTAGGGTCCCAAGCCAACCTCACCTGCAAGTGGTGCACCTGCCGAGCAACGGACGAGGCTCTGGCAAACAAAATATCCCAATAAGCGGCAATAGGCTCGCCACCTATTACGTGGGATCAAAACACTGGCGAAAAGTGGGCGTTTAATATGCCTCTGCCTACCCCTTTGGGCGTGAGTCTATGTATGTATGTATGTGTCAAATCTTTTATTTCTTTAAAAAAAGACAACTCCCGCATTAGGACTAAATCCTGAGTCGCGGGGGACTTTACAAACATATAACTAACGGACACAATGAACACCCAGACTCGAAACAACAATTTTTTAATCGCACAAAGTGTTGTCTCGTGTGGGGATCGAGCCCACAACACTTCGGCACAGTGTCAAGCGGTGAGGCGGCTGTTTAAACCACTACGCCAACCGTGCAGTCCATTCAATGCAGTGCAGTCAATCCACACAAATTCAATGCATTCATTAATAAACCCGAACACCATATCCAACAAACATTATTTTCATCGTGCACATTCGGGGATTGTTCTAATGAACTAATGCGGATATCAAATGGATGTTCAGCGGTTCCGCGGTTTTGCACGAATTAAGCACACCCCAAACGTTCTATCTAATCTTCGATAATTGCTACATTTAACCTTAGGGTACAATGTTTTGGAATTAACTACAACAGTGCTAGTTCTGTCCAGGGATATTTGTGCTAAAATAAGTAAATACTAGAGGACCCGTGCTGCTCCACAGCATATTTTAATATTATAAAAAAGCTCTTACCCACATATAGGTATGATGAGTACATTGTAGCCTTATCTAATAAGTAAAAAGATAATATTATTACCCAAAATGTATATATCACAAAACTTATTTGCTCACAACATTGGCTTTGCGTTGCACCTTAGGTATTGTCACGTTTATAGGACGTGAACAAAGAAATTGGAAGAAATAAAACTAAGTTTTGAAATTAAAAAAAAAGAAATTAAGGTATATTAAAAAAAAAAATAAGGTTCGGCCTAGGTCGTTGCGCACTTGTCTAGCCTTCCACACTTCCCTGGCGAGGTCCCGTCCTCCAGGCGTAGTCCAGGTCAGTTCGGACACTCCACTCAGGCGATGAAGGAGACTGGGAATCCGGTTACGTCAGTTGAACCGTGACGTAATTCCTAGGAACAAAGGCCGAATCATTAAGCTGTCGGTATAAGGGGCGCACGGGAAACGCTAGGATGCATGGCAAGAACTAGATTGGCAATTTAGGGCTTATAATGGCGGAAGAATTCTAAGTGTGAAAAATCTAAATTAATAGTAAATGTAAGCAAGCAGAGACGGTTACAAACGTTGAGCTTTGAAAGTTTAAGTATAACATAGTGGAAGAAAGGCAACTATAAGCATTACACACAGGATAGAATAAGGCTACAATATTTAGTCGGACTCGTACCTCTAAAATTAACACAAAGAATATAATACAACAGGTAGGTAACGGCCTTTAGAAATCTTTATAAATAAATGTGCACAACTTACCCAAGTTTGGGAATCACGGTCACTAAATTAATAATTACAACTGTTTTTATTATATGGAGAAAGGCAATCCACTCTTAAGTTGATATTAAAGTTTTAAAATATTCGTAAATAACTTTACGCTCAAGATTGATATTTCGTAATGACGGTTAACCAGTGAGAAAATTAGTCAAGGCGACAGCGTTCGTGCCTCGAGAGGTTCGGCTACGGACTGCCTGTGATAGCTAGGTGCGCGCGCGGCGCGCGGCCGCTGGCGGGCGGCGATGAGGAACCGGTACTTCTGTATATATATAAAATAATGTGGTTGTCCGCATTGCTTGGCGTTTTTCTTTTCTTTTTATAGTTATATTTAAATTGTTTAGTATGTAAATAGTTTAAATTCATTTGTTTATTTTGTAAATAGTTTAAATTAAATTGTTTATTTTTAAGTTGTTTTTTTTTTTAAATAGAAAATTATGTAAATTGTTATAAATGTTCTATGTAATTATTAAATTAAATAGAACATTTATGTACACAATGTTACATTACCCCTCTTCCCAGAAAAAGGATTTCAACTCATTGAAATCCGAAAAAAGAAATGAATTAACTTACTACGGGTATCTCTTAAGCTTGAGATCCTTAACATGCCAAACGCCAAGGTCGCGACCATTCATGTCTTCTAGAACGTAAACTAATGGTGATCGTTTAACTTTTACCCGGCATTTTTGAAATTTAGGGGCTAACTTCTTACTAAAATGAGCATCTTTATCGCTCTGGAAGTAGCAACGCTTCCAAACGATATCGCCCACACTAAACTCGGCATGTTTGCGGCGCAAGTTATAATGCTGTGTATTTTTAACATGAGCTTCCCACAAAGCAACCTGAACTTTATCGAATATTGGCGATAATTGACCTAAGTTTGCAGCATAAGCATCGCGTGGTAGAAATATAAGGTCTGCTGGATCTGGGTATTCGATGTAATGAGAACCACAAACGACTAACTCTCTTCCGTGAACCAAGAAGGATGGAGTATACCCCGTGCTTTCGTTAACAGAATTATTAATGGCGAATTGGATTTGAGGAAGGTTGGTGTCCCAAGATCTATGATCCCCATCTACGAAACTGGAAACAGCAGTTATTATTGTTTTGTTATATCTTTCCACTGTATTGATTTGTGGAGTGTACTTGGGAGTAAAATGTATGCTAGGAATTTTGTACTTTTTGGAAAGATTATCCAAATCTCGGCTAATAAACTGACTTCCATTATCAAGAATAATAGTTTGAGGTATTCCGTGAACGAGAAAGACGTCATCCTCAAGGTGTTTGACTATTAAATTTGAAGTAGCTCGACGAAGTGGAAAAAGAAGGCAATATTTAGAAAAGCAGCAAGTCACAACGAAAATAAACTGATTCTGTTTCCGAGAAGAAGGCAATGGACCAACCAAGTCGATTGATAGAACCTGGAAGGGACGAGAAACGTCTTTAGGCCTACCCATTTTTCCAGAGACACCATGGGTAGAATGCTTATGAGCTAGACACGTTTCACAGTTAGAAACAAATTGAACTACGCTAGAATACATACCGGGCCAATAAAAACGAAGTGCTAAGCGCTTATATGTCTTAAACACGCCGAAATGAGCAGAAATAGGTTCAGAGTGGCACTCAATTAAAATGTCAGCTTGTTGTTCTTTAGGAATAACCTTCTTCCAAGCAAATTCAACCGTAAGGTCAACCTTAGTTTTCATGTACCTATATAATTCATTATTTTCCACCTTGTAATTTGGGAAATTTATAGGATTAGCCTGGCAGCTCTGGAAGATCTTCAGATACCAAGAATCCTGAGTATCAGGGCCTGAAGCCGCGGAAACATCGCCGTTTGAAATAACGTCAACTGGAACACATCTAGAAAGGGCATCCGGGATAATATTTTCCTTTCCACGGCGGTGTCTTATTTCAAAATTAAAAGAAGAAAGGCGAACTCCCCACCTTGCAAGCCGACCAGTTGGATTAGTGAGAGACATAAACCATTTAAGCGAAGAATGGTCAGTGTAGACTAAGAAGGTTTTGTCGGTCTCAAGGTAACAGCGCCAGTATTCAAGAGCAGTAAGAACGGCAAGAGCCTCCCGTTCTATTGTGCTGTAGTTCCTCTCCGGTTTACTTAAAGAACGGCTCATGTACGCAATTGGATGTTCCACACCATCAATAGTTTGAGCTAACATTGCACCGATACCAAAATTGCTAGCATCAGTGTGTACCTCAAAAGGAAGGTTAAAGTCAGGACAAGCAAGGACAGGTGCTTGAACTAGTTTGGATTTTAATTCTAGAAAAGCCTTGTCAGCATCCGGGTTCCATTGAAACGCAGAGGCGTTCTTTTTATTAGAAGTAAGCTTATTTAGAGGACCTGCTATGGTACTGAAATGTGGAATAAAACGCCTATACCAAGACGCTGTACCCAGAAAACGTTTAACCTCCTTCCTATTAGTAGGAGTGGGAAAGTCTAATATGGCTTTGACCTTATCTGGATCAGTCCTTAAGCCATGAGCATCCACAATGTAGCCAAAATAACGTAATTGACTTCGGAAGAAGTGACACTTGTCCAGGTTGACAGTGAGATTAGCCGAACGTAATTTTTGGAAAACCTTCTGAAGCAGTTCTACGTGTCCCTCGAAAGTTCTGCTAATGATAATTACATCATCTAAATAAGCAAAGACTTTGAGCTCGAATTCAGGCCCGAACAAGAGATCAACAAGTTTCTGTTGCGTAGCAGGGGCATTGGTAAGTCCAAAAGCTGTGACTTTGAACATAAAAGTTCCTCGACCAGGAACATAAAACTCAGTCTTCTCTCTGTCCTTTTCATCGATTAATATCTGCCAAAAAGCTTTAGATAAATCAATGCTAGTAAGATAACGCGCATCTTTTAGATTATCCAATATTTCAGACACATATGGCAGCTTATATGCGTCCTTCTTTGTAACAGCATTAAGTTTACGACTGTCTAAGCAGAAGCGGGGCTTTCCATCCTTCTTGCCGACCACTAACACCGGAGAAGACCACGGGCTCTCACAAGGTTCAATAACGTCTAGCGCTAACATCTCATCAACCTGTTCAGCAACAATACGTTGCTTTTCTGGTGACATGCGGTAGTATCGCTGTCGAATAGGTTCAGCATCACCAGTATCTATACGATGTTTTATGACGTGAGTACGACCTAAACCTCTCTCTGCATACGAAATGTCCTTAAAATTATTAACGACATTGTCAGCTAACAGTTTTTGAGAAGAATTCAAAGTGTCATAGCCACACGAAGTGTGATAGTGATGACGAAGAAATTTCCGAGAGCCCGGGATCAGTTAAGAATAAGTTTTCTTTCTCTGATAAATACTTAGGGCACAGGTTGAAAGTGTTCCAAAAATCAATTCCTAAGATTAAAACAGTTTCAATCGCTGGAATAACGTGCGCCTTAATAATAGAAAATTTATCTTCGAAGGTCAAGGGTAGAAGAATATAACCAAGGGATGTTATCCTTTGACCTCCTGCTGCAGTAACAGTTATTCTCTCATCGTTGCATAAAATCAGACCTAATCTTATTAAAAATTCATGAGAGTTCTTACCTAGGATAGTGACGGCGGAACCAGAATCCAACAAACCATACAAAAACAAATCCTTATTGATTCTTACCTTCGCATAAGGCCTAGGGTCATTACTCGGTTTGACATTGAAAATTGTAGAAATATGTTTCCTAGAAAAGAAGTTTTTTACAAACATGAGCCAATCATTCCAGTTCGAGCTATCTGTATGACTAACCGCATGCTTCCTACAATTTTCAGAAACTAGTTTTTTGGTTTGCGGTTTGGACACTCTGGTGTGCGAACTTCCTTCATGCCACACTTAAAGCAAAAGACTTTACGCTCAGCTGTGCAGTCTTTCATAGAGTGCGTATTAACACGGCAACGGTGACAGTAGGGAACTTTGGAGATAGCCGAAGTTTCGACTTCAGGAGCCCGAATTTCAGAGACCTTGTGTGACCCTTGATGGTGAGCACCGTCGTACCTATTACGAGCGTAAAAATGACCTTGGCTACTAGTCGTCGACTTACGCTTTGAAGACTGGTAGCCAAATTCCGGAGCCAATGTAGTAGCTGAAACCGAAGGTGGTTCCTTAAAAAATTCTGAACGAACCTTTATGCGTTCATAATTCTTGCAAATTAATTTTAAGTCTTCCAGTGATTTAATATTAGTACTAGCAGCTATGATAGTTGAGTAGCAAGGACGAATATTATGCAGAATGATTTCGAGTTTAAGGTCTTCCTCTAAAGGTTTACTTAGCCTGGAGAACATGCCTTGCATTATAGATAAATAAATTGTTATGTTCTCTTCCTCGCCTTGCGTACGCTGACGAATTTCAGAAACCATGCGATAATCGTAGTCGGGGACGTCGAAATCCTTCTTTAACGCAATTAGTACCTCATTCCAACTATCGATACTGCCCCTGATGTTACGGTACCAATGAAGTGCATCACCAATGAAAATATCGGTAGCAGAACTTAGCATTTTATTTTCAGTTATATTTTTAGACGTACGGAATTCTTCAACTTTCTGTATAAATGATCTCACACAAGATTTTCCGTCATATTTTAACTTATTCAGTTCTCCTATTAACCCGCGATCACACGAAACTGCAATATTCATGCCGGATAAATTAGGTTTATTTAAAAAATCCTCTTCAGAAATAACTGAAGACGAGGACTGCTTCTGGTCTTTGACCTTTGGCTTATCAAGGCTCAAAAGCATCTCATAATACCCCTCGTAAATTTTCTTTATTTTTTCTAATTTCGATATAATATCATCAGCCGCCTGCGGTTTTTCAATACGTTGAAGCCTATAATATAAATGATGTAGAAGAGACTTAGTTCTACTAAAAAGAGATTCATCAAAGTTAAGTTTTAAGGCATCCAGATTAGCCTTAACCTTCTCTAGCGTCTCTTGAGAGCCTTTACTATCCTCTGAAAACTGGAAAACCGAATCGATTATGTCATCAGACGAATATAATTGCGTTAATTTAGTGACTTGACGTCTTAAACCCGCTACGTTGTCAGAAGGAAGTTCTCCACGGATAGCAACTTCATAAATGAGCTCAGATTTCTGAAGTTGTAAATATTTTATTGGAATTGCCATATTGTTATTTAAATAAAAAAAAATAAAAATTAAGATAAAAACTGGGTCGGTTATGCACAATTTACAAACATAAATCAAGTAAAATCCGCTCTGTTACAATTTATTTAAGAACAAAACCAAACATAAAATAATAAGACAGGTGAAGTCAGATAAAATACACTAAGTTACATTTATTTAAGCGACTCTAAATTTTATAACTACAGTTTAAAATATTAGAAATTACGGTAAACTACACAAAGTTTATGTAAGTAAATAAACCTATTATTTAAATGAAGAAATTACTTAAAGTTCTAAGAAATTTAAGACAAGTAGACAAACACTACTAGAAAACCACCACCACATAAAACCACTAAAAAGACCAAAACCAAGTGCGAAAGACCTTAAACCACGTTTTTGGGCGCCATTGTCACGTTTATAGGACGTGAACAAAGAAATTGGAAGAAATAAAACTAAGTTTTGAAATTAAAAAAAAAGAAATTAAGGTATATTAAAAAAAAAAATAAGGTTCAGCCTAGGTCGTTGCGCACTTGTCTAGCCTTCCACACTTCCCTGGCGAGGTCCCGTCCTCCAGGCGTAGTCCAGGTCAGTTCGGACACTCCACTCAGGCGATGAAGGAGACTGGGAATCCGGTTACGTCAGTTGAACCGTGACGTAATTCCTAGGAACAAAGGCCGAATCATTAAGCTGTCGGTATAAGGGGCGCACGGGAAACGCTAGGATGCATGGCAAGAACTAGATTGGCAATTTAGGGCTTATAATGGCGGAAGAATTCTAAGTGTGAAAAATCTAAATTAATAGTAAATGTAAGCAAGCAGAGACGGTTACAAACGTTGAGCTTTGAAAGTTTAAGTATAACATAGTGGAAGAAAGGCAACTATAAGCATTACACACAGGATAGAATAAGGCTACAATATTTAGTCGGACTCGTACCTCTAAAATTAACACAAAGAATATAATACAACAGGTAGGTAACGGCCGTTAGAAATCTTTATAAATAAATGTGCACAACTTACCCAAGTTTGGGAATCACGGTCACTAAATTAATAATTACAACTGTTTTTATTATATGGAGAAAGGCAATCCACTCTTAAGTTGATATTAAAGTTTTAAAATATTCGTAAATAACTTTACGTTCAAGATTGATATTTCGTAATGACGGTTAACCAGTGAGAAAATTAGTCAAGGCGACAGCGTTCGTGCCTCGAGAGGTTCGGCTACGGACTGCCTGTGATAGCTAGGTGCGCGCGCGGCGCGCGGCCGCTGGCGGGCGGCGATGAGGAACCGGTACTTCTGTATATATATAAAATAATGTGGTTGTCCGCATTGCTTGGCGTTTTTCTTTTCTTTTTATAGTTATATTTAAATTGTTTAGTATGTAAATAGTTTAAATTCATTTGTTTATTTTGTAAATAGTTTAAATTAAATTGTTTATTTTTAAGTTGTTTTTTTTTAATAAATTAAATAGAACATTTATGTACATAATGTTACAGTATCGTGAAATTTCGACCTTGGCATTACTGAATGGTTTGCCGCGCAATAGGGATATATATAATATGTATAACTGAATATTGACGAAAGATAGTTCTTCAATATGACTGTGCTGCTCTACCATTCTTTCCATTAGGACACTGTAATGTCCTTCGTCCAGGTGCCCAGAAAATAGCAAGCTAAGAACAATTTCGCCAGTACCATAATCAGTAATCGTATTACTGTTTTCCAGGTGAACTCTGAATTGACACTCTATTTCCCGAGTGTAAATTCAGAGTTATACTCTGAAGCTCACTTACACTCTGAAGTTAAGCATGCCCTGCGTACTGTCCATTGGCACCCATCACACGTTTGTAATCTGTTGCATTTGTAATGGTCTGGCCATAATATGCTTCGTCACTAACAATGAAATTACTATATACGGGATGTATATTACTTATTGACAATGTTATCAACAGTGGCCAAACGAATTTCATAATGTTTATTCTCACTTCCATATAAACAATAAGAAATTGCGCGGAATAAGCAATTACCGTCACGAAGAATGGAAATCACTTGAAAATTGTTGATGGTAGAATTAATCAAATCTGAACCCGTTTCCGACCGTATTTTTTTAGCAGTAGGAGGATCAGGTACCAAATCTCCAACATGGCCGTCATTTACCAAGATTCTTTGTTCAGACTTTCTCTGAGCATTTTTCAATTTCCTTCCACGAACCATCATTATAATTGAAAACACAACTACTCACCAAAAATACGTTATTAAATCAGAAACTTAAGTAACTAACTTACGCTAACTTCACTTTTTTCTTTATCTGTCAATATTTTACGAACAAAATTAAAAATATAGAGAAACAACTTATTTTTATAAGTAAGAAAAAAGGTTTAATTTGTTATCCAGCTAAATATTTCTGTGAGAAGCACGATTTATTTTGTTTTGTGTATGGGTGTGATTAATCCATCATAATTTAGAAATGTAATAATGACGTTTATAGTTTTCGTCGAAATTGTAGTGTTGGTAGGAATGGTAGCTTTGGTAGCAATCGTAAGTAACCTTGCTACCAAAACTACAATACATATATGCCAAGAATACCATTTCTACCAAATCTACTATTCCTACCGAAAATACTATTCCTATCAAAACTACTATTTGTGCCAAAACTACTATTCGTACTAACACTATCATATCTACCATTTTTTTAAACTACCATTTCTACCAAAACCGCCGTAGCTGTCAGAAGTACCTACATTTTCTCTCAAAACTACTATTCTTACCAAAGCTACAATTTCTACCATCACTACCACTTGTAATAATATAATTATGTGACAATAGTACTATGAAGGCCGCTGTAATATGTTCCACATAAAAAAAAATTAAGATGCCCGAAGAAAGTCCGTAATTTAAAAACACAAAAATTTTCCTAACATAAAACGTAAGGAAAATTCCTCAACATCAGAGATCAGTTTACCCAACATTAAGGGTTAACTGGTAACATTCGGGGAATATTACCTGCCATCAGCGATAATTCACTATAGTGATAATTTGACCAACATCGGGTATAATTTTACACACCACTACCTACACTCACACCCGTATGAAAGTAAGGCAAGGTCACCTTAAGGAGGCATAACGTTTTTTCCAGGCAGTTACCGCAAGGAACTTATTAGATGCCATAAAAATATTTTTGAATTTGAACCGTCCATCATGTCGATTCTGTAAAATTCAAACAACAACTCGCATGTCACTTCGCTATTCGCTCTCACTTCGCATAAGGTTCTTGATTTTGCATTGTGTAAGCATCACCTTGGCACTTGCGAAGTGAAGTGAGCTCCAAAGCGTAAAAAATTCTGTACTAGTGATTACCACACTCAACAAAATGTAAGTCAAGATTTATCGGTTTTTTATTTTACTATTTTTGACACTGAATTTTAGCTACTATGATGTTTAAATAAAAATTTCTTATTTTAAGGAATTTGAGGCAGTTAATAAGTAAAAAAAAATACAGAAAACTCTAAATTCGTGCCGTGAATATAATCTATGCTTACCTTACAAAAAAAGATACTGACACACAATGTCAATATTAATCTGTGCGTTGGTTGCTATTGGCAATTGGTTTGTTTGTTTTTTGATTGTTCAGTGCTGATAACTCTTACGTAGTATTTGTATACTGCTGATAATTATTGTGAAATAATCATGAAGTAAGTTTATATTTCTGGTTGTAAAGTTCAAAAATAATCCTAATTAAATAAGTGTTTATTTTGTTTTCTAATCCAACAATAATGCTTCAGTCCAAATGAGACACGTTCCTCTCACCCATCGTCGGCTCAGGTGGAAACTCTGGTAGAGTTTATGGAAAGAAACCCTGGCATGGCGAAGGGTTTCTTAAGAACTCTAAATGCCAGAGAGCGAAGTCGACGCAAGTGGGAGGTACTAGCCGTGTGCCTAAATAGTGTAGGTGGCACCATCAAAACTTACAAACAGTGGACTAAGGTTAGCCGGGCTTTTTTAACATGTTAGAACCACTTAACTTTCCTTATAGCAAACCACTTAAAATGTGTGTAGAATCTTGGTTCAAAGTGTGTACCTTGATTTCATAAATATCTTATTTTTAATTTTACGTTAATTTCGATTCTTGACTATTAATAATAAGAAAATGGAGATTTTAATGTAAGTAGTTTGAAAAATACATATGTATTTAATATCAGCAATTTTTTATCATTTCTGTAACTAAATGTCTGATTGTAGTATTGGTCTGACAAAAAAAGCGCCATAAAAAGAAAAGTTGCAGCACGCTCTGCTGCTAGGCGTAGGACTGGTGGTGGGGTGGAGGATGAAGTGGAGCTATCAGAGCTTGAGGAAAGAATTGTTGCTTTATGTGGTGCATAAAGATTTTCAACAGGAGATGCACATTTAGGCATACAGCCATTTCCGGTAAGAAATTTATAAATGCAATAGGTAAGTAAGTAGTACTGGAAGCACTCTGCAAGGTTTGCTGTCGTTTTTTATAGCGCCCATTTTTTTTTTTGGTTCCTTAGGCCCTTTCTAATGTAAAGTGAATTTTTATTTGAATGTTTTGTTAAATTTACCTACCTGTTTCAGGAAAATGATACTCCTTCTCCATTACATGATGTGCAACAATTAATACAAGATGCTGATATGAACAATGTAAGATATTTAATTTTAATTCATAATTTTATGGGATGATTTAATGATATACTCTTACCTAGCATTTATCTGTTTACATTTACTTATTATAGATTCATGAACCACAACAACAGCTGAGAGAGGCACCTACAGAGGAATCACCACTTATTGTATTTTATGTAAGCTATATTGTAATAAATACTAGGTACCTAGAAACATCAGATTTATATAGGTACATGTACCCACTATTATAAATCTGATGTGTGAAGATTATATTCTATTAGATCTTAATGTAGTACAGACCTATAAATATTAAAATTCATTACCAATATAATTCAAATAGTAATTTATCTGTAGGGTACTATTTGCAGTCAAAATATTTACATACATACGTAACGTCACGCCTTTCATCCCCGAAGGGGTAGGCAGAGGTTTATTTCTACACCCACTTTTCGCCAGATATACTTTAGTCCCACGTAATAAGGGGCGAGCCTATTGCTGTACCGGGCACATTTCCAGACTCCGTGCTGCTACTGAGAATTTCGCGACAGAAAAACCCAATAACACTGCCCGACCCAGGAATCGAACCCGGGACCTGACGATCCCACGCGCACATTTATGCCGCGACCAATGAGGCAGTCGTATAGGGTTTGATGTCGAGTTTTCCGTCTCTACGCAAAGATGGTATTTGCATCGTGTTATCCCTTAGTCGCCTCTTACGACACCAACGGGAAGATAGGGGGTGGTGACACTTGTATTCTATGCCGTCAACCACACGGCGGTCAAAATATTTTAATCTAATTTTATCCCACAAGGAAGATATGGAGTAGTATTTTATCCAATTTACTTTTCAGGATTCCAACCTGACTGAGAATAGTCAAGACAGACCTCGTAACTTCAGACCACCAGATCGTGCGAGTTCAAGAAAACTGTTTGCTTTCTCATCCAACTCAACTGTTGGAATAAGCCAAAGCATTTTACGTGTATGTATCTGAGTAGAGTCAGATTCAATTTGTCACAGCAAGTGTATTCTGTGACTGTGATGATTCAAATCATACCATGAGAACAGATCCGCTACACTCTGTCTCAAGCTATAGGGCTTTCCTCGGGTAACCATGTCACATGTTTTCTTTTTCTTTACTTTTGTTTAACTACTTTAAACTAAGCACCCTTCTTAATCAACTATGATTAGCGTCAGATCAACTTTACTCAAAGACTTACACAAAGATTAGGCAATTATGGTATTAATAAACTAGGAGTACGGACGGAGTTAACTATTCAAAATTTACTCCGGGAGTAAAAGTTCGGAGCCCCATGGCTTAACGCTTGAGTGAGCATCTATATGATTAGTTTTGTCCCGGGTATGGTAGACTCGATCGAAACCTTATCTGAATAATAAAACATAAAAATAAATAAATATAAATAAATACAGATTTCGAGTCGACAAGATATATCGGCAAAATTTGGATTATCGAGTATTTAGTTATATTGGTTTTGACAGACAAATCATGGACAAAAATTGCAGTCGCCATATTGGCGACTCTAGCGAAACGTCACTGTCACCGAATAACATGTTTAGTACTCTACTACATAGTACAGTATTTGTATGTGTAAATACTTCTTGCACTTATATTTCTTATCGGTAAAAACTACTAGTATAGTATTATATTTTCGGTGGTATATACAGTCCGTTTTGTGTTTTGTCGAACATAACGCACAGAGCCAAGCATTGCTACGAAAAATGTTCACGATCTTCAGTCACATTCAGATCTCAGTTTTCATTTCAGCATCACGTCACACGTCTTCTGTTGCTGCTCCTCCACCATCACAACGGCGAACGGAGTTCTCCACCACCACCGAGAGATTCCTGAGGGTGGAAGAGCAGCAGCTGGAGATACAAAGATTGCAGACACAGATCTTGCAGTCCTTTCTGGAGAGGAGTGCAGAACGAGAAAAAACTTTAGCTGAAGCTGTGGCTGCAGTCGGGAAAGGGCTGCAAGCATTGGCAGATGCCCTGAAGAGATAGGGTGTGGCAAAATGAGTGTTCTGTCTTCTCATTTAAGTTTATATATATATATTATATAGACTCCCTGTATCCCCATATGTTTTTTAGGTCCCACGTAATAAGGGGCGAGCCTATTGCCGTACCGGGTACATTACCAGACTCCGTGCTGCTACTGAGAAATTCCTGACGGAAAACCCAATAACCCTTTGCCCGACCCGGGAATCGAACCCAAGACCTCCCAACTCCACGTACACATTTATGCCGCGAGACCAACGAGGCAGTTAAGTTTTTAAAGTAACATTTTTGTTGTTTTTTTTTTAATATTTAAATAAAACACTTTTGACGAATACTTGCGCAGTTTTATTGAAAGTCCCACCTCACACACTACAGAATACATACAATAAACGACACCAGCGATCAATTAATTATGACGTGAACGCCAAAGCCTATTTACTAAGTTTTGGCTACGTAATTACCCTAGAGCTGAATCGGCGTCAAATGGCAAATCCCTAGTTTGCCTCCTTTGAACTTCAGCAATTGTTTGGAGCTCTTCTAGTTGCTCTTCTTCTGAAATTGTGAATGCCGGCATTCCTGCGCGATTGCACATGTTGTGCAAAACACAACATGCAATAACTATTTTTGCAACTATGTCTGGATGATAGTTGAGCACTCTGTGTACTAATAAGCACCTAAATCGTCCTTTTAGGAGGCCAATTGTTCTCTCTACTGAATTGCGAGCAGTTCAATGACGGTCATTGTATAAAGCTTCGGGGGAATTGACTGCACGGTTGGCGTAGTGGTTTAAGCGGCCGCCTCGCCGCTTGACACTGCGCCGAGTGTTGTGGGTTCGATTCCCACACGAGACAACACTTTGTGTGATCCATAAATTGTTGTTTCTAGTCTGGGTGTTCATTGTGCCCATTGGTTGTATGTTTGTAAAGTCCCCCGCGACACAGGATTTCTTCCTAGTGCGGGAGTTGTCTTAAAAAAAGATCAAAGATCAATTATCATCAGCACCACTAAGTCAAAAGTCAAAATCAAAAGTCAAAAATCATTTATTCATCTAGGTCACAAGGTGACGCTTATGAACGTCAAATTTTTAAAGTAAATTACTAATGCTTCTACATTTACATTTACTGCCTCGTTCGCAAAGCAATAGGTAGAACCACGAGAAAGAACGGGCAATAAAACTCGTGGCCACTCTTTTTAATCGCCAGTGTTATGGTACATATTTTGTTTTTGTAAGGAGCTGCAACTGTTTCACATTGTAATTAATTACTTGTATATAGTAAATAAGAACATACATAATAAACAAAATTAATTACTTGTATATAGTAAATAAGAACATACCTAAACAAATATGCAGTTACAAAATTAAGTGCTGTAGTAGTCTTCCAATGTGAATCTTGTGTAACAGGAGCATCCACTAAAGCCAGGATCAAACCAACGCGTTCACGCGTGGCGTGCGCGGTGGCAATTACTGCGCGTGCAAAAGTTGTGCACACTGTCGCGTTCGTTCAGGCGTTCACCACGCAGTAGGCGCGTCACTAAAATGCTGTTTGATACCGATAGTGAAACTGAAGAAGTTTTACATCTGTCTGCTATTATTGAAGACGAAGAGGAACAAGAAGTGAACTTGAGGTGGGTATGATATACTGTGCCAGTGAAGTAAATATCTCATCTTTCGATAACGCCTTATTATTATTTTTTCACAAAAACAAGAGTTTGATTAGTTATCATACAACAATGGGTATTTGTGGACCTCATTTATAATTTCCTGCGTTTACACCATACTTAAAATCTACAAATCACAGTGTCCTCAACAAATAATAGCTGCGTGCAGCGTCCTAACGTAACAAGCGCGATCTGATCGCCACCGCCGCGTGCAGACGCTGCACCGGACGCCGCGTCCAATCAGAGGACGCGTAGATGTGAACACGTCGCTATAAGTTCGTACACAACATCTGATCGCCTTTAAGCCAGTATCAAACCAACGCCCTCAGCTCGCGTCCGCGGTGGCATGCGCGGTGGCGATTATTGCGCGTGCAAAAGTTGTGCACACTGTCGCGTTCGTTCAGGCGTTCACCAGGCTGTAGTCGCGTCACTAAAATGCTGGCTGATACAAATAGTGAAATTGAAGAAGTTTTACTTCTGCCTGCTATTATTGGAGACGAAGAGGAACAAGAAGTGAACTTGAGGTGGGTATGATATACAGTGCCAGTGAAGTAAATACCTACCATCATTCGATAACGCCTTATCAGAATGAGACGTATCATACAAATAGGGTTTTTGTGGAATTAATTTATAATTGCTTCCGTTTCCACCAAACTTAAAATCTACAAAAACACAGTTTCCTCAACAAATAATAGCTGCGTGCAGCGTCCTAACGCAACAAGCGCGATCTGATCGGCACCGCCGCGTGCAGACGCTGCACCGGACGGCGCCGGCGCGTGCAATCCGAGGACGCGTAGATGTGAACACCACGCTATAAGTTCGTACACAACATCTGATCGCCACGACGCACGCCACCGCGGACGTATGCTGAACGCGTTGGTTTGATCCTCGCTTTATAATGTAGGCAACTCGCGATCATGTGCAGAACTATGGTGGAAAATTATGCTACAGAAAGTGACGGTATATGAATACACGAAAATTACAAAAACGTTAGTATCCAGCCCATGATAACGAGTTATCTTCATCTAACACTAGCAAATTTTAATAAAATTTGTGGAACAACAATGAAAATGTAAATTTAGTAAGTTGAATTACCTAATAAAACATGAATATTAAATTAATAGAACTAGAGATATTATATTAAAAAAACTGAAAGCAAGGTATCTATATAAATTCAAAATATTCAAGAGTTGGCTAGTGTAAGTGACCATCTATCCTTATCACTGAAATAATCATTATAATAATAATAATATTAAAATGCAGCTGCAGGGCAGCTTTGTGGCGAGCTGAATGTGTGTGGCGACACTGCGGTCCCGAATGCTTCACAGAGTCGGTCAGGGCCTCGTCTCCAGCTTGCCTTTATTGGCTGGCCGGAGTGGATTTCCAAGAGTGCCCGCAGGACTCTCAACTCTGGCTTGCCTTGGTCGGCCGGCCAGAGGGAAGCCGCAAGAGCTATTAGCTCGTGGGTGGAAGTGTCATTCTCAAGGGCGTAACTACGGGGAAACCCGCTCCGGGCCTCCGTTGTCACGAGGCTCGCGATGGCGAAACCGGTGCCGCACCGCTCGACACCCCTAGCCACTCGCACCGGTGTTGGCCTCTGGCTGCCTTTATGGCAGACTTTGCGTGCCTTGGCGGCTAATAAGAGAGGGCCCATCCAGTGAGTTGGCGAGTCACCACCTGCCTCGCGGATAGATGCTATAAGAGTATCAGGCAGGTGCCGTCTGTAATCCATAGTTTTTTTCATACCGGTCCATTAATCACCCATCCTCATAATCTTAAGTAGGTAGGCACTTATTCAGTTTATAACTTTGAAAACTTTATTTAAACACAATTTAACTAAGATTTCTTCTATTTTCACTCGTAAAATAGATGCTTTTAATTTGCACTTTGAATCTCGATTCTGTAAAATTCAATCAACAACTCGCATGTCATGTCGCTATTCGCTCTCACAAAGAAAATATAATACACTAGCGTTTGCGCTCTCACTTCGCATAAGGTTCAAATTGACCTTGATTTTGCATTCTGTAAGCATTACGTAGGCACTTGCGAAGTGAAGTGAGCGCCAAAGCGACCAATACTGTACTAGTGACCATCACACTCAACAAAATGTAAGTCGAAATTTATCGGTTTTTTATTTTACCAGTTTTTAACACAGAATTTTAGCTATTATGATGTTTAAATTAAATTGCTTATTTTAAGGAACTTGAGGCAAATAATAAGTAAAATAAAAAACGGACAACTCTAAATTTGTGCCGTATATATAATCTATGCTTACCTTACGAAAAAATATGACTGACAGACAAAATCATTATTAATCTGTGGACAATATTTTCATTTCATATCTATTGTATTTAGTGCCTTTGTAGTACCTTTGTATAGAGACGTCACTCAAGCCATAAGCGCTACCTGGCGGTCGTTTTAAGCATTTTTAAATATCGTACTTTATTATTTAAATTAGATTATTTGATAAATTTATTTTATTAGGATTCAAGAATGTAAACATCCATAAGAGAAAACGATGGTTTAGGATGTACATGCTATTAAACCATTTCATTTTCACCATGTGTGTAACTGCGTACTGTATAATTATAATTATATAATATAAAACAATGATGTACCCTTTATTCTTCAATCGTTTTTACAATATTCATAACATTTTGGTTGTATCTGAGAGTTTTGATCATAGTTAATTACACGATACAATCGATACAATCACTGGCAGCTATAGTTCGGCTAAAACCTGTGTTGCACATTTTACTTTCATTTTTGTAATTTTCTTTGGATTCACATGATATTCTGTGAGTTCTGGCATTAAGCAAAGTCCTTGATATACAGGATTTCCACTTAATAGAACCAAAATATGTTTCCATGTCGCGCACTTTAAAAAACCTTTTTATTATTTTCTCAAATTGATCAACTATGTTGTCATTCAGGCCGGGTTTAAGGCAGGCTCGTATCATTAGGCTAAGTGTTATTGGTGATGGTAATACAAAAACCTTTTTGATCCATCAATACGCTCTTTGACCCTGTTTCTAATAAGTCACCACTTTCTCGCCTTTTTTTTCCTTATACTGTTGCATGGTAAAAATCATTGCAGGGGATGTAAACGTTCAGTGTCTTAAAAAAATTGGACAAGTGCGAGTCGGACTCGCGCACGAAGGGTTCTGTACCATCGTCTATAAAAGAAATTCACGTTCGTTGTATGTGTACTTAAATACTTTTTAAGTTTCTACTTGTTTATTAAGATTGAGTAACGAGTTGCTTAAAAATTACGTTTGTTGTATGGGAGCCCCCTTTATTTTTTCCTTTTTTTAAATTATTTATTTTGAAATGTAATATACAACCTAATATTCTTTGAAAATTTATATATGATTTATATTATGATATCCTTAAGATCAGTAGATTACTTATAAAAGTGGCTTTAGTAACTTACAAATTTTATTAAAGTTTCAAACACAACATTTTCTTGTGGACATTGCTGTGAATGTGGCTGAATTCCAGTAGAATGCAAAATTGGTCGAGTAAAATGGGTAGGCGAAGAGTGTGGGCATCAGAGTCCAATTAGTCGATGAAAGAAGGATCGTCAACATCACAAGCTGGGTCGTCATAAAATAACAAGAAATAAGAAACACATTTACATCATACATCAACACAAAAGAAAATAAAGCGAGATTTTTAAATTTTCAAAAAGCTTATATGTCAAATTTGACACACATGTTTGACAACTGCTTATCGTTCAAAAATTAGGAAATTTAGAAACATTAACATTCGTTTAACATTTAAATGTTGTTTTCAAAGTAAAAATTGTTATTTATAGATATTTTTATGGGTAACAATTTTAAGACTTTTATTAGATTTAGAAATAAAGATTAGGTACATATAAAAATAATTAAACTTGAAAGTAATTAATCGTGACAATAAGTGATGATTTAAAAAGTGAGTCTACTGTCATCTAGCGCTTATCTTATGTAATTAGATGAGGTTCTATTCAACTATGTTAGTGTTATAAAACCGAGTTTAATGCGATAAATTGTTTCGTATATGGTTTACGTTTTATTTGTTTTTTGATCGTTCAATCTGGTTATAGTATATTATCTATTGCGTTGCGTTCAATGCCGATAATAATTGTAACATAATCATGAAGTAAATTTAAATTTCTGGTAGTAAAGTTCAAAAATAATATTAATTAAAGAAGTTTTTTATCCGACAATAATGTTTCAGTCCAAGTGAGACACGTCCCTCTCACCCATCGTCGGCTCAGGTTGAAACTCTGGTAGAGTTTATGGAAAGAAACCTTGGCATGGTGAAGGGTGTCTTGAGAACTCAAAATGCCAGAGAGCGAAGACGCGAAGACGCCAGTGGGAGGAACTAGCCGTGCGCCTAAATAGTATAAGTGGCACCATCAAAACATACAAACAGTGGACTAAGGTTAGCTGTCCTTTTTTACGTGTTAGAAACACTTAACATTCCTTATAGCAAACCACTTAAAATGTGGATGAAGTGGAGCTATCAGAGCTTGAAAATAGAATTGTAGCTTCTATGTGGTGGTGAAAGCGTTTCAACAGGAGATGCACATTTTTCCAGTAAGAAATTTAGAAATGCAATAGGTAAGTAAGTAGTACTGGAAGCACTCTGTAGGGTTTGCCGTCGTAATTTGTAGCGCTCATTTTTTTTGGTAAATTATACCCTTTTTAATGTAAAGTGAATTTTTATTATATTTTTTTGCTAAATTCACCTACCTGTTTCAGGAAAATGATACTCCGTCTCCATCACATGAAGTGCAACAAATACAAGATGCTGATACTGACAATGTAAGATATTTAAGTTTAATTCATAGTTGCATTAATGATATACTCTTATCTAGCATTTATCTGTTTATATTTACTTATTATAGATTTACCACAACAACAGCAGAGTCAGGCACCTACAGAGGAATCACCAGCTATTGTATTTATGTAAGCTATATTTAATTGTACTAAATACTAGGTAGTACCTATAAATATTCAAGTTCATTACCAATATAATTTAAATAGTAATTTATCTGTAGGGTACTATTGGCAGTCAAAATATTTTAATATAATTTTATCCCAAAAGGAAGATATGAAGTAACATTTTATCCAATTTACTTTTCAGGATTTCAACCTGATTGAGGATAGTCAAGAACACACTCGTAATTACAGACCACCAGATCGTGCAATTTCGAGAAAACTTTGCTTCGTCATCCAGCTCAACTTTTGGAACTTCATTTTTTATATAAATGACAACGAAAAGCTGCTATTTATTTAAGAGTTCTTATTAACGCATGTAGTAATAGGTATTCTCTTTTCAGCATCACGTCAAACGTCTTTAATTGCTGCTCTTCCACCATCACAACGGCGTACGGAATTCTCTACCACCACCGAGGGATTCCTGAGGATCGACAAACAGCAGCTGGAGATACAAAACTTAAATACACATATCTTGCAGTCATTTCTGGAGCGGAGTGTAGGGAAAGTTAAAGGTTTTGCTGAAGCTGTGGCTGCAGTTCAGGAAGGGCTGCAAGCATTGGCAGAAGCCAAAAATAGAGATAGGGTGTAGCAATATAAGTCGCGTTTTAGTTTTTAAAGTAAGATTTTTCAGTCGGGTTTTATTTATATTTAAATTAAACACTTTTACGAATACAAGCGCAGTTTTATTGAAAGACACGCCTCACACACCACAGAATACATACAATAAACGACACCACCGGTCAATTAATTATGTGAACTGCAAATCCTATTTACTACGTTTCGCCTACGTAATTGCCCTAGAGCTAAATCGGCGTTAGATGGCAAATCCCTAGTTTGCCTCCTTTGAACTTCAGCAATTGTTAGGAGCTCTTCTAGTCGAAATTGTGAATGCCGCATTCCTGCGCGATTGCACATGTTGTGCAAAACAAAACATGCAATAACTATTTTTGCAACTACGTTTGGATGATAGTTGAACACTCTGTGTTCAGCAACAAGCACCTTAATCATCCTTTTAGGAAGCCAATTGCTTTTTCTACTAAATTGCGATCAGTTAAATGACGGTCATTGTAAAAAGCTTCTGGGGAATTATCTTCAGCACCACTAATTGGTGTCATTATGTAGGTGCGCTGAGCATATCCTGAATCACCTGAAAAATCATATAACTATGTAGTTTTTATACCTAGTAATTAGGCTTATCTTCTGTTATCAGTGACTCAGCTTTCGGGGCTGCTCGGGGGTGGAAGTGTCATTTGCAAGCGCGTAATTACGGGGTAAAACCCGCTCCGGGTCACGACCTGCGATGGCAAAACCGCTGCCGCACCGCTCTACACCCCTAGCCACTCGCACCGGTGTTGCCCTTTGGCTACCTTTCTGGCAGACTTCGTTTACTATGGTGGCTATTTAGAGAAGGCCCATCTAGTGAGTTGGCGAGTCACCGTCTGCCCCTTTTTGACGTACTATAAGAGTACGTAGGGCAGACGCCGTTGTTCATTCATAGTTTTCATACTCACTTATCCATTGAACCTCCATCACAATAGCCCAGAGTCATTAGTTTCCATACAAGTAGCAATAATCCTACACCTGCTGCGGCTAATCCGGCTGTACTTTATAGTGCAGTTATGGAGGCTCCTCAGTAGGTGTCCCATCACATTCTAGATTAAAATTCTCAAAGGGCCTCTGCGCGTTGGACCTATGTCTCCATGTACGCCTGCCAAAGGTCCGTGTACATTTTTAACAACATTATGTTAGAAAGGTACGCGTGCTTTCGTTATCGCTTAAGTAAGTAGGCACTTATTCACTTTAAAACTTTAAAACTTTATATAAATACTATCTAACTATAATTTATTCTATTTTCACTCGTAAAATAGATACTTTTAATTTGACTCTTTAAATCGGGTTCGAGTGCGAAGTGAGCGTCGAAGTGACGGGGAACTACCACTATAGAATGCCCCTTTTCCATATTTCCATACTTTATCTGTCAAAATTCCGAGGTCAATTTAGTTCAACTCGCAATCACGCTCGCAAGAGTAGCGCTAGTGTAGATTCGAATTATCAACGGAGGTTTTCGTATGCCAATCAAGAAACTCACAGCGGATTCAGATTCGAAGTTTGTAAGAAGTCTTACAGAATCACACAACGAATCACACAACACTCTGTGTGATCCTGTAAGACTTTTTTCTAAACTTCGAATCTGAATCCGCTGTGAGTTTCTTGTGGTTTGAGTGCGAAGTGAGCGTCGAAGTGATGGGGGAATGACTACTATAGAATGTCCCTTTTTACGTCATCTCATACTTTATCTGTCAAAGTTCCGAGGTCAATTAAGTTCAACTCGCAAACACGCTCGCAAGAGTAGCGCTAGTGTAGATTCGAATTATAAACCGAGGTTTTCGAATGCAAATCAAGAAACTCACAGCGGATTCAGATTCGAAGTTTTGAATGATTTCTTACAGAATCACACTACATGTAGTAGCAATGGAATTTTAAGAAATTTATAGGAAAATATTGAAAAATAAGTTCAATGTCCACACCTATCTTCCTTCAAACTTACCAATTTATATGAACATACCATCAAATGAAAGAGCTCTTTTCAGCGCGTGTTTTAGGCCTATAACGAAACGCCTACCTCAATGAGAACCAGATATATAGAAGCAGAAAGTCATTGACTACGGCTACGAAAACGTAAAAAATGTATGGGAGAAAACTGTTTTTGCATATAACTTGATAAATGTGCAAGTTAGGTAATTTTTAATGCTTGATGACAAATCTATGCAGCGAGAGCTTTCATTTAAAAAAAAAATCATGCTATTGGGTTGGGTAGAACGGGCTGGCCGACTCGTATTATAAAACACAAATTCTTTTAATATATAGATTTCACTTGAATATCCAACCGTGTGGTGGGATATTTCACATTGTTGTGTTGCTTCTCGCATTGTAATACTGAGCTTGCTTGTCTAGTGCAAGTGTGAAGTACGAGTATGTATAGAGGCGATTGTGAATTTCTAAGCTGTTTTGTGTCCGCAATGACTGCACGCAGCTGTAGATTCATATAATATTATATTATGGAGCCAAGTTTCTCGGTATGTCAGTAAACCGAGCGAGCGAAATATTCTACCAGAATAAATTGTGCTGCTGCTACAATAGCGACTTTAATATCGCACACATGTAGATCTAGTGGTCAGCACATGTAAAATATATATTCAATAAAGATTTTGTATTAAAAAGGATTACGAATTTGGTACGGAGTAGATAGTACCACCAGAGCCTGCAAGAAAGTTTGTTTAGTACTGTCTGCGCGAATGAATGAGTGCGTAAAAGAGTTTGAATGTGTAAATGCAAGGCTACTATGGATGAGAATGAAAGTAGGACTTATTGTAGGGGTCTTACTTCTTATTTTAGGGGTTTACGCCCCGGTCAATATAGTAACGGGTATGTCACAACAAGAAAAAGATGAAAGGCTGGAGTTTTGGGAGAGTTTAAGAGAGATTCTGAGGACCTGTAAGGATAATGAAAGATTGATTTTGTTTGGTGATCTCAATGGATGGGTGGGAGTAAAGCGAGATGGATTTGAAAGGGTTTTAGGATTCGGTGATAAGAGTGTGAACGAAAATGGAAAAGAACTGCTAGAGGTTTGTTTGGAGTGGAGCCTTTGTGTGACAAACACCATCTTTGATCACAAAAGGATACATTTGTATACACGTGAGGCGAAAAATGTTAGGAGAAGTATGATTGATTTTGTAGTAGTAGATGAATGACTGAGAAAGAATGTATTGGATACGAGAGTGTTACGAGGGATCGGCATCCATACAGACCACTTTTTGGTGTTAAGCCGGATAAGTGGGCTCTTTAGAGGATGGCGACACCGAGAAAATAATCAAGAGAGGGTCTAATAAAAGTAGAAAATCTGCAAGAGAAAGTTGTGAAAGACGAGTATAAACGAAGATTGATAGCAAGATTTGAGAGGATCGATGGCATAAATGATATGGAAGAATTATGGCATTCCTTTATAGAAGATGTAGTATGTGTAGCGACTGAAGTATGTGGTGTGATCAAGAGAAGGAAACTACGAAAGGTTAAGAATACGTGGTGGGACAAGGATGTACAATCAGCAGTATCAGAGAAGAAGAAAGCGTGTTTAGATTGGTTGGCTGCCAGAGCAAATGAAAGAATGGGAAAGGCAATGAGTGATGACATAGATGAAGCAAGAAAGAAGTTTGTTAGGTGTAAAAGAATAGTGAAAGAAATGGTTAAAAGGAAAAAAGCGGAAAAGAAAGATAAGTTTGATAGTAGATTATCTGACGACTTTCGGAGAAACATTAAGTTTTTCTGGAAATCCGTTCGTGCAGTTCGAGGAAAAACTCAATCCTCAGAATACACAACAATCAGAGATAAGAATGGAAAGATACTGAATGGTGAATCGTGTGTGCTGAAGAGATGGAAAGAGTATTTTGAAGGATTATTTGAAAGAACGACGACAGAGACATCAACAGGTGAAATTAATGGTAATGATAGCAATGATGAAAGTGATATTGGCGTGGATGAGATTTTGAAGGCCAGTATAAAATTAGGTAAGGCTGCAGGGTATGATAGGATTACACGTATACGATTACGGATCATAGTTAGTCAGCTGCAGCGTTTATTTAACTTGTGCTGGAGCACCGGCCGAGTACCTGATGACTGGGCCACAGCAGTAGTTGTGCTTCTTTACATACATAACATAACTTCATATCTTTTATCCCCGAAAGGGTAGGCAGAGGTGTATTACACAACCACTTTTGCGCCAGTTATGTTTTGGTCCCAATGTAATAGGGGGCGAGCCTATTGCCATCTACCGGGCACATTATTAAGAGAGCGATAATTAACATTATTAATTTAATACACACATAACTTCGAAAAGTCAGAGGTGTGTGCCCGGGCTACCTGGGGATCGAACCCGAGACCATCGTCTCGGCAGTCCGTTACGTACACCACTGGGCTATCGCCGCCTTCTTATAAAGGCCTATTATGCCTCTTTATAAAGGAAAAGGCTCGCAACAAATCTGCAAAAACTATAGAGGCATTAGCCTTCTCAGCATTGTTGGCAAATTGTAAATTGGAAAGAGTTATGAAAGTAACCGACAAGAAAATATGGGATGTACAAGCGGGATTCCGAAAGGGTATGGGGTGTACGGATCAAGTCTTTTCCTTGCGATGCATAGCCGAGAAATTTTCGGCCAACGGTCAAAAGGTCTACTGCACATTCGTGGATTTGGAAAAGGCTTATGATGAGGTGATGAGGAATGAAATGTGGTCGGTACTGTCGATGTATGGGGTGAACAGCAGCCTCATTCGAGCCTTGAAATCCCTTTTTGAGGATTCTAGAGCTTGTGTGAGGATAAACGGGGCATACACTGACTGGTTTACCATCAACACAGGTGTTAGACAGGGATGTTTAGCGTCGCCGTGGCTGTTCAACCTCTTCATGGACAGTTGTTTGCAAGATTTGAAACATAGTGATTGTGGATTAAGGATGAATGAGTTACTTGTCAAATGCCTCCTTTATGCTGATGATCAGGTTATTTGCGTCTTCAGCGGAGGATTTGCAAGGGATGGTAACAATCATGCATGATGCGTTAGAGAGGAAAGGAATGAGTGTGAAAGTAAGTAAAACGAAAGTTATAGTTTTTTGAAAAGGAGGAAGAGGTTACGGCTTGTAATGTTATGATCGATGGACAGCGAGTGGAGCAAGTGAATGAGTTTGTATATTTAGGTACGCTGTTTACAAGAGATGGTAAGAATGCAGAAGATATTGAAAGAAGAGTTAATGCAGGTAATAGAGTGAATGGAGAATCTGAAGGCGTTTATGAATAGCCAAAACGTGTCCAAAAAGGCACGTTTGGCTGTGCATAGAGGGGTGTTAGTACCTACTCTTATGTATGGTAGTGATAGTTGGGTATGGCAGAAGAGTCATGAAAGTAGAATAAATGCTGTAGAAATGAGAGCACTGAGAAGTATGTGTGGTGTCTCTCTGACTGGCAGAGTAAAGTATTGTGTGGTAAGAGAGTATTATGGGGTAAAAGAAGATATAGTGACAAGCATCGAGAAAGGTATGCTAAGATGGTTTGGGCACGTGGAGAGGATGGATGACGAAAATCCAAGCAGATATATAAGGCAAGTGTGGAAGGGACAGGACGAAGGGGAAGACCTAGGCGGACGTTCTCTGACCAGATTGGAGACATCCTAAAAACAGGACAGGTGAGAAGTACCCTGAACAGAAGAGCATGCATGAGGAATCTGATGGGAGTGAATGAAGCAAGAGAGATATGTCAGGATCGTTGCAAATGGCGTTCCGTAGTCTCTGCCTACCCCTCCGGGAAACAGGTGTGGGTCTATGTATGAATGTATGTACGAATTTGGTAAAATCTTAAATTAGGCATCGATACTATCCTCGTCGAGCCATTGCAACCTTTTTTTTGGCGGAGCCAACAAACCCATTAATCCAAGTCCAGCCAATGATTGATGCCATAAAATAGGTACTTAAAGAATATTTCTTGCAAAAGATGCTTGTTAAAAGTTCATTCTTCCCAAATCACTCTTTCTGAAATTCAGGAAAATCCAGTAAACTTCAACAATCGTAAAATTATTATTCCAAAACCATTTTCTTTAAAATACAAGAAACTTCAACAATATTCAACATTTCTACGATCAAAATAACTGCAAGTAAAGTTATATGTATCCTTTATATTATAATTCAAACAAAATGCTTTTCTTGAAAAGAGTTTGTATTTTTGTAGCGAACATATTAACAACAAAGCCGAACTCTCTATAGGTACTTTTGTGAATATCGCTATAATCGTACTATTATCCTATTTTTGTGTCGTTTCGTTTGAAGATTTACTGTGTTTCAGGCTAAGCGCAGTTTTTCTTCTTCTTTTCTAGACTCATAGCAGAGAGGTCGTGGTCATAACATCAAGCTTGGTAGCACGCTGATTCTTCGTCATTCCTCTCAGACGCTTGCCTTCTTTGTGCGTAGGTGTACATAGTGGGTCATTAATTTCAAACTTCAATCAACGTCCTTTTCCATATAGGCTCGTGAGAAAGATACTGGATTATTTTTTGCTTTATTTCAACTCTTTGTGTGACGAAATAGTTAAGATAAACATATTACTCTTTGGCAAAACCGCCCCTGAGTTATCAAATGTCAAGAACAAGATGTCCTGTAAAATCACCTCCTAATATAAAAGTACCCTATAGGTAGATAGGGTTGTTTTTAAAGTTTCTTTTAAAAGTTAAAATTACAACTATTGTATGGGTATGTTTTCAAAGGTTGAACATTGACTGGATAAACGTTTGTCCGTTGAACATTTTATCGGTCGGATGAACCGAGCTATCGGGTATCTACACTGAAAAATTTCACGGAGTAGTTGTTCGCCAAACAACTACTCCGTGAAATTTTTCAATAAATGCATGATTCTGAGCAAGTGGATTTTCTTGGTGAAAAACATATATATCTGGTGGCTATTGCGTGTTTTAGGAGTAATATAGTACTACAAGGCGGTTGTACTTAAAGGCAGCGACAGCTTAGTGTTAATGATTGACTTTTCAGTCTTGCGCGTATTAAATTATTATTTATTGCTTGCCCAGTGGCGCCCAGTGCCTCGGACAGCACGTTGAACAGTCAGTCTCGGAGGTCATGAAGATCTTTGGCAGACGTTACGGGGAGTCAGTACCCTTAAAAAACTGATACTGATCTAAAGCATAGATTTCTTTTGACGTGACAACGTCTTATAAATTGGTTTGCCGGGTGACACTTCAAGAAACTGCGTTACGCTCCGCTCACGTTATGCGCTCACAATGAGAGCGAGTGAGAGGCACGCGTCCCGCCTAAGAGCGAGAAGACAGACATAAAAAGTGAAAGGCACGCGTCTTTCATCCTTCTTCCTACTATACGAATGAATATTCACATTAAAATTATTTTACCACTCAAAGTCGTTGTCACGTAAAACTTTCGCCCGTATACCGACTTTACAGGCAACCAATTTTTTTAATATTATTATTTTTTATGTGAATGTTGTGCATATTTTATAATTAGAGTAGCATCTGCATTTTGTTTGTTTTGAATTTGTTTACCAATGATTATGTTTACCCTGTAAATATTTATTATAGTCTCACGCCTGTATCCCCGAAGGGGTAGGCAGAGATGTAAATATGCCCTTAATAAATAAATAAATGGAATCTCGCTACCCCTTTGGGTTGCGGAGTTCAGACGACAGTCGCTCGGTGGACAAGTTGATATTTTGTCATATCTGGTTGGACTGGTAAGCGGACCTCAGGCTCCAAGTTGTCTAAGTCTTAAATGTAACCGGGATAACGCTAGGATGATGATAGTACTACAAATCGTTCAGTATAATAGTGTAGGTACATCAGAATAACACATGGGCACCGTTTGTCCCGACAACGCTTGCGAAGCCGAAGGCAGAAGCTAGGGAGATATATTTCCGATGATATCCTTGTCACAAACAAACATACAATTATATAAACCTTTACTTAATTAAAGCCGCATGCTAATTAAGAACTTAAATAAATAAACTTAAGAAAATAAAAGCAGGTATCTGATCAAAGAACCAAAAAACTCTTTTATCAATGCATTTATTAAAAGGCACGCGTTCTGAACTTTGTCCGCAGTACGCTGTAATGCCTTACGGTGCTGCGTTACGGCCTTTTCAATAATGCATTTGGTGGACTGGTGCGAACCGTGAAATATGCTTTTTATAGCACAAAAACATAGAGCACTTCTGCATCTTGCAAGACGTACAGCGCTCATCCGAAAAATGCACAACTCTCGCACGATCTTGCGTCGAGTACTTTTGTATGATAATACAAAACCTGGCTGAGTGGAGTCTACACGGCTCAGTAAGAGTTTCCACCGCGTCACAAAAATATGATATAAAGGAATCTCTAATGAAATGCAGCTTAAGGATCTACATTTCTGGGAAGAAACCCTACGTAGCAAAATGATGTATAACTAACCATGGATGATGCTTTCAGAAAGGTTTAACCCGTAACAAGGCAAATTTAAGAAGGTCTCTCAATGATTCAAATGTATGAAGGGATGTTATATATATTGATGATATAACATTTAATTTTAGGAAAGGTCTAATTAGGGACGTGTAATTAAAATAGGCACAAAGGTTAGGTGGAAGGAATTTTTGGTCGTCACACAATTATTCCAAAATAAAGGCAAAATATCTTCGGCACGGGTTATACCAGCCATGATCAGGTAATTACTTTAAATAATGTTAAAATAATTTATTAATTCTCCGAATTTCACGTAGGTAAATTAATCTTAGCTTAACTTTATACTAAACACAATTATATATAAAAACCACAATCTTTAAATCTGCTTGCACTCTGCTCTAAATCAATATATGTATATAAGTAATATTGACAAACCTTAAAGGTTTGCTTATATTACTTATATATTGATTGATGGATGAAAACACAAGTCTAAATGATACAGACTAAAAATAAAGAACACGGGCTCCGGAACGTGTCCAAGCGCTATTGTATAGAAATTGTAACGTAGTAGGCAATATTAATTGAAGTGTGTAGCTACCGTACTAAACAGAATTGGATTTGACTGCACGGATGGTGTAGTGTTTTATAAGCGGCCGGTTGACTGATTGACACTACGCCGTGAACTGTACATTACCATTGTATTACAAATATCCATAAGCAGCGATAAATATCATTACAGCAAAAATTTTAAATTAAAAAGAGTATTTTTGTGCAGTCTAAATTGTAAACACAGGTCAAAAATATTTACCTAACAAATAAGTCGCCGACCAACCATCAAAACCCTTACCCAACATTTGACAAACTTGGTCCGAAAGGCGACGTAGCTACTCTGTATTCAGGCTCTTTTTCCCGCTTGCTTTGACAACCCACCTACATAGTAAAATTCGGCATAATATGCGTCACTCCTTTCCGTAAAGTGTGGAACTAGGGACAGATGGCCCGACCTTATTAATATTAACGTATAGACCGCATCAGAAGCTTATGTACGGTACATTATTACATAAAATGATGAGCCGTATTTATACTCAGCTTTGGTCGTACGTCATGAAAGATAACTTGCGAATGTGTGCTAGTTTTACCAGTTAAGGGATGAGTAGTTTTGGACGAAAGTTTGTGGATTTTGGTTAGAGATTATTTAGTGTCTGGACGTTTACTGCTATCCTAATTAATATTGCGTCCATCCTTCCTTATATGGCCCTTGGGACTGCCATAGTTCTATTTTAGAAAGAAAGAAAGAAAATACATTTATTGGATTCTTAATGAGTATCACAAATAGGTTAGTACAAGCATAGAATGTGTTGATAGATTTAATACATTATCATTTGCGCTACCCAAAATGCACCCAAAAGGCCACAGCTCAGCATATTATTATGCCGCTACTCACTAGTGATAGCAGCGCTGATTTTCAGCTGAAGCCCTTTTGAGTTTCTTCTAATTGATAAAAAAATTTAAAAGTTAGGCACAGATGTTACAAACTTGAACTATTTTGGTTTTTAGTTAATTAAGATCCATACTATTGAATAATTAATATACGTACATGACAACATTAATAAATAAACGTACATGATAGTATTATATTTTTTAATATAATTATATTAATATATTTACTTGTATATAAATACTGTAGATAGTTGTATATGAACATAACACATTAAAAACTTTGCAAGACATAGGATATTTAATAAATGTAGTGCGTTGAAAAGATTATGACTAAAGAGGACTTGTGTAGATGCGATTTTAGGTATGTATCCATTGAGTAGGTTGTAATCTACTTATGATAAAATTAAGTCCCCTTTTCATCCTGTCAGTCCGAACTTATTGATATTAACTGATGTTCGTACGCATTTCAACAATGTATAGTGTAATTCTTGAGGAAGAATTAGGTGTGTAATACACACATACTTTTGTTAGCTTTAATTATCCTTTAATAGTTTATAAAATAAGCGACTGGTATCAACTAAAATTCAGTGTTGTTTTATTACACCTATAAAAGTGAAATTCTTAGACAATAATACATTTTGCGTTAAATTGAAGCCATCTGTCAAAAGGAGCGTAGTTTATGACGTAATCCAACGCTCAACTGCAAATTATCTAAGGTACTAAATCTACCCCCCCGTGGGATCTCCACCTTGTCGTGGTGAGGGGGCTCAGTACCGGTGGGTTTCGGGTACACCCACGGTGAAACTAAGCGGGATCCAGGGAGGGGACGCTTTGACGGATTGACTCACAATTGGTATTCTGCTACACTTAATCTCCTTACAGTATAATTTCGATATAATCAATTTATAATCTCTTGTTGATCTCAGAGGTAATGTCAAAAACTCAAAAACAAAAACATGAATTTTGCCATTGTATGGGAAAATACATTAATAGGAATGGTAATTGGATGCCAATACGTTTCCATGCCAAATTAAAATTAATATACAACTAAGTAATAAAATTTCGGTAAGTAAATATTATATTGGTTCCTTGGATCGTGTGGATTATTTTCAATAGGTATTCAATAATTTTAGATGAAAATAGAACATTATAAAAATAAGGGTGTTTTAATTATGCCGTAAAATTACCCCACGCATCACGCAACGAACGAAACGTCAAAATGTCAATCTTATATTATGCGTGGGGCTTATAGTAATACTAGCTGACCCGGCAAACGTTGTTTTGAAAAATTTTTTTTTTTTGAAAAGTAGATGTTGGCCTATTTTCATAGATACCGGATAAGCACAAAAAATTTCATCAAAATCGGTCAAGCCGTTTCGGAGGAGTATGGGAACGAAAACTGTGACACGAGAATTTTATATATTAGATAGTCTAAGGTTTTGAATTTTTGATTTGCGGGAAACTTGTTTATTATTTATTTTTAAAAGTTTGAAACAACTTTGGAGATGTCGCTTAAAGTTACTATTAAGTACCTACATAGTTCAGTTATATTATGTACGATGGTATCATTGTGCAAAAACTAGAAATACCTTACCTGCTCTACTAATAATTAGCAGAATACCGTTCACACTAGTTCACACTTGGTTCAACTTTCGATGTAGTCCCGATCTCATTCAAGTATCAGTTAAGTTACGAGAATACCATTTATGACGCCGAGACTAGATTGATATTGGAATTTGAACAAATATAATTACCAGAATTGGCCTTCTGCTTAAAATTAGTGGTACAAGGGCGGGCGGGATACATGATTGATAAATTTAAAATTTGAACTTTGGTGATCACTTGCACTGAGGGTCTAGTGCGAATCGGTTCTCGACGGGAACCATATTGTTTTTAAAAGCGCTTTAGTAACGGTTCGTCAAGGGCACCAGGGTGCGCATTTAAAAAATGTATGGAAATTGTTACCATCAAGAAACGACTCGCTACTCGATCAAAAACGTTAGACCCGCTGATGATCACTGCATCCGTGATTATGGCGGTCCCAGCAGTCTTGAAATATCGATACCTCAAAACTACAGTATGTGATATAAAATGTAGCGCGATAATCATGCTGAGCACGGGCCTCTTCTCACTATGAGAAGGGTAAAGCTATAGTCCAGCACGCTGGCCAAGTGCGGTTTGGCAGACTTCATATGTATTTCGAAAACATTATGGAGAACTCACAGATATGCAGGTTAGCTCAGTTTATTTTCCTTCACCGATAAGCAAGCGATAATTAACAATTTAATACACACTTAACTTCAAAGATTCATTGGTGTGTGCCGTGGATTCGAACCAGAGACCCTCTGTGTAGCAGTCTATTGGTCTCTCCATGTCAATAATAAACAAAAAAACTTGCGCTGATAAAGCTTGAGATTAAAACTTTTTAACGTTATTGCAATAGGTGGCACATTTGCATAATTTTTGGGGTTGACCTGGGCCTGTTGGTCTAGTGGTTGGAGGCACTGATTGCTAAGCCATAGGTACTAATGTTACCAAAGAACGCACGAAAATCGTAGGATTCCACTCCGAACAATTCTTTGTGTGATAAGAACGATGATTAAATTCGTTCTGTGTGTGGGTAAAAAGTCATCAGTTTTAGCTGACACTTCTACCGATGTGGGGTGAACTTGTATGAAAAATAAACACATTTGTAAATTTTGATTATATCGCAGTAGCTAGGTTGGAGGTGCCGAGCGCCTTGCTGCTCATCAGCTTACATTATCAATTACTATTACACGGCTCATATGTTTCGCCACTTTTTAGGTATAAAAAGAAATTGCAATGCTTACACGCCCAAGAGCAGACACTATTAGCAAGATATTCTCAAAAACTTTTGCATTTAACTGAGTTACGAAACTAACTTGAGCTCGTTTAGGATAATGCCTTTTGTATTTTTTTTTTAAATAGTTTAAAGCCGCTTCGTAGTTCATATCCCTGCTGAAATCTTTGGATTTTAAGCTCCTATTACTTACTTTGTTTTCTTGGATACAAGTCTTTGCATGAAATGAAAGAGCCAAGGCTATAGGGAACTTTATTTTTCAGAATAAGCAATATAAAAGTGTTATATGTTAATATTGTTGTAAATATGTTAGCATAAAGTTGGTTTGTACCTATAAGAAATTAAGTGAAAACTGTTCTGAGAACACAAATGCTATTTCGAAAGAACGTACATATTACATTGAAACGTTGTACTGAACACAAAATCCGTAAGCTAACAATAGTCGGAGAGTTGGTACTGCTGGGTCGTCAACCAGTTAGTAGAGTTTCTTATCTGCTTCTGCGCACGAGAGCTCTACTTCATGAATAGGCACTTTATTTCTCAAAACTTTGTTCTGTCCAATATTATTCTAAGTTATTATTCTATTATCAAATAAGTTATTATTCTATTATTATTCTATTAACTACAGATCTATACAAAATAATTTAAAAATTATATGGAAATAAACATGTTTGAGTTCAATTCTAGTATACGAAGACCGCACTAGAAGAGCCCAGTGGAAGAACAGAGTCCTATTTCAGCCATTTCGTGCACCTTTTTATTGGTACCATTATTAAGTTATTTGAATTTTGTTGCTTTAAAAATAAATTATTTGTATGTTTTTTTATATTATTTTGTTAACTGTTGAGTGGCAGATATAAATGTTTTGTTTTTCTATTACACAAGAGAGTTTACTCCAGGTATACAAAACAACCTAGCCGTGGATTAAATTGTTTAATACAACGATCACCTAAAGCGTTCGAGTTCTACGAGATATAACCATAGCCATGAATAAATAAAAAGTTAAAACTAATCAACAAACAAACATAAACCGTGTGTAGTTACAAATTCTATTCTATGTAGACACATTTTAAATGCAATTTGTGAAAATAATTTCAATTAAAGTTCTACCATTAGAGGTTCGTAATAATCGTAATGCATTTTATTATTAACTGGCTTTCATTAGCACCCCTGATAATTAACTTTTAGCTTAAATTATACAATTACTAAGTGTGGACTAGGTGTACTTATTAAACTTATGTAATGGTTATATTCAAAATTCATGATACTCGTTGTGGAGAGTCGATACCTATCTTTGAATATACTGATATTACTTTTGTTTAAAGCCACGAAATGTTGCAATCCCTGTGGTTTGCGGAGAACTGCCGGCAGTCGCTCCGTGAAAAAGCTGACTCCATTCTGCAAGGTGAAAGCCTCACTTGGATTCAACCGGGATAACACTAGCACGTAAATGACGATGAAAGTTCATATTCAAATCAATGCACTTTTGAAGGCCTATTGAAGGCTAACCGATAAGTAAATATTTAATAGAAGGAGCCATTGATTTGATATTTATGAAGACCTGATATCACGGCATTATGATTTAAATTAACTAATAGATTGTTTATAACAGTCACAGTTTTGATCATCGCACTGCATAGCAAACTCGATGTTCTAGTGATAAGTATTTCGTTATCAGCTTTTTTTTTTGTTTTTTTTTTGTGTCGGGTTGGAAAATCCTCATGGAGTCCCTCCGCCCTGTGGGGAAGGACGAAGGGGACTGTCAGACTCTTACTGACTAAAAACCAACCGGTGCTCCTTATGTACCCATGTGTCGGAGGGTAGGGATTCACCGAAGCATTCCTCGCTACCCCCGACGGTTATTGGCCCGCCAGATGATCAGCCGGGCCCCGAACGAAACCCTCTTGGCGGCGGATGAAGGTGTTGGGCTCCGCCACCAAAACACCCAGCGGCCGCAGAGGATAGGGAGGACGGCAACGCAACACCGCATTTCCTCTTCCTCTGCGGCCCCACCGCGATGCAACAATGGTGCGCCCCCATTTGGTCGCGGGAGATAGGGCGCACGGCAACGCAACACCGACACGCCTCTCCTCCCGCGACCGCACCCGACTGCGAGGGACAGACAGAACTGTCCCCCGCACACGCACTTTGGACGCATCCTACGCAGGCCTCACTCAAGCCCACGTGGAGCGTCCCCACCGGGGATCCCGCTTAGCTTCACCGTGGGTGTACCTAAAACCCACCGTTACTGAGGCCCCCCACCATGACAAGGTGGAGATCCCACGGGGGGGATTTCATTATCAGCTGACTTGAGCAAAACAATATTTTAATGACTTTATTCCCTGTCTCGTGGTGAAATATTAAAGCCTTTTAATTTTTACAATTTTGAAAATAATGATATTGGCAACTACCGCCATGTCTTATCGCCAATCTCGTTCGACTGTTTAGACAGTCATAATAAAAGATACATTTTTAATCCTCGAAGACTTTGTAACCACATCAGGGTATGGACTCTGCGAAACGAACAAGACCTCGACGCCACAACATCCATGCTATGTCTCTATGTAACGGACAACTTAATCCAACGCCATCTATGCAATTTAGCAAACAATCTACATGTATCACTGAAAAAAGGCAACATAATGCAGCAGTTATCTTCAGCAGTACATGGCATACGAGTATAAGGCGCAACGGGTTGTACGGAGCTCACATGCGCCACCTATAGAGATGGTGAATATAACTATCAACCATTAAAATTAACTGATAAAAAATGTCAACTGTATGATATGATAAATAAAATCAACGCTATTGAATGAAAATATTATTACCTATTCATTCAACCGATGACGCGCGGCGCGGCCGTCGCGTTGACGCGCCATGCACCAACTCGGATTCGTTTCCAAGAAATAATGTCTAGGTACAACAATTCACTACGATGAAATTTGCACTTAACCGTGATTGCTTTAAGATGCATGTTGCATTAACATAACCTATCCAATACATCCCTAAGTTTGTAAGTACCTAGTCAACATTTATTTTTGATAATAATGAATTAGTTCCCTATAATATTCGTTGACAAACAACAATAAACAATAACAATAACACACTAGTCAGCTAAGTCAACACAGATCAGTTTAATTTCGTAACTCGCACTTAGAACGCGTGACATCAACTAATCTCACTCAATCACTCAATATTCTACAAAAAATATTGAATGAAATCACTGTTTAGTTCCATCAGATTAAAATATTAAAGTTACAATAAACCCCAGCAAGTTAATGTTGTGTTCGGGGAGATGGGCCTCGTTAACCTTGGTTGGCAACCTGTCTAGGAGAAGGAAAACTCCGAATTTAAACCAACTTTCAGGGAGCATACCCGAAACAAAACCCCGATCTAAGGTGTGAACCGACCCGTGCCGAGGGATTCGAGGCCAGAGGGCAAGCTGGTCGTAAACGGAAGGTGCCTGTGTTGGTGGTCACAGGGCACAGCTGATATTCCGCCTTACCCCCGTAAAGGGCTCTGCGGGGATGGACCGTCTAGATCCCTAAATCTCGTGGGAACGCTATGGGAACAAAAACTTATTCTTCTCCATACGGCGGCGACGCGGTTCGCAACCCGTCACGTCTCGTTTCCCGCGAGGGCGAAAAGCGGCCTACGGAAAGCAGGTTTGCAACATTGAATGTTGGTGGAGGAATGAACGGCAAATTGGATGAGGTATGTCAGATGATGGATGATAGAAAGATTGATGTTCTTTGTGTGAATGAAACAAAAAGAAAAGGGTGTGACACCACCAAGCATGGTGCATATACGGCGTATTGGTCTGGGGTAGATAGTACCACCAGAACCTGTAAGGGAGTTGGTGTAGTACTGTCGGCGCGAATGAATGAGTGCGTAAAAGAGTTTGAATGTGTAAATGCTAGGCTACTGTGGATGAGAATGAAAGTAGGACTTACTCGTCTCTTTATTGTGGGGGTGTACGCCCCGGTCAATATAGTTACGGGTATGTCACAACATGAGCAAGACGAAAGGCAGGAGTTTTGGGAGAGTTTAAGAGAGATTTTGAGGATCTGCAAGGATAATGAAAGATTGATCTTGTTAGGGGATTTTAATGGATGGGTGGGAGTAAAGCGAGATGGATTTGAAAGGGTGTTAGGTGCATTTGGTGATGAGAGTGTGAACGAAAATGGAAAAGCACTGCTTGAGATTTGTTTGGAGTGGACCCTTTGTGTGACAAACACAATGTTTGATCATAAAAGGATACATATGTATACGCGAGAGGCGAATAATGTTAGAAGAAGTATGATTGACTTTGTGATAGTAGATTGATAACGATTGAGAAAGAATGTGTTGGATACAAGAGTATATCGAGGGATCGGCATCCACACAGACCACTTCTTGGTGTTGAGCCGGATAAGTGGGCTCTTTAAAGGATGGCGACACCGAGAGCGTAATGAAAATAGGGTCTTGCAAAGAATAAAAGTAGAAAATCTACAAGAGAAAGATGTGAAAGATGAGTATAAACGAAGATTGATAGCAAGATTTGAGAGATTCGATGGCATAAATGATATGGGAGAATTATGGCAGGCCTTTAAAGAAGAGGTAGTATGTGTAGCGTCTGAAGTATGTGGTATGATCAAGAGAAGGAAAATACGAAAGGTTAAGAATACATGGTGGGACAAGGATGTACAATCAGCAGTGTCAGAGAAGAAGAAAGCTTGGTCAGATTGGTTGGCTGCCAGAGCAAATTAAAGAATGGGAAAAGCAACGAGTGTAGACATAGATGAAGCAAAAAAGGACTTTGTTAGGTCAAAAAGAATAGTGTCAGAAATGGTTAAAAGGAAAAAAGAGAAAAAGAAAGATGAGTTTGATAGCAGATTATCTGACGATTTCCAGAGAAACATTAAGTTTTTCTGGAAATCCGTTCATGCAGTTCGAGGAAGAAATCAATCCTCAGAACACACATCCATCAGAGACGAGAATGGAAGTATAGTAAATGGTGAATTGTGCGTGCTGAAGAGATGGAAAGAGTATTTTGAAAGTTTATTTGAAAGAACGGCGATAGAGACACCGATAGCTGAAGTGAATTGTAATGATAGCAATGATGAAAGCGTTATTGGCGTGGATGAGATCGTGAAAGCACTGTGAAGTATGAAAGTAGGTAAGGCTGCAGGGTATGATAGGATTACAGTCGAAATGCTGAAGGCTGGACAGGGCATCATAGTTGGTCAGTTGCAGCGGTTATATAACTTGTGTTGGAACACCGGCCGAGTACCTAATGACTGGACCACAGCTGTAGTTGTGCCTCTTTATAAAGGAAAAGACTCGCAACAAGACTGCAAAAACTATAGGGGCATTAGCCTTCTCAGCATTGTTGGCAAATTGTATGCAAAGGTACTTATTGAAAGAGTTATGGAAGTAACCGACAAGAAAATATCGGATGTACAAGCGGGATTCCGAAAGGGTATGGGATGCACAGATCAGGTTTTTTCCTTGCGAAACATAGCCGGAAAATTTTTGGCCAAAGGTCAAAAGGTCTATTGCGCATTCGTGGATTTGGAAAAGGCTTACGATAAAGTGGTGAGGAATGAAATATGGTCGGTGCTGTCAATGAATGGGTTGGACAGCAGCCTTATTCGAGCTCTGAAATCCCTTTATGAGGATTCTAGAGCTTGTGTGAGGATAAACGGGGCATACACTGACTGGTTTACCATCGATAAAGGTGTTAGACAGGGATGTGTTGCGTCGCCGTGGCTGTTTAACCTCTTCATGGACAGTTGCTTGCAAGATTTAAAACATAGTGACTGCGGATTAAGGATGAATGGGTTACTCATCAAATGCCTCCTTTATGCTGATGATCAGGTTATACTTGCATCTTCAACGGAGGAGTTGCAGGAGATGGTAACAATCATGCATGGTGCGTTAGAAAGGAAAGGAATGAAAGTGAATGTAAGTAAAACGAAAGTTATGGTTTTTGAAAAGGAGGAATGCGTTACGGCTTGTAATGTTTTGATCGATGGACAGCGAGTGGAACAAGTGAATGAGTTTGTTTACTTAGGTACGTTGTTTACAAGAGATGGTAAGAATGAAGCAGATATTGAAAGGAGAGTTAATGCAGGTAATAGTGTGAATGGAGCTCTGAAGGCGTTTATGAACAGTCAAAACGTGTCCAAAAAGGCACGTTTGGCTGTACATAGAGGTGTGTTAGTGCCTACCCTTATGTATGGTAGTGAAAGTTGGGTATGGCAGAAGTGATTTGAAAGTAGAATAAATGCTGTAGAAATGAGAGCACTGAGAAGTATTTGTGGTGTGTCTTTGACCGACAGAGTAAAGAATTGTGTGATACGAGAGCTGTGTGGGGTAAAAGAAGATGTAGTGACAAGCATTGAGAAAGGCATGTTAAGATGGTTTGGGTACATGGAGAGGATGGATGACGATAGACTGACAAAGAAGATATATCAGGCTAGTGTGAATGGGACAGGACAAAGGGGAAGACCTAGGAGAACGTTCTCTGACCAGATTGGAGACATCCTGAAAAAAGGACAAGTCAGAAGTACCCTTAATAGAAGAGCATGCATGAGAAACTTGATGGGAGTGAGTGAAGCAAGTGAGGTATGTCAGGATCGTTGCAAATGGCGTTCCGTAGTCTCTGCCTACCCCTCCGGGAAACAGGCGTGAGTCTATGTATGTATGTATGTAAGTTAATGTTAAAACACATATTCGAATGTCATTCAGGTGTTTAAAATAAACCAATCACATTCATTATTATCAAAAACAAATATTGACTAGCAATATCAACTTCGTTGTGCATGTATGTTGTTAGAATAAAAATTAACTAATATTTTCAACCATTAAAATTAACAGTAATTTTTTTATCAAATAACTTTTAACAAATAAATAAATTCAACCAGTAAGCCCCATCTCTAGCCACCTACCACATACGACTGAGTAATTGGCCCGTGGACGCTGCCTTCCGTTTTCCAAGTAACTCGAGTTCACGCCTTTGTAAGTTAAGTAGACTATGCTGTCATATCCACAGCTTTTGCTACAGTATAATGCTCTTTTCGTAAACATTTCCAATTTTATTGCCGCATAAAAAAATCGCGGTGCTGTAAGGTTAAAATATATTTACATTTCAACGTTAACAAAGCTTATTACTTTAACGAGATAAGCCGGAAGAATAAATATTTTTGAGTCATAATGCGGTAGTAAAAACTGTCCAAAATGAACATGAACAAAAATTAAACAAAGATGAGCATAAAAGCCTCTTGCAATCTTAACAATGTGACTTGTAATAGGTACCTACCTACTGATTCATGAAAATATACTAAAAATGTGTTTATTTAATTTCAGACTCAGTACGTTAAATACAATCCAACGTTATAAATGAATTAAAAAATCTTTATAGAATTGATATTTGATTGGGTGACAATTAATATTAAGAAACGTTTAACACCAAAAACTGCTAAAATTAAGAAATACTCAGACGACAAGACAAAGGAACGTGGGCGCATTTAATGCTTCATTAACTAATCATCAAAGATTTCGTTCGTCGAGTTGAATGTTATTTTTGGCGCTTGACTAACACCTCCGGTTAAGTTGCTTACATTCAACAACAAGGGCACGGGTCAGGGGTTACCTGTCCTCTTTATTTAAATATCGCTAAAACCCAATTATTGCGCTCAACCAGATGCTAAAATTACACAGTACAGATACTTTAAATTTGTGGAATATAAACCTCGCAGACGAATAAACGAGAACTAATAAAGTGGACAAATGGGCTGCTGGACACGAAAAGCCAAATATCGGGCTCGCTGGCGTACCTTTGCAGATGCCGCTATCTATCTCCGGACTATGGAAGGCTGATGATGATGAGAATGCACTAAAGAAACCTTAATTAAATCTCATACAATATTAGAGAGACGTGCTTCTAACCAATCTCCCGTATGTTTTCAAGTTAAATCATCAGGCTGTAACGAACCGGCAAGCCAGCGAACATGTTTATTAGACACAGAGATGCCTGTAGCAATTTTCCTTCTATCCGCCACATACATTATGAGACGCAATATGTAAAGATACAGTTTTGAAAAAATATTTTACAGCTAGCTGTTGGAAATGTCAGAATGTTTTCGGACAGAATTGGCTGGCTTTAATTTTTCTCTATTCGAAATTGCCTAAAGTATGATGTTGGACATGTTTTTCTAAATAGAAAAATAAATCATGTGCTTAAAAAAAATGTTTATTAACTTCTTGTGTTTCTTCCAACATAATATATAGTAACCAAATATAGTACTTTCTTGGGTTTACTCGAATGTTAAACATTGAAATACTTTGGGATCATTTCTACATTCAAGAAAAAACAAATGTCACCTCATTTTTCCGTGACCACGATTCCTGTACCTAAGTCAATTAATCGAAACGTCTGATAATAATAAATGCCTTATGTAGTTTCTAGATCGTTCGATTTAAATACAATCGCAGTCAAACGCATACATCGCGATAAAATCCGTGATTTCAATACAGACCGAAGATAAAGTTTCACACGTACTAAGTACATATATCTATCATATATGAACACAACACTATTAAATTCTGTGACATTTTATAGCGCTCCTGCACGGGATCTTTCCTCATTATAAAGAGTTGAAGTAAACAATGGCGTGAGTAGAAACTGCAAGCTTTTGTACGTTTTAATACGAAAATTAATCATTGTCTCACAGGAATTAAACGAATTATAACTCTCTCATATGATACTTCAACACTTAGACAGACCGGCGATAATAGTTTAGTTTCTAGTTAAATTTAGAGTTCCTTTTTAGTACTTACTTATAGGTACATTGCATCTAAATAAAGGCACAAAATGATAAACAAAAAGTTGCCCTCATACTTAGCTCTCTGCATGAGTTTATTAAGCTGCAAGGCGGAGAAAACTCGTTGAAACATCGTAGAAATAAAGAAAACTACTACCAACAATTTAAAGAGGATACTTACTTACAATCTGCAATTAGAGGAAGGTAACAACTGCGTTCAATTTATAAGGGTTCCAGTAATTACCTAAGGTACCATAAAAATGTAGAGCAAAATCCTAAAAATGTAACGCAAGTAGTTTTCCGTCTACGTCACGTCGCATCGTTACTCGTTCTTTCCCAACTGTTAAACGGAGACGTTTTTCTAATAACAGTCTTTAGGATTGTATGTGACACAAAACTAGAAAAGCGAGAATTCCAAGGAGAGAGGAGGCTCAGAACACTTTAGGATTTATTCATGAGAAGTGTCCGAGGCAAACAAACGATTTTATAAGCAATTTAAATTCGATTCGTGATTAAAATATAAATGATACAAATGTGTTTCCTTTTCAGTTAAGAAAACATATAAATGACCATTTCCATAATTCACGTATTATCGTATTCTCTCTGTGCTGTGCTTCGACAAAATAAATATCTGCTAGTTCGTTCCACCTTATTTTTTCGAATCTGTTTTATTGTTTCTCTGGGCTGTTGATTTTCGCTGTGATCCGGTTTTGTATTTGGTTAGTAATTTTTCATTTCCTTGCTAGTATTAGAAATCGACGAACAAGATAAAATGCTTTTAGGCAAGGGTATCTACGTGTGAGTAGAACACTTACCTAATTCATCAATGATTAGTAATTAATACATCCTTTATATTATGCCATAGATGCAAACCTAAGTGTCGCTAGTTTATACTTATACCTATCTACTGGATGCACAGTATAAGATAAGCACTTAATAACATTTTATTTAAAAGCATTTTGGCTGCACATACCTATGGCGTAGTGGTGTAACTGGTTGGCTCGTTGTTTAGCACTGAGCCGAACCCCACACACACAATAAATTGTGTGATTCATTAAAATTGTTACTTAGAGTCTGGGTGTTCTTTATGAACACCTAGACTCTAAGTTGAAAAATGTAACACATGTAGTTCAGGAAAAACAATTCTACGTATGAATACAAAAAGTTGAAGTAGGTTTGAAATATTTTAAACATTTTGGCGATAGAAGTTAACAAAGTAATCTCAGTAGCGTGTCATTGCTAAATTCTTTACTTTAGATACATGATCTCAAGTCGTTCAAAGGTAATACTCATACTATATACCACCAACAAAATAGCTACATAAAACAATTTCAAAACTTATTGTCATAAACCTTTCGCAACCTGAAAACAATCAACATTTTTTACTTTATTATCCTACACGATCCATGAACCTCATCTCTTTGTCTCACCTTGTGTATTCAAATACTTACGGATATTCAAATTTCGACCGACCTTCCCCTCAGTTTGGTCAGGCACTGGGTCACTGGCTCAAATTCGCGCGATAAATACCTACCATTTCGTGTACCGCTGTCGGTCCAAACGACAGAGGCCGCCGCACGCCCGGTAGCGTGTTCGCACGGCACGTTTCCCGCGCTTTCTTATAGAAATGCCGAAACCACGAAGTTATGGTGCAGTGGATGGGTGAAGGCACAAAACAAATGAAAACTTGTTATTGTTTCATTGCCGAAGGACAAACAATGATTTATGTAGTAAGTAATGGTATAAAATTTGATACAAGTGGGTACTTATACAAAATTTCATCTACAAATTGACACCGTTTATTTTATTTAGAGTAATGGTGAAAGAGAGGAAATACTAGGTATGTAAATGTTCTTTACAAAATCGAAAATACCTACGCTATAATCACCTACAAAATTTTAATAATAATAGCCGTTGTTCGCAGTGAAGAGAAATGTACCCTAAGTACTCACGCAAAGAGTTGCAGATTGTGTGACAGTACGTACAAGCGCATCATCTAACGAAGGCGCTAGGGTTGTTCTTAAGATGATTTTGGTAATAAAACGAATGTTGCGAAATAACCATATTTGTATTTGCTAAATACCTATATATACACGAGTCAGTTAGTAAATACATATTGTTAACATATTTAATAAAATTAACAATAAGTATGTAATATGTTATAAAAAGAAATAAAATGTATAATAATAGTACGTAGTAGGGGCCTATTGCCTATTTCCGCTTATCGGGCACAATACCAGACAATACAGTAAGTACGTCCATAAGATTCTGACATTAAGTAGATTTTACTTAATAAAAACAACATTTATATTTATTTCTACTAACAACCTAAACTTATCAATTCATAAAGTATACTAAAAAGTCTTGTCTTATCAACTATCGATATTTTCCGTTAGTTATTAACCAGCACTATTGCACATTGATAATTACTTGCGCTGAGTTGAATAAAAATATACTTTTTTTTTAATTATGAGCGCAACTAATGGTTGCGCTTTGTGGTAAAATTTTGCTGCGCTTCTTTTGTTGCGCTCAAAAATAGTTGCGCTTTTAGGAATACCTCCATTTATAAATACCACGTCGACGAAGATTTGTTTATTTATTTAATATCTATAAACAAATGCTTTGCGTATATTATTTTGTGAGATTTAAGCTTATCCATTTTGAATAGCTATTACATACATACATACATAGACTCACGCCTGTTTCCCGAATAGCTATTATGGCATAATATTGTACCAAACAACGTAAAGGCGAAAATATAAACAAAACTAAATAATTATATTCAGTGTTACATCAAAGCAAAATTACGACCACAATTTTGCTTAATCCTATTTGAAATTCTAAATACTACAATAAACATCCACCGCGAAATGCAAATGTTTTACAATGCGATAGACTGAGCTAAATTAGAAATCATTTCGCTTCAGATGTTTTTATAAAACAATGACGCTTTCTGTGATGTAATTGTTATTCGCCGGCCTTCTGGTATACTGTATATGTGTGCATTTATTTGAATCTTTATATCTGTGGACTGTTCTGCACCAGTTTACATATATTTAACTGCCAGGTTTTTGGAAAATTTATCACAGAAGGCCAATTCTGGTAATTATATTTGTTCAAATTCCAATATCGATCTAGTCTCGGCGTCATAAATGGTATTCTCGTAACTTAACTGACACTTGAATGAGATCGGGACTACATCGAAAGTTGAACCAAGTGTGAACTAGTGTCAACGGTATTCTGCTAATTATTAGTAGAGCAGGTAAGGTATTTCTAGTTTTTGCACAATGAAACCATCGTACATAATATAACTGAACTATGTAGGTACTTAATAGTAATTTAAGCGACATCTCCAAAGTTGTTTCAAACTTTTAAAAATAAATAATAAACAAGTTTCGCGCAAATCAAAAATTCAAAACCTTAGACCATATTACTATAAGCCCCACGCAGATTATAAAATTAACATTTTGACGTTTCGTTCGTTGCGTGATGCGTGGGGTAATTTTGCGGCATAGTCAAAACACCCATATTTTTATAATGTTCTATTTTCATCTAAAATTATTGAATACCTATTGAAAATAATTCACACGATCCAAGGAACCAATATATTTACTTACCGAAATTTTATTACTTAGTTGTATATTAATTTTAATTTGGCATGGAAACGTATTGGCATCCAATAACCATTCCTATTAATGTATTTTCCCATACAAAGGCAAAATTCATGTTTTTGTTTTTGAGTTTCTGACATTACCTCTGAGATTAACAAGAGATTATAAATTGATTATATCGAAATTATACTGTAACGAGATTAAGTGGAGCAGAATACCAATTGTGAGTCAATTCAAAATTAAATCGCAGTTCAGTCAAAATTCAGTGTCAGTGTCTGTTAAATACGAGAATTGGCCTTCAGGTCTACACAAGACTTTGAAGAGCTTTTATCGATTTTAAACTTTTGTGATTTGTATAAAACATACAAAATAAATTAGCGAGTCTTAATCGCGTACAATTAACCTGACTGACTGATCAGTCTCTCCGCGACCACGCTCGGTGCAAGACGAGCGAAACGTCAACAAATAGGTATTATATTTTATATAAGGCTAGAGGTATTGGTCGATGAAAGCCTTAATGAGGGGATCTCTCCCATTAGCCTTGAAGAGAAAACTCATGGACATGTGCATTCTTCCCACCCTTACCTACGGTGCACAAACATGGTCATTGACTAAAAAACAAAAATCTGCACTCGGGGTCTGCCAGAGGTCAATGGAACGTAGTAGATAGATAGATAGATAGATATACGCTTTATTGTACACCAACATAGCATTAAACAGTACATATTTTATAAAGAGACTTAAAACTACGATAGTGTACAATCGGCGGCCTTATCGCCTAGGGCGATCTCTGCCAGGCAACCTTGAGGTGGACAGGAATGACATGAGCAAAAATGTGGAGCGGTGGTGTAGTTGCTAAAAATAATACGAAAATCTTAGATACTATATACATACATACATAGTATTTTGGGAGACAAGCTTACTGACCGCATCAAAAACTCAATACTACGTTCCAGAACACAAATCATTGATGTAGGCAACTCAGCTGCCAAACTGAAATGGACCTGGGCCAGCCACGTTAGCCGTATGCCAGCACCGGTATGGGCGGGCACAACCACAAGGTGGATACCCAATAGCAGGAAACGGTAACGGGGAAGGCCTCAGAGGAGATGGCGCGATGAATTATACAAAGTTGACTGCAGCTGTGGGAGTTCCTATATAGGACAAACGAAACGCACCATCTCTTGCCGGATAAAGGAACACATCAGGGCAGTCAAAAATAACGAGCCACATAAGTTAGCCATAGCTCAACACCTTTTAGACTCGGGTACTGACCACTGGATTGAGTTACACAACCCTCAGGTGCTTTCGACAGAACGCCACTACATACCTCGAATGGTTAGGGAGGCTATTAATATCAAAAAGTTTGATAATTTCAATAGAGAGGATGGGTTTCAACTGTCGAGTATCTGGCATCCAGTGGTGCGTCTATGTAAAATCCGTGAAACGGAAAAACTCAAACCGCGAGCTGACGTAGTGAGTGTAGTATGTCGTGATCGTGTACAGTGCGATAGTGAAAACAGTGGCAGTGGTGTTGTACGCAAAAAACGAGTAAGAAAGCGGGTAGACCGTTATACTTGCTCGTAACATTCATCCACCCGCAATACCCTCAGTACATCCATGAACATGGCGCTTGCAACAGTGCCGAAATATCGGTTACTCCAAACAAAGGTACGTGGTATATATCCTGAAAGACAATTTAAACCAAGAATTAGACACCTTTAGGAAGGATTGGCAAGAGCTCGCTTCTGATCGCGACAAGTGGAAGATGGAAGGGGAGGCCTTTGCCCAGCAGTGGGACATAAATTAGGCTTCTAATAATAATAATAAGGCTAGAGAAAGCCCGCAGCTACACCCTTACATTATTTAAACTTAACCGTTTGATTCCGATTTGATTTCCGGGAAATCCCTTCTCCTATTCCCTTCATACTGTGACGGCCGGTGTCATGTCAAACTGTCATCCCTTGCTGTCACCACTACGGTTGTCAAGGACTACTGACGTCTACACGACAAACTAGCCGGTCGTCAAACACAATAATTAGCAAAGAGGTTTGAAGACTATTTTATTATTTGGAAATGACAGTTTTTTAGTTCGATGACGTATACACTCTGTCAAGTGTTCGCCGAATTCACAGGTCATTGACAACAAGGCAATGACCGTGCGGATAACACATCCCGTTCACGTTCTGAGGGCGTGGGTTCAAATCTCAGTCATAACAGTTATGTGGATTTTGGTTTTTATGAAATTTGGAAAATGTTTATAAATATTTGGCAAATATTTAAAAAAGGATTATTTAAATATTTCGAACAAAAATTAGAAAATTCTAGAAACTTCAGAAAGGACTGGAAAGGTTAAAAAGAGACAGGACATGAAAAAACAATTGAATAATGAAATGACAATCGAAACTAGTGGATCTAGAACATTCCTAGGGGTATATAAGGCGGTGTAGACGCGCTGAGCGCCACTTTAATTTGAGAAGTGGTAAAGTGGAGAAGAAAAGGAAGAAGTAAAAGGGAGAAAGAAGTCGTAGTGAAATAAAGTGAAGTGAAAGTATAGTGCAGTGAAGTGCAGTGCAACAGACGTTATTGTTGGTGCTGTCTGCGTCGAAATCGAACGACGCGTCGTGTGTGTGAAGTCGAATAAAGTGTCATCAGTGCTACTCGGTATTTCCTTCCAATCCCGTTACCCCGTCCGTAACAATACCAAATGTTAGCTTCCTGCGACTATACTTGAAGATATATATATATATATATATATATATATATAGCTGAAGCTTGTCTATCAATCAGTCAGTAACACAAGATTTTTACATAATATACTGAAACTAGAAGATGCACGCAGGTACGCCCCCACATTTTTTAAACATTTTCCATTTTTTCGATCCCTTGAGAATTTCAGGTAAAATCTTCTTGGTGTACCTTCTTGATCTCTAAGAAAATGCATGCCAAAGGAGAATGGCAGGCATGTATGGGACTTTTGTATTGCTAAAAAAGTTGGTGTTCTAACTTCTTTGTATATTTATTTCATAAATAATATCATGAAGAAGCCCAGTTTTAATTATTAGATTTTTAGAACATGGGGATAAGAAGTTATTTCAATTTGTTATATGTTTGAAAGGTTACGTTTTTATCGCCATGTTTGCCACTTCTGACAGGTGTCACAATTGAGCTGTCATTGTAAAATAATGAATTAGGTAGTGAAAACAGATAACATAGTAGGTACATACGGCGTGTTATCGTGTAATTATTTTTATTCCATAAAATGCTTGGGTATGCCAACGTTATAAACAACGAGGATATCCACCGAGTCCTGTATTTACCTGTTCTTGCCAATTAATGGTACTTACCAAGGTATTTACTGATCGCTACGAGATTCTTAAGAAAATAGACTTTGCATTAGCGCACTAAACTGTGGAATGATATGGAACGGGCCTACAGTGTTTTTGATAACCTTGTTTAATTAAAATCTCTATAGATATAAGTACCTATATCATCTTCATCATCATCATCCTAGTGCTGCCCGGTTGCGTTCCAAAACCTACGACTTGGAGCCCGGGGTCCACTTTCCGACTGTCTCCTCCCCTTCGCACGGTCTTCACCATCCCTGGTGTTTAGTTGATATAAGTACCTATATATCGAGATATAAAATCGGACTAATGGGGCTTCTCCAATTAGTAAGATTTCGTATCTCGATTTTTTTACCTATTGTCATTGGCAGATTGGCAGAGGCTCATAGCGTGATATTATATAGCCTATAACCTTCCTCGATAAATGGGCTATCTAACAGTCAAAGATTTTTTTTTATCGGTCCAGTAGTTCCTGAGATTAGCGCGTTCAACCAAACAAACAAACTCTTCAGCTTTATATATTAGTATAAGATGAGCCCGCGGTTACACCCGCGTTATTTAAGGCTGCTGCTGCGCTCCCGTGGCACATAGCATGATGTTATAGCCTTCCTCGATAATGCATTATCTAAAACTGAAAGAATTTTTTAAATTGGTCCAGTAGTTCCTGAGATTAGCGCGTTCAACCAAACAAACAAACTCTTCAGCTTTATATATTAAGTATAAGATACATAGCTATATGTATATAAAATATTTACTTGAATCTATACATACATTATTTCTGTCATAATAGAAAAATAAAGGGGAAATAATACTGTTTAGTTTTTAATACTAATCATTTATTTTTTAAACACAATCATATTATTCTTAGAATTACATCATCCAAGAAGGGAGCCGGCCGGGGTCAAGCCTTCGTGGCGAGCATATCCCAAGTTCCAAACTATGCTCATTACATGGGAGCAACATCCTACTGTTCTTAAACCAACAATACAGTTGCAACAATAACTTTTAATTGCATCCCGCCCATTCATGTTTCTTTCTGCGACTATAAAAACAAAACATGTTTTATTTGAAGAATGGCGGGATTTAATTTTTGCACGAATCAACAAAGGATCTATTCCCTCTAAACCATCTAATCGGTCACGTGATACTTCTATTGTATAAACACCATGAAAACGAAAATGCTCACCCACATAAGATCTCGCCTGTCGTAATTGATATATGCCACATGCGAATAAAGTTAAATCTTCCATGGTTAGCCGCGGAAATGACATGGTTGTTGCGTCGATGGGTACAAATAAGGAACCGCGCCTGTTTAGATTATTTTGTAATACTAAATCAGCAATAGTATTTGTTAAGAACAATCTATCAAAGATAGCAGTAACAAATTGATCTGCATTTTCACTGTCCGTAAATGGTGAAGTAAAATGGTTTAGTAAGGCTGCTGCTATTTTAAAATCTGTCATTAAGTGAGGACAGGCGCGGTTAAAATATTCATGCCGGAATATTTTAAAATCTCTTTTAAAACGGCCATTCACAGCTTCCACTACCCATCTAGTAATAGTAACACAACGTGATCTATTAGCTTCAAGAGTAGTGAGCTGTGATTGGCTGTCTTCTTTTGTTTCTGGCATATGCCCTATATAACCTTTGTCATGTAAGCTATCCATGGAGTCACGAAAACCACGATCAAGAATAAAAACATCATTTTCATTGTGAAATCTATTAAAGTCTTCCTCATTCAATAAATCTCGCATTATGGCAGCATCATTTGTGGTAGCACTATATGGTCCTCGTACATCTATAATATATCCATTAGAAGTACACATTATAAATGATTTAACCAAAATTCTATACTTATGTAGGGAATATGTATCCTTTTGAAATAAATAATTACTACTTTTCTGTGTATATATGTATGTTGCATCAGCTAAAGTGATTGCTGGTTTTTGTTCAAAAGGTGCATCAGGCTCACCAAAAATGTGCTCAGCAATATATTGTGACGGCCAGTGTCATGTCAAACCGTCGTCACGAAACACAATAATTAGCAAAGAGGTTTGAAGACTATTTTATTATTTTGAAATGAGTTTTTAGTTCGATGACGTATACACTCTGTATCAAGTGTTCGCTAAATTCACCAGTCATTGACAACAAGGCGATGGCCGTGCGGATAACGCATCCCGTTCACGTTCTGATGGCGTGGGTTCAAATCCCAGTCATAACAGTTATGTGGATTTTGGTTTTTATGAAATTTGGAAAATGTTTATAAATATTTGGCAAATATTTAAAAAAAGATTATTTAAATATTTCGAATAAAAATTAGAAAATTCTAGAAAGTTCAGGAAGGAATAGAAAGGTTAAAAAGAGACAGGAGATGGAAAAACAATTGAATAACGAAAAGACAATCGAATTTAGTAGATCTAGAACATTCTTAGGGGCAATAATAATGAAATAATTAATTGGTAAGTCTATTAAAAATAATACACATTCTTAGGGGTATATAAGGCGGTGTAGACGCGCTAAGCGCCAGTTTAAGTTGAAAAGTGGTAAAGTGAAGAAGAAAAGGAAGAAGTAAAGGAAGAAAGAAGAAGTAGTAAAAAAGTGAAGTGAAAGTATAGTGCAGTAAAGTGCAGTGAAGTGCAGTGAAGTGCAGTGAAAAGTGCAGTGCAAAAGACGCTAGTGTTGGTGCTGTCTGCGTCGGAATTAAACGGCGTGTCGTGTGTCAAGTCGAATAAAGTGTCATCAGAGCTACTCGGTGTTTCCTTCCAATCCCGTTACCCCGTCCGCTACAATATGAAGTTTGTCTGATCACTTGCTCCCTTCTTAAATGAGTAAACCCTATGTACTGGGGTACATAATCATTTAACAATATATTTCTAGCCGTGTTAATAAGGGTTTCTAAAGTTCTGTCTTGGAACTTGAAATAGGCAAGATAACCTATCCCCCGAGTCTCCTGTACATAATATACTGATACTAGAAGATGCACGCAGGTACGCCCCCACATTTTTTAAACATTTTCCATTTTTTCGATCCCTTGAGAATTTCAGGTAAAATCTTCTTGGTGTACCTTCTTGGTCTCCAAGAAAATGCATGCCAAATTTCAGCTGATTGCGCTTTATCGTTTTGGCTGTGCGTTGTCGGTCAGTAACGGAAAAAAAATATAACTACAGAGATTGAAGATTTTGCGAATTGATAGGTTTATGCGAACCTGAAATATTCAATGTTAATGTTTTGTCTGAACCCATAATAAAATGAAGCCCCGCCGCGTCCTGTATATCTGTATGAGCGCGATAAACTTAAAAAGTATCGTATATAGTTAAATAAATAAAAGTATGTATGTATGTTAATACATACTCTGGATATGGAATTATACAACAATAGATAGTGTGATTCCTGAGGAAGGTTTAAGTGTACAATTCAAGAGGGCGGAGCCACGGGCCAAGTGTAGTATTTAAACAAAATTAATCACTCAATTATAACTTTTACACTTATGTTTATTGCAAATAAATTACGGTTGACAAGATGTATCGTATCAAGGCCTTGTCCTAGCGGCAATCTTACAAATAAGGAATCAGTGCACATCTCGAGAAGAACAAAGGTGGCATCGATTGTCCGTTGACAGCATATTGCCTTTCCAAGTAGCTTACAAACGATTAACTGAAAGCGTACTAGACAAATTGATTCATCAGATCCGATCCACTACAGGAATGAGGTACTTAAGCAGATGGGTCCCTGTAATTTAATTGAAATCTTAGTTTCTTGTTAAGAAATGGTAGCTCTTTCCGTTCAATAATTATCTAGGTTTACATTTCTACGAGTACTATAGATCTTCCAAGATTGCATTGAATATTTTTTTAAACTAGGTTCGGTTCATCTATCCTTTTAATACCTTTAAACGAGCAATTCTTGAATATAAATATATAGGTAATCTCAATTTAGGCTCCTAGCTAGCTCCAACAATTTGCATGAAATATGTATTGTGTGTTTGTGGGGTTTTGGGAGTGATAAATCGATCCAGCTAGGATTCATTTTTAGTAAATACGATTTACTAAAAAATAATAACATGGAAAGCTCGGTTACACAGGTACTTGCAATTATTACAAGGTAAAGAGTTTCAACTCTGTTTTCGGAATTGATACATAATTGCCGAAATATTAGTATAATTTTTTACCAAAACCCTTTGTGATAACCTTGTCTTTTTAAATCACAATATAATTATTTTATACTAAGTCTAAAGCCTACCACATTTCACCGAATTCTGTCAAATTCTAAATGAACAGGAATGTTCATTTAGAAATATAACATGGATTCAATTACAGCAGCACTGATCAGTAATAGGAATATTATCGAACATTGAAATTCCGTAAACATACGTCGTACGCATAGCAAGGAATTAGACGTGTTACTGGTTTACTAAATTATAACTGAAAAAATTAAATACTTTGTCATTCTAAACAAGTGCTTCAGACAAGTCCATTAAGCTCTCAATTTGGTTATAAATATCTGTCGCTTTGTGTTACCTCTCAAAGTTAATAAAGCAGCAAGTGACGTCGTGCGACTAACATCTGCTAGCGGGAGACCCTTTCCCCTTCACCGCTGCGATAAGAGAAGTCCTTTCATAATAGCCGTCACTTTCGCACACTCGCCGGAGTACATCGAAACACATTGACAATGAATCGCTGCGCGGCTTGTCAAGAAGCTATACATAATGAACAATATATCAATTGTCAACGCTGTATGCAGAAATATCACAATCTATGCCTCAATTTTGATGAAAATAACATCAAACTATTATCTCCGGAATTCAGGAAGACCTGGAGCTGCCCTAATTGCCTCTGTAAACAAAAAAAATTGGTTGCCTGTAAAGTCGGTATACGGGCGAAAGTTTTACGTGACAACGACTTTGAGTGGTAAAATAATTTTAATGTGAATATTCATTCGTATAGTAGGAAGAAGGATGAAAGACGCGTGCCTTTCACTTTTTATGTCTGTCTCTCTCGCTCTTAGGCGGGACGCGTGCCTCTCACTCGCTCTCATTGTGAGCGCATAACGTGAGCGGAGCGTAACGCAGTTTCTTGAAGTGTCACCCGGCAAACCAATTTATAAGACGTTGTCACGTCAAAAAAAGGAGATAACTCAAATGATCTGGTGTGCCCTTCTACACCGACTAATCAAAGTGAATTTGCGTTTAATGTGACACGCCGTGAAACAAATAAAGCCGAGTCCACCGCATCGGGTCGTTCTACGCCGGTAGTGCTCTCCGACAATAACTTGAGTAACATACGTGATACAGTTCGTGTAGAAATGCGTGAAGTGTTGCGAGAGTACATGTCTGATTTTAATACCTCCATAAATACCCGCTTTAGAGAATTATCGGAACAAATAAATGAATTTAAAGATTCCTTAAATTTTCTTAGTACACAGTTTGATAAATTGAATTCAGATATGTCTTCTAATAACACCGAAATTAGACATTTGCGTTAAGAAAACGAAAGTCTTCGCGAAGTTGTCAACAATTTGTCAACACGTTTTTATCAACTCGATCAGTTGTCCCGTGCTACCGACCTCGAAATTCAATGTGTGCCCGAATATAAGACGGAAAATGTTGTAAGCATTGTCAAACAGATTGCTACTGTAACCAACATAAAAATTGATGATTGTGATATTTCCTATTGCTCGAGGGTTGCGAAACAAAATGCAGGAAGCGGTCGCCCACGTAATATTTTGGTAAAATTCAATACCCCACGTACTCGTGACTCGTACTTAGCGTCGGTAATAAAATATAATAAAGATCATCCGACCGACAAGTTAAATACTAGTCACTTGGGTATTGCGCTCGATCCCAAGCTACCAGTGTATGTGACGGATAATCTATCACCAGAGAAAAAGTCGTTGCATGCTGCCGCCAGAATACGTGCAAGGGAACTAAATTATAAGTTCGTTTGGATTCGCGGTGGACGTATTTATTTGCGTAAAACTGAGTCGTCAGAAACAATATTAGTCAAGAACGTAGGGAACGTCTTGAATAAACTGTAATATTAGGTTACTTGATACTTAATTTGCTTTTTATGTAATACACTTGATACATTTATCATTATAATTTAATTATGCATAAAGAAATCAGTTTTTATTTACAAAATGTTAGAGGTCTACGCACTAAAACTGTCAATTTATACAAAAATACAATTTCTAGCGATTGCGATGTAATTATACTGTGTGAAACATTGTTCAATGACAGTATATACAGCTCGGAATTATTTTGCGATGACTACATTGTTTACAGACGAGACAGGGAATCATCTTATTTTCACAAAAACAAAGGCGGACGCGGTGTGCTTATAGCGGTGTCCCGTCGGTTTCCATCGGTGAGGCTAACTGGTCTAACTGTGAGAGCAAATGTGAGAATATCTGGGTGAAAATAACAGTCAATGAATCCTAATCAGTGGTTTTGTGTGCCGCCCATCTGCCACCGCCCATATAGTTTGACATTTTACAACATTTCTTGGAGAACGCTAGCAATGTCATCAATTCTTACGAAAACGTCTTGATATGTGGTGACTTTAACCTAAGTGGTCTTTGCTGGTCAGGAAGTCCAGGCCTTCCATTAGCTGCCTCATATGCCACAAATAGTGTTGTCAATTCTTATTTTCTAGACTTTAATAATGAAAACGCACTCAATCAGTATAATTACATACACAACCACCTTAATAAAATCTTGGACTTGATACTTGTAAATACAACTATCATGGACATAAGATCATCAGAACACCCTATTACAAATATCGATAGTTATCACCCTCCCATAGAATTTTCTATCCCGAGTTCTAAAAGTGTTAGCAAAGGCTTAGGCGTCAATAGTAGTTCTCAAAGAATTAATTTTTATAAAGGTGATTACAATAAAATTTATGAGTATCTTGACAGTATATGCTGGGACAACGAAGTTTGATGCTGTGACACGGTTGACGACATGGTGAACAGTTTTTATAAAGTAATCAATCTAGCTATAAAAAAATGTATCCCCTCTACGAAACTAAGATCTTTGAAAGCGCCACCCATTTGGTTCACTCGCGAGTTAAAATTACTACTTAAAGAAAAAAATAAATATAGAATTAGATATGCAAAATATAAAAATCCTTTAGATAAAATTGTATATTCGTCTTTAAAGAAAAGGAGTATCAATGTTATTAATAAATGTTACAATAGCTACATCACACACATTTAATCTTCTATAAAAGAAAATCCGAAGGTGTTTTGGTCCTTTTTAAAGCAGAAGAAAGCTAATTAAAGTTCATACCCGTCAAAAATGTATCATAAAGATACTATAAGTACTACTGGTCCAGCCATCTGTGAAATGCTTGCATCTTATTTTTCGTCTGTATTCGAACCTCCTACCCCTTCTGGGTTGAGTGCAAACACTAACGTTCTAGTACTGTCAACTAATTACATTATGTAAAATTACTTTGACTGAGGATCTTATTCTCAAAGGTCTTAAAAGATTGGACAAGAACAAAGGTCCTGGTTCGGATGGAATACCATCAATTTTTGCTAGTAATTGTGCCAATTTTTTATCTTATCCTTTGCCTATTATATATAACAAGTCATTATCCACCGGCACCTTTCCCTCCGTTTGGAAAAACGCACTAATAACTCCTATCTACAAGTCAGGGGATGTCGAACTTGTAACCGGCTACAGACCTACATCCATTCTACCAGTTCTTGTCAAGCTGTTTGAGTCACTGATACTTCCATTCATTACCTGGCAAATTAAACCTTTAATTACATCTAATCAGCATGGCTTTTGTGGCAGTCGTTCTACCACAACTAATCTGATCTCTTTTACAAACGACTTAATTGCATCTGTAATGTTGGGGTTTGTGAGAGTGAAACAACCACATCGGTCAACCTATCTTTAATGAATAATAATCAAACATACAATATAAAATGCGCACATCGCGGAAAGGCAAGTCAGCAAAATATGTATCTATCGTTATAAGGAATCGTACAGAATATACTTATTGCTATTAAGGAGCATATATACTTATTAATTATTACACTTCACCTCCCACGGAAAAAGAAAAAAAAAACAAATAATTAAATGCGTTTTTTTACAAATGAAAATTATTTATATTACTTTTACGCATAAAAAATATAGAACGTAATACAGACAATACAATTTCGTATCAATGCCTCTAGTAAACATGTTAACATTATCCTGGGTATCCATCTTACCTTTTTTTTTTTTGGTTTCGGGTTGGAAAATCCTCATGGAGTCCCTCCGCCCTGGGGGATGGGCGAAGGGGACTGTCAGACTCTTACTGACTAAAAACCAACCCGTGTGCCTCATGTACCCGTGTGTCGGAGGGTCGAGTTTCGCCCAAGCATACGTCGCAACCCCCCGACGGGTATCGGCCCGCCAGATGGTTAGGCGGGCCCCGAACAAAACCCCTTGGCGGCGGATTAAGGTGTTGGGCTCCGCCGCCAAAACATCCAGCGGCTGCAGAGGATAGGGAGGACGGCAACGCAACACCGCATCTCCTCTTCCTCTGCGGCCTCACCGCGACGCATCGAATGGTGCGCCCCCATTTGGTCGCGGGAGATAGGGCGCGCGGCAACGCAACACCGACACGCCTCTCCTCCCGCGACCGCGCCCGACTGCGAGGGACAGACAGAACTGTCCCCCGCACCCGCACCGTTGGACGCATCCTGCGCAGGCCCACTGCCAAGCCCACGCGGAGCGTCCACTCCAGGGATCCCTCTTAGCTTCACCGCGGGGCTCCAATCCACGGTTACTGAGCCCCCCCACCACGACAAGGTGGAGATCCCACGGGGGGGAGGGTATCCATCTTACCTACCAACTAATTACATAATATGTTTAACTTAACTTAACTTATTAAGTATTACTACACTGCAGTGAAACAATACATTAAATTACTGATAATATGGTCTAGTTTTATTTTTATGAACTACATCAATTATATTATTTTTATTTATCCTAACATTACAACCTAAATCTTCTAATACTATATAAGGACCTTCAAAAACAAGATCTAACTTACGACCTGTTTCATTTTTTAATAGTATTAAATCGTCTTTATTATATTTAATACAATTCATGCTTTTACTTATTAAGTTTTTCTTGGCATCGGCATGCGCCAATTGTAATCCATACTTTAACTGTAAAGCATAGTCATCGGCATTGTATAATGGTTCAACAGATTCACAAAGTCTACTAGGTATTTGACAGAGTTTACCAAAAACAAGTTCATATGGTGTATAATCCGTTTCAGAATTAACAGTGTTGTTGAAACTAAAGCACCAGAACGGTAACCAATAGCTCCATGCATCGGAATGATTTTGACATTGTAGTCTTAAAAATGCACCCAGAGTTTTATGGGCATTTTCAAGTGCACCGATCGATTGGTGATGGTAAGCTGTTGACATTAATTTATCGATATTTAACAGTTTACAAACCTGTTTTATTGTTTCTGAAATGAATTCCGTCCCGCGATCAGTTGCTATACATTGAGGTACACCAAACCTTAATATAAATTCTCTTACGAATGCATCAGCAATAGTCACGGATTTTTTATTTTTTTGTGGTATGGCCTGTACAAATTTTGATAATTCGCACTGCAAGGTCAATATATAACAGTTATCATTTATATCTCTATCTCAAGGTCCTACTACGTCTAAAAATATCTTCTCAAAAGCCGTGGACGCCGTTGTGGTTATTTCCATTGGCTCTTTAATGTAACGAAAATATTTTGCCTTCAGACAATTTGTACATTTTCTTACAAATGTTTGTACGTCTTTATAGATACCTGGCCAGTAGTATCTTCTTTTTAACGTATTTATCATTCTACGTACCCCAGCATGTCCACTGGAAGGTAGTAAATGAAAGTCATTAAGAATGATTTTTTTTTGTCATCATCAGTAATTCTTTTAATTCCTCTTAAAACATTTATTCGTGGTCCGGACCAATTAGTACATGACATTAATTCATCGCAAATATTCTTTATAAATTCTACATTATCTTTATTATTTACTACGCAAACTTCATCAATGCACATTTTATTACAAAACAATCTTAACTTTTGCACAAATTCGGCTCGCGAGAAAAGCACCTTAAAATCAAGATTGATATGCAATATAGGAATTTAAACTTTCGTGGTCATTTAAACTTGATTTAAATTGTCTTTCGGGATATATACCACGTACTTTTGTTTGGAGTAACCGATATTTCGGCACTGTTGTCCTCAAAGCTGACAAAGGGAATGCGACGGTAGTCATTAACGTTAGTGAATATGACGAAAAAATGCGTTATTTATTAAGTGACGTCAACACGTATAAAAAGGTAAATTATAACCCGACCGCTAGATTGAACCGTAGTACCCAAAGGCTGATCAAGGAGTGCCAGCACGCGATCGATGAAGATACGGTGACCCATTTATTGCGACCACGTAATGTTCTACCCCCTAAACTGTATGGTTTGCCAAAGGTGCACAAAAACAACGTTCCCTTACGGCCTATAGTCAGTCAAGTGGATTCACCTACTTATGAACTAGCTAAACATGTAGCTAAGGTCCTGCGACCATTGGTGGGTAGAACAACATCGTATGTCAAAGACTCCCGACATTTCATTGAGATTCTACGGCAGAGTAACGTTAGTGATAAAGAAGTGATGGTCAGTTTCGACGTAGAATCACTTTTCACAAACGTACCTATAACAGACTGCATGGAGGTAATTAGACGTAGGATCAGTGAGGACCATATTGCTGTGGTATATGCCGACCTGGTACATCTTTGCCTGACCACGAATTACTTCTTATATAGAGGTGAGTACTACCTACAAATTGATGGCGTAGCGATGGGCAGCCCGGAAGCTCCAGTGGTAGCCAACCTATGGATGGAACATTTTGAAAACCAAGCCATTGCTACTGCCCCATTAAGTGTAAAAATTTGGAAACGGTACGTAGACGACATTTTCTGTGTTATGGAAGGCGATGAAGAGATGGTTCAAGAGTACTTGGCACATTTAAACAGCATCCACAGTAAAATGAGTTTTACCTATGAAATCGAAAGGGACAGAAGAATGGCGTTCCTCGATGTTATGATTGGCGTATGGGATGACGGTTCATTAAGCCATTTTGTATACAGAAAGCCAACACACACAGATTGCTATCTACACGCCGACTCACATCATCACCCACGTCAACTGAATTCCGTTATTACGTCGCTTACCGACCGGGCATACAGCTTGTGTGACGATGAACATTTGGGTAAGGAACTTTCGCATTTAAGCGACGTTCTACACAAAAACGGATACAGTAGGCGAATCAGACCACCCAGACATACTAAAAAACACCTGGACTTCAAGGTTGAACGACACCCAGCGTACTTACCGTACGTCAAAGGAGTGACAGATAAGATCGCCAATATTCTTAACAAAGTTTCAGTAAAGACTATTTTCACTCCTTTTAAGAAACTGTCTCAATATATAAGAACGCCGAAAGACAGTCTTCCATTAGAAAAGCCAGGTGTATACAAAGTTGACTGCAGCTGTGGCAGTTCCTATATAGGACAAACGAAACGCACCATCTCTTGCCGGATAAAGGAACACATCAGGGCAGTCAAAAATAACGAGCCACATAAGTCAGCCATAGCTCAAAACCTTTTAGACTCGGGTACCGACCACTGGATTGAGTTACACAACCCTCAGGTGCTTTCGACAGAACGCCACTACATACCTCGAATGGTTAGGGAGGCCATTGAAATCAAAAAGTTTAATAATTTCAATAGAGAGGATGGGTTTCAATTGTCGAGTATCTGGCATCCAGTGGTGCGTCTATGTAAAACCCGTGAAACGGAAAAACTCAAACCGCGAGCTGACGTAGTGAGTGTAGTATGTCATGATCGGGTACAGTGCGATAGTGAAAACAGTGGCAGTGGTGTTGTACGCAAAAAACGAGTAAGAAAGCGGGTAGACCGTTATACTTGCCCGTAACATTCATCCACCCGCAATACCCTCAGTACATCCGTGAACATGGCGCTTGCAACAGTGCCGAAATATCGGTTACTCCAAACAAAGGTACGTGGTATATATCCCGAAAGACAATTTAAATCAAATGATATGCAATATTTTCTCACTAAAATTATAAGCAAAACACTCGTCTTCATGTGTTATCGTCTTATTATGTCTTGGTTTTTCCAAATCACTACATTTCATAAGAACCATTTCTACCGATTCGCACGGTTTTCTTAATATATCTACGACACGTGGTTGATCAGGCCGTTTGTCTGTAGATTTATTAAGATCCGTATTCACATTCTTCTCCTGGCTTCCACTCAAATCATTCAATCTTTTGTTCTGACCTCTCGTTAGTACTGCCATAACTTGTGCATGCATACTCTTTAATTCATCCGATGTCGTACTTACGCGTGATAAGGCATCTGCAATAACGTTTTCTTTTCCTTTAACATACACAACATCAAAATTATATTCTTCCAAAACTATACGAAATTTAAGTAATCTACTGGATGGATCTTTCATTCCAAAGAGATAAACTAATGGTTTATGATCTGTCATGATGGTAAACTTCCTGCCATAAAGATACGGTCTAAAGTGCTTGACTGACCAAACTATTGCCAAAAGTTCCTTTTGAATTGTTGGATAATTCTTTTCAGCTTTATTTAAAGGCCTACTTGCATAAGCAACTGGTCTTAGATCTTTGTTACATAAAACTGAACCTACAGCCGTACCAAAAGCATCTGTTTGTAAAATGAACTCATTATTGTTAGAAAAATCAGGATATTGCAAAATAGGTGATGATATCAGCGAGTTTCTAAGAAATTCAAACGATTCTCGACATTCTTTTGTCCAAACAAATGGTTCATTCTTTCTGCATAATTTATTTAATGGTAGAGTTATATTCGCAAATGACTTAATAAATTTACGGTAATAGTTACAAAAGGCTACAAATCTTTTGACCTCATCAGTATTTGTAGGTGTCGGATAATTTTGTAAAATTTTGGTTTTTGCAGGATCGGGGAAAACTCCTTTTTCTGACACTAAATGACTGAGATATAATATTTCTTTCCTAAGAAAGTCACACTTTTGGGGATTTAATTTTAAGTTAACTTTCCTTAATCTTTCTAGCACGTTTATTAAATTTTTGTTGTGTCTCAAATCACGTCCAAAAATTATCAAATCATCCTGATACACTAGACACTTGTCGTAATTTAGACCAGACATTGCAATGGACATCATGCGACTAAAAGAACTTGGACTTAGCTTAAGTCCCATTGGCAAACGTTTCATTTGGTATTGGCCATCATTTGTCGTGAAAGCTGTTAGCTGTCTACTGTCCTGCTGTAATTTCACTTGATAGTACCCTTGGTAAAGGTCAAGATGAGTGAAATATATAGCACCAGAAAGAGAGTCTAAGATTTGGTTTATATTTGGCAAAGGAAATTTATCATCACACACTTTTTCGATAATCTATAACTAAACGCCACCGTTTTTCGGTTCCTTCTTGATTTTTCTTCGGGACTAATAGAATAGGGCTTGACCATTCGCTATTGGATGCTTCTATTATATCATCTTCTATATTTTTTTTAATTTGCCTAGTTATTTCTGGTTTTAATGCTTGAGGTAATCTATATGGTTTTACATATTGGGGTGTTGAATTTGGTTTCACTGTAATAGTTTGTTCATAAATATTAGTAGTGGATAACTTGTCCCCATTCAAATAAAAAACATCACAATACTTTGCACAAATTGACTCAATAGATTCCTTTTCATCTGTATTTAAATGATTTAACTTTAACTCATCTAGCAACATTTTTAACCTATTAGCATTCACTTCACTTTTATCAAATTTATACATACTATACTCACTTAACGGTTGCAACTCACCTAGAGAAAACGGCAATGTTAAGTCTTGATCAGTTACATTTAATATTTTAACAGGAATTCTATAGTTCTTTTCTTTCGTTATTGCATTTGCCAAAAACACATCCTTCGCTAACTCTCTCCCTCAAACAACAACATCATCATTCATATGTTTTCCTAGATAAACGTAATGTATAGATTTGGAACGACTTGTAATATAAAGTATATTATCAGTTATATGCTGCTCTTCAATAAATTCTAAATAATGTTTTTTATTTGCCTTACTAAGTGTTAAGATATTTGACGCTAAATTAATATTCGCATAAAATTTGTTTAAAAAATCTAAGCCGAGTATACCATCTGCTCTCAGTGGTAAACTATCAAAAACAATAAACTTATGACGAAATATTTCATCGTCATTTCTCAAATTTAAATCAACTAAACCTTGAGACCGTTTCTGACCACCTATTCCATTTATCAAAGTATCATCATTAGAAACTAAAATAGTTTTAGGTAATGCTTCTTTCTTTATAATGGATAAAGAAGCACCCGTATCCACAAGCCAGTAATATTTAATGTTATTGACATGAAGTGCAATATATTTGGCATTACCGTCATATGATAAAATTATATGTTTAACCTCGAAAAAACTTATCTGCCTCCGACTGAATATTATCCTTGTCGTTCTTACTACCGTGTGGTACATCATGCTGTTCTCCTACAAAAACTTTGCGTGTTCTACCATGGTTATTAAAATATCGCGCTCCTCTGTTACTACTACCTCTAGAAACCCTATTACGATTCTGTACATAATCAAAACTTGAATTTGAATTCCTAAAACTACCATAACCACGTGGCATTTGACCTTGAATATAACTGTTATGATATTGACCTCGATAGTTGCGAAAACTACCTCTTTGCTGGTGATAACCACTGGAACACGTGGCGTTATGATTACGCCGATTGTTAAAGTAATGCAGCAGGTTACCTGGTAGTGATGAGAGGGACGATACCTCTTCGTCCTTTGCTGCTTGAATAGCGTCCTTGAGGTTGTCGTAGTTGCGCGCGGTAATGATTGTGCTCAACCATGGACTGCGAAGTCCTTCTGAAAAATTTTTAAGGGCCAACTTTTCATTTCTGGGTTTTAAAACTTGGAAAACATTGGAATCATCTTCTGCCTGTGCGATGGTTAAATCTGTTAATAATTTTTCTATTTCAGCACCATATGTCTCAATGGATTTTTTACCTTGCTTAATATTCTGTAATTGACTTTGTATTGCAATAAAGGATTTTTTCGGTAAAAGATGTCTTTTTAAATCTTTAATTAAATCATCAACAGTAAGTTTTTGTAAGACTGTGCAAGTCGTAGTTTCGCATTTTGTGATAATCTACTTTTTAAGACGAACGTAATTAAAATAATTTTACCTTTTTCATCCAACATGCCCGCATACATGTCTATCAAGTCAATCATCCGCTGCGTTGTCTCCTCAACACCGTCCATAGCTGGAATCAGACTACACGCCACCTTCATATCGAACTCCATTTTGGTAAACTTTGTCTTAGGTAAAATACACAAGTTCTTTATTTCCTCATACACCTTTCTAATACTTTCGAATAACTCTACAGCCGATGTCAATAAATTGCTATCATTACATTTTTTGACAAGCAATATTATTTCCTTACATTTATCAAAATTATTTGACGCTTCATTCAACTTATTTTCTACAGTTTTACCTAAATATCTACTCTGACCTTTTTTAATTAAGTATTGTCGAATAGTTACTAGACTATCATACTACTCTGTTAAACATTCAATCATTATATAAAAGTAATTTTATAAAATGCCATTAGCAATGATGAAAGCGTTATTGGCGTGGATGAGGTCGTGAAGGCACTGGGAAGTATGAAAGTAAGTAAGGCTGCAGGATATGATAGGATTACAGTCGAAATGCTGAAGGCTGGACAGGGCGTCATAGTTTGTCAGTTGCAGCGGTTATATAACTTGTGCTGGACCACCGGCCGAGTACCTAATGACTGGGCCACAGCTGCAGTTGTGCCTCTTTATAAAGGAAAAGGCTCGCAACAAGATTGCAAAAACTATAGAGGCATTAGCCTTCTCAGCATTGTTGGCAAATTGTATGCAAAGGTACTTATTGAAAGAGTTATGGAAGTAACCGACAAGAAAATATGGGATGTACAAGCGGGATTCCGAAAGGGTATAGGATGCACGGATCAGGTTTTTTCCTTGCAAAGCATAGCCGAAAAGTTTTTGGCCAAAGGTCAAAAGGTCTATTGCGCATTCGTGGATTTGGAAAAGGCTTACGATAAAGTGGTGAGGAATGAAATGTGGTCAGTGCTGTCAATGAATGGGGTGGACAGCAGCCTCATTCGAGCTCTGAAATCCCTTTATGAGGATTCTAGAGCTTGTGTGAGGATAAACGGGGCATACACTGACTGGTTTACCATCGAGAAAGGTGTTAGACAGGGATGTGTAGCGTCGCCGTGGCTGTTTAACCTCTTCATGGACAGTTGTTTGCAAGATTTAAAACATAGTGACTGCGGATTAAGGATGAATGGGTTACTCGTCAAATGCCTCCTTTATGCTGATGATCAGGTAATACTTGCATCTTCAGCGGAGGAGTTGCAGGAGATGGTAGCAATCATGCATGGTGAGTTAGAGAGGAAAGAAATGAAAGTGAATGTAAGTAAAACGAAAGTTATGGTTTTTGAAAAGGAGGAATGCGTTTCGGCTTGTAATGTTTTGATCGATGGACAGCGAGAGGAACAAGTGAATGAGTTTGTTTACTTAGGTACGTTGTTTACAAGAGATGGTAAGAATGAAGAAGATATTGAAAGGAGAGTTAATGCAGGTAATAGTGTGAATGGAGCTCTGAAAGCGTTTATGAACAGTCAAAACGTGTCCAAAAAGGCACGTTTGGCTGTACATAGAGGCGTGTTAGTGCCTACCCTTATGTATGGTAGTGAAAGTTGCGTATGGCAGAAGAGATTTGAAAGTAAAATAAATGCTGTAGAAATGAGAGCACTGAGAAGTATGTGTGGTGTGTCTTTGACCGACAGAGTAAAGAATTGTCTGATACGAGAGTGGTGTGGGGTAAAAGAAGATGTAGTGACAAGCATTGAGAAAGGCATGTTAAGATGGTTTGGGCACATGGAGAGGATGAATGACGATAGACTGACAAAGAAGATATATAAGGCAAGTGTGAATGGAACTGGACAAAGGGGAAGACCTAGGCGGACGTTCTCTGACCAGATTGGAGACATCCTGAAAAAAGGACAAGTCAGAAGTACCCTTAACAGAAGAGCATGCATGAGAAACTTAATGGGAGTGAGTGAAGCAAGTGAGGTATGTCAGGATCGTTGCAAATGGCGTTCCGTAGTCTCTGCCTACCCCTCCGGGAAACAGGCGTGAGTCTATGTATGTATGTATGTATCTAATGATTCACTACTCTTTGTATAATATTAGAATCAAGTAAGTAAAGTTATTGAGAAACGACAACGCATGAAATGTGCCAGCTTGCATTTTTGTCGTGAGGTATCAAGTTCGCTGTGCCTTTGTGCACGATTCTATGTCGTTTTAATATTAACGTTATAAAACCAATGTTATGCCACAAAATATTAAACATCTTTGGGTACACTATATAGTAATATTATTGATATATGTCTTACGCTACATAATTATTTACTACAGAAGACGTATATAACTGAAATCTAAAGACATAATAGAAATAATTAAAATAAAATATATAACTTATTAATATGTAAACCTTATAGAAACGTCTGATCCTTTTTTAGTAGTAGGTATTCGCTTATCCTGATGTCTCAGCAGCTCGACCTCGAGCGGATGCCCGGATACGTGCAATTGTACGAAGACCCATCTCTTCTTGGATCCAGCGACTGTGACACTTCTTATAGAGGCGTAAGCCAACGTATAAAAGGAAAACAATAGTTACCACGAAAATTACGAACGTCAATACGCTCAATCGCTCTAAGTGACCTCCAATATCCTTCAGGGATGCACCATTGTCCCCGCCAGCGGCGTTTTGGCTAAGAAAGACCTCTTCCTTCTCGACGGTCGATCCACACATATTTGACGCAAACTGTTTTAATATGTATATATATGTATAATCTATTTATAGCCACTTATTACTTTAAAAAGAAACCCCTTAGCAGAGCCCTAGGCAGAGTCGCCATGTAATGTTGGGGTTTGTGAGAGTAAAACAACCACATCGGTCAACCTATCTTTAATGAATAATAATCAAACATACAATATAAAATGGGCACATCGCGGAAAGGCAAGTCAGCAAAATATGTATCTATCGTTATAAGGAATCGTACAGAATATACTTATTGCTATTAAGGAGCATATATACTTATTAATTATTACACTTCACATCTGTAGACAACGGCACTCCTGTGGACGTTGTCTACACAGACTTTTCAAAAGCATTTGATAAGGTTAACTATAATACCCTTATTAAAAAGCTCTTGCGGTTTGGTATTGATGGCTCTCTTCTGGACTGGTCTTACCTAAGGCAACGCACATGTCGAGTTGTAATTAACGGATTTATTTCTGAGCCTTTTATGGCATCCTCGGGTGTACCGCAGGGATCCCACCTCGGTCCTACGTTCTTCAATATATTCATCAACGATATTACCTCATGCTTTCACAATTCCCTTAGCTACTTGTACGCTGATGACCTAAAAATCGCTAAAACAATCAATTCAGTCACCGACTTCAATCTTCTTCAAGATGACATAAATCGCCTCGTGAAATAGTGTTCTGACAACAAAATGACCCTAAATAGCGATAAATGCTATCATATGCACTTCTCTAGATAAAAACATTCCTACAATACTACTTATTCTATACTGGACAACAAAATTTAATTAATTGATACATACAAAGATTAAGGCGTTACTTTTGATAAAAAATTTAGATTTGATACACACATTAACAATATAACTTCAAAAGGGTATAAACTTCTAGGTTTTGTAGTAAGAAATTGCAAGGATTTTAAAAGTGCATCAACTAAAATAAATATCTATAATAGCATAGTAAGGTCAGGTCTCGAATATTGCAGTTCCGTATGGTCACCACATTACGAAGTTCATAGTAATACTGTAGAGCGTGTACAAAAGCGTTTCGTTAACCACCTTGCGTACCAAAGTCAAAAGGCAAAACAACTCTCATCTTATAATGGCCGCCTAAAATTTTATAAAATGAACAGTCTTAAAAACAGAAGAAAATTTTTTGATCAAATATTGCTGTATAAATAAATTAATAATGTAGTTGACTGCCCACAATTAGTAACAAAGTTACGGTTCAATACTCCTTTCAAATTGCCGCGTAAGAATAGTTTTCATCTCTTCGCCCCTCAACGCGCACACAGCAACCTGGGCCTTAATGCTCCTATAAACCGACTACAAAAAGCCTACAACACCATCTCGGTTATCAAAGACTGTGACTTATTCACGCACAATCTTGTAAAATACAAAACAGTGTTAAAAACAATTCTTTAAATTAAACATAAAATATAATATTACCAGCGGTTCGCCCCGGCTTCGCCCGTGGTGCATATATGGCCTATAGCATTCATAGACACCGCAGCTAACAAGAGGTGAAGGAATTTTTAAAAAACAAACAATATCTTTAACTTTATAATACTAATATAGTCTAGTTTAGATGATATTATTATAGACTATCATGTTTTCTTTTCCTTTTCTATTTTTTATTGCGTTGGGTTGCCTTTTTCAGATATTCCGCGTACCTACAGTTATGTTGTTTCCGCGATACATTGTATAATTATAGGTATAATTATTGTTTATATTAAACAACCGACACTAAATGTTTGACAATGTATGATGTGTTTCGAGCCTTAATCTTAATTACTTAATATTAATATTAAATTAGTTAAAGTTTGTCATATAAAAATATCCAATAACCTTGTTTGTTCTAATACCTTGTGAATTGTAATGCATGCCGTGGCAACTTGTAATTGAAACAGCACTATTGCTTGAGCCACTAAACAAAACTTGTTAAAATCCTTTTCTAAGTGTATGTTTTGTAAGTTATCCTTTTAGTAAATAAATAAATTAGTTAAAACAATTCACTAGATATCATATTCGTGTGAATTTCAGTATATTTCAGAATAAGGTTATAAATATTACTTTAAAGGGAAATTTATTAATATTGTCATACAAAAATGTAAGTATGGTCACAAAGCAAAAGAAACAGTCTTATATTATTTTTACGTCTATATAATATATATTAATACATTTTTACAAATGTATTGAGACGCTTTATAGTACATAAATGACTTGTCAAGTTAATTTAACAGAATGAGACATTGTATAGGCATCGCTTACTGGACAGCACTGAGTTGTTTAAGCGGTAATCTCGTCGCTTGTAAAACTATTGATGGGTTCAATTTAAATGCGAGTTTCTGTGATAAACAGATATTTACTTCGAATTCAATTGTTGTAAAAGTTGCAGCAGTATTGCATAAATGGTAAATGTGTCAGTTGTTTTCAAAAAAGTTCTAGTATCAGATCCAGAACATTTGTTTGCAGATTCGGCGGATATACCTTGGATCCAGATTTAAATAATGGAATGGAGTAAACACTCAAAACTAACGTTAGGTAGCAAAGATAGGACAAAAGTTTGTCTGATTTTGAAGACACAGAGAAAAGTCAAAAAAGTACTTTAAACTAAAATTAATGTAACTTCTCGTGAAAAATCCCCCCTCTGAATCATAAGACCTTTGAATGGTCAATAAATTCCTTAAAAATTGGAGCCGTCCAGTTTATGTTTGGAATTATTCCGATCAAATAAGCAACGGTTGACTGAGCTCGGTCAATTATACAATCAAAAGGGTACATTTATGTAACTTAAACTTAACTTTATCGGGAACATAATTTTAGTAAGCGGAATATTAGTGACCGGCTCACTTAGTTTTCTATAAATACATTTCCTTTCTGATTTTTATCATCGTATTTGTTTATAGTGATTACTATAAACATTCAGAGTTTAAATCCTCTTCGTCATTGCCATAACATTATCCAGATTGCACCCCTATAGCCAACGGTTCGTTTACTAGCATAACTAGATTTGACAGAATATTAGCTTTCCCACACAGTGACTGCCATCTAATCTATGCAACTCAAAGAGATGGCGAAATGCCATGATAGACCAGTGTCAATACATTTTGTAAGCATCCTTATAAGAGCCAAGACTAAATAACTTCAAATATTATATTTAAGTTATTATAGTGTTTTAGATATTCAAAGCGTTATAATCTCGTTAAAATATTGTTTGCGTAATTTAGTTAATTACATTAGTTTGAGCATAACAAGAAAAGGCAAATAAGACTGTGTTTTACATCAAACATGCTGTGTTTATATCACAAAACATTTTTTATAATATCTTTCATAATTTATGAAAGTGTTTCAATGTTATTTAATCTAGCATAATATTTTATAATTATGTGCAAACAATAAGTCAATACAAACACATGTAATAAAATTGATGAGCTTGTTTCTTTCAACGCATTCGTCTCAAAAACAAATCAAGGGTATAATAAGAGAACTGACAACCCAGTCATTAAAAAATGATATAGCCTATGTAACATCTCACAAGAATACTCATGAGATGAGCGTTTAAAAGTAAATGACAGATAAGAAAATTCGGCCAGTGAAACCGAGGGCCGTAGCTAGAATTATAACAATGATGTTATTTTAAACAATCAGCTCATAATAGCAGCTAATATTGATAGGACTAGACAATACATGAACCTAGCAACCTGATTAGAAATTCTATTTCACTAACTTGTATACTAAACTTGGTCCTACATAAGAATAAAAATAAAAAAGGATTTCTCGAAATTCCCACAGGTGGAAGTGGCTAAATAAAAAATATGTCTAAGGGCGTAGCTGCAGGCATCCTCCAGTTTAATATAAATTGCAATTCAGCAGACTTACATTTTATTATTGTATTAAGAAATGTATGACCCCGTGAACGAAATTAACACTTGCGAGTAAAAACAAGGTTTTAAAATCATAAAGGCTCCAATTTGTAAACATGTATACCTTAAGATAGCACACTAGGTCCGCGTTCATTTTATGTAATACATTAATTTACGACGCTCTTTGGTTATGCATACCTAAGTTCTATGCCTCATAAATGCCATCATATAAACCAAACGTCAACAAAATTTTAATATGTTTCATTAAGCACATTACGTATTGTGCTAATCAACTGAATGGCAAACATTTGATATTTCTGCGGTAGACACATCAGTGACAACGGGCTGGACAATTCAACTTTTCATGTTATATGTAAAAGCGATATTATTTTTCAATGGTTGAAACTAAAACTTTTGCGTTAGCGGACGTCTCATACGTTGTCAAACTGTCGGCGAAATGTATTCGGTTTGCGTTTCATTAATACGTTGACATTTAATGCTTTTTTATATTACACCCGTGATGTTTTTGCGTCATGTGCATACTGTGAGAAATAGAACTGATTGTGATTACGATAACCTTAAGGCAGCGATAGCCTAGTGGAGATACCAACGGACTGTCATGCAGAGGGCATCGGGTTCGAATCCACGGCGTGTACAAATGCCTTTTTGAAGTTATATAAGAAGTTATTAAATTGTTAATTATCGCTTGCCCCGTGCCTCGGAGATCACGTACGTTATACCGTCGGTCCCGGCTGTCATGAATATCTTTGACAGTCGTTACGGGTAGTCAGCACCCTCAAATAAAATGATACTGGTCTAAACTATAGAATATCGCTGTCCCTTTGGGTTGTCGACGTCAGACGCCAGTCGCTCTATGGAAAATTAGGCAAGTCCAAGGCATGTTAATCTTGAATGCAATCGGTATAACGCTAGGGCGATGATGATGATGTGATGGTTATGATCCTCGTTCAAAGACAGTTGCGTAATAGAGTGACTGATACACACAGATCCAATTTAAACAATATAAATATGTTATCTGCAACGTAGAAATTGGAAAAAGTCATCACAAAAAAATTACTTCGTCGAACTAGTCGGATGGCAGTCCCGGGTGATTAAAACAATGCAAAACAGTTATAGCTAAGATAAAGCCCTCGTTAGTAGTGCGGAATAAAAAAAACTCCGTAGTTCTTTTATCGCAGTTAACTTCATGAAAGGCACTATTTCTCTAACTTAGAAATAATGATGTATTGAGGTTGCCGTTTCTGCACTTTAATGGGATATATTTGTAGAGTTATATTAGACTAACGCTTGCTTGCACACTTGTTGTGTGAATACGACATTAGTAGCTTCAGATTCACCAATTTAAAAGTTATTTGCAATCTGTTTATAATCAGTATTTATTTACGTAGCAACATTATTCTGATGTATTTACAAAGCATAAAATTATGTACAATAATGTTTTTGGATTATTCATTAATAAGGCAAACTTTATCACTGTTTGACAAATTAACAAAAACAATATAATAATACAATATCCTAGGACATCCAAACTTGAAATGTTACAACCAAATACCTTATAAACATATTATTAATTTTAATATGCTATCAAACGATATACGTGCGTTTGATAAAGGACATTTAGGCCTACATATTACAGCCATGATTGTGCACGACTGTACCCTTGGGCCTATTAGCACACTATTAGACTCACGTTCAAATATCACGCACACATTAATATCAACTGATTAAAATATGTGATCGTTATATTCAAAGGGCATAGTTAAAATCACCTAAAGCATTTAATAATTTTCAGGTATATTGTGATGAAAATGTTACATTATTATCCGTTTGCGTGCTTAATATGCATCAGTGCATGCTTCATAATGGAAAGAATAATGTTATATTCGAAATGCTCTGCGATTTAATGCAGCTGTGCCTTAAAATGAAAGCGTTAAGCTAGTACGGTGATTATATCATTTTAGTACATTCTAGATAAAAACTGGAGATAACAATACATTCATAGAATAAATATGAATACATTGTTTTGGTATTTAATTTATATGTACCATTCAATTATACAAAACATGACCAGTTATACAGGCACAATTAAAATTATATCATATCTTGGTCATCACGAATGGTGCTGTGGTTTAAAAGGCCGCCTCGCCGCTTAGCGCTGCGTTATGAATTTGATCTCCACACAGGACAACACTTTGCGAGTCTTGGTGGTTTTGTATCCCGTATTTTATATATATATATATATATATATATATATATATATATATATATATATATATATATATAAGATTTTTCAATAAAATATATCTGATTTAATTGTAGTTTTATGTACTGTAAATTACCCATAAACATAAGCAACACCAGAGGAATCACAAGTGCGTTACCGCCTTTTAAGGAGTTGTCTGCGGGAAAAGGAATAGGAGGAGGAGTGGTATGACGGAGAAGGAAAAGATGATGGAACCTCCGGTACTCTCACTCACTGCACGAAACGCAACAGTATACATCGATATTCTGTGTGAGAGTAATATTTTACGATCTCAACATTAAAACTAAAATAAAATAGAAGCTTTCAATATTAAAAAAAAATAAAATCAAAAATAATTTATTTCTTGGGCCCCAAAGGGCGCTTAAAAACGTCAAAGCTTACATTACATTAAATGCAATTAAAAATTATATGATACTTATTAATATTTAAGAAAATAATGTACCGAAGCTTAGATTAATTTTAATCCCACTGTTTTGGGTAGAATTAAAATCAATCTAAGTACCAGCTCCGAGTAGTAACACACTATGAGAAGAACTGGTGAGAAACTCATGTGCACTTTTTTCCAATAAAAATTACATAATATTGCATACATAATTACATTAATTAATATTGGTACATTGCTTAGGGTCACACAAACTAAATACAAGCACAAAGGGCACATAGAAACATTAAAAGCAAACAAAAAAAAAACGCAACATACATTAAAAGCTCTAGAATACATTAGAAGCACTACACAACATGAAAAGCACAAAACTACATGACATTAAACGCACAAAAGTACAATATAGCACAAAAGTACATAGGTACATTAAAAGCACAAAATTACATAAAAAGCACATAAGTCAGATAGACCCACTATAAATTTCAAAGACAATTACTCCCATGATTCCTTATCTATTAGATAGTCGTTAATCGTATTGTGGGCCCTCTTAATAAGATGATTCTTAACACTAGTCTTAAACTTGTTTAATGGTAAATCGATAATGTTAGTAGGAATTTTATTAAGAAATCTCACACCGAGCCCTGCAAATGAGTTATGCACTCTATGTAGGCGATGGTATTTACCCTCTAATTTGTGTTTGTTCCTAGTATATATTGTATGTCTATCACTGATTCTGGCATATTTATGTATGTTTCGCTTTACATACATAATATTGGCAAGTATGTACTCTGATGCAACTGTTAATATCCTAATTTCCTTGAACCTTTCTCTAAGGGAGTCACGTACACCTAACTGATAGATTGCACGTACCGCTCTTTTTTGAATTCTGAATATGATCTCAATATCTGCCGCCCTGCCCCACAACAATACGCCATAGGACATAACGCTATGGAAGTAGCTGAAATATACCAGCCTAGCTGTATCCACATCAGTAAGCTGTCTTACTTTCCTAACAGCGTATGCTGCTGAACTGAGCCGCCCTGCGAGTCCAGTTATTTGTGTACCCCACTGAAGCTTACTATCCAGCGCTATGCCCAGGAATACTGCCGTATCAACAAAACAAAGAACTTCATTATTTAGAGTTAAATTACTGCTGAGATTTTTCACATTTGGCAAAGTAAACCTAACACATTTAGTCTTTTTTGCATTCAACAATAAATTATTGGCAGTAAACCAATCCAGGACTTTAACAATTGATTTTTCTACATCATCAAAATTAGTCTTCCTACGATCAGCTTTAAAAATAAGCGACGTGTCATCTGCGAACAATACAATGTCACAAAAATCCTGAACATAGAACGGCAAATCATTAATATAAATGAGAAACAAAAAGGGGCCTAAAATTGAACCCTGTGACACGCCCATTGTGAGAGCTAATTTTGAAGATCTAGAGCCATTTATATCCACTTGTTGTACCCTGTCACTTAAGTAAGGGGCAAGAAGGTCGAGTGCAACATCCGTGATTCCGTAGTGCCTTAGTTTATGAAGGAGCGTATTGTGTTCCACGCAATCGAACGCCTTGGAGAGATCACAGAACACTCCGATGGCATCCTGTGAATTCTCCCAAGCATTAAAGATATGATTTAGGAGAGCAACACCAGCATCTGTAGTCGAACGACCCTTCGTAAAACCGTATTGTTCACTGTGTAACAAGCCATTCAGGTTAAAATGACGCTGCAATTGCTGCAACACAACTTTTTCAAATATTTTACTTATAGCCGGTAAGATAGAAATCGGTCTATAGTTGGTTGGATCATTTCTGGAGCCTGTTTTAAACAAGGGAACTATTTTACTATACTTCATTAAATAAAGTCATCAACGGAAAGGCAAATTGTATTCTGTTAACCAAAATAGTGGTTATTGACCCCGCGTTCTGCCTACATAAACAATGAGGTGCCATTTATCAAATATACCTACGCCTCTTTAATTGACACAACATAATCTTTGATACATAATGGCTACGGACATTTTGCCCTGAGCGCGCATATTTATTTTGGAAAGTGAAGACAAGGAAATTGCTTCTTTAAATTTTGACCGATTAAAAAGTGAACTACAATAGTTAATACCTACATGTTCGACGCTTATTTTTGTACTTCCTTTAAGAGTAAAAATTACCTTTTTGCGGCCGATATTTCGAAAGGCTTACTCGGTCGTTGTCGCGAGATGACTTCGTCTGGCCCTCAATCTTAATATATAAAATCCTTGCGTTACTGACTGATTGACAGACATGCTACAGCCGAAACTACTGGTCACAAGAAGATGAAATTTAGCATGTATGTTCCTTGAAGAGTGTAGGGTAGCACTAAGAGAGGATTTTTGGAAATTCAAACCCTAAGAGGATAAAACTGGGGGTCAAAGTTTGTATAAAACTTTTTATTCCTTCAATAGATTGACTCCAAACTTTGTATATTAAATCCTTAACCGACGATATTTAACACTTAGAATAATCTTTTTGGAAATTCCTCCCCTAAGAGGGTAACATAAGGGGTCAAAGTTCGTATGTAACTTTTTTTCTCTAATGGATTGACTTCAAACTTTGTATATTAGTTCCTTAAACGATGACAGCGAACACTAAGAACTTGTTTTCTAAAAATTCTGACCCCCGGGGGTAAGATAGGGGTCAAAATGTGTTACTTATTATTCCTTCAGTAGATTGACTTCAAACTTTATATTATATTGGTTCCTCAAATGATGATAGTGAACACTAAAAATTTGTTTCATTGGCAATTCCTCTCCTAACAAATCATACAAACCTCTCAAACTTTATATATATAAAGTTTGAGAGGTTTGTATGATTTGTTAGGAGAGGAATTGTCATCTACTATCATCAAGGAACTAATATTAGTTCCTTAAACGATGATAGCGAACACTGAGAATTTGTTTTCTAAAAATTCTGACCCCCGGAGCTAAGATAGGGGTCAAAGTTTGTATGAAACTTTTTATTCCTTTAATGGATTTACTTCAAAGTTTGTTTATTGTTTCCTCAAACGACGACAGTAAACACTAAGAATTTGTTTTTTGAAAATTCCTACCCTCAGGGGGTAAGATAGGAGTTCAAAGTGTGTGTTCACTCTTCATCCTTAAATGAAGTTAGTGAAAACTAAGAAAGTCATTTTGGAAATTCTTACCCTAAGTGGATGAAAAGGGGATTCAGAATTAATATGAAACACTTTAATACTTTAAGGGATTAAGTTTATACTTTGTTTATTTGATCCGCAAATGACGTAAGTAAACACAAAACATTTATTTTGAAAATCTTTCCCCTTAAAGGTTAGAAAAGAGAGTACGGTTTAGTGTAGAAACTTTTATTTTTCAATCTAATCTCTTTCATCTGTATATATAAAATTCTTGCGTTACTTACTCGCTACAGAAGACACTACTGAGCGTAAGAAGGTGAAATTTGGCATGTATGTTCCTTGAAGAATTTTCAGAAGTTTGTTTATCTAAGTAAAATTTACGCGTGCGAAGCAGCGGGCAAAGCTAGTAAATATCATATAATAGTTATGATAAGTTGTAAAGATTTAAAATTGTTCTAATTATAATCTGAGGACAACTCACACAAAACAATCTGAAGGCCAATTACCGAAATTATATTTTTTCAAAATGCAGTTTCGTTGTTAGTATAAATACTCGCTTTTATCAAGGATTATATTTTGTTTCAAAATTGTATTGCTAGAGTACAATAGAAATTATAATATAACATAAATAAACTGAGTACAAAATATCCATAGTCTGACTTAGCCAGAGATTGCAAAACGTTGCTTATTATTTTATGGACCCATCCATAAAATAATAAGCAACGTTTTGCCGTGTTCAATGCTCATGAACCGTTTACTGAAAGTTTTGGCAGAAATTGCGGCTGCCATCTCTGTTCCCTGCAACCAAACAGCTATGTAAAAATCGTAGTTTACGATGTTTCAAAAACATTGTATGCCTTGTTTTGAAAGCTCGTAAAGCTGTCGATCTCGGTTCTTGTCACAGGACAACAATCTTTAGGCCATATTTGTGACCTAAAGATTGTCGGGTGGTCTAAAAACCCTGACACAAGAGTTTGCCACACTCTCACATGAAAAGAAAGAAAGAAGTGAGTAGACATGGCTACTGTGATAGCTTATAAATACGTACTAGCTGGTCATTCCTCAATTTGCCTGATCTGAACCGCTTCCTGTCAATATAACTCAATTTTTGCGCGATGGCTGCTCTGTGAGAGCATTCAGTCACTTTAGTTTGCATTACTGATTGTATTCCTGTGGCCATTGAATTAATGACTAGGTAGCTTTATATATAGGCTAGCTACAAATATAGCCTGAAACATTTCACAAAAAAAGAAACGTTAATTGATGTAATATTGCAATATTACTAAGAAAGAACTAAGTCATATAATTATTATAACATTTTTGCGATTCTTATTAGCGTTTGCTAAGATCTTAAAAGCTGGAAGCTTACTGCATTTCAGATTCTTCAAAGTAAATGCGCGGATTGAAAATATCGGATAGAAAAATTTAATTGGATTTCTTTCCCACAAAAGAATTAACAACATTACAGTAGAAGCTTATCTGACAAACGGAAATGAAAGAGTTTAAAAAGCTTTTATTTCCTATGAAAAGTGAGTACTAGAAAATGAAAGTTTTTCATCTTTGTTCTGAAATTACTTACTACACCGGCTAAGGCGAAAGCCGCGCTCAGTAGCATGCCATGTGATGGCTGATGACGATGATACTGCACCGAACTTTGTAGGTCGACCCTCGCAAGAAGAATCACTTTCTGGGAAACATTAATGATTTTACGAGTTCCATTGTTTAAAATAATCATCATGTAGAATTTGTATGCTAAAGGATGTCTCAAGCTTAAGATAATATGTACCTATCTGTTGAAGTTTTCTAAATAAAATTTGACAAAAATATTTTATATATGACTGTTTTAGATAATTATGTAACGCAAATAATTTCGATTCAAATAACAGAGGCATAGCACTGCTAGCTTAGATTTTTTTAACCAATATTTCAATAATCTACATAATAAAATTGAGAAAATAAATCAAAACGCCTAATAGAGTATCATCAAGACCTTTTCAAAGTCAAAAGCCACTTCCTTTAAGGTATACCTACAGATTTATACCCATCTATTCTCCAAAGTAAAGATGAAAGAAGGACGAATATTCCCAGATTAATTCGCCGTCAAAGAAGATATCTTGAATATCAAAGACTTGGTTGCAATAACACATTTTTTCTGCATTTTTCTTTTTTACTGACGGGATATTGCCTTAGCAGTTTTAAATTCTTTGGTATTTAAAATTTCGGGGTCAAACAGGCCATTATGAAAAAAATGTGGATTATTTTAGGCATTAGAATATATCTAATAATATTCATTTGCAATTTATCAACAATGTTTCAGGCATAGCTTTGTTCGCCCCCCCCCCCCCCGTGGGATCTCCACCTTGAGGTGGTGGGAGGGTAACCGTGGGTTTGAGGTACACCCACGGTGAAGCTAAGCGGGATCCCGGGAGGGGACGCTCCACATGGGCTTGAGTGAGGCCTGCGTAGGATGCGTCCCAAGGTGCTGGTGCGGGGGACAGTTCTGTCTGTCCCTCGCAGTCGGGTGCGGTCGCGGGAGGAGTGGCGTGTCGGTGTTGCGTTGCCGCGCGCCCTATCTCCCGCGACCAAATGGGGGCGCACCATTGTTGCGTCGCGGTGAGGCCGCAGAGGAAGAGGAGATGCGGTGTTGCGTTGCCGTCCTCCCTATCCTCTGGGTGTTTTGGTGGCGGAGCCCAACATCTTCATCCGCCGCCAAGGGGGTTTTGTTCGGGGCCCGCCTGACCAGATGGTCGAGCCAACACCCATCGGGGGATTGCGAGGAATGCTTCGGTGATACCCGACCCTCCGACACATGGGTACATGAGGAACACGGGTTGGTTTTCAGTCAGTAAGAGTCTGACAGTCCCCTTCAGCCTTCCCCCAAGGCGGAGGGACTCCATGAGGATTTTCCAACCCGTCACCAAAAAAAAGAAAAAAAAGGCATAACTTTGTTTCATGATTAAAAACTGTTGTTGGTTTCCGTATTGTATTAGTTTCATGCTTGTTTTTACCACGGTTTCACCTCAATTTTCCACCATTAATGGACAGCCATCGTAAGCTGAATCACTTTGCCTGTTAGTCATCAGAAGGTGTATTGTGAAATAATTAAGCTCTCTGTATCTTTGTTAGGGACATTAACATGTAACTTAGTTTAGCTGTACCCACCGCCTATGCAACCTGACATAAACCCATTTTGTTTTCTTCATGGAAAAGAAACATTGCCATTTTGTTTTCTTTATGGAAAAGTAACAGTGTCTATAGCTAAAACAAAATCTGTAAGAGCAAGCAAGTTAAGATATGGTAATTTTATATTTCGACTTCATAATTAGTATACCTTCATACATATATTCGTACAGCTAGCTTTTCTGAAGTGTTTCTCAATAAGGCCAAAGTTAAATAAAGTTTTCCTTCTTTAGTTACTTTAAAAAAAATGATCCTACGTCTTATTATAATATTGTGAAAGGAACAGTAAACGTTGTTCATTAGGCTGACGATAATAAAATAAAATGACTTAAAAGATACGGAGTTTACAAGCTGTTTTAGAAAAAAACCTGAAAACGTTGGTTATTAAATTTATTTTAGTAAATGAGTCGACTTTTGTTAGAGTAAATGTTCGACTTTTAATTCAATAAAACATATTTCAGCCTTAATAACTTCCTACGCTCCTTGAAACGCGAGTTGAAGTGAGTGTACATTTTTTTACTAAACCATAAGAAGAAAAAGTTTCTAAGAATATTTTTATTTATTTATTTTACTTTCCAACAATTGAGTTTATCATTAGAAATCTAATCTAAACTTCTTGGCTTTTTATATGATGCTATCTAGGTGACAATCTCGATGAAATTACTTTACTTACATCTTATGAACAACGTTCAGTATACATTTATAAACCTCGCAAATTGTTACAATAAATTAAGTAAGTATTTATATAAAGCAAGTGAGCCAAAGCGAAGAAAGTTTCTGCGAAAAAAATATCAAATAGGCTTTGGCCTGTTTGTTCACCTGCTACTAGTCAGATAATGCAAGAGACATGGGTAAAAAATATTGTTGAAATTGATTAATCGACCTTAACTAATGCTGTCAATATAACGAAATATTAGAAACAATACTTCAGTGAAACTGCCCCACCAATCTTTGTGCAATGTCGTTTCTCGCAAAGCTATGAAAACAACTAGTTATAGTGAGAGTGTTGGTTATGTATAATTTTATTATGGATAAAATACTTGTTTTGTCAAATTTCGTCTCAAACTCCGTCACAACACAAATATTACAATCATATTAAATCGTCAAAAAGGCTACACTTATTTGGAAATCCAATAGGCTGTTCTGGTAAATCTGTAGTCATAATTATTTATTTACATGTGATTTCTGAGAATTATTCCTTATGATGTTTCTGTTTATTTCGTTAAATGTATGGCAGACCCTTAGCAACATATAGACGAAGCCTATGATACAGGATATTGAATTTACCTTCTGATGTTATACACTCACATCCGCAGTTATATCTAAATTATTATTGTATTCAGGACTACAATCCGACGTATACATAACCATTATAACCTCATCCATTTTTGCGCGTCAAGTCAATTCAGTAACAGGTCACATTATAAAAGTTGTTGAAGTTTGGTGTGGAGCCGCGTGTCCTTATTCTTATTTGAATGGTTTTGTCTCGATTGAGTTCAATGTATTATTTTGTAAAGGGATTGTTACCTGACGAAGGCTTTTTCTAAATTAAATGCTTGTTATGAAATATTCATAACTTTGTATTTCATGAAATTAATGGAATATTCTTTAGGTTTTCATGACTACAGTACTACAAAGTAAGGTGGTAAATAATGATTCTGGACGTAACAAATAAGTGAAAACTCTTGTTTACCGTGTTGATTTGTTTTCGATCACATTAATGAATCTGCACAAGAGTCGAAAACTTCAGAATATATGTTTTGGCTCGGATAGCGAAACAATTTCCGTTAAGATACTAAAGTGAAAATCCGTTGACGCAGAGCAATAACCTTGCTCTTGGATAAACTATATCTCAGAATAAAATCAAGGCAATTATTTTCCATAACCATTTGTCGGATTTGATTTCCACCCTAGGATAAAACTCTAGTCCCTTAAAGGCTGCTGTTTGTACCAATATAAAAGCAGAATGATATTTGAAATGAACGGAAAACACAGATTTCAGTTTTCTGCCATTTTTATTAAATATTTGCATACAACTACTCTGTAGTGTGTACCAACACTTTATTGTACAAATACTAAATAGCATCGAATTCAAATGCAGTGTTGAATTTTGGACAGGTGTTAATAACAGCTGTCCAAAATTCAACACTAAAGTACAACTTTTAAAGTATTTCTATAACAGCCTGTTATAGAAATACTTTAAAAGATTTTAGAAAATGAAAAAGAACATAAATGTGTAAAAAGTCCAAGTTAGGGAAAAAAGCAGTGCGTGTCTGATATGTATCTAAGATCATTTTATTTCTTTTCGATCTGGATATATCAAACAGAATTATTAAAACATTATGCTTTTATCCGTATATAATGAACATTGATTAATAAGTGTAATTAAGTTACACTTTCCGATCAATAAATCTACTCCTAAGGCGCTAATAGTAAGCCTTATATATTTTAAAAGATTGACCTACATGTCGTCAACCCAACAGATTGGTAATACAATCAATAAAGTCATCATATCAATATCATGATATTTCACTTATCCTCAATCGACGGAAACACACCATATCAGTTTAAGGATTGATGTCATATCATTTCTTTCATGGGTCGCGAGTGATACGAGGATTAGTCATCCCCCACATCTCGTAGAAAGTGACACATATACCTTACCTGTATTTTACGATCTCCTGTTGTAATGGAACGGAGCGCTCTGAATAAAATATTACGATACTCAATGTAAAAGCTTCACCGATTATTCTTCCTTCTTTCAACGGCAGTGTGGAAAGCTGCTCACTAAAACTACGGGGAAACGACTGCTCAATTGTAGGAGTAAGGTTTTTTATTTATTTTAATTGGACGTTATTTTGCAAAGGAGAAATGAATAACGGTACATATTAGCTTAGGCTTAGTTTAGTTAACAGCGACTATTTAAAAAAATAATTATATTATCCATCTAATCTCATATTCTAAAAATTGTTAGCGAAAAATATACTACTTTGTATTGCTAAGAAGAATATTTTATACCAATACCTATAATAAAATATTTATAAAGTGAATTGTCAAAAGCGACATGTCGCTCACTCATTAACTAATCATGCAATTACGATAACCCCTAATAGCGGAGGTCACCTAAGAATGGATGGTGACCTCCAGACTAGTTAACTGCGCATAGTGCTGTCTATATAATCAGAAAGAGATTGAGCCTAGTACCTACATCAAACGCACTTTTCGAAGCCCGGCGATACATGTAGCACTGTCACCTTCCTGAGTCTGATATTATACTGGAAAATTAATGGAAAACCCAATATCAGTTTGAAGAAAAATTTTGCTTCTGCTAAAATATCCATTTGCTAAGAGATTCGTATCTGTATCTACATAATAAAACTTGAACATAAATCAACAGTAAGTATTGATGATGATTGCATTTTATTCATTTTATTTCTCATATTTATTGGTATTTTATTACGGGGCAAAGCTAAGCAAACGGCAGCTGGTTGAAATAAGGAACACACGCGAGTAAAACCAAATGCATGACGGTTTACACGCGTTTTATGTGTACTATATGCAAAATAAAATATATTTCCTTTTATAGCTTTCCTGCTTCGGCTTCGCGAAGCATTATTGAACAGCTTGTTTCAAATATACCTTAGCTGTACTAAATCTTCTGATTTTAAAGATGAGAACGTATACATAGAGCAAACATCCGACCGTCATAAATTGTGCTATAATACAATTTTATACAGTTGTTGAGTAAGGCAAAAAAAGAGGAAAACAATTGCAGCATAGAAACACATCTTATACTACTACGTTGTGTGTGTACCAATTAGTAGAGGAGACGTGGAACATCGACCTTCACCGATCTGATAACCAGATGAGACGTATTTTTTATGTAATATAATTTATAAACAAATATGCCTATAATAACTTGCCTTTCAAAAAGTACTCATAGCTATTTTAAAATTCAAGTTAATTGTAATCAACCGCAAATATAACTTTGTCGTTTATACAAACACTATGGAAAACAAAGTTATTTTTGGTAAATGAAAAAGTGATAGTGATATTTGGATAGGTGAAGATAAAGGGTATGTTAAGTGTTAAGGCTGATGCTAGTAATTAATAAACGTACACGGAAGCAATATAGCAATAAATATCAAACAATTAGATTAAGTGCGAGGCCCGTAAGGGTCCCGTAGTTCAGGTATCCACATAACATACCCGTTATCTTCACATAACCAAATATCACGATCGCTTTTTCATCACCAAAAATAACTTTGTTTTCCATAGTGTTTGTATATACGACAAAGTTATATTTGCGGTTGATTACAATTAACTTAAATTTAAAATAGCTATGAGCACTTTTTGATAGGCAAGTTATTATAGGCATATTTGTTTATAAATTATATTACATAAAAAATAAGTCTCATCTGGTTATCAGATCGGTGAAGGTCGATGTTCTACGTCTCCTCTACTAAAACTATGATCGTACGTTTACATTTTGCATGCCTTATGGTAGAATCACATGAAACATGTATTTTAAATAACACCATTGTAACAGTGTTTTCTGTAAAATAAAATATTTGACTTTGAAAAACAAAAACGTTATTTAGTGATAACTGCAACTATAGCAGTAGATTTTTTAGATAGCTTAATTTATGATTTAGTAGTCAAAGCACATGGTTTCAGCACATTTTTTTGTGATCTCAAGTTACCGATTATGTTTTGTATTTTCATGAATTGTTTTTTTATTTTAAGGATTACGTCATTTTAGTATGGGGTGTTCCAGCACCCCAGTGTAGGAATAACATGTGCGCCAAATAGTGTAGGATTCTAGGGTTAACAATAACACAAGTAGGTACATTGTTATCAGTTATATCACCATCATCATCATGTCAGCCTAGGGATGTCCACTGCTGGACATAGGCCTCCCCCTGCTGTGTCGTCCGGTCCAGTTATATAATTATTAATAATTTTCGTCGCTAATGACAAGATGCCAACTTCAGTGTGACAGTTCTAAACAGCCGATTTTCGGTAATTAATTTTGACAGTTCTTAAATCATATTACTCGACAAATTTTTCGTTGTGCAAGACGCTAGTGGTGTTTAATTTTTTTTTCTTAAATACATCTTAATTCAATTTAACCCTTAAATGGTATCGGGGTCAAAACTGACCCCAAAGCTTCATATTTTTAATCACACCTTTTCAGTAAAAGCACCTACACTCTTGCGCATCGGGGTAATCTCATTACGCCACGGAGTGCGGCGAGTGACGGACGCGCGTCACTTAAGTGCTAGTGAGAACGGAGATATGTACACTGCTGGGGTCAAATTTGACCCCGATACCGGAAGCGTACATTTTATTGTATGATTTTTGTTATAATGTTTCACTATTTTATACTTGATTTATATATTATTTTTACGTGACGGTGAAATCTCACAGCTTTTGGAAGATTAATACGAAGAATCTGGCTCCGAATTAATTCAGGACGCCACAATAGCTGCTTGTGACCAGAAAATTATCAGCGTTTGTGAGGAACAAATAGATTAATTGTTTTAGATTGTCATTTTTTTTATTATTCGTGATCTCATAGGAAATTCTATTTTTTTTTTATATTAGTTATATACAAAAACGAATACAAAATGTTTTCTTGTATTATTTTTTCTTTTTATATATAAAAAGAATACCTAAAGTAGAGTCTTGTCAAATAAGAAGATACTACCTGTTTTATTTATTAAATATTTGATCTCTTGTTAAAACATGATACAAATTTAATAAAACATTACATTGTAAGTCCTTTTTTTCTAAATAAAAAGAAAATTTATAATGTACAGTCGTATCATTTTTTATTACTGTGTACTAATATCTGGGGTCAATTTTGACCCCTATACCACTTACGTTGCCTTTTTTAGCGAAACCAGCTAAGGGTTAAGAATCGTTGTGCAAGTGGGCCTAAGAATACTTTGTTAAACGCTCGAAATGATTATCCGGGTGGTATTGTATAACCGGATGGAGATTGCATAGCGTGATGTTTGAAGACCCAATGGATGTCAGAGTATGAGCAATGCAATATTTTAATGAGTTTCCTATTATTTTAACGAGTATGCGTGTTGTTCAACATGTCAGCTTCGAGAGAAAGAGTTAGTTGTGATTTTCATCAGAGTACCTTTATTCCCCCTCGACTTGATTCAGGAATAGTCGAACGACTAGAATGAGTGCTGCGCGATAATTTTCTTTTATTCCAAGAACAAAGTGCATTAAAGTGTGGTTGTTGATAACAATCATGGATTCTCTGCTGCTCAAGTAGCTCTGCTTTTTTAGTGAACAAATATCAAAATATATGTTTACTAAAATTGTTAGATACCTCTGGTTTGTGTGTTGTATAACAAGAGCGTTCTTGGCAGGATTCATTAGCCGAAGTCCAACTCATGATTAACCCTTGGTTATTACTCATGGGTCTATGAGACCCTGTCTGCTTGAAAAACTACGATTTCATAATTTTACTCTTAGACGACCGCGCCTCTCCGCCCGTGTATTCTCAGTACGGCGCCCACTCCTGCGTATAGTGGTTGTGTTTTGTCGCTCAGTTCTTGTTTCGCGCCAAAACGGCAAGTACTGGGTCATGTTGACCCTTGAGTAGCGTCAACAGTCGGTAAATGCATTATTTTAATGTTATCCTTTGCGTAAAATATTTATTATATTAGGTTTCTTCTTTTTTTTTATTATAATATAGGTTTCAAGTGTCGCTTTTGGTTTCATCATGGGTCTGGTTTGCTTATGGATGAAGAGATTGGAAGCGGTTTGCTTGATGTTGATGATTTTGATGTGGTGGATAATGCCGTGAATCTTGGCCCCTCCACACTTCACTTCTTTTCCTCGCACACACATTTAACTGCTGATAATCAAGAGAACGCTTTGTCTTGTATCTTATATGAATCAATCGCTTGAGGGTACCATCAAATCAAACAAAAGACAGATTTCAAAATAATTTTTACCGCATAAAACATGGGAAGTAGAAATTTCACAACAAAACAAACGTTGTTTGGTTTTACAGCTAAACCATCATGTTGTCTTATGAACCAAAGAAATCTAAATCTGTTATTCGTATTTCTAGCATGCATCATGATAATGATGCAGTTCCAGAACAACACAACATGTCTGCTATAATCATACCTTACAAGGAGACAAAAGTTGGTATAGAAAAGAAAATGTGTCAAATTTTCGGTTGCTAGGGCTTGCAGACGGTTGCCCGTGGTGAAATTTTATGCTATGTTAAATATTACAGACGTAAATAGTAATGTTATATACGATGCACGACGCGTAGCAAGTCAGTAAATCAGCCAAATTTCCTGCGTGGGCTTGGCATAGAGTTATGCTTACCTTACGCCCGACAAATAATTTGTAACGAAAAGATATCCCGGCAATTGCGTCTGATAACTTCAAGGAATTTTAAACTGCCTATGTCTGAAAGACCTGTTCTTGTTGTCTCCAATACAGTGTCTAAAAGAACGCGTTGTGGTATTTATCGCTATAAAAAAGATCGCAAAACAAACAGTGTTTGTTTTCATGTAAAATTCCTATTTGTAACGCTTGCTCAATTATTGTATGTCCAAATTGCTCAGAAATCAATTAAAGTTTTGTCATTATATTTCACAATAATATATCCTTTTTCTTTATTGGTGTGCTTTATTTCAAGATTTTTAATGGTTTGAAAATGTTGCTTTATAGGAGGGTCAGAATGACCCTTGAGTAGTGACCGTGGAAATAAAATGTTGAGTAGTTACCAAGGGTTAACTGTACGGTTAACCGAACGCCAAAAGCTAGTCCCCTAGATTTGTTAATAGGCAAGGTGTGTGCACGGCCTCTATCATTGATGGCAGTTGATGAAGAATATGAGGTTGACCTAAATACCGTGAGAGATGATGCGTTACGTAATATTGAGAGTGCAGCATATGAGAAACGTAGGTTTGATAAGACAAAGGCAAGGCTTTGTAAATTTTCAGTAGGTTACTTTATATTGATTATGAACGAAGAACGTAATCAAACGAAGTTAGACCCTAAGTATAAAGGCCCATTTGAGGTCACAGAAGGTCTTTTCCGTTATAATCTTGATTAAATGGTAATCGTTATAATCTCAAAGCCCTTAATTCTAAGCGTATTTATTAGTTGATACGCACAAGACAGGTTGCGAAAAATGCCTCAAAGTCGAAGTGCAACTGGCGAAATTGAGGTAGAACAAAGTAGTTCAGATATTGAAGAAAGTTTTTATGTTTACATGATGATGGGATCGGACCGGGTCAGAGGCTGACGTGTAGCCGTAGCTCGGTAGAAATCGGTATCTACTAACTTAGTAGTCCGTGAGTAGGCGGTATTGCAGTCAGCTCTGGTGGAGGTCGGGTTTCAGTGGAAACCATAGAGTCCTGGAGAGACTCGGCGTTCCCTTGTGGGGTTCGCAGAAAGTAGAGTAGCTGGAGCTTACTGGGATATGCGTAGCCATGATCACATGTAGAGCTTAAATGTTTTGGTTTACTTGGTTTGAAATAACATCTTGAGAGATACCGCGATAGTGAAATGTCAGTTTTACTTAGAGTTTCCTGATTATTGATTTTGATACTGAAACTTTGTGTCAGAGGATCAGAGCATAACTGACGATCTTTAAGAAAGCAAAGTGTGAACCTTAATACTGACAAGACAGTAAAAAACTAAGCTTACCTGTTGATTGGTTGTGTGATTCAATGTCAGAGGTTGATTTGTAGCCGTAGCTCAGTACAAATCGGTATCCACCAACTGTCAAGGCAGTTGTCTGTGAGTACGCGGTAGGCAGACAACTCTGGTGTTGGGGTTTCGTAAGCAACCATAAAGTCCAGGAAGGACTTGGCGATCCTTGTGAGGATGCGCAGATAAATTAGTGGCAACCGAGTGACTGGTTGAGTATCTGATTTAGTAACTTGAGGTTACTGAATGGTGGCAACTGAGTGGCTGGTTGAGTGCCTGGTTTAGTAACTGGAGGTTACTGAATGGTTATGAATCACATGTAGAGCTTTAGTTATTTGATTATAACATGAGTCTATGGTAATTGACTGTATTGTCAGTGATTCTCTGAATCCAGCTCCATTAGTACTTAATAAAGTAATTTTGAAATAAATTTGATTGGAATCCTAACACTGTTTTACTTTGATTCAACCCTTACCTGGATGAAGTTAGGAATCACCGAGCAATGTGAAACCGTGCGTGTAAAATTTTGAAATTTAAACACACAGGGACGTGTGTCTTGTAGGATGGGCGTATCGGAATGGTCATGAGTACGGGACGTCTATTGACTACGAAACGGAAGTGTAAGGATGGCGCGTTTCGACAGAGTCTAGTGTGACGTTCGCTACAGTTGAAGAGGGAGGTGACGGTTGACGTTCAACGGAGCAACACAACTCCCACTTCTCTTGGAAACTCCGGGCGGACAACAAGTACCTAACAAACTGTCACTCGTTTCGTGTTTAGTAATCCAAAATAATTATAGTTTTGTTAATTTGATTTGGCGTGAACTTATAACAAACTGTGAAGCGTTAATACCGGCCAAAAATCAAGCAACTCGTCGTCGTATGTATATTTAACTTCATTAAGTCAGTGGTGCACGCCAAACTTTTGATCTTGGGAACGTGTGCTGCAATCAATTGATCTTTAATAAAGGGTTTCGACACCTGGAAATTGACAGAAATATAATTAAAAAAAATATGTACGTAAGTGAGGCTTGAAGACTCACTCAATAAGAAGAAAATAAGCTTCTTGTAACTAAATTTAAGTTAGTGCGCAAAATCGTGGGCCTCGAGCAGGGACCCAACAGTTCCTAGAATATCTTCAAAATTCGAAATCGAAGATCTCGTGGCCTTTCCTAAGCTCATAGAGGAAACGAAAGTTAACAGACTCTGTTGACTTGGCCACGTAAAAAGCATGGGTGAGGATCGAAGTGTAGAGAGCATACCTTGATCAACCTGCTGAGATGAGGGAAGTTATCGCTGGAAAGACGTGGTGGCGGCGGATCTAAGGGAGCTTTAAGCTGGCATGGCGTAAATAACCGCGAGGAATAGAGAGTTCTCCTATCAAAGGCCAACATCCGATTTCGGAGAAACAGTAAGCAAGTTAAAAAAGATATGCCTTAATGTATATTCTTCACATCCATTGCTAAAAGTAATAATTCAAATGTATTGTTTTGGAATATAACATGTAAAACTTTCTTTGACAAAGTAAGTGAATAGTCAAGATATCCATTGAAGAAATAACTATGTACTATATACTAAATTATTCATTTTCTTAGAACCTTTTGCCTGTTTGGATTTCCATAATAAAGTTGAAGGAGAAATGTTTGACAATAAAGGCTTTTTATAATAAAAATAAAATACCTCGTGATCAAAGAGGAAAAGTAAATTACAGCTTCAAAGCAAACAACAATAAAATGTTGTCTATTATGTGAAGTTCTATTACCGTATTCAATTATTTATATCGTATCAAGCAAATACCAGGTAAAGTATGTACGTGTGTCAGTTATACTTCTATCTCACAATTTAAGTTTAAAAAGCTTGTTAAACACATGATAATCCGTTACTAACATTGTTACTTAATCACGTGAAAATGGAACAATAGATGTGGATAATATTTAATTTTGATATACATGTTATTATAAGGGTGCATTGGGTTCCCACCAAGAACTTAGGGTCCCAAGCCAACCTCACCTGCAAGTGGTGCACCTGCCGATCAACGGACGAGACTCTGGCAAAAAAAATGTCCCGATAAGCGGCAATATGCTCGCCACCTATTACGTGGGATCAAAACACTGGCAAAAAGTGGGCGTTTAATATGCCTCTGCCTACCCCTTCAGGGAAACAGGCGTGAGTCTATGTATGTATGTATGTTATTATAAACCACGACAGAAATAGGCTTATATTTTAAACTAGAGGACGCCCATATTTATTATAATCTAACCGTTTTCTCAAGATCCCTGAGAAATATCGAGAAATCCCTTCTTAGTGCGTTGTCTGTCACTCAACCAGTAACGGAAAGATTTTATATACACAGATGTAGGACTTAGTCTAGTATTTTAGTTCGGCCCCACTTTGTGATGAGGCTTAAATAGTTTTTTACAATCTAGGCTTCATTACCCGCGTCTAAAGTGTCACTCTAGGTCCAAAACTGAAGTAAAATTTTGACGGGGGATATTATAATATTTAAACAGATTATGCGACGATTCTCATACGATAAACTAATATTTTGGTTATTGCTTAGATCCAATAATATAGTGTAATAAGATGATATCGAACAACTACAAATCATATTCACTACAAAAACAAAGGCGGATAAGTATTCCCTTAAGCTGAGTTTAAATAAAATCCAACCAGTTCGTTTAACCTACAATATTTCTCTTTGAAATATTTTTTGTTGCCGTCCAAAATAGAATACGTCTTATTTTTCATACGACTTTACTATGAGTGCTATTTATATAAATTTAAATATCTCATGAAATTTCTTTTCTGGATTCAATACATTTAGTCAAAAACTAGAAGCTATAATTTTACCTCAATGTCATCTTCAACTTGATATCAATAAAATCAGTATCCGCCTATTATTATCTACTCTTGTGCATCAGCATGACTTTTATGGCCGTAAGTATATACATTCACTACAAGCCGGCAAGCTGTTATGCCCAGGCAGTGAGTGACTTTTATTAAATGACCAGTCATGCATATGACTGTGTTAGGCTTACCCTTGTGTTGTAGGTCACCCTCACAGGTCAAATAAATTCTGCGGACACCACTGAGTCAAGCATTCTTTGTTCAACTTCACCTCAACACTGTTGTGTGTGTGTGAGCTACTGTCGATCATTTTACGGTCGATGCTAGAATATTTTATATTTTGCGTTGACTATAAAACAAAAAAAAATCTGTCGTACCTACTTCTAGTGTCACTGTAAGCGACCTCTTTATTTTAAATAATGGCCTTCCGCATAAAAAGAAATCCTAGCATAATAAAAGCTATCCTTATCTTTTTAATATAATATGTAAATAAAATTTAATTTCAGAAGCATCTGAGCACATTACATCAAGACGGCTGAACAAAATTTTATGAAATTATGCGATTGGTTCCTTAAGGTATTGTCAAAAGGGCGACACCTTTGTTCAAACACAGGAATTACGGGTATCAAACTGCGCAAGTTTGTTACAAATATAATACAGAGACTAATAAAAATATTACCATGTGGTTGACGGCATAGAATACAAGTGTCACCACCGCCTATTTTCCCGTGGGTGTCGTAAGAGGCGACTAAGGGATAACACGATGCAAATACCATCTTTGCGTAGAGACGGAAAACTCGACATCAAACCCTATACGACTGCCTCGTTGGTCCTGCGGCATAAATGTGCGCGTGGGATCGGGAGGTCCCTGGTTCGATTCCTGGGTCGGGCAGTGTTATTGGGTTTTTCTGTCACGAAATTCTCAGTAGCAGCACGGAGTCTGGAAATGTGCCCGGTACGGCAATAGGCTCGCCCCTTATTACGTGGGACTAAAGTATATCTGGCGAAAAGTGGGTGTAGAAATACACCTCTGCCTACCCCTTCGGGGATAAAAGGCGTGACGATATATGTAATAAAAAATAGTATTTGTGTACCAAAAAATGTTAATAACAGCCTTTGCCGTGCAGAAGAAAATAAACTTAATAAATCCTGAGCCAACGAGGTAGTTCGCTTATACAGTCAAGAAAGTACTCGTTAGAACACCTTCGGCAAACAAATAGACGCCCGTCCCACTTATACGGGATTATGCTGATTGATCTCCCGCTCAACTTTTTTTATTATCATTCGCCTCGGTGCCTGCAATCTCCGTTGAATCTATTTATGGAACAAATATAGTCTGTATAAAACGTTATCTCTCGATTTGCTTGCTGTTTGCCTGTTTACGATTCAGGAATAAAATATGAGCGATCTCGTGATATATGACTTTTTGTGTTAAACAAAATATAATGTATTTTGTTGTTAAATCAAGACGAGTACCACGTGCGTCATTCTCGAACGAGATAAAAAAGAATGTGGAAGTAACAATCCAAAAGGTGTATCATTTTACGAAGATCATATGAAATGCAATAGCTTATTATTAGGTAGGTATTCTTTCTGTAGTCTGTCACAGCTTTCAAACAATGCTTTACCTTCTTAGGAATGGAATATCAAAGAATTCTTTCATAGTACCTTTGCAATGGTAAACAAAGTTTCTAGCTTTAGCAGTTTAGGGCCTGCGCTGACATATCTGTCAGGGTAATGTGTGACCACAAAAATCACTATACTTATTTTCAATTTCTTGGTTATCTTTGTCTCACCCAAATATTGATGAACATACTTACTAAACTTCTTAATTTTAAAAGAAGCGATAGCGCCATTTGTCTTATTGAAAAGAAATAAGCAATAACAAATATTATTAATAGAATATCATCTTTCAAGACCGTCATCTAACAAGATATCTTAAACTCACATAGCTTTTATTAGCACTTTTGCGCAAATTTCCTTTATGAACAAAAAACAATAAAGCTTATACAACACAACAAAACACGTGGCCAAATCACAAGCAATAAAGACAAGGGTGGAAATGAGCAACTTCGTGTGATAAATTTTGAGCAGGATGACGTGAAGGGAATTCGAATTTTGCTAAATAATATAATTGAAAATATTTTTTATTTGGCAACATAATCAGTAAAAAGGCAGTAATGATGGCCGGGCTATTTAGGTACACACTATGTAGTAAAAAAAGGGTAATTCAAGCCTCATTACAAAATATATTACAGTCACTGCTTAGACACACATACTCTTCGGTTTAGGGTAAGTAGCAATAATACTCACATTTAGATAAGGCCAAAGTAACGATATCACGTATTATACAAGTGAAAGAAAAACTTAGAAGTTTACCAAAGTCACAATAAATGGAAATGCACTTCAAAGCAAATATGATTCGATCAATAAAAAATATTGTATACCTACTTGGAGGATGATCACCTTTGATCTTTATGGACGAGGTAAATCTTTTTTATTCCTCCTCATTAAATTTTAATGCGAAAGTTCTAGTACCAATACAAAAGGTTCTCTCAAGTTCAATAATATGGTATGATAAGAGGTGTCAGATGTCTTGTTACAAGGGAACGACGACACTTCCGTGCCCCAATGATGATGATGATGTAAAATCTAATACTTATATATAAAGCTGAAGAGTTTGTTTGTTTGAACGCGCTAGTCTCAGGAACTACTGGTCCGATTTGAAAAATTCTTTCAGTGTTAGATAGCTCATTTATCGAGGAAGCCTATCGGCTATATAACAGCACGCTATAAGCCACTGGAGCGAGGTGGTGCGGGTGTGGGGGACAGTTCTGTCTTTCCCTCGCAGTCGGGTGCGGTCGCGGGAGGAGAGGCGTGTCGGTGTGGCGTTGCCGCGCGCCCTATCTCCTGCGACCCCACCTGGGATTGACCCGCCGTTGGTGTTGGTGGGCCCATCTTAGATATTACCTACACTGTGTTGATAATACAGTGCTTTAATTCGAAGGCTTTTTCTCATTTATACTAATAGACTGTTTTGCAAATTATAATAATTTTTAAGAGCCTTATTTGTGTCCTGCTACTGCTGGGCAAAACCTCCCCTTCCAACTTCTGCATCTTATTCCATACAATTTTATGAGAACACTTTACACATCTTAGTTGGTAACAGTGCAAACCACTGAACTCAAAAAACTGAAAAATCTTTTAAAACACTGAACTATTAGGTATTATGCTCAAAGATATTAAACCAGCAATTAAGTCAGTGTTTAGTTTGCAGATATTTGTGCCTGCATTTCTCGGCGCACCTTTGTTGCTAAATAGGTATGATAGAGGTGTATGGTGAAAATTGATCAGTTTTGTACACCGATCCAATTATCGACCAGGTGGAAGGCAAATATTTACAATGTGGCTCAGGTAACAACGATCGCTAAAGTATAAAAGCTCGCATAAAAGTGAACGATGGTTGGATACAAGTTTTCTGAATCTTTGTGTGGGCTACCGCTTCGCCAATTCATATGTTAGCACCGAACTATATCTTAATGGTGCCGCCAATAATTTTGACTTCCTATTCCATTTCGCTTTATCATTTTTTTAAGGAAAAAATTGCAAACGCGTTCATTCGTGGCGTCATTCGTAGATTATTAAAATTGTTCATCCATATTGTTCCGCCATATTGACAAAGTTTGAGCGGTGCCGAAGTTTTTCTCGTTAATTTAAATTCGGTTGACATCAAATATTTTGGAGAGTTTTCTTTTAAAGATTGCCGCAACAAAATATACATACGCTTTTGGAATTTAATTATGTTACAAGCCATAAAATGTTAGCCCACCCACTCAACGTACATACCTATGCATAATTCAATGAATACATTCACCTTATAACAGAACCCTTTTAAAAGCAATTTCATATGTCCGAAGGCACGTTTTGGATCCTTACCAAGATTAGTTTTTTTACAAAGTCCTAATATATTCGTGGTATTTATGTACAATGTTATTGTGATATTTTCCTTTTAAAATGCGTCCCATATTGAAATATGTTTATATGTATTATATGAATGCCGGTATTTTTGCTAACACAAATATTACGAATTCGTGTTGAGATTCATTTAAGTAATATAGGAATTTAAACTTTCTTGGTCACTTTCAATACTTTTTACTTTTTCTACGGGATATATGCCACGTACCTGTGTTTTGAGTATACCAAGAATGGTTAAAGAAGCTATTGAAATTAAAAAGTATAAAAATTCCAATAGAGAAGATGGGTTTCAACTGTCGAATACCTGGCATCCAGTGGTACGTCTATGCAAAACGCGTGAACCGCAAAAACTTAAATCACGAGCCGACGTAGTAAGTACAGTGAGTCGCAATCGAATACAGTGCGAGAGTGAAAACGGTGGTAGTGGTTGTGCGCGCAATAAACGAGAAAGAAAGCGGGTAGACCGGTTCACTTGTTTATAAGATTCATCCACCCGCAGTACTTCAGTACATCCATGAACATGGCGCTTGCAACAGTGCCGAAATATCGGTTACTCAAAACAAAAGTACGTGGTATATATCCCGTAGGAACAGTAAAAAGTAATTCATTTAAGGCGAGGTTGCAGTACTTTTTAAGATTTTTAAACGTCTAAAAGTCCCATGAACTATGATATTTTTAATGAATAAAAATTAAAGTATAAAAGTTGAACATATGTTCTAGTAAATCGTAAAAATAGAAACACGATTTGGAATTATTGGCTCGATAAAAAAAAATGACAAACATGGCACTAAATCACAATTTTAAACGTGTACTGCTTAGAGATTCCATAATAAATATAAAGTCTTTCGACTGAGGATTAAGGGATTTCTACTGCATTCTTTCCATTTTCTCATTCTACTATCGTTTGTTTCTTCAAATTGTGAGCGGGCGTAGATTTGCGGGCGAGGAGATGGTAAGTAAAACAGCATTTGTACATCACTTCACTTATTATTCTATATTCACAGTATAATTGATTAGGTATCGCAACAATTACAATTTCTATCAAAAATTAGCGTCCACCGATCACGTGGCCACGAGCGCCTGTTCAGCTGTTTCCTCGTTGACTGCGATTCGAACAGTGCTCACCTCGCCAGAGCCCGGTGTTCGCTATTGGAATGTCGTTCTTCTTGGCGGCCTGTAACATTGTAGTAAACCTCATTGTTAACCACCGATGAGGTTAGCCTACACGGCCATTCTGACGAATCGCACGACCTCGTGCGCATGTTGTCCAGCATCTACAGGACGCAGCATTATTTCTCCAGACCTGTTCAATTAGAAAAGATGCACATTAACATTCGCTCGGCTTTTCCTGACCAGAATGAACTACATCGCTACTGCGTAGTAACAACTACCGACCATGGTACAGGCATAGTATAGACCATGGACCCTCTTGGGGTACCAGGTCCTACTGACCGAATACCAAAATGCTACACACTAGGCTTATCAGGCTCAGCTGACAAGGCCCTTTCAACAAATGAGTGCTGACTCAAATCATGGACAGGGCATACAGAACCCTTCCGATCAACTCATGTCATGGACAGGGCATACTGGGCCCTTCCGACCGACTTAAACAACTTACTATACAACACACGTAAGTGCACACATACCTTTACTCAAGTCACAATTACTTAGCGAGTCATCCTACGGTGTGGAGACTATCGACGCTGGCAGCAGTGATTTCTTCTCATCAGGAATGGACGCCGTCTCACCGTCGGTTTCTTAAGACTGTTCAATTTTGTTACCATTAATTGCTGGCACTTCATCCTCATCAAAGATCTTGGTTAGGGTAGTAAATATTTCTACCAGGTCTTCAAAATCCTGAAGCATAAAAGTTTTAATGAGCCTACTTGTGAACAAGGTTAAAGCTATTGATGCTTTAGTTTTATTCATAGAGACTTATCCAAAACTCTAGTTATGACGAGTTCCTCTATCTCAAACAAAGGATGTCAAGACGAGATCAAGCGCCGTTCAGCTATCACCAGGGCGGCAGTAGAGCGTCTGGGAAAGATATGGAGAGTCAGCCGAATAAAACGGAATACCAAAGTTTGCCTAATGAAGTGTCTGGTTTTTTCAATCTTTTTCTACGGGGATGAAACGTGAACACTAATGCTACAAGATCGCCGAAAAATCGATGCGTTGGAGATGTGGTGTTGGAGACAGATGTTGAAGATACCGTGGACAGCATTTCGCACCAATAACTCCATCCTCAAGGAGCTTTACATAAGGGATAGACTTTCGTCGATTGTGCAGTTACGGATACTGATGTTCTTTGGGCATATCACAAGAAACGAGGACTCGATGGAAAGACTTGTGGTTCACGGTGGCGTTGAAGGCAAGAGAGTTATGACGAATTGTTCCTTTACATTTTTTAAGTCATCTTTCATGCACAAGCTATAAATAATGTGTCGCGGGCGACTTTACAAACATACAACCAAAACATTCAAGTACATCTAAACCACCATTTGTGGGTTACACACAGTGTTTCGTATGGGGACTGAACCCATAACACTCAGCTCAGTGTGAAGCGGTGTTTGAGTACCACACAGAGTGTTGTCTTGTGTAGGAATGATCCTACAACACTCGGCACAGTGTGAAGTGGTGAGATGGTCGCTTTAACCACTACGCCAATCGTGCACTATTCGTGTAACGGACGAAGATGATACATGTGTAGTAGGTACGATGACATAATTATAGCGGATTGATTTAAGCTACGCATGTGCCTACTTCACCTGACCGTTGAATCCAACAGAGGCTTATTCGTGCTAGGTTCTGAATATCGGGAGCCTGTTTCTGCTTTACCTGTAACCAATCAATCAGCCTACCGCATGAAGTCCAACCCAGCTAACTTTTTCAGGTCGTCGGTCCACCTAGCAGGGGGGCCGGCCGTCCTTACGTTTACTGAGTCGCATTCTTCACTCTAAGACACGCTTGCTCCATCGCCCATCAGTCCTTGTAATGTGCAGATTTGACTAGCTCACTGACACTTAAGGTTACCTGAAATAAACTATTGATTAATTTGACATAATTTACCACCTTAACAAAAGTCTTGTGTTCAAAACTAAAGGAGTTTGAGGTTAACTAACTCGCAATTAAAGTTTTTGGCTCTATAAGACAAGGGAGCTAAAGAGATTCTAGACAAAAGCTCGGCATATGCCATTTGACGTCTCACTATAGACTCACGCCTGTGTCACCCGAAGGAGTAGGCAGAGCTATAATATTACACCCGCATTTCGCCATGAATTGTTAAGTCCCACGTAATAGCGGACGAGCCTATTGCCGTTACCCGGCATATCATACTGAGAATTCGGAAAAACCTAATTACATTTTTGCCCGACCCGGGAATCGAACCCGTGACCTCCGATCAGCAGTCGTATACGCACGCTATCCACTGGACCACGGAGGCAGTCACGTCTCACTACATGACAGCAACATCATACTACATGACAGCAACATCATATTATGCTAAGAGAAACGGATGCAATCTATGAACATGTGACAAATTGTCTTAGCTTTAGACGCTTTCAATGAATAGCAGCGAAATTCTGTTAGTCTAAATAGTAAGATGTTGACTATCAAGATATAACGAAAACTTCGACTAGTTGTGTCACTGATAGGGTTTACAAATCTCAAGAATGGTACTCAGACTCAACTTCGATCGTGAGACTCCACTGAAAGTTCTGTTGTCCCAAAATTAATACTGTACTATAACTTTCAAGCTGTAACTATACCATGCTATTATAACCATAAGTGTAGAGCACAACTCACCCTTCGCGGCTGTGCTTACGGATGCCCAATGTAGACCAAACCTAGGAATTGTCTTACTTGTCTCGCTGTAAAATGATATCTCCTGAAGAACTGACTTACCACTCGATGTGGATACCATACCATTTACTAGTTTCTGTTCACAAACGTTAACGTTTTTTTTCTACCAGTGTTCTCGGATATCTTTTGAAACCTGAAAATAAGTGGCGATCGTCTCCAGCATTTTTATAACAGCGACACCATCTTTAAATTTGCTTTACTGCCATCTTGTGCTTATGATGACGACTGTGGCGGCAGGATCCGTCCAATTATAAATCCGCAACTAAACAAGATTCTTTCATTATCATCGCAGTGCGATATTTTAGCTCTAAAATTTTTCTCTTCAGCCATATTTTACTAGGTACACGACACAATTTTATTGAGCTGTCATCGTGTTGTCAAATTAGTATTTGCGGCCAGTCGCATTACAAAGTAGGTCAGTGATCTCGTTGAGGTCGGTAAAGAGATACCTCCTTGCTTAAATGATGGTGTATGTATTGGGTTCACAATTCAGCAATGATCAATTCAATTTGCCGAACCTTGAGAGTAGCAATTCCTAAAAATGCGGCCATCACATTTCATATTAACGCGGCGCGCCTCTTCAATGCGTCGCTTAAGGCGATTCAAATAATTGATGTTGGTGTTTCTCCATCTTTCAATATCAGCTTCAACATCGTCAGGAATGTAATTTCACGAACAGAATCGGGTTACGTTGCTAGTAACGGCTTTGCCCAATCGCTTCGTTATTGATAACAAAAACATGGGTACTCACACGAGATCTGTCTTTCCATGACCGAATGCCATCTCCTGTTCATCTGCCCTTCGTAACCACTTCTGATAAAGTCTTTCGACTGAGGATTAAGGGATTTCTACTGCATTCTTTCCATTTTCTCATTCTACTATCGTTTGTTTCTTCAAATTGTGAGCGGGCGTAGATTTGCGGGCGAGGAGATGGTAAGTAAAACAGCATTTGTACATCACTTCAGTTATTATTCTATATTCACAGTATAATTGATTAGGTATCGCAACAATTACAATTTCTATCAAAAATTAGCGTCCACCGATCACGTGGCCACGAGCGCCTGTTCAGCTGTTTCCTCGTTGACTGCGATTCGAACAGTGCTCACCTCGCCAGAGCCCAGTGTTCGCTATTGGAATGTCGTTCTTCTTGGCGGCCTGTAACATTGTAGCAAACCTCATTGTTAACCACCGATGAGGTTAGCCTACAAATATATATGAAAGTATTATCAATAGAAACAGCTCTTTATTTGAAAATAAATGGTAAAACCAGATTTCGTAATTTCGTTATCATTTTTCTCCAAGAAAAAAAATACTCAAAATGTTGGCATTATATCGCTCGCCGGTCGTTCATCAGTGCCTGTCTAGGCGTGATTGAGGGCGGACGTACGTCGTTGCTCCGCAAAATCCCCCTCCACCCCCGCATTTACATTTTCGCAAAAATACAAAGAAATTCGTATTCCAAACTCAATCGTTCAAACCATAGACATACTAGTAAGAAACCGTAGACAGGTTACTGACAAGGTAACCGGCGCTTACGAGTGGCACGCATCGCGAAAAGCGTACGCACACTAATATAAATATGTCAAAACGACACACTAAGAATTAGATAAGAAGTGTAAGTGAGATAGCACATCTAATCGCAAGCGCGAAAAAGAGATAAATATATGCTCTCTGTACCGACGCGCATTGTGACATCATGCTAACCGTTTCACAAACAATAATTTGACTCAGATGCGACATGATCACTTTGAGTAAATTCAATTCGCCTCAAAGTAAATTTGATTAATTCATTTAAGGTAGGGAAATAAAAAGTCGATGTGATTTATTTATAACATTTATTAAAAAAGTACATTTTATTCTTCTCATTTCATTCAATGGAAACCTAAAACAGTACGTTAATATAAAAACTGCGCGCTGCGGACCCACCGTAGCCCTGGCAATACCCCTGGGGGTATGGTGGGTCTTTTAAAGCTTAACCGTACTCCTGGCTGAAATGCTCGTAGTGTTGTACCAACATGCTACGTGGACATTAAATTGACCAGTGTTATCTCTCGTATGATAATGACTTACTACTTACGTTTTTGTATTTTTAGACAAGCGAAGACAAGCGCTAGTACGATGATATAGAGCAACAAGGAGATAAATTAGAGAATAAAACGTTTAGGTATTCCTGCTAATGGTTATAATGCTTTGTATATTGTAGGTATAATCTGTGGTACTGTTGAAGACCCGTCATCATCATCATCCTAGCGCTGTCGGATCATTCCCACTAGTTCTATTGAACAGGTCTATGATAGAACTAGTGATACTTTTTTCCCACTAGTTCTATGTATGTTTTACAAGGGTAGTGTCACAACATCGCGCTCACAATCCGAATAAATATGTATGTATAAAAATGTGTTCAACGAATGAACGTCTACAAAACAATTGAACGCCTACAAAACAAATTAACGTCTACAAAACAAATGAGCGTCTACAAAACAAATGAACGTTTACAAAACAAATGACTACCAGAAAGTGATCAGTTATTGATAGTGATTGCAAAAAACAGGTAGGTCACTATCGATAGGTGATCACTTTCTGTAAGTAATTAGTTTTATAGACGTTCATTTGTTTTGTAGGCGTTCATTTGTTTCGTAGACGTTCATTTGTTTTACACCTTAAACAAATGAACGTCTACAAAACATATTCATTTGGATATATGAGCGCGATGTCGTGACACTACGGATAATTCCCAGTAGTTCTATTGAATACCCTTGTAAAAACATACATAGAACTAGACTGGGACATTTCTTATTACTTATCCCATTAGTTCTATTCTCCTCATCAAGTTGTGCTTGTAGAATTAGGACAGTTCTATCATAGAACTGTTCAATAGGGCTACTGGGAATGATCCTACAAAATAGTGGAACTTGAAATTAACGAACTGAAATTAATAAACTTATTACACAACAATATTATCTGGGAGTACGGTTAAGCTTTGAAAGACCCACCATACCCCCAGGGGAACTGCCAGGGGTACGGGGGGTCGGCAGCAAAAACTGTGCACTACAATCTACTTAGTTGTTTAATACTCAAAGGAGAAAAACAAGAACAAGTGAATGGACTTTGATCATCCGTCAATGTTTGTAACTTACGTATGATTTTGTGTTTCTATAATAATAATACATTGTGTTGATTAACGAATGTCCCATCTGGATACTTTGTTTTTTAGTCTTCGTACATGCACAATACTGCTTCTCTTTTACACTCGCTAAATGCCAATTTTTTTATTCACCCTATTATTTGTGATACTGAATTTATTATAAATTGTAAATAAAACGTTGTAATATTGTAATACTCATGAATGAGAAGTGATTCCATAACTTTTAGTTATTTTCCTACTATAGTTTGTGCTACATCTCATTACACACGGCGGCATTTTCAAATGTAACGTACACACACGCGAGTAAAAGAGCGGGCGCTTTCAACCGCAGCGCGTACGCAACTAAAGCCAAATGAGAATTTAGCCTGTTTTTAATGTGACACTTTTGAAGTTCGCATAACTCATCTACAGTTTTTTTTACACTGCGCTGTGGCACACGCACACACGAAACCCCCCCTACCTTCCCCCCGCTCACTCGCTGACGCCACCCACGTGTTTTTGTTTTTGCGGGGGGTGAGGTCGAGCTACGCATTGTACTGCAACCTCGCCTTAAGTAAATCGAATGAAATGAGATTTATGTATCAATCTATTTGATGACTTTTTATTTCGTCATTATTTTGATGGTAATTTACATTTATAGATGGTAATTTATATTAGGCATATTAAAGACAGGTCTGACGTAAAGTTTTCCGTCGCTTTGCCAAGATACTATGTGCCTCTGATTATTTTACTTGGACGCCTACTACGATACCCACTAAATGAAATGGCGTACTGTAACATCGTATTCTACATGCATACCCACACGGACGGTTCTACATAGAAGCAATTCATTTTTACCACAAATTTGTGAAACCCTTTTGAAAGTTCAATGACATTATCGAACAGAATTATTATATAGAAAATAATATAAAGAATCTCTCTTTGGAGACAAGAAACAGATATTATATATAACACACTGTGCAAAAATAAAATAAATTAGCATAACATACAAAATAAATGTCGGAATAAAAATCTCATCAACGAAATGTATCATCTTTCCTCATTCGTTGCCACCCGCTCTCATACATCATTATGCACAACAAAAACATGATCGATGCCTTTCACATATTTTGTTCTTTACGTCAATTTGGATATGAAAAAAATGGGGGTGTTGAATGTTCCTAGTTACAATATAAATCTGCCTCGGTTATAATTATATTTGGTTTTAGGAATTGATTTTTTTGTAGAAGTTGTAGATTTTACTTGCAGTCAACTTTAAGTGAGTAAAACATACATTGTCCTTTATTTTATGTACACATTTCTTTAAATAGAGTTTCTATTTTATATTGAATTTGATAAGTAGTAATACGAAGTTGGTTTTCAAACAACTACCTCAAAATTAAGATCGTTGAGTCAAGTAAGGCTTTCCAGTTTTTGATTACTTAAAGTTCTTATTATGCTATCATAATAAGAACTTTAAGTAATCAAAAAGTGGAAGTTCCTATGAACTTTAAAAGAAAGATAAAAAATATAAAAAGAATACCAACGTCTAAGAACAAAATTAAATATTAAAAAACAATGCAATCTCAATTCTGACTATTCTAAACAGACCGCGCTATAAAAATCACATTACAACACGTTTGTGCTCCATTATTTTGACCACAATATTTTTATGTAACCCACAGAGCAGTTTAGCTGCGGCTACATAATGTCCGTTCATTAGGACTTGGTTAAACACACCGGCGTCATCTAACTTCGAATAAAATATGGGTTTAGGACTTTGTACAGCTTGTTGCTTTAATTGACTAGTTAATTATGGCAAATCAATGAGCAGTTTTGTACTTCTGTAAAATACAGTTACCTTTTTTTTAAATCGGGCTAGTCCCACCCTCATTCCCACTACGGTGTCACCTGTGTAGCTAGGTTCAACAGCAGTGAACAGTTCAACAATTTTGACACTCGTGAAGTCCCGGGGAAAGTTAAACTGTCTTGGAACCCGCAACGAATTTAACCAGAAGTATTTTGGATGGATTGGAAAATAAACAATGCCGTTACATATACTTAATTAGGCGAGCACGAGAAATTGTAGCAATATAATAAGATATCAACAGACTGCCATGCAGAGGGTATCGGGTTCGAATCCACGGCGTGACCAATGACTTTTCGGAGTTATGTGCGTATTGAATTACTAATTATCGCTTGTCCCGTGCCTCGGAGAGCACGTTAAGCCGTCGGTCCCGGTTGTCATGAAGATCTTTGACAATCGTTACAGGGCGTCAGTGGAAAAGCTAATATTCAGCCAAATCCGGTTTAGACTAGGAAGCGGACCCCAGATTGAAACTGGGATAACGCTAAGAGGATGATGATGACCTGTTTCTTTTTAAAAGTACCTTTTTATTAACAAAATAAGCTAGCTGCTACTTATCTTTAAATAAAACCTTTCAATTAAATATTAACATTATGCAATATTTTGACTAAGGTTATAGGGAGACCTAAGAGAGTTGTGACAATTTTTACATAAGGAGCTATATCTCGCTTAAGAAACATTCGACAGTTATGACTCATGTGAATTACTTTAGCGCCATTCCTTCTGTTTTCAAAACCAAAACCATTACCAAAATTAATTAAAGTATAATAGTTTCTGAAAAATACAATAAAATCCAAGACCACTCCCCTTGTCACAAATCTCCTACCACCGAGGTAAGTTGTGACAGGTACCGAAGTAAGTTGTGACATCATTGTATTTAAGCTATTAGATATAAAAAAAATACAATTACACATTACATAAATAAATCAAGCAAGCTTTTTTACCCAAACAGTACTTTAATCATCTTTTAGTACCTACCAACTAAAACAACATAGTATTAAAATTCTCATAACAAATAATTATAATCTTTTCATTAACTAAATATGGCATCGCTTTGAGATCAATCATATCTATTATTATTATAATCAGTATAAAATCTTTATCTAATCAGATTCACAATTTTGGCAAACATAATGCAGCTCGTCTCCAGTACAATCTAGGTGTGCCCAGCCTTTGCATTCCAGGCATTGGACCCACTGCTCATTCGATTTGCTGTCTGCATAGGCATCAAGGTAAACCAAACAAAAGCAATTATTTTCTGTTTCTTTTTCATCACTTGTTCTATGCTTCTTATTAGTCTTCTTTGCTTTTTTAGGTTTCTTCTTATCTTCGCTTAAGACACGCTTCTTAAAATTATTAGGCTTCCTATTAGCCTCAATAGCAGCTATTTCATCCTTCGTGGAGTGTCAGTGAGGACAGCAGATTTGATTTTACCTTTAGTAATTTGACCTTAATTAGCTATTAACACACCAACAAATATTTAAAATTAATAAAAATACATTGTGGAAATAGCCCAGTAGAAATATGAAGTAAGATTCCTAAAACTCAGGAGAGTTGTGACAGGCTGTCACAACTCGCCTAGGTGTTCAAAATGGCAACTTGGTCCGAATAATAATTCATATTTTCTAAACACGATACGCACACAAAAAATCTGCCAGGTATTGAGACTTAAATAACTACATATCTTAAGAAAAAATAACACATCAATGCACATATACTAAGACATATATATACAAATAACATTTTGAAGAAAAACTTACTTTTCGCAATTTTTTGTACACTGACGATATATTTACGCAACTGCGCCACATGCGCCGCCGGTAGGTACTGAGTCGAGTAGTGCGTGTCGAGAACGACAAACAAGCGTTATTTCCATCGCGCTTACTATAACAGGTAGGGAAAAATCGCCCTTGTCACAACTCACCTCTGTCACAACTCTCCCAGGTGTCCCCTAAGCTAAGTAACATATTAGTAATAACAAATAATAAGTTATTCTTAAAATACATACATATAAATATAGCACATACAAAATAAGATTTTATTATTATTGCATACATATAACCATCGACAACAATACAAAACGATATCAATTTGAATTCATTTCCACAATGATTAAGTAAATGAACATTAATCTACGTCGCATTGGCACGCATTTCGGTGTGATTATTGTATAGCACTAATGCTCAACTAATGCATATCATCACAAAGTATTACGCTAAACATTACAATACAGTATTCTGTGACGCTTAAATATTATGTACTTTTTAGGGTTCCGTACCTAAAAGGTAAAAAACGGGACCCTATTACTAAGCCTCCGCTGTCTGTCTGTCTGTCTGTCCGTCTGTCTGTCTGTCTGTTTGTCACCAGGCTGTATCTCATAAACCGTGATAGCTAGAAATTTTCACAAATTATGTATTTCGGTTGCCGCTTTAAATTTTCACAGAATATGTAGTTGTATATTATCTTTCTCTTTTCTTTTGACATTTAAAATTACTTAAGTAATATATTATTATTCCTAAATTGACATTGAATAATATTTTCTGACATTTTGTATATATGACATTTTATTGTTTAAATTTTATTATTTCTACATTTTGTATGCAACATGTATGTTTGAAATAGAAATATTAGGGTAGTTGTGGACACTACAGTAAACACTTTTGCTCTTGCATTTCAATATATTAATATTTATTTTAATCACAGTTAAAAGTTTGTTAATGTTTTAATATAATTTGTAAATATATACTCCACCTGCCTGAGCGTTATCTCCTGTATTAAAGCACTTTAATCATCATGGAATCCATACAACACACAATCGAAAGTTTGAACACAATGTTTCACCAGAAGATGTCACAATTCGAGGATAAACTGCAAAGTAATGCCAGCCCTTCATCCAATATTGCTGGTTTAACTGCAGAATTTGGTGCATTCCGGGAATTTTTAACTACAGCGCTGAAAGGTTTGCAGCTGCAAGTCCAATTGCTGGCGCGTAGCGTTGACCATTTGGAAATGCAAGGCCGTCGCAAGATTCTTCTTTTTCATGGCGTTCCAGAAGAGAAGAAGGAGGACTTGGTGCAAACCATTGTGAATGTTGTGAAGACGCACATGAAAATCGACGATTTCACTCCCAACAACATCAAACGTTGCCACCGAATGGGTAGACCTGCAACTTCGTCGCCACTCAAGCACCGCCCCATACTCATCAAACTCCAGCATGTGTCAGTTCGGGACAAACTATGGTTTTCTAAAACCAAACTCAAAGGCACTGGTATCACAGCCTCGGAATTCCTTACAAAAGCCCGCCATGACGTCTTTGTAGCAGCCCGGGAGAATAGAGAGAAAGAAGAAATAGGAGTCTCAAAATGCTGGACTAGAGAAGGCATAGTCTATGTCCTCGGGATGAACGGTGAGCGTCATCGAATAAACTCTTTGGCCGATCTACAAAATGTATGCCAACTCAACGTTGCTGACCAGTCGAAACAAGTACCATCTACTGCGAAGAATGAGCCGGTCAAAGCTAAAAGAGCTGCAGCGACACGGAAATAATCCTGGATTATTCATTCCACTCTTTGTTATTAGTCCATCCCGAGGTGGGTGGTTTGTTCTATCCTTGTTTAGTCGGACGGTACTCGTATCATTTTGTTCACTTCAAAAATTCAAAGCAAATTCTAATATTATAATTTTGTAAAATAATGTACGGTATTTAGCAGATAATTATGACTTTGTTTTTATTACATACTGACTAGCTATCGTGTTATGACTGAGTTGTCACTTTTGACATTTCACGTCATGTTCTTATACTAACGTTTCGTTATTGCGCAGCAATATTTTTAAACTTAATGAACCATAATTATAGTTTTTAAAGTGACACTTTCGTCATTGCTATTATAATATCTTTAGTTTGTAACTAGTTCGTATCAAAATTACATTGCTGTTTATTTTTAAGATTTTATATTTATACTGTTAAATATAGTAGCCATCCTACTTGGGATTTTAATTATTTATATTATACTTGTGTTTTACGTATTTTTACTGTGACAACTAACTGGCAGGTGGACTCTGTATTGAATACAATACAAAGTTTGATTTTGTTAGATTTATATAGGTTCTATATTATTATATATTATATATTTTTTTTGGTTATATATATTTATTTAGTTAATATTTAAAACTTTATATATTTTATTTTATTATGGATTGTAACAGTGATAGTGACGACTTTTTTTCTGCCAATAGTGACGATGTCAGTTATGTTAGTGTTCCTTCATTAGCAGATAACCTCCAATCTGTATTTTCTGATGTTCCAAGAAACTTTAATGTGGTGCATATCAATGCACAGAGTATTCCCGCTCACTTCCCCGATATGCTGGCAAATTTAGACTGTAAGAACTTACACGCTATTCTTGTGTCTGAATCATGGCTTAAGCCATGCCTTCCTTCGACTTCCTACTCGCTGCCCGGCTTCCAACTAATCAGAAATGACCGCACTGGATGTGGTGGCGGCGGTGTAGCAATTTATCTTCGATCCTTTTTTGCCTGTAATGTGGTAAACGTGTCTTCACAGCCGCCTTCACCCAATGCTGGTGAACATCTGTTTCTGGAAGTCGAGCTACATCATACTAAAATCCTTCTTGGTGTTTACTACTGTCCCTCCTTACGTATTGACTTTTTTTCCTCCTTTGAGAATCTCTTACTTAATCTTTCTCCTTCTTACAGTCAAACTATCATTATGGGTGACTTTAACACTTGTCTTCTTAAGAATGACTCACGTTCTTCATCTCTTAATTCTATTTCAGTATCTTGCAATCTTAATATTCTACCTCTTAATGCCACCCATCACTTTCCCAATTCTACTCCTTCACTTCTAGACCTCATTTTTGTTTCCTCGTTTAACCACGTCGCTAAGCACGGCCAATTCTGTGCCGGCGAATTCTCTCATCATGATCTAATCTTTCTCTCTTACAAAATTCGTCCTCCTAAGGCAAAGCCAAGAATTCTTCTGCAACGCAATTTTAGTGGTATTGATACTGAACGACTTTGTGATGACGCTAAGGTAATCGACTGGAGACGGCTATTAACAGCAGAAACCATTGACGATAAGGTTGACATATTTGAAAAGCAGATTACTGATCTCTATAATTATCATGCTCCCTTACGGTCAATTAAATTAAAACATCGTCCAGCGCCCTGGCTTACCAATGAAATAAGGGTACTTATTCATAGGAAAGCAGTGGCAAAATCAAAGTACCAGTCTAAACCAACTGATTTAAATAAGGAAAAATATTTAAAAGCGCGAAATCACTGTAATAGGGTGTGTAGGGATGCACAACGCCAGCACATTCATAACTCCGTACAAAACGGTGATCCAGCTAAAGTATGGAAATTCCTCAAATCACTTGGGGTTGGAAAGCAAAGACAAACGAATGCTCCTAATAAAATTGATATCAATATGCTTAACCAGCACTTCTCCGCTTCGTCTTATTATGATAGGACAACAAAAATTAACACTTTAAATTATCTTTCATCGCTTCCAACTCCTGATTATACTCCATTTGTCTTTAGTCAATTTACTGAATGTGATGTTAAGAAGAGCATCCTATCAATAGCATCCAACGCAGTTGGAAGTGACGGTATCACCCGTAATATGATCCTTCCCATCCTTGGTGAAATCCTATCGATCATTTGTCACATCCTTAATTATTCCATCTCCAATGGTGTTTTTCCAACTGCTTGGAAAAATGCTCAAGTCATCCCTTTACCAAAAAAGCCTAATCCTGAATCCTTCTCTGAATTTCGTCCCATATCCATATTACCTTTCCTTTCCAAAGTCCTAGAACGCCTTATCCATAACCAACTGAATGCTTTCCTATCTAGAAATAATATCCTGAATCCCTTTCAATCTGGCTTCCGACCTGGACATAGTACCTGTACCACCCTTGTCAATATTATGGATGATATCAGGAGAGGCATGGAGGATGGCAATCTCACAGTGCTCTGTTTACTAGACTTTAGTAACGCTTTCAACACTGTAGACTTTGACGTTCTCCTTGCCAGGTTATGCTCTCTTAACATATCTCCATCGGTGATTGACTGGTTTCGTAGTTACCTGTTTGGTCGCCGTCAAAGAGTCCGTCTGGATGACACCTATTCCACCTGGTGTGATATCTCTGCCGGCGTACCACAGGGCGGCGTTTTATCTCCTTTGCTTTTCACAGTTTTTATTAATACTATCTCCAACCATATTTCTTCTTCCTACCACCTCTATGCTGATGATATGCAAATTTATTATCAGACTAAGCCTGAAAACTTACCACATGGTATTACAATTATTAATAACGATCTGGATCGAATAAGTGATTGGACAAATAGGTTTGGACTAAGGGTTAATCCTACCAAGACCCAGGTTATTGTGGTTGGTAGTTCTAGATATATTTCCAAGATCGACTGGTCAACGCTTCCCCTCGTATCTTTTGATGGTGTTCCGATTCCTTTTAGTGAAAAAGTGAAGAACTTGGGGATCTACATTGACAGAACACTTTCTTGGACATTCCAACTACAAAGCACTAGTCGACAACTTTTTGCTGCTGCCGCATCATTGAGAAGGTTACGCAACTTTCTCCCAATTGCCACTAAAATAGCGCTTGTGCAATCTATCCTTCTTCCCATTCTTGACTATGCCGATGCCAGCTATCTAGATCTCAATGAGGACCAGCTGAAAAAACTTGAGCGACTCCAAAACTTCTGTATACGGTTCATATTTGGTTTACGTAAATATGACCACGTCTCTGAATTTCGAAACAAGCTCAAATGGCTGCCAATTCGCTTTCGCCGGAATACTCACATTCTCTGTCTCCTATATAATGTACTATTTAATCCGTCTTATCCCCTATATCTCAAGGAAAGATTTGTATTGCTGCTTGCATGACACACATTCGAAGTGCTTGAGATCATCAGAAAATCTTAAGTTGAAAAATCCTGTGCACTCTACTGTGTTCTTCGACAAATCCTTTACAGTGCTAGCGGCAAGACTATGGAACTCACTACCAGAAGATATTAGACGATCAAAAAGACTGCCAATATTTAAAAAGCTCGTAAAAGAACATTACTTATCACTGTAACAACAACCAATCCTGTACATGTATGTACAATTTACGTAATGTATGTATATATGTATAATATATGGATATATTTATTTATGTATGTGCTTGTTATAATATATGTATTATGTATATATTATTTATGTATGTATGTAATTATATCTAAATATTGTTTATATTAATTTAGTTTAGTTAGGTTAATTTTAGATTTAAGTAGCTAGTCTTAGTCTTAGTATTGTACGCCCGCATACTACCTGTCCATTTAGACGATACTGTCCGTACATGGTTGTCTGCTAGAAATCGCATTATGCGATAAGACCACCCTTGTACTACCATTTTTTTTTTTTTTTTTTTTTTGTGTCGGGTTGGAAAATCCTCATGGAGTCCCTCCGCCCTGGGGGAAGGACGAAAGGGACTGTCAGACTCTTACTGACTAAAAACCAACCCGTGTTCCTCACGTACCCGTGTGTCGGAGGGTCGGGTATCGCTGAAGCATTCCTCGCTACCCCCCGACGGGTATTGGCCCGCCAGATGGTCAGGCGGGCCCCGAACAAAACCCCCTTGGCGGCGGATGAAGGTGTTGGGCTCCGCCGCCAAAACACTCAGCGGCCGCAGAGGATAGGGAGGACGGCAACGCAACACCGCATCTCCTCTTCCTCTGCGGCCCCACCGCGACGCAACGATGGTGCGCCCCCATTTGGTCGCGTGAGATAGGGCGCGCGGCAACGCAACACCGACACGCCTCTTCTCCCGCGACCGCACCCGACTGCGAGGGACAGAAGAACTGTCCCTCGCACCCGCCCCTTTGGACGCGTCCTGTGCAGGCCTCCGTCAAGCCCACGCGGAGCGTCCCCTCCTGGATCCCTCTTAGCTTCACCGCGGGTGACCAATCCACGGTTACTAAGCCCCCCCACCACGACAAGGTGGAGATCCCACGGGGGGGGGGCTTGTACTACCATTAGTATATAAGTAATTAACTGTACTTACTTGTTCTGTAATAACTGGTGTACAATAAAGAATTAAATAAATAAATAATAAATAAATAAATTATTTATGATAAGTCAAACCGATTATATCGGTTTAGTAACGTTTAGTTTAGTCTATTGTAAATTTTGACTATGGTCACACTGAACTGTCATTCACTTCCTGTTCGGAAAAATTGGTTTTGGACGACACGTTTGGTCTTGCGCTCACGCAGTTTGCATTTTTGCGTTTTGAATTTAATTATATTGATCGCCTTTTGGAAAGCACATCCTGGTAGCTTCGCGAATCGTTTTGTGATAAAAGATAAACTTGTAAAATTGAACATTGCAAAAATTGTGTGAATCTGGTGTCGACGTCCACGTGCCATCGTGCCTTGAAGACGTTGCGTTTGCAGCCTAATCGCTAAGTATTTAGATAATTCACCAGCTAATATTGGCCAATGTTAGATCTGTGTGTGTTTCTAACTTAGCTCCAAGCCTGACATCCAGTGAAGATTTGGTAAGAAAATTTTATTTATATTGATAGTTGTAATTCACTGTGCAACGCAGTGCATTGTGTCTAGATCCTTGCCTTGTCGTCGACAGGTAGATGTATTACAACTTTCACTACGCACTCTGAACAATTTCCTGCCTGCCTACGGCAACTCTAGACATAATTTTTGGTGCAGAGCTGTAGTTGAAATCTAGCCGCTGTTGATTATATCTAAACTCAGATTGGTATTGTATAAGGTTGTATCTGAGCTATATATCTCATTTGTTAACAGTTTTGTGGTGTTCTCAGGTCAGTATTGTCTAAAATACATAATATTTATTTGTATAAGTTGACCTAGATAATTTGAAACACATGTCATACATAACCTCAATCAGTAATTGTTTGACTTGTATTATTGAAATCTAGCAATAATTTGTTGTTGTTAGTATTAATAAGTCAGCTTTGATTGGATACATATCAGTTTTATGTATCAATTGATTTAGTTAATTGCATATATTGATATATTGAGTTTGAAACATTATAACAACCAAACTTGACCTTACCTTGCTAAACCTTTGTTGTTATTATATTTTGATAATATTGTTAGGTAACACATACTTCTACTATTGTATATCTCAAATAACACAGCCAGTCTGTCTGTTGCAAGTAATAGTTAATTAATTGATTTAAAGTTCAACTTTAATTTGCTGTAAGTTCTACCTATACCTTTTGATATTACAATTGCCAATATATTGAAACAAGCAGATATTGAGCTTGTTATATAATTTTGTTGGACAGTAAATACCTGTCACTTGCTTGTACCAGCAGTAAACAGGCTAATACTTTGTTGGTTTCAAAGAATTAACAAATATTAAGTTTTAATTGATAGTAATCTTTAACGCTTGTCCGAGCTCTTTTGAAACTTAATTATGTCAGCTATCAAGGACTTGCGTGCGGCTGCTGATCAGATTTGCGCTGGTTTGCATCAGCCAGTGCCTTGGTGAACCGGCCTGATCGCCAGCAGGCCTTACTACAAAGGTCGATGATCGCCTGGCAAGTGTGGAACAGCAATTTCGCACTTTCAGCGCTTACTGTCTCGAAGTGTCAGTTAATGACTTCTCCGCTGACCAGCGAAATAAAGTCAGCGAGGATTATGCCCAGGTCTTAGACCTGTATGATGCTGTCTCTAACTGTGCGAGACAGTTAATTGCCGAGAGGGACGGGCAACCCAGCTTGAAACAGGAGCTTCCTAGCACAGCACCGGGACTGGGACTGGTGAGTAGGCTTCCCACTTTAGACCTCCCGCATTTCGATGGCTGCCTAGGAAGCTACCTGAGCTTCGTTAATTTATTTGACAGCCTGGTCGATGACAGGGCTGACCTTCGGCCGGCACAAAAATTGGCATATTTGATGTCGGTTCTGGATGGGGAGGCCAAAGGCCTCATCCAGTATCTGCCCGTGTCTGACGAGGCGTACCAGACGTCTCGGGACTTAATTACCCGTAGGTACCACAACAAGCGTGGCCTCGCAGACACGCACATCGAGCAGATTTTGGGTTTGCCCATGCTCACCCGGGTCTTTGGGTTGCGCACCAAACTTTTGAACCCGCTCTTGGTGGCAATAAACGCACTTAAGTGCTTGGACCTGCCCGTGTACCAATGGTCCTACCTATTGGTGCACATTGTGCTCAAAAAGCTGCCTGCCGACCTGAGGTCACGTTTTGAATAGCGCTTTGGTGGGAATAGCGCGACCCATCTGCCCCCCTTTGCAGACTTGGAGAAGTTTCTCGAGGATGAGTGCCGGGTCTTGGCTAACTCCGGTGGTGACACGCCGGCTAAATCGCAGCCGCACAAGGTCAAGGAGCAGGCTCGCGTTCACACCCGAGCCAATGTTGACCGGCGCCCTCCTTGCTTTGCAGTCACGCAGAGCCCAGCCGAGTGCTCCTACTGCAAGGTCACGGGGCGCAGAACGGCCAGTTGTAGGGCATTCTTGGACCTTCATGTCGCCTCTCGTAGGCGCATCGCGAATGCCCGCCGCCTTTGCTTCTCTCGTTTGGGGTCCCACTACCAGCGAGACTGCCCAAACTCTCGCCCCTGTCCTCACTGTGGAGGACAGCATTTGGACTTACTCTGTATGAATGCCAGAGACGTAGGCCGCTTGTCCAACCAGCCGACGCCGCGCACGGGCGGGTGTTTTGAAGGTGGCAGGCGAGGCTCACCGGCGCGTAGCCGAGATTCGCTTCGCTCACTTGATCGCCACTCACCCCGTTTGAAAAACCGTAGCCTGCGCACGCCTCCTCTCTCTCGCGCACCTGAATGTGCGACTGTTCAGCGTCACCAGCACCATGACTGCTGCCCCAGGTATTCCCCTCCTTTGGCGGAGCGTCCCCGCCTTGACTCGCGCCCACCTCGTTTTGGGCGGGTGCGTCATTATGACCCCCCACAGATGGCGCGCGGATCGAGTCACCGCGCCTTTGAGGACTTCAAGCCGCACCCTCGTTTTGATTTACCTGGTCCTGGCCAACAGTCGCCGCCCAGGCAACAATAGGTCATTGACTCCTGCCCTATAACGCCACCCTCCCCCATTGAGACCGTTATCCTACCAACGGTTGCTGTTAGGGTCTGGGGACCCACGGGGACCTCTGTTGTTGTCCGTGCTATATTAGACACAGGTTCACAAGGTTGCATTATTTCATTGTTTCCACTTATTTGGTAGGGCAGGTTAAATTAAATATGGGTTCTTTTCCAAATTGTATTCGGGGAAAAGGTGACGTAGCCTCTAATGTTGAAGGGCAAGTTAAGGTTTTGTTTGGCCCTGTTGAATCTTCACACCCGAGGATTAAAACCTCGGCTATTGTGCTGAAGAATATTTTGGGTATGCATCCACAGAAACAGCTACCTGCCGCTGTGGTGAATTTGATATCGGGATTGGAACTGGCAAACCCCAAATTTGACGCACCGGGACAAATCGATTTGTTGATTGGCTCTGATGTCCTTGGTGGAATTTTGATTGGTGGGAAACGGGTCTTGGTGTCAAATGGTTTGACTGCCATCCCGACCATATTTGGATTTGCTTTGATGGGACCTTTACCTAGGGAACCCCCTCCACCCGAACTTGATAATTTGTTGGCTGTAGGCTCCGCTCTCTCTGATGCGGTTCAGAGGTTTTGGGAGGTAGAGGAGCCCCCTCAAGCTGCCCGTTTGAATCCAGAACATGAGGAGTGCGAGCTGTTCTTCCAGAACAACACTGGTCGACTCCGTTCTGGTCAGATTATTCGGCCTCCGCTTGGTGAGTCACGACCTTTAGCCGAAAAGAGATTGTTGGCTATGGAGCGCCGCATGGGTCGTGATCCGGAGCTCAGACAGAAGTATATTGAGTTCATGAGAGATTATGAACAGTTGGGACACATGTCCGTGTCAAATTTGGATTGGCGTTCGGTGGAGCATTACTTTCTCCCGCATCATGCGGTATTGAAGCCATCAACTGGCAAGCTGCGCACAGTGTTTGATGGTTTTGCGCAGACTTCTACGGGCGTATCCTTGAACCAGTGCTTGCATTCTGGTTCCAAGTTGGTCAAGGACCTTTGTGACGTCATCACCAGCTTCCAACGACATCAGGTTGTCTTTGTGGCCGATATAAAAATGATGTTCAGGCAGACGATTATCCACCCTGATGACCGTCGCTTCCAGCTGATCCTTTGGAGAGAGAATCCTCGCAATCCTATGGTCGTCTACGAGCTCAATACTAATACGTACGGGTTAAAGTCGAGCCCCTACTTGGCAATACGTTCTCTTTGGGAGCTCGCAGACCGCGAAGGCTTACGTTTCCCACGAGCCACCGCCATCTTGAAAGACGATATTTACGTCGATGACATTTGCTCGGGCGCCTCCACAGCGGACGAGGCGATCCTCCTGCGGGACGAATTGATAGGTATTTTGGCCTACGCTGGTTATGAGTTGCCGAAATGGATTTCCAACTCACCAACGCTTTTGGAAGGCTTGCCAGAGGATCATCAGCAAGATCCACATTTGTTTGAGATTGTTGACAACCCCGCCATGATGGCTGTTCTCGGCATCCAGTATAGACCAGTCCAAGACATCTTTACGTATAACGTAGACCTGAAATTGCCTTGTTCTTGGACTAAACGTCTCGTGTTGTCTACTGTCGCCATTACCTTTGATGCAAACGGTTGGGTCTGTCCAGTTATATTTTGGTCAAAATGCTTCTTGCAGAATCTTTGGACAGCAGGGTTGACCTGGGACGAACCTCTACACGGTACTCTTGTTGAGGAATGGACCTCTTTTGTATCCTCACTTCTTGCCGTCAACGAGATCTCCTTGCCTCGTCCCATCTTCCCTCCCGGGAACTACAAGGCCACCCTTCACGGGTTTTGTGATGCCTTGGAACGTGGTTACGCGGCCGTGGTTTACTTGCGCACAGTTAGTGCCTCAGGTCAGGTGAGGGTTTCCCTGATCATGGCGAAGAGCAAGGTTGCGGCACCCCTTCGTACATCTTTGACCATCCCAAAATTGGAGCTCTCGGGAGCAGCCCTACTTGTACGCTTATTGAACCACGTGTCTAGTACTTTGGGTAAAACATTTGTATTAATGGGACCTACGCCTGGACAGAAAGCCAAATTGTCCTTTGTTGGTTGGAGGCTTCTGTCCACACGTTGGAGGTATTTGTCGCTAATAGTATTTCCCAAATCCAGAAATCCGAAGTGAAACTTGTTTGGAGACACGTGCCAGATGAGCTCAACCCCGCTGATTGTGCCTCGCGCGGATGCTTGACACCTAGTTTGATAGGTCATTCGCTGTGGTGGGATCCGGAATGTTTGAGCCGACCAGAAATTGATTGGCCTCGAACGCCAGTTTTGAATACTTCTAATTTGCCGGGTCTACGAACACTCGCTCTTGAAAAGGTAGAATGCGCCTTCGACCCCGATTTCTTGCTGAATCGCTACAGCTCCCTTGACAAGTTGTTAGGTGTTACTGCTTGGATAAAGCGTTTTGTTTTTAACTTTAGGCACCCACATTAGAAACGTCTGACGCCGTTTCTTTCACCACAGGAGCGACAGGAGTCCCTCACCTTTTGGGTTCGTTCTGTGCAATTGGCGCACTTTGAGAAGGAGATTGCTATCCTTAAATCAGGGAGATCGAAATTGTCGGGAGCTGTATCTAAATTGAACCTTTTTGGATGAAACGGGTCTCTTGCGCGTTGGAGGGCGTCTCAAGAACGCCACCCTCCCTTACGGGGCACGTCACCTCCTTTTTTTACCCAAGGACGGTCATTTGGTACGCTTGTTGGTAACTGACCGTCACCTTAAAAATTCGCATGCTGGTTGTAATGCGCTGTTGGCCATTTTGCAACGCGAGTTTTGGATTTTGTCTACCCGAAGAATTATTCGGAGTGTAGTCTTTCACTGCATCCCTTGCTATAAGTTCAAGGCTTCTACCATGCAGCCCTTGATGGGAGACCTACCCGAAGATTACGTACGATTAGCGTAACTGAGAGCAGGACGTTTGACGGTGTTGGCACGGACTTCGGCAGCGAAGTCCGTCCCACGTTTTCACCAAAAAAGGACCAGTCCCTTTTTGGTGAAAACGTCGACACTTCGAAACAGCAAGACTGTTAAGGCCTACTTGTGCGTTTTTGTTTGTCTCTCCACACAGGCCGTACACTTAGAACTGGTCTCCTCGCTTACGACCGAGGCGCTTGTAGCCACATTTGACAGATTCGTATCCCGCAGAGGGCTGCCCTCCTTGATCCGTTCTGATTGTGGCACTAACTTCAAGGGCACTTATAATTATTTGAATGATGTTGTTAATTTCCTTGAAACCAACAAGGCTGATATAGGCAATAGGCTTGCCCGACGTGGGATAAATTGGTTGTTTTCCCCACCAAATTGTCCACACTGGGATGGTATTTTTGAGGCCGCAGTAAAATCGGCCAAAACACACTTGCGCAGGACAATCGTTGAATCTGTCCTTACATTTGAGGACTCGCAACTGTGTTTTGTAAGATTGAGGCCGTTTTGAACTCTAGGCCATTGTGCCCGATCTCCTCAGATCCGAATGATTTGGAGGCCCTTACGCCGGGCCATTTTTTGATTAGTCGCCCACTTGTCGCCTTGCCTGAGTACCCTTATATTGATACGAGACCTAATCGTCTCTCGCGTTTTGAATTGGTACGCCAGATTACTCAGAGCTTTTGGAAACGCTGGAATTTTGAATATTTGCACATACTCCAGCAACGCGTTAAGTGGACCGACAAGACCGATCCACCCAAGATTGGTGACCTCGTCTTGATCAAGGAGGCTAACCTTCTGCCACTCAGATGGCGCAGGGGGCGCATCCTTCGTTTGGTAACTGGGGCTGACGGAGTTCCTCGATTTGCTGAGGTCTTGGATGACGGTTCGATTCTGAGGAGAGTGGTTGCAACGTTGTCACGTCTACCAACTAATTAGCGGAACGGTAGGCCAGTCCGGGGCGGGTGGATGTTTGAAATATAAATATTATTTATGATAAGTCAAATCGATTATATCGGTTTAGTAACGTTTACTTTAGTCTATTGTAAATTTTGACTATGGTCACACTGAACTGTCATTCACTTCCTGTTCAGAAAAATTGGTTTTGGACGACACGTATGGTCTTGCGCTCACGCAGTTTGCATTCTTGCATTTTGAATTTAATTATATTGATCGCCTTTTGGAAAGCACATCCTGGTAGCTTCGCGAATCGTTTTGTGATAAAAGATAAACTAGTAAAATTGAACATTGCAAAAATTGTGTGAATCCGGTGTCGATGTCCACGTGCCATCGTGCCTTGAAGACGTTGCGTTTGCAGCCTAATCGCTAAGTATTTTAATAATTCACCAGCTAATATTGACCAATTTTAGATCTGTGTGTGTAATATCTTCAACTTAGCTCCAAGCCTGACATCCAGTGAAGATTTGGTAAGAAAATTTTATTAATATTGATAGTTGTAATTCACTGTGCAACGCAGTGCATTGTGTCTAGATCCTTGCCTTGTCGTCGTCAGGTAGATGTATTACAACTTCCACTACGCACTCTGAACAATTTCCTGCCTGCCTACGTCAACTCTAGACAATGTATTTTACTATGTATTAGCATGTAAAGTTGTGAGTATGATGTGAGCATTATTAAACATATAATTAAATAGTTGTGGCAACCTGTCTGATGGCTTAGGCTGACATGCTTATGCATACACCTTCTGATGGCGTGGAAGTATAGTGATACAGATCGTGCTGGCTCCCTCAATCAAGGTTGAGCCGTACGATTGCTGTTGAATGCGGGCCATCAGTGGGCCGAGTCAGTCAAAAGCGTCAGATGATTTCCTGCATTGTACTTGCATACTAAACCCTTTTTTTGTATGGACTTTAAAAGATGAAGAAAAGACTAAAGAAATTGAACTGACAAAAAAAACAATGAAGTTTCGGCCTTTCTTCTCAAGAAGTCATTTAGCTAGGAAAAGCCGGCATCATCTAGAATAGGGTTTTGAGATGTATAAGTGTTGTAAACAACCAAAATGCAGAAATAAATATGTCTTTATGTCTTTCAAAATGAATAATTAAATAAAAAAAGTAAATAATAAAGGGGGGCTCCCATACAACAAACGTAATGTATAAGCAATTTTTTACTCGATCTTAATAAACAGGTAGAAACTTAAAAAGTATTTAAGTATACATACAACGAACGTAATTTTCTTTTATAGATGATGGTACGGAACCCTTCGTGCGCGAGTCCGACTCGCACTTGCCCAATTTTTTTAGTAACATAAGCATATTTATAATAGGCTTGTGTCCTAAAATGTAATCAGCGAGTGATTCGTTCCTTTACTAGATGTTAAACTGAAATACCTGATTTTTTCTTCAAAAATCGATCAGCAACTTTACTAATTACGGCTTTTTGAATACCTTTTTGAATTTGACGCGAAAACGCTGTAAACCATCATGGCGGTTGAGTGATCACAAAGTCCAAAACAAAACAAACCGTGAATGAAGTCTGGTCTGATGTACCCACTTTTATTTCGTCATATTCGATTTGACAGGTAGAAAGTTTGACGTTTAAGTTGTATTTACTACTAAAACGTCAACAACATGAATGGCGGACGTACTGTTTGACGTAATGCTCTCCGATAGGTGTTCACTGTCACGAGAATAAATACATTATTTTTAGTTTTAGAATCCTAAAAATAACATTAATCTTACCTTTTTATAATAAATAATAAACTTTATTGACATCTTAAAATCATAATGAATCTATAGATACTACAATCAAACTGATTTATTCTTAGTGGACACAAGCCTATTTATGAAAATTTAACTTTAAATAAACTTACTGATCTCTTATTATTCGCAATGTCATTGATCGAAAGACAAGCTCATGACGCATCATTCTCCAAACTAAGATTAAAGAGCAGCATTGCTTCTAATGTGTCTCTTGAAGGCAAAGATTCCCGTTCAGACATCTTGCGCATGAGGAAGAAATTCTGTGTCGCTTGGGCCTGATTTACAAACATTCAATGAACGGACACAAGGTATATTCATACTCGAAACAACTGTCTGTAGACCATACAAAGTGTTCCCTTGTTTGGATCAAACATTCGACGTAGGTACTTACGCGACCGCTAATTTAGCTGCTCCATATTGTCACTTTTATGCCATGCAGACGGTATCGGGTTCGATTCCACGGCACCCACCAATGACTTTTCGAAGTTATGTGCGTATTGAATTGTTAATTATCGCTTGTCCCGTGCCTCGGAGAGCACGTTCAGCCGTCGGTCCCGGTTGTCATGAAGATCTTTGACAGTCGTTACAGGGCGTCAGTACCTTCTTAATCAACTGACACTAGTCTAAACCTTGGAATATCGCTTTCCCTTCGGGTTGCGGAGGTCAGACAGGCAGTCGCTCTGTGGAAAAGCTAATATTCAGCCAAATTCGGTTAGACTAGTAAGCGGACCCCAGATTGAAACTGGGATAACGCTAAGAGGATGATGATATTGCCACTTTTATGTCCTCTGTACGATGTTTACCTAATGTTTAAGCCAACCATATTTAAAGAAATCTTATAACTTACCAACGAGATATAATAGAGTGTAGATACACTCATAAGTTTCAAAGATTAGTATTACAGATATGATACGAGGTAGTAATATATACCAGACATATAAATGATAAAGACAGATCCAGACCTTAGTCCTTAAAATCTTAGCGCTTCTATGTAACTTCAACAAAATCTAGCGAGCCGTCATCTGCACCTGACGTAATTTCTTATTAGGTTTAAAATGAACATTTTCCGCTTTTACACCTTGCGTCGACAGAGAAATTAGTGACGTAATATCGTTCAGAGCCGCCAATTACGGTTCTAGGCATCTTAGTTTTGAGATTACGAATTCAAAGTCGGATAAAGGCGATATTTTCAAATAATATTATACATATATATATATGTTTTTAATTTAATAAAATTTATTTATAATAATACATTAAATAAACATCTGTATGTATAAAATTCTTGCGTTACTGACTGACTGACAGACAAGCTATAGTCAAAACTATTAGGTGTAAGAAGCTAAAATTTGGCATGTATGTTCCTTGGAGGCATTAGGGGTGCACTAAGAAGGGATTTCCCGAAATTCCCACGGGATCGTGCAGAAATGGTTAAATTACAAACGATGTGCAGGCGTAGCTGCGGGCATCCTCTAGTCATTTTATAATCTATATGCAGCTTAATCTAATCTTAATATCTATGTAGTATATGTACAAAAAACCGTAAAAAGAAATTAAAAATTGAAAATATTTACAAGGTTTAGGCGTCGTAAAATGCCTCCGCATCAATGTCATCGGGTAACGTGCCCAGAAGGCTGGCAGCATTGCCACGCTGGATGGCAATGCTGATATTGCTGATTTTTTATATTTTAATTAAATTCTCATGGGGAAGATGGTACCTACAATTAGGTTTCTGAGGAAAATGGTAGCAAGAGTGGTGAGTTTTTACCAGGAGCCTGTGTAATCAAAAATTGCATGAATATATTTCTGTTATTTCATCATGTTTACGGTAGTGGTATTTATAAATAGAAAAGTTCCCTTTTTTATACGATACATTGTGAGATACAATCAGTTTAATTTAACTGACAAATACCTACCGTTTATTTATTCAATAACTGTTATTCGTCGCTTTAAATATTAAATTTGGGGTTTCGATGCAGAGCTTCATCACGTATGTGGTAACTGTGTGTCACAGTAAGGTATTTTATGGCTGTAAAATCATTAAACAGACTATAAAAACGTTTTCGATTCAATTATATTGTAGTTTCTGAGATTAAAACATCCAAATATACATTGTCTTGTTATAAGACATGCTCTAGATTTAGTTTAGCCTAAAGTCTCAGCCCAGTCCCATAATTATGAGTAAAAAAATGACGATTTATAAAAAAATATTCTTTTCAAAATCGTCTATTTTTTTAATTCCTTCAATCTTGAACGATAAACCTTAATTTTTTTATGTAGCATTGCTTTAATATTACCTTAATTAAGTTTTATTATTAATTAAATATATATAAAAGCGGCGGTAGTCCAGTGGTACGTAATGGACTGCCGAGACGATGCTCTCGGGTTCGATCCCCAGGTACCCCGGGCACACACCTTTGACTTTTCCAAGTTGACTGTATTATAAATTAAAAATGTTAACTATCGCTCGCTGAACAATGTGCCCGGTAGATGGCAATAGGCTCGCCCCCTATTACATTGGGACCGAAACATAACTAGCGAAGTGTGGGTGTTTAATACAAATACACTGCCTACCCCTTCGGGGATAACCGGCGTGAAGTTATGTTATGTTATTAATTATAGCCTAAATCTAGAATTCATTCTTATATAATATTTAGTCCTTGTTTTATATGAGGCATTTTAGTCTTAATTTGTGCAGCTGGCACCGATGGGGTGCCGGTTTCATGTGCTCTCTACCTCATAGCTATGATTTAATACTCACATCACTTCGGAAAGTCAGTGGTGCGCGCTGCAATAATGAATACCCTATGAATGGCAATCTACTGGTATCTCCACCAGGCTATCGCTTTCTCAAAGTTGTTTATATATGTATCAATGCGATACGAGTCCATTCAAATCCTCATAGTTATCGAGGTTTATATGTTTCTAAGTCCGCAATAATCCTTCTATTGCGGGCTTAACTAAACAATAGCACGTTAAAACTAATCGCCGACCACTTATAGTAAAAGTTTAGTAATATCTTCATGGAAATAAGTTTCAGTAAGTTAGCATATGTGGCCGTTCTAATTACTGCGGTCAGATTATATTGGGTCGTAATACTTATATTATTATGAAATAATAATCAACCATAAACTTTATATGACCTTCGAAGTTTAAACAGAAGTAATATATATGAAGCTAATTGCTGATAATTGTCGCGATCGTAGTAAAAATTAACATTATCCTCTAATCTATGTAATTTATAAACTATATACTACTTTTAGTTTTTGTCTAAAGCTGTTCAGTTGTTAATGCTGGATAGAGTTACAAACACACATTTTTATCAACGCGTTTTATCGCTTTCGTTGGCAGCAGACAAGCTTGCGCTACCACCTATTGATATGCAAATTATAACTTATACATCACTGTGTTTCTTAGCATTACAGAAGAAATGTCAAGGAAGCACACTCAAGTTAGAGTAATAAGTTATAAACGTTACAAGAAATTAGACTAAAATAGGTGAACTACTATTTCAAGTTTCCCTAAATTTCAGTTATGCTAACGGAAATTATGGAACTAACACTGAAAAAGCTCAACATACTTGAAAGACTTTACTGGCAACTCGCTATCAATAGTAATATCTCACACAAAAGCGATCGATAATATAATGGCAACACTAAAATGCAACGAATATACTCGTTAGCTGATGTTCTGTCATATCTGGTAACACTGGTGAACGCACCCCGGGCTTCAATACGCACAAGTCTTGGATGCAGAAGGGATAACGCTAGGACGACGATGATGTATATACCTACACGTCTACAGCACTCTCTTTGGTTTTCCCTTCAAGTTTACGTATTATTTGGTACTTTTTATACAGCCTCTATTCTTCCTGTAAGTAATAATATGAGTACTGTAGATTAAATACGCTTTCATACATTATATATTTAGAAGTATTACTATATTAACTATTGCTTTAACGTTGCTTTAACGCAGACTATAATTATTCCTTGTTTTTTTGTGTGGCCTTTCAAGCAATTAATTTTCACCTAAGGATCAATAAATCACTGCCATCAAAATCATGTATACTAGGTAAAACAGGCAGATTAGCACTTGTAACTGGACATCCATTACTTTTATATATCAGGAAAAGCAACAGGCATAGACGTCAGTTTATATCTACTAAACATGGCCGATCAAATGTTGTACTTCATTTAAACATTGTGTCCACGCCGTTTTTGTTTTTTGCGTGATTTGTAGAATTGAAGTAAATTTGTCTCGTAAATTCTTGTATCTGCTGCCTTTGACTATTACCGGCAAGGGTTGTAAAAGATTTGTGAAATATTGAACATTTGCAAAAATTGTGTGAATCCGGTGTCGACGTCCACGTGCCATCGTGTCTTGAAGACGCCGCGTTTGGAGTCTGGTAGCTATAAAGATTTCATCATTATTTTGGCCAAATTAGTGAGTGTAATCTTATAGGTCTACTCCAGAACATCACTGAAGATCTCAGGTAATTATACTTTGAAACATATACAAATTGTCATCACTGTGTATCACAGTACATATGTTCGACTTTTGCCTTGCCTAGAAACTGGATGAATACAATCACGCTTCCATTGCCCTCTGCAAACAATTCCCTGTCTTTCTAGGCAAATTCCTAACAATACCTAAACCACTAACACGAAAGGTGAAACATTCCACATAAGCTATTTGGGTCGACAATAAATCATAGCCTTACGCCCTAATATCCCCGAGAGGCTAGGCAAAGGTGGTGAGATTCATATTAACTAAGTATGTCTAGAGAATATGTTCCACGTGGTAGAGCCTATTGTTACCTAACTTTGCCTCTATCAATCATCGTGCTCCTACAGTAAAAATATTAGAAAGTATAATAAAATGTAATTATGTCGCCAACTAAATTTAGATTCTCTATCGTTCGCAAACTGATGTATGATGTACGTTCATTTCTCGGTATGAACTTTTTACATTTTAATTTCCAAGAGCTCCGTAATTATGCTGGTATTTCGCAAATGGTGCTCACCAAATTATTATAAGGACGGCAGACACCGAGCTGTTGCCTACTATTATATTTGAAAAGATAACTCCGGGTGTACATATGGTGGGGAACCTTAATACGTTCAAACTACGGACACAAAAAATTACCAGACCCCAATTAAAACTAGCGGAATACGCTCGTAGTAGCAACAACGGATCGCAACAAACTGCATAGTATTAAAATGCCAAGCGGCCGCTTAAACACATTACAAGTGTTTACTTTGACGCCCTGCATGCCGAAAACAACAGCTAGAACAACCATCAGATAAGTTACTCAAGTACTTACAAAAGCCACAGTAAAAAAACAAATGCCAGAGGTCAATGAAGTAGACCAAGATATCGGGACAACAGAACTGAAAATACTTCAATATTTATTTTATTTTGCCTGGCAGTACCGAATCAGGAACGTGGCCCATATACGCCAGAGGCAACACTTAGGTTAAGCGTACAATAAGCCGTGGAAAACGCTTTGTTTCCAATAGATCTAGAAGTGAGACATCGGCAAACAATTGAGAAAATTGTGTTAAATATTGTTTTGTATCTGTTTGTATCCTTTGGAAACTATGTCAAGGAAAATTAATTAACCACTAAAATACGAGCCCATATCGTTGTGATCTGTCTACAAAAATACAACATCAAAAGCTAACTGACGTCTATTTTCAAAGAAGGACTGGGTAGTTGTTTAACAATAATTTATTTTATTTTCAAGTAATAACAACTTCTCGTCTGCGTCGTTTGTTGATACCCACAAGCGCAACAATTATCGGAATCGAAACATTACACAGTCGGCATTTACTGGCCCCATGTTTTCAGAAATTAAAAATTATTTTTAATTTTGCCTATTGCCGTACCGGGCACATTACTAGACTCCGTGCTGCTACTGAGAATTTCCTAACGGAAAAACCCAATAACACTTTGCCCGACCCGGGAATCAAACCCGAGACCTCCTAATCCCACGCGCACATTTATGCCGCGAGACCAACAAGACAGTCTATTATGCCCCCTATTGCGTGGCACCTATAAATTCATGGCGAAATTTGGGTGTAATATTACACCTCTGCCTACCCCTTCGGGGATACAGGAGACTATAAAAAAAATTATAAGAAAAATAATTATAATTTTGTGACACTAAAAAAAAGTTTATGACTCTACTCATACAACAACGTTATCTATGATCAAAATCCTTCAAAATTAAAGACTTATGATACGGAAGGTTCCAAACGACCATGAAGTACACACATACAGGTGCCTTCTTTCTTTGGCATTGTCATTTATATTATTTCCAAAAGCATCTAAAGTCGAATAGCAGTTTATAAAAAAAGATTCATTACAGCTTAGTCTTCGCATACGTACATACGTACATACATACATACATAGACTCACGCCAGCTTCCCCAAAGGGGTAGGCAGAGGCATATTAAACGCCCACTTTTCGCCAGTGTTTTGATCCCATGTAATAGGTGGCGAGCCAATTGCCGCTTATCGTGATGTTTTGTTTGCCAGAGCCTCGTCCGTTGATCGGCAGGTGCACCACTTGCAGGTGAGGTTGGTTTGGGACCCTAAGTTCTTAGTGGGAACCCTATGTACCCTTCGCATGCGTGAATCTCAGAAATAGCTACTTTTATTCATAATTCTAAATTAAATGTAGGTGTCCGTGAGCAGTAGGCAAATATATGCACACAGGTAGTGTGATCTAACGAGACACACTCTAAATCAGCTGGTATGATAAAAAGCGCACTACTTTACTTCATATTTTTCATAACACTTTATGTGAAATATAAAAGCTCTATGTGAGCTTCATATTTCACTAGTCAGATAAATCACACACACAAGTATGGCTGCAATGTCTTACATCTCCTATTATACCGTATTTAGGTCGTAGAAACGGAAAGGGAACATTTGTATTTCAATTTAAACTATTAAAAGGTAGCTATGACGTATTGGAGAAAAATGTTCTATTTTAAGACTTGGATCTCGATTTGAGAATAGAAAAGTGTTGGTGAATTATGTGCGAAAACTTTAGACGTTTGCTATTTAAAAACTTTTTGAAATGGAGTCAAACGTTTTGGTGATATATAACTCACAAACAAAAAAAAATACCCCTAGGTATATACAATACATAACACTATATATCTACATTTAATATCATACACACATACAAACACGAAAGCAATTTAACGAAACATTTCTGCCAATACATTCAAAAGACAGGCTTTTATTTAAAAATATTTACCTCGTGTTCGACATTTACACGATGACCAACGTAAGTAATTTTCAATTAGTTTAACTGCCAACTGGCCAGTTTCAAGTTAACAAATTGAATGTTATAATAAAAAACTTCAAAGTAATTAAAAGTGTTCTATTTTTGTAAAACCGGTGCATATACGTTAAAACCGTTGTCGTTCAAGCCGGGTTATTTGAAATTCGAATTTTACACATGTTAATCCATTATTAAAAAAATATTCGACGGTACTAAATGTTTGGTTTATTTTATTTGGTTGCGTTTATTTTAGGTTGCGGCCTACAGAATTGCGGTTACCGTTCGGTTGCGGTGAAAGGGTTACCGAGATCTAGTATAAATATATAAATACTTAATTAGTTTAATATAATTAGGTATGCAATCTTAATTAAGTTAATTTTATGTAACATTATATTATTAAAAAGTTGCTAGTCAGTTGGTTAAGTAGTTGATTTAAAACATCCCTAAAATTGTTTAACAAGACTTTTCACAAAGAAGCTCCAGAAATATTCGTTGTACCTAAGGGAATTCAAGGTCTATTATTCTTAATGAGGTCTATAATGGTAAAAATTCAACAGGCTTTAACTAAATTAACGCCTTTGCTTAATTAAATAACAGTACTTTTCAGAATTCAGCTAGTCATAATTAATTAGCCTCATCTTTATAAATATTTTACGATACTACTTACTTAGTGTCTTGCTACTTCTTGAGCCTAGTTCAAGTATTCTTGATACGATGGTTCAATAGTAGGTACATGCATGATAGCAGGTGAACGAGCAGACGAATCGCCTGATGGTAAGCATTTACCGCTGTCCATAGATTTAAATGTTCGCAGATTTTTGATGATCCGTTGATGTGCTGGAGTGTGCATTATAGTTTTGCACCATAGATGACTATAATCTGTATTATATAAAATTCTTGCATTACTGACTGACAGGCAACGCACACTGGGAACTACTGGGCACAAGAGGCAAAAATTTGGCATGTATCTTCCTCAGGAACCGTAGGGGTGCACTTAGAAGATATTCCCCGAAATTACCACGGGATCGAAAATAAACGGTAAAAATATATACGGGCATTTACAGCTAAGTATAAATACTACCTACTAACACTTGGAACGAATCAGAAATTTGTTCTCTTTTTTGGTGGTATAAATTAGGCACATATATAACAATAAAAATATCGCCACAATGTATCAAGTTAAAATAAATTATTTAAATAAGTTATTGGGAAGTAAAATTTAGTAGATAATATGTTAGAATAAAGATTATTTATTATTGTCACAACATTAAGGGCGCTTTCGTTGCCAACGAAAAGAAAATAATTATAATTATTATAGAACTCGACTCTCCCTGGAGGTTTTAGAATATTATCAAAATACTGGCAACTATATAAAAAACAACTTGTATTTCAGATTGATTCTCTATGGACTTGTCTGTGGGTTATAAAATATAACAATAAATGACCAGTCTTGTCGCTACAGCTTTTGCATTTTATTAGGTTATAGGCCCGGCCCAATCCTGGTTTTTTTACCAATTATAACAAAATGTTATTGTTTTCGTTAAAAATGTCGCCTACATATTTAATGTCCCGAAATTGAAAGGGAGAGAAAACTACGCCGATTGGGCGTTCGTGGTGAAAAATTGTATGTTGTTAGAAGGCATTGATGTGGACAATATGTCATCGGATTTAAGTGACATTGAGCAAGCAAAAGCCAAAACTTGTGATTACCGTCGAACCTTCATAATTCATACATAATAATATCAACACTGAGGAAACGGCCGACGCATTGTGAAAAAAATAAAGCTTCGAAATATACCATTCAAAGGCACCTCCGACAAAGGTGTTCATTATAGTAGCCAAGTACAATCTTGACCATGTCAGCTTCTCTTAGTTTCAGAGCTACTTCACCACAGAAAAATACAACGAACTTACGACCACCCCTTTCGGTGTCAGGTGTAAGAAAACCCAGTGAAGTTCACGCAAAAATAATAGTTTAATAGACAATGGTATGTATGAAAATCCTAAATCGTGTGGTTGGTTGGATTAAACCAGCTTGCTAAAGCATGTGGTAACTAAATAGAATAAATGTAACACAAAAATACTAAAGCAATACAAATCAAATTTCGAACACCAAACTCACTATCAAAGCAGTTTAATCGCAAATCAAGAGCGACACAAATTGCAGCCGCTCAACGTGATGACGTAACAGGTGGTGCTCACAACCTTGTTTGTTAGACCTCGTCGGGAACGAACGGCTCCCTGTGTGACGTCATTATGTGCGCTCCTTCTAATTTTGAATAGAAGTGTGTGCATTTAGTTTTGGCTAATTTATTTAAGTTAAACCTTTTCAAATCTAAGTTTTCTCCTTTAAGCTAACGTGTGACATGAATCATTATCTGTTAAAAATATTTTATCATCATCAGCTCTAACCTAATAACTAATAGTCTTTCCCTACTATGAAAAAGTAAGGTTATACAAAGAATTTTACTCTGATAAGCAATACAAAGCGCGTAAATTTTATGTAGTTAATATGAGGACTCACATTCATTGTTTGCACACAAAATGGTTATAATATTGGTAGGCACAAAATAAGAGATTTCCATTTAAATTTATGTGCCGTGTAAACTCTACATAATTAATGTAATATATGTATATTGCTCTTATGGGACATTATTGTAGTGAACAAGTAGTCAAAATGTCTCTTGAGAGCGGATAATTTTTATTTTAAATTGAGAAATCAATTTCATGAAAAATAAAGGAAAATTAATTAAGCCATTAAAGGAGTTTTCCGAGTAAATTATATAAATTGTGTTGTAATTATTGTACTAAATTTGTAGGGTTTTGGGTAGTCTTTGAACTGCCTACTTTGAACCTCTTTGAACAATCGCGGGGTTCTTCCTAGCAAATTTATTATTTTCATAATTCTTTGTCATTACCGTTACATTTTGTAATTTCATTGCTTAGATACCCCGCAGACGTCCTCGCAATATTGAGGCGTGACGTTCCGAGCACACATCCTAGTGGCGGAGTGGAAAGTACGACTTGTGCGACCAAGTGCAGGGCATGCCACTATTTTGGCAATAAGTCCCATTATTGACGAGTGGTTGGAGAGACGTCATAGCGTTTTCATCTTTAAATTAAAATGATTATATAATTATACATACATACATAGTCTCACGCCTATATCCCCGAAGAGGTAGGCAGAGGTGTATTTCTAGACCCACTTTTCGCCAGATATACTTTAGTCCCACGTAATAAGGGGCGAGCCTATTGCCGTACCGGGCACATTGCCAGACTCCGTGCTGCTACTGAGAATTTCATGACAGAAAAACCCAATAACATTGCCCGACCCAGGAATCGAACCCGGGACCTCCCGATCCCACGCGCACATTTATGCCGCGAGACCAACGAGGCAGTCGTTTAGGGTTTGATGTCAAGTTTTCCGTCTCTACGCAAATATGGAATTTGCATCGTGTTATCCCTTAGTCGCCTCTTACGACACCCACGGGAAGATAGGGGGTGGTGACACTTGTATTCTATGCCGTCAACCACACGGCAATATAAGTAAATATATTATATAATTATAAGTAATTATTGTTTTATTTAGAAACATTATTACGTTTAATATGAATAAATATTGTGATAACTTCTTAACTCAGATCAAAATCATACACTGTAAGTGCCTTTAACGCCTGTGGCCCAGGTATACCTTAGTACAGGCACCTCATTATTTTAGCTAAATTACTTTTTGAGAACTGTACGTATATTTTTGTGATGAATTGAAAATTATTAAATTTTATTTTTATTTATTTATTCCTTTCGGCTGACGCAAACCCTCACCGGCAACGGTTGTTTTGGCCGGTATTGTGGAAGATGCGCCGGGAGGAAACGCCCGGATGCCACCATTGTGGAAGCTGCCGCGATCCAGTTGAAGACAAGGCGCTGCACACGCTGGCGGAATGCCCAGCCTGGGCATCACAGCGCCGTGACTTAGTCGTAGCAGTCGGTCCGGTCACCCTCTCGCTCCCGAATCAGATTTTTTCTATAGTGCGTAGCGAGAGGTCTTGAAACGCTGCCGTCTCCTTCTGTGAAGCAGTGATGCTGATCAAGAAGAAGGCAGAGTGTGAGAGGGAAATTCACCGTCGTCTCCCTAACCGTAAGTCGGGGCGTACGGGACGTCGTAGAGCACGTGACAATCTCCGACCGCCGTAACAGTAAAAGGCTGAGTAAACGACGCCGTGTCCACGTGCGCCTCCCCAAGCAGTACTCAATAAAGAACTTCTATTGACGGGGCTCGCCCGCTGGCGGGCCGAATCCGTAGAAACAAAAGCATAACCGGTACAAGATTAGTTGTATACGTCTGCGGGGTACCTTTTTGGGATTTTTTTTTTGTTGCGCGGTGGGAACTCTGGCGGAGGAGCTGTGTGAGGCTCTACGCTAGAGTTGTACTCACTAAACCCACCGCGGTGTCCACAAGGTCCCGTGTTGTGGTGGGGTCACGTGAATCGCGGATAGCTTACTTTACCGCAACCCCGCCATAACAGCTGTGCTGAGCTGTGGAGGCTTTTGTAAATCAAAAAATCAATAAAAAAAATAATTCGGCTAAATTAAATAAAAAAAAATTGCGCAATTCAGTATGGTATGGTTTAAAAATTATACGAATAAATTGAATAGAAGCAAATAGCCCAGTTATGTTGTAACGTAATACTACACGTATTGCGTTATAATATCTCGCAGGCGCTTAACGCCATTCGCAATATTACCAAATATGGTCATGTTCACTAGCCAAAGGCAGTTGTGAGTCATAGGCTTATACCTATATAAGATGGGTGCGCGATCTAAGTCGTAATAAAGAACCTGTTCAGCCTAGCAGTGTTTTTCTTGAACCCTGACATCCTACCTGAGATCCTCCGTCTCAATGTAAAGCCAGATGTTATCATTTTGCTACGAAGATGTTTTCAATGCAATGTCCATACGTCTTAAACTGAGATCTCCATTTTTAGTTCTTGAGTTTCGGTTTCTCTATTCGGCTTACATCATTATAGATAGTGTAATTCCAGAGAAAGGTTTAGATGAACAAATGTACATGGGCAAGGCCTTGGACGATGCCTAGTTATTAATAAAAAAATAACAATAGCCTGGTAGAAATTGGCGATATGATCTCCATTGTAGCTCACATTCTACGTGACAGTTTTTAAAAAAAGCAATAATAATAAAACACTCAAAAAACTGCATGAAAATACACATTAAAAGCACAATATTTCAAACAATTTTGCTTGTGCTTGCTTTGCTTGTATATATAACTGGTTTTAATATTCAGTATAGAGCCGACCGACCGAAAATCAGGCACAAATTGCTTAGTGAAAAACATAACCAAAAAATTGCAAATGCGCACAGTCATATTTCTAAATTTGGATAAAGCGACATCTGTTACGAATCAGCTGAACTGTTTACCTATCACAGATACGACGATACCGTTCTACAATAACAATAGAGTAAAGGTGCAACATTGAAGCTAGTGCCACAACATTTCGCTAGAGGGTAGGAAAATAAAAAATGGAATAAATTGCAGAAATGATAAAAGTCTTACAAACAAAGTTCGATGAACAATCAAAAGAACTAAAAGAAATGAAAGAGAGTATTCCAAATAGCATAAATAAAAATATAGATGAAAAATTCATTATTCTTGAAACAAGACAGCAACAGTTGGACAAAAATACGGAAGAACAAGGACAAAAATTTCGAAAATTTGAACAAATATTGAGAAAGGAAAACCTGATTTTTTTCGGAGTAGAAGAAACTGAAATTAGCTACTTTACACTGCAAAATAAGATTTTAGATATAATTAACAACACTATGAAAGTCGACTGTCAAAAAGGAGATATTGAGTGTGTTTCGCGCATGGGAAAGAAATCGGAAAAGATAAGACCTATAATTGTTACTTTCACCACAATGGGGAAGAAAATAGAACTACTCAAAAACAAAAAAATGCTCCCAAAATCCGGTACTATTTACATTAAAGAAGACTATCCTCCTGAAGTACTTGAAGAAAGAAAAAAGCTAAGTACGCAACTACAACAAGAAAGAGAACAGGGAAAAAGGGCATATATCAAATACAACAAATTAGTAATTCTACCAGAGAAAGTAAACACTCAACATGAACGTCAAAAAAGAAATCTATCGGAATCCCCAGACACAGAGATAGTTGTCGACAAGGAAAAGAAAAACTCTTCTAAAAATCCGATTAAGAAAAATAAAATGGATCTTTACTTAGTAAAAAATAAAGTGGTAAATACAGAAATTAAGTCACCACCACGTCAGCCATTATCCAAGAAATGACATAATGAAGCGACCTTTCTAAGGCCCCCATCACGGCCGGTCACCGCGGGGGTCTCAGACCAAAACACTCCACTCCACCCTATATACATATGTACATATAACGCTCGCTCATTACTATCTGACGAAAGGCTACTAGAGTTCAAACAATCGATAACAACTATTAAATATGACATCATTGGTTTATCTGAAATCAGACGTACAGGTTATAATATAGAAGAAAGTAACGACCATATATTCTGCTATTTCGGCGAGACTAAAGGCCAATATGGCGTAGGTTTCCTCATTAAAAAGCACCTAAAAAAGTACGTAGAAAGTTTTATTGCAATCAACGAACGAATTTGCATACTGCACTTGAAATTTGAGAACACAAACCTATCCATCGTTCAGGCCCATGCGCCGACCTGAGACGCAACCGAACTGGACATAAAAGAATTCTATGATCAAATACAGGAATCTCTGAAGCATTGCAGTAAGAATCTTATAGTTATGGGAGACTGGAATGCCCGTGTTGGCCAAAAAGTGAAAGGCGAGGACAGAATATTGGGAAACTCATGTTTCGGAAAAAGAGACAAGAGAGGTAAAACTCTACTTCAGTTCTGTTGGGAAAATAATTTGTTCGTCATCAATAGCCTTTTCAAAAAGAAAAAGAAGAACATTTGGACATGGCTTTCCCCGAACAAAAGTAAAAGCCAGATAGACTATATACTATCAAATGTTAAAAATAAGTTTATTAACATTGAAGTGATAAACAGTCTATCATTTTCGAGTGACCATCGACTTGTGAGAAGTACTTTATTGTTAACCAACACAAAAAAATCTAGAGCAACATATAAAAATAACAAATTTTCTCTAAAATCTACAGACGAGCAACAGAAATACACTGAAGCTTTAAATTTGAATATCTCAAAGATAGAACTAGAAGATAAAGACGATGTAGAGACGTACTATGTTAAAATTAAGCAAGCAATCGATAAAAGTTTAAAGTCCATATGTAATAACAACGTAAGTACAAAAAAACACTACATTATTTCAGATAGTACAAAAAACCTCATAAAAAGAAGAAATGAGTTAATAAATAAAAAACAACTTACACTAGAAGAGAAAAAAGAAAAATGTTATCTTTTAAAAAACATTCATAAAATGATCAGAAAAGAACATCACGAATACAGATTATCCACTATTGAAAAATATCTTAAAAAGTCAGAAAGTGTGAAAAAAGGTTTGAAAGAACTAACAACATCTAAAAAATGGATTCCTTGCTTGAAAAAGAACTCAAGTACCTGTATCAAGAAAACATACTCTAGGTCAGAAATAATAACAGCTGCCACTGAATTTTATAAAGATCTCTACGCTTACAAAACACCGTCTAGTATAGAGACTCTACCCCTTAATGAAAACAAAAATACAATACAAAGATTCTCTGCTCAAGAAATTTTTACTAAGATAAAATCTTTAAAGAAAGAAAAAAGCAGTGGTCCAGACGCCATATATAACGAAGCGATTTTAACGGGGAAATCTTTCCTAGCCAACCAACCTGTTCAATAAAATACTAGATGACAGAAAAATTCCTACTGAATGGGCAAATTCAGATATAGTGCTACTCTACAAAAAAGGAAACCCTGCTGACATAAGTAACTATCGACCAATCAGCCTACAATCAAATCTCTATAAGCTGTTTGCTTCATGCCTCGAAAATCGCCTTGCGAAATACACTGAAGAACACCAACCAGTGGAGCAAGCAGGATTTAGAAGTATGTACTCAACTGTAGATCACATTCATACATTAGAACTAATTATAGAGAAATACGAAGAAATGAAACGCCCGCTCTACCTAGCGTTCATCGACTACGCCAAAGCATTTGACTCTATATCCCATACCAGCATGTGGAAAGCCTTACAGGAATGTGATGTACCATCAGAAACAATAGAGCTCATACAAGACATATATAAGAAAAGCACAAGTAGAGTAAAATTAGATAAAACAGGCACAAAAATAGACGTATGTAGAGGCGTTCGTCAAGGTGACCCCCTCTCACCCAGAATTTTTGTTACCGTCCTACAAAATATTATGAAGACACTACAGTGGAAAAACAAAGGGATAAACATCAACGGTCATTTTCTAAGTAATCTCAAATTCGCTGATGACATCATACTCTTCGCAGAAAACCCATCACAATTGGAGTCAATGATAAACGAAATTAACAATATCAGCAAAGAAATTGGTCTAGAACTAAATACATCAAAAACAAAAATTATGACAAATAGCATTAAAACACCAATGCACACTAATAGTGACTTACTAGAATATGTCCAAGAGTACACATATCTAGGCAAACAAGTGTCATTTAAAAAATCTAGACATCAAAATGAATTAATGAGACGTGTAAACATGGCCTGGAACAAATTTTGGAGCCTGAAAGAAATCCTAAAATCAAATATTTCAATGAAACTGAAAAAAACTGTGTTAGACTCTTGTATCTTACCTTCTCTCACCTATGCATCCCAAACATGGATTTTTAATAAATATACCAGGAACAAAATAGTAACAACCCAAAGGGCCATGGAACGGAGCATTCTAAATCTAAAGTTAAAACACAAAAAGAGAAACACTGACATTAGTAATACAACAAAGCTGATTGATGCTCTAGAGCACTGCAAAAGGCTGAAATGGAGGTGGGCTGGCCATGTTGCACGTATGGGCGAGGAAAGGTGGGCCAAAAGGGTAACTCTATGGAAGGGACCTGTGGACAAGAGAACCAGAGGTAGACCGACAGAGAGATGGCTCGATGAAATTGAAAAAATGGCGGGGAAAGACTGGATAGACAAAGCAAATGATAGAACGATGTGGAGAAAAATGGAGGAGGCCTTTACTCTACAAGGAGAGGTCCTTAATACATAGTCAAAGAAAAACTAAACAATTAATTGCATGTTAGAAATATATTATAATATTAGAATTGAATTATCTTATTAAAATTTGTATAAATTTTTTCACTTAAATTAATTTTAATTATTATACAATTCAATTCAATTGCATGTTCCAATGATACGAAAATTGTAAATCTATTTTATTAAGGAATAATAAAAGGCTTAAATAATAATAATAATAATAGAGCCGACCGCCTGTCATGGCGGATTTGTGGCCAAACCGCCGGGGAAAAGATACCTGTATTAAATCTCGTTGTAGATATGAAAAGCGAAATTTAGAGATGGAACTCGCTGATTGTAGTTATATTGATGTGTAAGGTAAATTGAATTGTAAAGAGCAAAATGTGATACAATTATTATTTCTCGTGAATCTGGAAAAATATTTTGTTTTTCTCAATTGAATTGTCCAGGGATGTAAAGCTTTTCTGCTTTTATAAGTTATCATGTTTTTTACTTTTACGCATTTTTAATAGTATGTTCTAGACTGACTTCATTGACTTTTCGAAGTTAAGTGTGTATTAAATATCGCTTTCTTATCGGTGAAGGAAAACATCGTGAGTAAACCTGCATGTCTGAGAGCTCTCCATAATGTTCTCGAAAGACATGTGAAGTCTGCCAACCCGCCTTACCCTTCTCATAGTGAGAAGAGGCCCGTACCCAGCAGTGGGTCAGTATAAAGGGCTGGCGATGAAGATGTTCTAGAACATTCCTTTCCTGGGGCACTGCGTTTGTCTTAGTAAGTAAAGCCTGCAATAAAAATGAAGTAAAACAATAAAATTACAATCAGTAACATTTTGCTACCTTATTTTATTCGTTGAAATCTTTTAGAGCTAACTAACAAATGTGCCTATGCAAAAAATGCAAATAAGATTAAATTTTTACTTACGCGAGTGTGTGGTGAAGCACTTCGATTCTGTAAAATTCAATCAACAACTCGCAATTCACGTCGCTATTCGCTCTCACTTCGCATGAGGTTCAAAATGACCTTGATTTTGAGTGTGAAGTGAGCGTCGAACTGACGGGGGAATTACCTTATAGAATGCCACTTTTTACGTCATCTCATACTTTATCCGTCGAAATCTCGAAGTCAATTTAGTTCAACTCGCAAACACGCTCGCATGAGTAGCGCTAGTGTAGATTCGAATTATCAACCGAGTTTTAGAATGCCAATCAAGAAACTCACATCGGATTCAGATTCGATGTTTAGAATGAAGTCTTACAGAATCACACTGCTGGATAGTGTATTTATATTTCTCCTGAGGGCCTCTGCAGCGGCCTTATGATTCTGGTCGTGGGTAGTACTCTTAAAGGATTATCAGAGCCAGCGGTCACCCAGCTAAGTAGTGACCTAAGTTAGTGTTACTTTTCATTGCCGATCTATTACGAACAACAAGGCAAGTAACGCTACGGGCCCTTTGAAATTCAGCCATTTTACATACAAACCTATTGCAAGCGAACCACAGTCATACCTAGAGACGAAAATAAACTGTTTGCCTGACGATAGCTGTTGCTATATTGGTGATGAGCTCACCATACAAAAACATTCCGGTGTTAGATATTTAAGTTGAGTATAGAATTTGGAAAGTTACCATCATCTAGACTTTCGCAGTCCACTGTTGGACAAAGACCTTTCCTAATTGCCGTCACAATAGTGATTCTATAGGAGAAATTTACCTATTATGCTATCAGCATAAACCATCGGGTCAGCGGGCAGGATGGGTTGATACAGAGAATGATCACGAGTTTCAGGCCTTTCCAAACATACTATGTATTTTCCTTAGTGGTCTTTTACAACAATCCCGGAATGAAATAACTTTGTATTCCTAGTCCGTCAACACAGGAAGTAAATTATTTGTAAGGATCATTACACTGTAAGCATTTCAATATGTGAATTTCTCGTGTTTTAATGTGGAACAACTCTTTCTTCAATTCCCATCCAAAACAAAACCTCTAAACGTACTGAGTTCTATTAAAATACGAAGTCAATCCGTTCCCAAAGCCGAGAACGTAACAGTTTGTAAAAAGTACCGAGTAAAATAAATAGTGTCAAAGAACCCTTTTTTCGAAAATAATAAAAGTGAAACTAATTCGCAACAAGATGAGGACAAACTGTTCAGTATGTCCTCACAATAAAATATTACCAGCACATACATAGGATGGCATACCAGACCCTTTCTCTGGTCCCAACAGGCTTATTACATTCTCTCTTCTTCTTAACCAAAGGGCCGTACTTAATTATACCATACTAGTACCTTTGTAGTCCCTAGACGTTATTCTACATTCTTGTAAAACGAGGATAATAATGTGTGTTCTTGGAGCCCTGATCAGAATCCTTTGGGTCTAGGAATGCAATGAGTACGTGGTTGGAATAAATGGACTTGTGTCACTTGTAAAATACCATATAAAAAGCCTAACCATATTGGTTAGGCTTTTTATATGGTATTTTATAGAGAACGACTGTAAATTAGTTTGGAGCTATAATGAGATAGGTTTTAGAAAACCATGGCAGTTTTATGTAACAAAGTTGACGAAGAAAACTTTGATTAATGATTAAGAACGATTGCTACGGACTTCTAAAATATTGGAGGTTTTTTGGCGCTGCTAATAAAAATTGGCTAACACACACAACATAGAGACATCGGTGAGTTTTCAACTCTATTCAGTGGACAAATAAGTCCATGTTATGCACTGTATTTTAAATAAGAAAATTAAATAATGAACAGAACAACAGACAGGCACATAATAAATCCAATTCCCAAATGCACTCGCAAACAAGCACAGTTACGACGAACAACATCATACATCTGTATTGACAGAATATATCTACACATAACTCTATGAATACAGCTACAATAACTGAAGATGTGAATGATAGCGAGATCCCAGCAAAATTGGAGTATCAAGCTTCGGACTGTCGACTTTTGCGTCAGAATATTTTCTCATCTTTCATAAACGCGATAGTAAACATTTTTGGCAGATGGCTGCAAAAAACTACCGAGGATCTCGTACGATTTCGTACATTTTCCCGGCTCGGTGTAATCGCTACGTATTTTTCCGTGCGCGTTCCTTGTATATATAAAATTTTTCGGCGGTAGGTGTTAAAAAAGTGAACACGTCAGAAAATTTTCGGAAATATTTTTTAATTGAAATTAAAAGATTTTCTTAATTATATTTGCTAAAAGTATCAATAAGTGTTATATTCATTATAGTTCCAAAAGGATAGTGTTTATGACACTTAATATTTAACCCGGCGTCGTTGACGCTGGGTAATATTTACCCGAGGTGATTTTAAGAGGGTATATTTATTTTTCCTGACGTCCATCTTACTTATCCGCCAGTATAGCTGGAGATACAACTACCCTCTATTTGGATTATTGTTTACATCATTATTACGCCGCTCGTGTAGTGAGATACAAGTGTTTCAATTCAAAACGGGTAAATTTTACCCACCGTCATAGATAGTGTAATATTTTCATGACGTATTTTTATTCGTGTTTATAATAGTTTTTACAAGTTGTTTTGTATTTTTTTTTAGTTTTTGGTCACAAATGGCTTTGACTAACCAAGATCAACGGATTTTGAGTGTTTTGGAGGAACCTGATTCTGATGATGATGGGTCGGTGGCTGCTTCAGACATAGAATATGAAGAAGTTGACTAAGTTCTCCTTTCTTTCAATTTTTTTTCTGTTTAGTCTTTATTTGTTCTTTTTTTAGTAAATAAGATAATTATTTTCATAAATAAAACTAAATATCCTAACAAAAATAATTTTCTAAAAACTATCATGTTTTTCAGGTTGATTTTTCTATTGTGTATGAAAAGTAAATAAAAAAGTTATTTTTCATTATAAATTGGTACCATCTTTTATTTTATCACATGCGTAAATACTGTTTCACCAATAATCAATTAAAATGTAATATAAACTATGTATAAAACTATTGAAAAATTTTCAAATTAAAATTCGGGTAAAATTTACCCGATGTCATCGCCCGGGGAATTTTTTTCACGTCATCGGCGCCGGGTTAAGTGTTTTGTACATACCACCTGCCAGCACAACACCTACACACTTCTCACATCAACTTAAGGCACAATGTCACAACTCAGCGATATTGAGACTGCACAAAGAAGTCTTGAGGAGAGTTTCTCGAAAAGGATGGCAGCTTTGGAGGCCCAGTTGCACAGCGGAGGACCTGCTAAAGACACCGTTGCACGGGTTGCCGAGGAGTTCCGCACGTTCCGTGAACTAGTCTTCAATATGTTGAGTTTACTCCGTAAACAAATTAATCAGTGTCACAAGCAGCTCGATATGATGGAGACCCGACATAGGCGGAAGTCTTTACTCTTTTTGGGTGTCCCTGAAGCGGACAAGGAGAACTGTGCTGAGGCCATCCTGGATATTGTACACAGTAAACTGAAGCTGCAGAACATCTTTGCTGCTGATCTAACCATCTGCCACAGAATTGGTGCACCCAAAAAAGACAGCATGCGACCCATTCTTGTACGGTTTGCCAAAACGGACTCCAGAACAGCTGTGTGGCGTGCAAAGCAATCTCTGAAGGGATCCGCTGTAACAATACGTGAGTTCCTCACAAAAGCTCGACAGGCTGTTTTTGGTAAAGCCCGAGTTCACTTCGGGGTGAGAGCTTGCTGGTCCCAGGATGGCAACATCATAATTAAAGCGCCAGATGGAAGCCGCCACAAGATTGTTACCGATGAGGAATTCAGCGAGCTGATTGCCAAGCACCCCAGAGCATCGAGCAACACTACGTCTGGGGCAAAGACAGGTTGCGGGAACACCGTCGTTGGAGACACCGCTAACGCCAAAAACGCTTCTCGAAAATAGTATTTGTTTTCATGCTTCTCATCTAATCAGTAAGATTGTATATTTCATTTAACTTTGTTTATGTTAATATGTTTTAACTTCAATCCACGATGCTAATTAATAGAAATAGAATCCATGTTAACAATCAAATCAACCCTCACTCAAAATTAATTGTTTATATGTTAAATGTTTTTCACTTTTGTTTTGTCAATTTTGACAAACATCTCACTTTGACACTTATGTTGTGGCAGCTAAAAGTTGCGTTTGGAAACATAATTTATAATGTAACGTTTCGTTACACGGCTAGTTGGTTTTATATGCCAACATTTTGTTGCATTAGCTCTTCTTTATTATTTTCTTTTTTCTTTTTCCTTTTGTAATTACTCTGACTTTTTTTTTATTGTGTATGTGTGGGCTGGCGGGTGGTGCAGTGATTAATGCATTGCATCTGAACCTGTACGTGCGCATATTTTAAATTCATACTTATAATATATTTTATATAATTTATATATTATTTATATTTATTGTTTTTTTATATTTATTTTATGATAACACCTGATGATGATAATGATTCCTTCCACTCTGCCAATGACTCAGTAAATTCAAACAATGATAGCTTTTCTTCTATTGCCGAATTGCTAAGTGACTCTGTCAAGCGGACGTTCAATCAACCTAAAAAGCATATGTTGAATATCTGTCACATCAATGTACAAAGTATTCCAACCCATTATAGTGACCTGCTCGATACTTTCAGCCATGCGAACGTTCATGCCATTCTGGTTTCAGAGAGCTGGCTGAAACCTCAATTACTGTCCACCACCTACCCTCTGCCTGGTTTCATTCTCATCCGTAATGATAGGTTGGACAGAAGAGGGGGTGGTGTAGCTATATATCTTCGTAGCTCTCTCTCTTTCAAAATTCTCTTGACTTCTTCGTCTAATATATCTGCTTCAGCAGAATATCTCTTCCTTGAGGTTTCAGTCAATGGAGCCAAAACCGTCCTTGGGGTTGTCTACTGTCCCCCAACCATCAATTATTTCTCCAGTCTCGAATTGATTCTGGAATCTTTAGGGTCAGAATATACACACCATATTATCATGGGAGATTTTAACACTGACCTCCTTGCCCTTAATTCCTCGCGCTCCCACAAGCTCCTAAAAATTATTGAATCTGCCAGTCTGCATATACTTCCTCTCGATCCCACTCACCACAACACTGATGGTGCAGATACTTGGCTTGATTTAATAATTACTTCCAACCCATCCTTAGTACATTCCCACGGCCAATTCCTTGCTCCCGGTTTTTCCCATCACGATCTAATCTACCTATCCTATAACCTTAAACCACCTAAACCCCGCCCTAAGCCGCCCGCATATGCGTTGTTTTGGGCGAATGGATGGTGAGAGTTTGCAAAAGGACGCTTCTGAGGTCGACTGGAATCCACTGACGGTGGCCACCACTGTCGATGATAAAGTTAATATATTTAATAACATTGTTCTCAGCTTATATGACAAGCATGCCCCCGTCAGGAAAATCAAGCTGAAACGCCCTCCTGCTCCTTGGCTGACTAGAGGTGTAAAAATGGCGATGAGGCGCAGAGATCGTGCATTCCGGCAGTTCAAAAGGGACCGGTCTGATGAAAACTGGAGTCTTTTCAAGGCGGCAAGGAATCGTTGTAATCAGATGGTACGCAACGCAAAACGCCGCCATATTCATGACAATATAAATTCTTCTACCCCGGCCAATATCTGGAAGTTCCTTGGAACTCTAGGTATTGGCAAACAGGGACACACTGATTCACGGGTGACGGTTGGTTTGGAGGATTTAAACCAACATTTCTCCACTTCTACTCAAATGAATCTCCAAACCAGGCGTCGCACTGTGGATTACGTGGCAGGCCTTCCCTTCCCAGATATAAACCCTTTAACTCTTTCTCCAGTTACACCGGGTGAGATCAAGAAGATAATCCTATCCATTAAGTCCAACTCTGTTGGATGTGACGGCATCAGTCGCCGTATGATCACTCCTATCCTTGATAACCTCATCCTTCCGATTTCCCACATTATTAACTTTTCAATAACCAATGGAACCTTCCCTTCCTTATGGCGCAAAGCTTTTGTCATCCCAATACCCAAAATTACTAATCCTTCTCTCCCTAAACATTTCCGTCCTATTTCGATACTTCCCTTCTTATCCAAGGTGCTAGAGTCCTGTGTCAATAAGCAACTGTCCAGTTTTGTGTATCAAAACAACCTACTGAGTCCATTTCAATCTGGCTTCAGACCAGGACATAGCACTACCTCCGCTCTCCTTAAAGTGACTGGCGATATTAGGGCGGGCATGGAGAACACTAAGGTCACAGTATTGGCCTTGGTCGACTTTTCGAACGCCTTTAATACCGTCAGTCACGATATCCTTCTATCAATCCTCTCCCATCTAATGATCTCACCTAGTTCTCTGGAATGGTTCTCGTCGTATCTTCAGGAGCGCCAGCAGTCTGTCCACAGTGATGATTGTTCATCGAGTTGGCGTGACATAAACTCTGGTGTTCCTCAAGGTGGCATACTCTCTCCGTTATTATTTTCAGTTTTTATAAACTTTCTGACACCTAACCTTCGATGTGCGTACCATCTTTATGCCGACGACTTGCAGCTTTACTCCCAGGCGAGAGTGGAAGATGTGACAATGGCGATAGCGGAAGTAAATAGAGACCTTACGGCGATACTGACTTGGTGCAGCGATTTTGGTCTGGACGTCAATCCTACCAAATGTCAGGCCATGATTGTAGGTAGTAAACGCATGATACCCAGATTAGATCTTACAACTTTGCCACCAATCATGTTTAACGGACTGAAAATTCCTTTCAGTACAACAGTCAAAGATCTAGGACTACGCATAGATTCCCGACTGGCAGGCCCAGGTCACTGACGTCAGTCAGAGAGTCACCGGTACACTTCGAGCTTTATACCGCCTCAAAAATTTTCTCCCTTCCAGGACCAAGACAATGCTTGTACAGGCCTTAATATTTCCTTTAATCGACTATGGTGATGTGTGTTATTATGACCTGAATGCAGAATATCTCAATAAGTATGACCGCCTTCTCAATAACTGCATTCGATTCATCTACAATCTTCGCAAGTATGATCACGTATCTACTTTTCGTTCCGAACTTAAATGGTTACCCATCCGTCAACGCCGGAGTTTGCGTGCTCTCACTACACTCTTTTCTTTACTTAAATCCCCTTCTCCCCCTTCATACTTGATTTCTTACTTTCAATATCTATCTTCTACACATGAGAAAGACCTTCGCTCCTCTCACAATCTACTTCTTCAGTGTCCCACTCATACTTCAGACTTTGTAGGCTCTTCATTCATTGTTCAAGCTATCTTGCTATGGAATAGGCTCCCTCCTGAAATCAGAATGTCCACTAACCGGCTCGCATTCAAATTGAAAGTTCGAGAGCTCCTTTTTGAGAGATTGAAGGAATCTGCACATTGTTTTCATCAGTTCTAGTTATATAATATATTATATATATTTTGTATGTATTTATTTTATTATATGTGTGTAATTTATGTAATATGTATTATTATGTATGTATATAATATACTCATTTATTTTTAATATAATAAATTTATAATTTTATTTGTAGTATAATATTCAATTTATTTATATTACATTTGATATATTTGTTATAATTATCCCTACATATAATATGCACCTACCTTGCTTGTCTCTGCACCACCAAAAGGTCCGACTGGTAGATAATGCCTTACGGCATTAAGTCCACCTTATGTACTATGTGTATTGTGCATGAAGAAATAAAATAAATAAAATAAATAACAAAAAAGTTATTTATATAAAAGATATTTTGTAAAATTATCATAATATTGCAAAAATCGGGAACCAGATAACTGCTTGACATATTTTTACATAATATTCCAGTAAAAATACAAAAATTAATGTACCTACTCGTATTTGAATTTATATGCATTTATGATACCAAGTCATAAAAGCTAAATCTCTCTGACCTACCAAATATACATAGAACATCCATATATACTGTTCAGAGCAGTTAGAAAACTATCTCCGTGGCTTGATTATTATGGAGGAGACCTATATCCAGCAGTCAAGTTTACAGGCTGATATGATATGACACCTACATTATATCTAGATCAATGAAAGATATCAATTACATTCTGAAACATTTAATTTTGACTAAAATCAATACTACCAAATCAAAAGTAAACTACTACTCATTACTTTCAAGACCAAATCTGTACCTCCAATAGAAATCCTAGTATTTTCCCCTGAAATTATTGCAATCACGTCGAATTCGTTCTTATACCACCCTTACTATGTCAGCGCTTTATTCCTACAACTATGTTAATATACTAGTCGTTAGTTAAACTGTGTATTTATGCAAAAAATTACATAAAAGATATTTGAACAGTCGTCGAAACACGAACGTCGGCGAATTTCGAAATGTTAGCGCCATTGGATTTAAAGCATTTGCTCTCTTTGCACTGTGGAACTGTTTTTATTACGAATAGACACAGCGTTTAGACGGTGTCTTTTATACCTAAACTGTATTCAAATAGTTATTACTCGCTTAAATTCTAGTATTATTTAACACGCAATATGAATACCTTCTGGGACTTGGCTTTAAAATATAATGTTTACTGATACGAATACTTATCAGATAATCTTTGCATAGTGTATTTTTTCAACCGTATTCTTGTTTATAATGTACCCTTTATTTTAACTAGTATGCGATTACTGAATAGATAGTATGGTATATTGATGCACAACTGAAAAAAAAACATACGTTCAAGATTCAAATTATGCCAGCTAACTAATTACAAATCATATTAACTGGTGTCATTGTCGCGTAGGTATCCATCTGTAACCACAAACTAAAGTGCAGGTTTAGATACCTATGGTCCAGTTTCACCACCTTTTATCTTCCAGATAAATCCAAAATTGGAACTAAATTTTTATGAGTTTTCTGACAAATTAGTTTAAGGAGAACTAACTGAATTACGGTGAAACTGGGCCTATTAATTGTAAAACCTTCACAAAGAATCCTATATTGGTTTGTTAATGTTTTATATATTTGTATATAACATGCTAAAAGGCAGGCTTTCTAATATTACATCATAGACATTACTAGACAAATCGTTACTGTTTAAATCTACATCAATGAATTGTCAATCTAGGTCCTTTTCCCAAGACATACAAAAATAAATCTCTAGTCAGATAAAAGTAAATAATAATGGTCCAGAACATATTCGCTCTACTCTCCCAAGATCGCATCAAACATTCACAAATTAAACATTCAAATGAGTGACGCATTTATCATTTGCTATCACTATTCAGCTTGAGACGTGCTAATTGGACATTTACTTACTTTGTGGCACTCACTGATGAGCTAAAAGACAATGTACAATTGTAAGTTTATTTTTGTTAACTGAGAGCTATAAGTAGTAGAAGATAATTTCGCGTTTGTGATCCCTCCCGTATTAAATTTAATCTATACATATTATTAAATGAAGTTCCCGCGGCGTCTGTATGAACGCGATAAACTTGAAAAGTACCGAACGGGTTTTTGTAAGGTTTTATCAATAGATTATGTGTTATCTTAGGCAGGTCTAGGCGTATAATTCACGCGAACGGAGCCGCAGGCGAAGTCTACATATTATGCGAAACATATCAGTTATAGCGTACATTTTAATGACATGTTATCCATAACTTATTGCTTCGAGTTTTGGCGTTCTTTATATTCCTCGGTTGCATACAAAAATTGAGAAGGATTTATGTCAGTTGTGGACGATGCCTAAAAGCAACGAAGAATTGCGGCCGAATATGCAACATTGGTTTGATTCAGCAATCAGTGAGGGTCATCGAAAAGTCTACCTGGTAATTGAACGAAACTATTCTAGGGTTACCAAATTGTTCCTATTTCGCACCCTAAACAAAGTGAAATAAATATAGTATTTTCTTGGGTTTACGCGAATTTTCATGGATTTAAAACTATAGTTTACGAATTTTATCACTTAATTTATTTATTACCATGACCACGTTTACTGCAAAGTAATCGAAACGTCGCATTATAATAATAATGTAGTTTCTAGATTATTCGGTTTAAATTGTATCCGCAGTAAAACTATCATTTCGCTAATTTCAAAAATCCGTAAAGTATAATATAGTTTAGAAAAATATACTTATCAAGTACTAGAGGACGCCAGCAGCTACGCCTGCATTTTTTTTTAATTTACCCGTTTTGGCCGATACCGTGGGAATTTCGGGAAATCCCGTCTTAGTGCATCCCTACGGTACCCAAGGAACATACATGCTAAATTTCATCTTCTTACGACCAGTAGTTTTGGCGGTAGCGTGTCTGTCAGTCAGTCAGTAACGCAAGGATTTTATATATTAAGATAAATACGATTGTGAGTCATTAGTCACCACACAAACACAGCTGATGTAAATAGAAAGTATTTCAACTTTCTAGCGCAAAAACTTGGCGATAGACATCGGATACTCGAAAGCGTATATTTAAAGGAGGATGGGCAGATTGGGACCACCTTCCAATAGCAATAAGATTTATGTCATTGGATAGGTCTTTTTAATAGAAACAACTTTTATTATGACGGCTTTGTTGCCACAGCTGTCCGTTCCAAGATATATGACATACAAGTTTCGATAAAAATATGTTGAAAAAAGCGTTCTTTTTATGGTTCTAGGACTTTTGTTACCATCCGCGCGGTGACGGATTAAGAATACGGAATGTCACCACCCCATATCATTCCATGGGTGTCGTAAGAGCCGACAGAGGGAGCATATTATGCAGAGAACAGCACTGTAAGAGAAGAAAAACTTGATACAAACCCTATACCAACCCGTTTGGCCAGCGTGGTATAGTAGACCATTTCCTCCTTTCAAAGGAGAGGCCTAGTCCAGCAGTGGACTTTTAAAGGCTGATGATTATGAGTACTTTTATTTTATTATTATGCTTTATTTTGCAAACTGACTTATCTTCGCGTCTGCCTAAGCGGTTGGTACGGTGCGGGGTGCAACTTTTAGGAAAATAAAGGGTTATCAATACTAATATTATAAATGCGAAAGTCTGTTTGTTTGTCCGCCCTTCACGTCGCAACAAAGCAATATTATGTAATTATGTTTTGTGAGTAGTTAGTTGAAAGATAAAAATAAGATAAAGATAAAAATATTAAAGATATAAATCTAAGCTCTTTTCGAACGTCATAATACTAAAATATATACTTATGTCCCAATTCTATAAGTATCACCGCACGGCGGGCGTCGCTCGGCGCAGCTCCAAGTAACCGGTTTGGAGGGGAGGGGGGCACCCCGCACTGTTCCTAAGCGCTTGGGCAGGCACGACGACGAGTCAGTTATATAGTACTAAGCACTATAATAAACGCTTTTTTCAACATACTTTTATCGAAACTTGTATGTCATATATCTTGGAACGGACAACTGTTACAGCAAAAGTGTCATAAAAAGTTGTTTCTATTAAAAATGCCTATCCAATGACATACACCTTATTGCTATTGGAGGGTGGTGCCAGGTCCCATACATTTTTGCCCATTGTCTTTTCACTAAAATTTGAAAGTATTAATAGGTACGCGATCAATACAAACCAGGTATAAAAATATTGAATGTCAAGTGTCATCGTCCCGGATAAACCTTACCTACAATATCTCTATTCCTATTTTCAGGTCGTATATTTTGCGGAGTAGTGAGTCCAGACAAAGATTTATCTCGTTCTTGGTACTAAATTGAACAAGGTACAAAACGGAGCACAAATAACAATTTACTATTTAGACTGGATCGGATTGAATAAAAAATGTTTAACTAAGGTTTCACGCGTGATAAACATTTAAAGGATAACGTATTAAAATTCATTCATCATTCCTCTCTTTTAGCAATAGTTGTAGCTAAAAAGATACATTGTGAATTATTTTTGTTTATCGTCGGTCGGTTTTGAGGAAGACAAGAAGTGTATAGTTACGTTCTTAAATAATTTGTGCCTAGCATGGCCAAAGGAAGGGCAGCGCATATTGTTTCACATAGGGACAAATTCCTGTCTGCACAGAACACAAAATCACAGATCTTAAGGAATACAACCAAACGTATTCGGTTTAAAAAATTGGAAAAGGAAATATCACGACACCATAATTTAAACTTCTGCTTCATTGGTGCAGGTATTTATTTTAAGCCTCGTGTTTTCACGAAGCAACAACACTTTCTTAAAAGTAGTACCACAACCGACTTATTCTTCTTCATACTTCAAGGATAAATATATATACATAACACCATGACAAAGACTAAAATACAAAAACTTGCTTGCAGGACAACGTAGATAATAACTTACATGTTTAGGCAATTACGTAGGTAAACAACCATCAGGAGTATTCATGCAGTCACGTAAGGTATAAATTTAATAATATCAGAGCTACAGAATTCTCGTCTGCACGAAGTTAGCACTGACGTACCAGGGTTAGTTGGTGCACATTGTGCTGCAATCTGAGAGACACTGGACTTTGTATTTCATATAATAACTGGTGGACGGTATTGTACTGCCGTGAATAGGTCCGGTTATGAGGCTCTTATACTATTCGTGTATACGGACTGTAGTATCGAAATGTACTTTAGTACATGTTCAATTTACGAAAGTGTTTGTATATTATTGTGCACAGGCACAGCTGATGCGGTTCTTGACTCCATCACAGCTACTGTAAGAAAAAATGAAGTATACCAAAAACCAAGATATATCGCATTATTTATGATTTCTTTGACCAATCTTCAATTTGCAAAATAACTAAGTTTCATAGTCTCTCTATAGGATTTTTGATACAATGTGCATGTTTTTAAAGCACAATTTCTGTTTCTTAGGTCTTAACTTGTGTTATATCACTTGGACAAAATATTCGGCTAAATACCCAGGAACTATCGATATATAATACTCTTGTCGGCAAAGGTCGGATGGGATCGCTGCCTTGTCTTATGAGAATCCTTTAATGTTCAATGACGCGCAAAGCCCCCTTTAATACTGAACTATCAGGGTTCGACGGATAACGACTATGAGCTGACAATGTGGTTGTTATTATTTACACAACCTATTAATATGTCACTTATCATGGGGAAGGCATAGGTATCGCTCTACAAGAAAGCTTATACATATATATCTCCATAAGAGATTATCCTCCCCACCCCACAACACTATCAGTAAATCAAAACACAAAAGTAACGTAACTGAGCAATCTACTTCTTTTAATCAATCGTTCGCCTTGACAAGTCTAATTATACAACTTATTCCCAGCGAACACAGTCTTTGTAACATGAATATGGAAATCTCGCGTACTAATACAACACATGCCAAAGTAAACCAAAAGTTTGAAATACGGCTCGTGCCACAATCAGACAATTTGTCAAACCACATGTATACTGAGAACCTTCGGAATTTGACACAGACTTACCTTGATGTGTGTTCATTTATTTATATGTTATTTCAGATGTCTCTTCTTACAAGGACTTTATAGTTATAATGAGTTAAACGTTGTTCTTTCGTAAGGATGATTGTTTGCATACAATTTATTTTCGAATTTAATTTACTTGTTTTGATAAATACATTTTATCAAAACAAGTAAGTTACCTTTTAATCACACTTTTGAGTGTGATTCAATTGTAAATGTTTACTTTTGAATGTGATTTGTTTTGTTCAATGTATATTATTTGGTTTTCTTAGATACAATGGGAACGTGGCGCTACTTATGTCTTCTTTCTCTTAGCGTTATCCCAGTTTCAGTCTGGGGTCCGCTTTCTAGTCTAACCGGATTTGGCTGAATATTAGCTTTTCCACGTCGCTCCGTGGAAAAGCTAATATTCAGCCAAATCCGGTCAAATCCTGCCTGTCTGACCTCCGCAAACCGAAGGGATAGCGATATTCTATGGTTTAGACTGGTGTCAGTTTATTTAGAAGGTACTGATGCCCTGTAACGACTGTCAAAGATCTTCACGACAACCGGGACCGACGGCTTTACGTGCTCTCCGAGGCACGGGACAAGCGATAATTAACAATTCAATACGCACATAACTCCGAAAAGTCATTGGTGCGCGCCGTGGATTCGAACCTGATACCCTCTGCATGGCAGTCTGTTGGTATATCCACTCGGCTATCGCTGCCTTATATGTGGCGCTACTTATGTACTCTATATTAAACTGTCACAATAAAGAGGGTCCGATACGTGAAACCGAAAATGTAACTCCGTATACCACGTCGCCGTAATCTCACTACCACGAAGTACTTGACAACGAATGCCCGTTCTATCGAATTATGTAGCAACGAATGCTCGTTACTTCGAATTACGTAGCAACGAATGCATGTTACAGTGAATATCGTGATGCCGTAGACATGCCATCTCGAATAATCAAAACTCGAATTCACCAATTCGAATTACTTATCAACGAATGCTCGTTACCAAGAAGCACTTATGACCGAAGCCACGCGACCACGGATAACCAAATCTCTAAAGAAACACAGATCAATCAATAATTTTAGAGGCCGCTTAATAATAAAAATCCGTTTTTCAACAAAAAGTCTTTATTCATTTTATAATCACGCGTTTACGAAAAAGAGAAAACAAACTTAACATTTATCATCATTGTTCAGCCCTTCGCAGTCCACTGCTGGACACATGTCCCCGGGACATCCCGAAGTACGTCACAATGGCATTACATTTTTATAGATGTTTAAATTTATGAAAATTATTTCGTAATTATTCAGGTTGTTTTTTTTTTCATATGTATTATATTTTTATAAAATAGAGTCAGCTCCCATGAGACAATCTGCTAGTTAGTCAAAGACTCAGGCAAGTCATGATTATTTTTTAAATCGCCGAGTAGAAAGTTTCTTTGTTCTTTAATAAGGTAAGATGATTGATTGATGTCTTGGTTACCTCTGGTAGTAAAGAACTCTTATATTGAGTTTTATCAGCAGTTACCTAGCAAAAAATAATGGACAGTTTAACCGGATACATAGAATAAATTCAGAGTTAATGTCATATAACACATAGCATATTTTTATTATGCATCATTTTGTTATGCTTGCTATGGATGGGATATTCTAGGAATTCCAATCAATATGCAAGTACATATGTTTTTTTATGGAAAACCCAATCAAATGACTAACATGTTCGTTTCATGATAAAAACCAAATTAAATTGGTGCATAACATAAATTTATTCGAAAATATCAACACCGTGCAACGTATCAACGTTGGATTAATATTCCATATTCCCATTATAAAACTAGGCGTGTTTTCTCAATACAGTATTATACTATTCCTGTCTTTTTACCCATGACTGTCAAGCATTTTTTACTTTATTTTTTGGCCGAATTGATTGCCAATGATATATACGTTCGGTAAAATAGCAACGAAAGTGTCGCATTATGCAACCCCACGCAGATTCGAGGCAATTTTCTCGAATAATCCATTTCCTTTACTCTCTTAGAACTCTCTAGAAAATCGAAGTTAGACGTCTAAGCTTACTAGTAAACTGCGCCTAAGTGTCGCTCCTCAAGGCAATCCGTACATTGGGAGCAATTTGCTTCAATTTCTGCTATCACAAACAAGAATTCACTTGAATGTGTGGAAAACGATGGATGAGAGAGAAATTTATAGCAAAAGGCAATCCTTCTTTTTCAAAGACTTGATTTTTGCAGCAGATTTATGCATTAGGAATATAAATAATAATATGTTATATAATTACAACTTTGAAAAAACATCGAAATGTCTTAGACTGGAACTTCTTGCTCATAATTTTCTCCATAATGCCACTGCTACACCTTAGCGTTAATGGCAATGGACAAATACGCGTTAATTAACGCGTTAAACATACGCGTCGAAAATCTGTAATTTAACGCGTTAAAACGTTGGCCACATCTATGTAGCGCTTAAATTAACGCGCTTATTACACATTAAAACGCAGGTGTAGCAGGAGCATAACAATGCATTTCTTATTCTTTTTCCTATTACTTGTATAAAGAGGTTTATAAAGTTAAAAATTCAGTCCACATTTTTTATGCATCGCTATAGTTCAAACAATGGATACGTATTGAGCACCAAACTACAATTCATCGCTACCTTTTTCAGGGGTTAACAAACTAAAAGAGTCTCAAAGCGATTTCCAGATTCTTTTAGTTTTAATACGCAATTGACATATCGACAAAGATAATTCCAGGCAAGGTATTTGCTGTGAGAATTGTGACCTTATGCGTCAGTTATAAGAAGCGTATTACAATGATGAACTATTTCAGGTTTGATGTATGAACGTAGAAACAGTGTTTGAAATACAAGAACATTTTGTTACAGAAGGTAAACTGCAAATAAATTGTGAGTAGTGCCATTTAGGCATTCAGTTAGATACGTTATTCGTGTATACGTAAATGTGAACTTTTTTATTTTTACTATCTACCTACTGTCACTATCCGTGAACATAGTAGTATATTAAAACTAATTAAAAAAAATCGTGTTTACTATCTCCACTGTCACCATTATTGTTATTGATCCCCTACGAAAAAGCTTGACTCAAGGTTTGATTGATTTTTCGTGTATATTTGGCAGTTTCGATAATAGGTGCGGGGCTAGGTAGGTACCTAATCAAGATGTCCACATACAAATTTTCTTTATTTTGGACGATGCTTTTCTATATTTTTATGGCAGTACGACGTTAACCAGTTCACCTAGAAATATAAAGAAAGTTCGTAGTATAGTAAAAGGACGTGGCTTCGCGTTTATTATAATACTAGCTTTTGCCCGCCGCTTCGCGCGCGTGACATTCCGGGTAACACAAATCTACTTTTGGTCTCAAGTTGTGTGAAGACACTCCTGATTAATCTAAAGACTTCAGAAACTCTATAGGGTACAAAGTAACTCGGTCAGTATCCATGACATTGTACAATATCAGTTTTGGTATAAGATAAATAGATAGATCGACCTTTATTTTTGGATACCATATCAGTTTTTTTTTGTTCACTACGGTGGAAACTCTCCTTATGTGCGATCTCAACTCGACGCCAACCCGGCCAGTATTATGATCGACCGGGCTTGGGACTGGCGGAGGAAGTGTGTGGAGGCTCTCCCCTAAAGGCGGGGCATACCCACTAAAACCACTGCGGTGTCCCTGCTGGTCCCGTGTAGTGGCGGATTCACGCGGATAGCATACTTTTCCGTGACACCGCCCGGGATTGGCCAGCCGTTGGTGGTGGCGGACCCCGTCTCTTTATGACTTGGGAGGCGGCGCGGACACTACGCCGCCTCCTTGTCTTTTGGCAAACGGGGAGAAGCCCTAGCACTCGCTGTCCACAGGCACTAAAACGGCCTCAGAGGATAGGAAGGACGGCAACCTGACAACACCGCATTCTTCCCCTTCCCGCGACGCAACAAATGCTGCACTCCCATTGGTCGCGATAGATAGGGCGCGGGGAAACGCAACACCGTCACGCCTCTCCTCCCGCGACCACGCCCGACTACGAGGGACAGAAAGAACTGTTCCACGCACCTGCACCTTTGGATGCATCCTGCGCAGGCATAGTGGATAGACCGATGGACTGCTACGCAGAGGGTCTCCGGATCAAATTCATGGCGGGCACCAATGACTTCTCGAAAGTTATGTGTGTATTTGTTTGTTAACGCTTGCTAAACGGTGAGGGAAACCGTCGTGAGACAACCTGCATGTCTGAGAGTTTTCCATAATGTTCTTGAAAGACAGGTGAAGTCTGCCAAGCCGGACTTGACCAGCGTGGTGGACTATGGTCTTACTCTTCTCATAATGAGAAGAAGCCCGTGCCCACTAGTGGGAGAGTTTATCGATAGGACCGATGATGATTGACAGAAAATATAATATATAATGATAAATATTATAAAGCAATGAAAATTTGAATCCATATCATACTTATAATAATAATATACATATACACATACACTTTAAATATTAACTTATACAAATCAGAAGCATATTCATTCACATCTCGTTCTAATGAGCAGAAAGGGGAATAAAAACTATATTTTATACCATTATTTCTTCAAACCGTTACCGAATTTCCTAGTTAATATTGCAAGCAAGGGCGAAATAGGAACTCTTCATGAATGAATCACCATAGCATAAATTATATTAAACTTTAACAACTTAAGTGGTTCGTACAGACGCAGACAGCAGGAGGCGACAACTTACATTCAGCTTTATCCGTTTTATATTACTTTTTGATATCTACCACTCTGACAACTTTTTTTCGAAAAATTATTAAATTTTCATCGCAATGCGAGATGACTGCGGAAATAGTGGCGCACCGTTATACTGCTTCTGCGAAACGATACCACGATTTTGAAATTTAAATTGGTATTTGACGATGCCGATTTTAATGCGAGTTACCTGTAAATGAAATGCATAGACTAATGCTTATGGGGATATTTTCGATTAGGCCACAATTTGAGGTATTTCAACGGCTAATATTCAAATCACTGATTTTAAGCGTACGTCGTTTTACCAAAAAGAAATACTTTTAATAATGATAACGATCTGAGAGAGAGTAATATTAACCGTAAAGCTTTTGACGATTAATGGTTGGTTGGATATATCTTTTTGTTTTTCACGCAAAAACGACATTTATATACTACTTCAACGACGTCACCCATTCAGTTCAAGCGTCGATCTATGGAAAACATGTCAAGTGCGGCAGTTTATACTGCGATCCTACATCTATTTGATCCCAGTTGTGCAATACTGTAAACATTTGTAAAAGCTTGCATAGCGCACCGTCCTAGCTTTACACATGTTTTCATCTATTCAGTCAGGAGTTTAAGCTCGAATATCGGCTACAATCAACCAGCAGATAAAATGTAGCGTTTTTATTAGTTTCTGAATGATATCTATGTATTTCTAAAACTGGTTTGCATTCATTTCTTAACTACGTAATGCCTTATTTTTTGCCAGAGGTGACGAACTACACTGAGATAACAACTTTTTATTTGAAGGGGGAAGATTTTTAAACATTTTGACTTCGCCTCTCCATCATATGAGAGAGATCGACCAAGCTGGGGGCTGCCGGAGGAAGTGTGTGATACTCTCTCTCATGCCCCCCATAATCTCTGCCAGCGTCTCCTACTCAATAAAGCATTCACGGTGTCCTCAATGTCTGGATAGCGGAGTTATACGAATCGTAACTAGAATAGTGCACTGCGACTCCGCTGAAACCTAGATTACAGCGACGGAATTAGGAGTCAGATACTCAGATTTTTGAAATGTTGTACGCACGATCTTCGTTTCTAGTTTTCATTATTTAATTCATAATATTACAGAAACCTACTTATTGCTTGCTTATAATTACTCAATTCAAAATCACAATAGACGTGAAAACATTGCATTTTTATTAGTGACCTAAAAAGTAATCGATACTTTTAAGTCGACTTACATTTTTTGGTCACCAGGACATCACTGGAAACAAGTTAAAACACTCTAATACAATATCGCAACTCAAAGCTACGTTGTGAACTCACCAAATAGCGGCTACATGATAACATTATTTCATTTTGTTTGCCACGAATAAAATATATTTTGCATAATAAGAAAATATTATTTACAAAGAGAATCGTATTTTAGAAAAGAAAGTGCTTGTCATTTTTATTATTTCTGTCACTAAAACGAATTATTTTGTCTCGTAAAACGTGTTACAAAATACATAATATATCTGAATTTCATATTTTTAATAATATTGAACAAAAGCTCTTAAATATTTATACAGAGGGATAGACATATACTAATGTCTTTGCCAGACTATTCACTTTTTGTATTAATAAAGCTGAATATATTGCATTACTGACTGACTAATAGAAAACGCAAAGATAAAATTATTGACGATGAAATTTTGCATGAATGTTATGTTTTTGGGGACCATAGGGTTGCGCTAAGAAGGTATTTTAATGACATTCTCTCGAGATCGGGAAACAACAGTTAAATGTAAATAAAACCTGCGGGAGTAGCTGTGGGCATCCACTTGTATGTAATAAGTAGATAAAGAAGATTGAGATTGTTTAACAGGCCTTCCAGTAATGAACGGACAATAAGGGAATCCCACAAAACCAAACTAGAAATGTACAACCTGCGAAAAACTCTAATGAAATTGACCATGTCTTTCGTTCCTACTTTAAAATTTGTCTAATTATTCAGGTAAATTTAATTAAAGTTGTAGTACACAAAAGTAATTTATAACGACGAAATATTAATAAGAGACGACTGTCTCTACGGGCGACGTACTTTTACTTGTAACAAAACATAGAGCACTTGCCGTTTTTAAACTTATCGAACTGAAATATGAACAGAACTATGGATGGAGCCAAACATCGTTACCAACATTTTCATGATTTTTCCAGCGAACGCTCTAGTCCTTTAGTCGATGGTCGTCAAAAATTATTCTTCACGAAGATGTCAGATCTGACAGTCACGTCAGGTCACTTTTGCTAGAATGGTCGTCAGAACATAAGATGCACGCTAAAACACTCTCGATTATTTTTCTGTATTGTATTTTTCACAAGAATGCTCATTACAAGCACCTTACAAATTAAATTTTTGGTAGAGTCTAATTTATCTAAATGGATGAATCTAATATACAACACTTAACTGCAAACTATATTATGAATTTAGTTCATGTTATACAGTAAAGTCGAATGCAGTAAGTTAAGAAAACTAATGATACAGAACGAAATCGTTGTTTATTTCGCTTCTGTTCACTTCACTTGTTCTGTACAAAACTTTGGTGTTTGTAATTGGAAACACCGTTAGTTTCCTATCATTTACAAGCGCTACAACTTTAACTTCTCTTCCAACTTGTCTTAGTATTACATTGTGTAAGACTGTAACCTATTTGAAATCATATTGTAAACTTAAACTAACTAATTATTAAAGATCTCTTAAGTAGGGACTGAATAAATTAATAACCGACTTGATATTACATGGATCTCAAAACTTTTTTGGTAGAAGAACTGAGTAGCGAAACTTGTTTTTTAAACAATTATTGTTTTCTATGATGATTCCAAACAAAGAAAACCGCGAGCCAGAGATAAGGAGACGTTGCAACATGGCTAGGACAGCAATGACTGAACTGAGCAAAGTGTGGAGAGACAGAAATATAACAAATCGATCAAAGATGCATGTACCAAGATGTTTGTACACTTGTCTTTCTCATCGCCCTCTTTAGTGTCGAGACGTGGACAATCAAGGCAGCCGAGAGACAGAGAATCGACGCCTTTGAAATGTGGTGCTGGCGCCGTATGTTGAGAATACCATGGACAGCCCGCCGCACAAACGTCTCGATCCTAAAACAACTTAAAATAGAGTATTCTCAGCTCCTTGTCTACGACCTGTTTGCGATGTATAATGCAGTATTTTGGCCACATAGCACGAAGAAATGGCGACAGTTTTGAACGCCTAATAGTGATAGGGAAAGTGGAAGGAAAAAGACCAAGAGGCCGTAGTCCCAATCGACGATCCGACCTGGGGCCCAATTCTGCTAAATAAATAATAGTCGCGATATGATGTCAGTGTCATACTTACGTCACAAAAAGCGTATTCTTCTAAATTATATGATATGTGAATGAAATTGTAACGAGATCGTATGTGTCAACGACGAACTGTTTATTTTAAATTATACGATAATGACATAAGGTTATCAGAATACTGCTTTTAAATCCATTCAAAATATGATATCAATGTCATATAAAAATAGCAGATTTGGCCCCCAGATATCGAAACAACTGGCGATCCCGTTAAGCACTGCTTTACATCAGGCAGCGGATTGCAACCGATGGAGACAGCTAGTTGACAGAGTCAGAAGGAGTCACGATCCTCAGCACTGAGGCAAACGACTGAACAGAGAGAGATTGTTTTTTATGGGATCTCCATATTCCTGTCTGTCCTGTCTCACTCGGCCGCTGTTTTAACTGTACTATTTCAGCATGAATTTCTGTTAAGTAATAATATGTTTAGCTGCTAAGAATTCGAATGACTAAATATTTTATTAATAAAATTAACTGAGAATTTTTAAATGTAAATATTCGTTTAATATCGCAGAACTGTGGCAGGATAAAAATGCATCGAGGTCAACGCTTACTAATTGAAGTAATTTCACAGCTTCCAAGTAACAGCCAAAGCCTGAAGAAGCTTTAAAATTCTCAAGAATGCCTTAACTAAGAAGTACTCAGGTTGTTGTGGCAAAAGTTTTTATGTGTACTGCAGTTGTGTGAAATATATTCAAGGGTTCTGGAATTTTCAGATTTTCTGCTGAGTTGGCAAGGATACAGCATACTTGCTTGTGGGTTTCTAAATATAGGCAACTGCATTATTAAAATATTACTTGACTAGCTCGTGACTTCACTTTTGAATGTATGGGTAATTTTATGATAATATCGAAAAATAAGGACTAGAGTGAATGATGCTTGAGTCAGATAAAGTATAAAAATGCTAATTGAATATATTTCAATTATAAAATTGTAATTGATGATATATTTCACATATGTGTTTTTACTTTAACAGACAGACATGTGAGTAAATGTTGCGGTTCCTGTCAATGGAGCATTATAATTTTTTTTGTCTGAGATATACATATTATTATTTTTAAGGTAACTGAAAACACCTGCATCACGATATGAATTTTAATTGAGATTATGTATATGCTGTACATTTACGAATAAATGAAGTGTAATATAAAAAATATTATTGGCTAAATCAGAATAATAATTTATTAGGTATCAAAAAAAAAATAAAAATGCAAGCATCATTGTGTATTGTGTAATGCATAATCATTATATTATTATGCACGTACTAATGTTCTTGGAACGAGTACACGAAAGGTACAAATTCGTAACCGACTATTTACTTTCTATGAAACACCGTCCGTTGTAAGCAACGCGTTGTCTGCCGCGCACGGCCGCGTTGCTCGACCGCACATAAGTCTTACCCGACCACACATTATGGCCAATTACTTTCTCCAAGAGGTCAGGCATCTGATCTTATAGAGCATTTTGAACCAATAGGAATACAGTGCTGTTTTCTGCAGTAGGGTTCATAATAATGACTATAATGACATGTTACGAAGACTTGTCGACGCGACATGACGTGGCGATACGTCGCGTGCAGTTGCGGTTTGCGGTCGGCTACGAACATGTATCTTAGTTCATCTTTATTAAGCGCAAAGAAGGTAATTCAACACGTCTGTTGCTGATATATATCCAAAGGGTATTTGGCACGCGTCCAAATCTTAAGCTTGAAGATGCATAGCGTCCAAGCGAGCACAGGTTTCTTTAAAACTATTATACGAAGACTAGTTTTTGTTTCACAAGAACATTTTGTGCTCTAAGGAGTTTGTTTGAGTCTCTGAGAAACTGCGGTTCTTACACGAATGTGCTCTAATTAATATTTTCCGCCTGTGTTTTTCTTTGAGGATAACTTAATCCTACTTTAACACAGCTATAAATAAAAAACCAAGTTTAAAAGATAGAAAAAGTGTACTATGTTTCTTCCGAAATAATATTATCCTAAACTACTTAATATTTGCAAGAGTAAACAGGTTTCGCATGCTATTCTTTATAATTATTGTTATTATTATATTGAAGTAATGTGTGTCATGGTTTATAATAATAATGTTGTTTTTTGAAGTTGGCAGATGCAATTGAACGTTACTAATATTCTTACCATTAAATTAATAACAATATATTAAACGAGTCATTATAACTATCGATATGTATTCCCGATATTGTATTTTTACATAGCATTTATTAATGCATATGGTAAATATTATTAGCAATATAAGAATTCTTAGGAAACCGTTGTTTAATATTTGCGGCAATTTTACTGTTCAGAGTAATGTATTAACTTTACTAATATTTTACTAATAGGTAATTTAACAATTTTGACTATTCGTCCCGTTATAATTTGACCTAATGGACAATGATTTGAAGGGTTTTCCAACATACCTAACTGATTTTATTTAGGTGTATTTCAGCAACTACACCGCAAGATCTTCTATCAACCGCAACAATCTAAGATTATAAAAATAATATGAAAAGATAACACTTACCTTACCTGTTAACCAATTTTATCAAATCGCGTCGATAATTTTATCAATGTGACATTTCGATAAGAAAGGTTAGGATTCATGTAAAAAATAGTAACTAAGTAATTAATATTTGAAATCAGTGAAGGTGCAAACATGAGTTTCCAGAACAAAGTGGTTTTAATTACTGGTGCCAGTTCTGGTATTGAAGCCGCTACTGCTATCAAGTTTTCCGAAAAAGGTAACCAAGTTTGCTTGGTAGGAAGGAACCAAGAGAAAGTAAACAAAGTCGCCAATAAATGTGGCAATCATTAGTATTAATAGCTGACATCACTAAAGACGAAGATGCTAAGAGAATTGTGGATGAGACTATAAGGTACTTTGGTACACTGGATATTTTAATTAACAACGCAGGTATGGCGAGTTCTTCGAGCATTCTTCAAGAGAACGCTATGAGCGTCTTTGACACAGTGATGAAGACAAATCTTAGAGCTCACATGTATATTACAAATCTCGCTACTCCTCATCTTGTTAAAACCAAAGGTAATATCGTCAATGTATCAAGTAGTCTTCGTGTACTATCTAACACCAGTTTCGCCTACAATACGTCAAAGGCTGCTTTGGATCACTTCACAAGGTTGGTTGCTTTGGAGCTAGCACCGAGTGGTGTTCGAGTGAATGCGGTTAATCCAGTGAAAACTGATATAATGGAGAATGCAGGTGCAGATAAAACCCGGGTTGAAGCTACTTTTGATGGGTTGATAAAAGTAACAGCTCTTCAAAGAATGTCTGCGCCCGAAGAAGTTGCTGATTTAATCTTGTTCCTGGCTAGTGATAAGGCTAAGGCTATTACTGGTCCTACATATCTAACGGATAATGGAGTCTTGATTAAAGGTGGATCTAACTGATTTGTTTAAATTATTCTCTAAAGGCGTGTGTCTTAAAATTTAATAAAAATGTTGTAACATTTAGTAAAATTGTTTTCATTTCATACGACTATCAGGTTTATCAGTCATGGTTAGCAACTAGATCAACAGCTCAGTCAAGTAATGATGGAAGATAAATACAAACAATCCTACAACTCTCGAAGCCACTCTATAGGTACATTGTCAGGTCTTCATTAACAGATAAATTGTAGTCTTTGTATATTGAATTACTAAAAACTACATCAACACTTTTATTTTTTCTGCTGATTCAAATATACTATGTACAATCTGGAAATACATCGTATATTTTTATTTATTTTATTGGCCTGTGACGTCCCACTGCAGGGCAAAGGCCTCACCACTATTCTTCCATACATCTCTATAATTTATCCGTAGGAACCGATCCTTCTTGAGAGAGGCTAGGTCCTTCCGCCGTTTCCGTCTAGGCGTGCCGCAATGTCGCGTGCCGTTTAGTAGGGTCCATAGGGTTGTCAATTTCTGGAATTGTTCTATTTTTCCACCTAGATATCGTCTATTTATTCGCCGTATCTTATCTATGCAGAAATAAGATACCGTCAAAGCTATTAAAATAAAAAACTTGTCTGTGCACTATCATCATCATCATCATTATCATTCACTTAGCGTTATCCCAATTTCAATTTGGGGTCCGCTTCCTAGTCTAACCAGATTTGGCTGAATATTACCTTTTCCACAGAGAAACTGCCTGTCTGACCTCCGCAACCCGAAGGGATAGCGATATTCCATGGTTTAGACTAGTGTCAGTATATTAGAAGGTTCTGACGCCCCGTAACGATTGTCAAAGATCTTCATGACAACCGGAACCGACGGCTTAACGTGCTCTCCGAGGCACGGGACAAGCGATAATGAACAATTCAATACACACATAACTCCGAAAAGTCAATGGTGCGCACCGTGGATTCGAACCCGATACATTCTGCATGGCAGTCTGTTCGTATATCCACTAGGCTATCGCTGCCCATGAGCATCAAACCGATATATTATGACGTGAAGCTTTTCCTGAGGTCCAATTCTCCTAAATAAATTATTTCAAAATGCAGTTTCAATAAAATATCAGTGTCATACTTCTGACAGAAATGGTATTCTCCTAGATCAACTATATTTAAATGATATCGCGACTAGATCAATAACTGAAGAATATGTCAACGACGAATTGCAAGTCAATTCAAAATGTAATCTCATTTTGTTCAAAATATAGTGTCAATCTTCTAATATATAAAATTCTCGTGTCACAGTTTTCGTTCCCATACTCCTCCGAAATGGCTTGAACGATTTTGATGAATTTTTTTGTGCTTATCCGGTATCTATGAGAATCGGCCAACATCTATTTTTCAAAAAAAAAATATATTTTGCAAAACAACGTTTGCCGGGTCAGCTAGTAATATATAAAATCCTTGCGTTAATGACTGACTGACAGACACGCTACAGCCGAAACTATTGGGCGCAGGAAACTGAAATTTGGCATGTATGTTCCTTGGGGACCGTAGGGGTGCACTAAGAAGGGATTTCCCGAAATTCCCACGGGATCGGCCAAAACGGGTAAATTTAAAAAAAATGCAGGCGTAGCTGCTGGCGTCCTCGAGTATCATATAAAATAGGAGAATTAGCCTTCTGTTTAAAAATATCATTAAAATATGTGCTATTAACTTTTTTTTGCGTTTAGAACCATGATCGCTGTGAACATGGTACACTAAATGTCATTAAAGAACATATTCTAATTTGACCCGTATGGATCGATGACGGTGACACATAGATTGACACTTAGTTCAATTTTCGATCTAGTTGCAATGTTATTCAAGTATTAATTTATTGACGAGAATATCAGTTATGAGTTATGACAGCTAAACTTGCTCAAAACTACATTTTAAACACATTTAATTAATATCAGTTATGACAGCTAAACTTGCTCGAAACTACATTTTAAGCACATTTAATTACGCGAATTTCTAACAAATATTTTTTAGCTAATAAGACTAATCCGAAAATAAATGGCGACTTTTATAAAAAACTCTGAGAAAGTACAATAATAAAAATACCGAACAATGTTGACTGCCTTTGTACAGTTAAAAGTAAGTTAACTTCATAGAATGAGCATTGCTTTATTCTTGTACTTTTTTTATAGTTTTCATCATTGCCACAAATTGTATTCAATTGAAAATTTTGTTTTTTTTTATGTGATCACTAGCCGTTTTCCGCGGTTTCATCCGCGTCCTGAGGGAACTAATTCGCGTACCCGAAAAACCCAAATATCTTACGGACACCTATTTTTTCTACAATAAAATACACTACTACTTGCAGATAATGTAGCTTTCTAATGGTGAAATAATTTTTAAAATCGGTCCAGTAGTTTTTGGATTTATCCATTACAAACAAACAAAATTTTTTTTTTTCTCTTTATATAATATTAAGTGTAGATAGTGAAGTTAGATAAAGCGGATTCTTATCAGAATATTTATCACAAAGGTCGGATGACTTATTCAAGTTGCTAGTTCTAAACTGATGACTTATCTTAGAATACCAAACGTCTGAATTATTTTGTTGATATGCGTGATAGACTTCTATCTATACAGTACAATAACAAAATATTGTTGTCTTTATATTGATATAATTTCCTAATAATGCAGTTCATGTTATTAAATAGTTTAATTATGTGTAAATGCTTCTCTGCTTTGTCATATATTAAATGCTAAAGCTATTTTTAATACTATCGTAAAATTGGTAGTTATTTATCAAGTTCCTCAGTCAATATTTTTTTTCAAAGCAAAGTGGTGTTACATAAAAAACTTAAAAAAAGGAAATCGAATACTAGATATTTAAGTTGAATGTTATCAGTATGTCATTCTGTGCCGGGTAATTACATGTAATTGTAAGAACTTAATTGTATCAACATCTGAGTCACTATGATATTTAAATATCTGAGTCATGCGCAGACATTGACGACCAAAACATATCACATAGGTTCATAAGCCAAAGTAAATATTTTTGATTCTAAATATATTAGATAATAATGTTGTGGTCTAATGACTCGTTCGTTTTGTTGATATTGATAAAAATGAACTTTGACATTAACAAACATAATCATCACTACCACTTTTTTTCTTCTGACCTTGTAGGTTAGTTAGAAAAACATACGGAAGTTAGAAATATATGTGGACTTTGGAGGTAGTCTGAGCAAGGTTTTTTCTTATTTGAGGTTTTCTGTGTCATCATGACTGGCATAACATAATATTGACTTCTTGTTATTGCGGGTATATATACCTCGATCTACCAAATTTTAGTTCGTCATTCTTCTCTAAGTGAATATTGACTACACCAGAGGATATAAATTCACTATAATAAGTACCTGGCAATAAAATGGCTTTTCAAGGCAAAGTAGTGTTAGTGACTGGAGCAAGTTCGGGTATAGGAGCCGCAATAGCTATCAAGTTTGCAGAAGAAGGAGCACAAGTTTGTTTAGTTGGAAGAAACAAAGATAAGCTCAACAATGTTGCCAAAAAGTGTGGAAATCCCTTGGTTCTAATAGCAGACGTCGCGAAAGATGAAGACGCTAAACGCATTGTAGATGAAACTTTAAGATACTTCAGCCATTTGGATGTTTTAATAAACAATGCTGGTATTACCTTGACTCCTAGTATTATGGACCCGCAAGCTATGGATATCTTTGACCGGGTGATGGCTACAAATCTCCGTGCTCCTGTATTAATATCACACCTATCTGCTCCCCATCTTGTTAAAACTAAAGGTAACATCATCAATATCTCCAGTGTTGCTGCTCTTCGAGTGTTGACTCCTAGCTTTCCCTACAATACGTCGAAAGCTGCTTTAGACCATTTCTCAAGGTCTATTGCTTTAGAGTTAGCACCGAGTGGTGTTCGTGTCAATACCGTGAATCCTGGGCCCGTGATATCAGATATAATAGAAAATACGGGTGCAACAAAAGAACAAATAGAAGTTACTTATGAAAAAATGGAAAAAATGACAGCTCTTGGCAGAGTATCTCAACCCGAAGAAGTAGCCGATTTAGTATTGTTTTTGGCAAGTGACAAGGCGAAATCAATAACTGGTTCGACATTTGTGACTGATAATGGAATATTGTTAAAAGGTTCACTTTAATATTATTTTGTAAATGTTAACTCATTTATTTACACTTTTTATTCTTAGATTTATGTATATATATATATATATATATACTTAGACATTATGAGTATGTAAGTAGAGTAAAGTTTAAACATTAAATATTCTGTAAAGATGCTTTGAAAATCAGATAGATATTCAGATATTTTATTTTCAGTTATCAGGCTTATGTAGTATTATTTAATTTTGTTTAATAATCATCAACAATTATCTTTATTAAACAAAATTACATGATACTAATACAAATTGTTTAATTAATTAAAAGTCATCCTAATTGATGAAAATGAATTACATGGTTATTCAATACTTTTTTATTCATACCAAGATTTTTTACACAAATTGTTTTAGTTACTTATAGTACAAAATTATCTTATTCTGCTTCTATTCCAGCAGTGTGATTCTGTAAGACTTCATTGTAAACTTCGAATTTGAATCCGCTGTGAGTTTCTTGATTGACATTCTAAAAACTCGGTTGATAAATCGAATCTACACTACTCTTGCGAGCGTGTTTGCGAGTTGAACTAAACTGACCTCGAGATTTTGACGGATAAAGTATGAGATGATGTAAAAGGTGGCATTCTATATTTAGGTAATTCCCGCGTCAGTTCGACGCTCACTTCGCACTCAAAATCAAGGTCATTATGAACCTTATGCGAAGAGATATCGACGTGAAATGCAAGTTATTGTTTGAATTTTACGGAATCAACGTGCAGCAGTGTGATTCCGTAAGACTTCATTGTAAACTTCGAATCTGAATCCGCTGTGAGTTTCTTGATTGGCATTCTAAAAACTCGGTTGATAATTCGAATCTACACTAGCGCTACTCTTGCGAGCGTGTTTGCGAGTTGAACTAAATTGACCTCGAGATTTTGACGGATAAAGTATGAGATGACGTAAAAAGTGGCATTCTATAAGGTAATTCCTGCGTCAGTTCAACGCTCACTACGCACTCAAATCAAGGTCATTATGAACCTTATGCGAAGTGAGAGCGAATAGCGACGTGAAATGCGAGTTGTTGTTTGAATTTTACGGAATCGACGTGCAGGTGTCACTCTCTTCCGTTCTATCTTATCGTCTCACAATGTCAAAAAAAAGCTAATTAAAACATTTGAACATTATTTAAATATAAGATTATTATAATTATCTGACGCTCTTTGTCTTGCATACCTCACAAGGTAGTAAATTAGTTCTGCCAATTATAACAAGGTAATGCAAATAAAAAAGGATTTATTACTTGGGTATATTAATGTTATCATACACAAACAATACAATTCACCAGTGAGTTTGAATAGAATTCAGAGAACATTCACTGAAATCTATTCATCTTAAAAAGCTATATTAATTTTGTGTTGTATAATCCACTTATCAATTGGCAAAGACTAACATTAGGTTATGAGTCAGGAGCGCGGTGTAGTACCCTAAATAACGCGGGAATAACCGCGGGCTTATGTAGTATTTATATAACGCCACACTATATGACTGGCATTATACATATGCATAACAACATTTGGTTCCTTATTATTGTCAGAGGGATATTCAATTCAGTCTTCTCGCATTGCTTATCGATAAGATAATAATCAGACTATATTTATTCTCTGCGCACTGTGAATTCATTACATTGGTTAAAAATTTACGGCAAGAACATGACTTTTCAAGGCAAAGTGGTGCTAGTGACTGGTGCTAGTTCGGGTATAGGAGCCGCCATAGCTATAAAGTTCGCAGAGGAAGGAGTACAAGTTTGTTTAGTTGGAAGAAACCAAGACAAGCTCAATAATGTCGCCAAAAAGTGTGGCAATCCATTAGTGTTAATAGCAGACGTCGCCAAGGATGAAGACGCTAAACGAATCGTAGACGAAACTGTAAGGTACTTTGGGCAACTGGATATTTTAATAAACAATGCACCAGCATTGTTTATTAAAATATCCAGTTATACCAATAACATTGCCTATTAAAATCACAAGCCCACAAGCCATGGATATCTTTGACCAAGTAATGGCTACGAATCTTCGCGCGCCTGTGCTTATAATAAATCTCGCTGTTCCCCATCTTGTTAAAACTAAAGGTAACATCATCAATATCTCTAGTGTTGCTGCTCTACACACGATTTCGTGCTTTGCCTACAACACGTCGAAAGCTGCTTTAGATCATTTTACAAGGTCAATTGCACTAGAACTAGCGTCGAGTGGTGTTCGTGTCAACACAGTTAACCCTGGACCTGTGAAAACAGACTTGATAGAAAAGATAGGTGCAAGCAAAGAACAAATAGCAGCTATTATAGAAAATATGCCCACAATTACAGCTCTCGGCAGAGTATCTGAACCTGAGGAAATAGCTGATTTAGTCTTGTTTTTGGCAAGTGACAAGGCTAAAGCAATAACTGGTTCGGCACTTGTGAGTGATAATGGAATATTGTTAAAAGGTGTACCTATTATGTAAATATAATTTAATTTTAATTTTTATATATTAATTAGGTTTTTATTATTTTAAGACTTAATTTATTTATATTGTAATTTAAATAATTATTGGATAATAAAAAATTATTATGTAAATATGCATGCGAAACTATTTATGTGAATATCGCAAAATAAGTTAATTTATCAGAATAGAATGGATGAAGGTTTATTATAATCTTTTATTATAATACAATTTCAAATAAATACATTAATTGTCTAATTCAGTAAATACCTATGCATTTTTACATTGACTTTTGATTTCAGTTCTGAAAACTACTTATTCAATTGCCGTTACAAGAAGTTTCACTCTCTGACACTACATCTCGTCTAAAATAATAATACATACGGGGGTATTGCTGGCTTTTCTAGATGATAAATAAATAATTTACTTCACTCCTTCCTGCATTAAACGCTGCCATCGGATGGGGAGACCTGCTGCTCCAAACAGACACCGCCCAATACTTGTCAAATTCCAAAATGTCGTAGTGCGGGACAAAGTCTGGTTTTCCAAGCCAAAATTCAAAGGTTCAGGTATAACAGCCTCAGAATTTCTGACCAAAGCCCGTCATGACGTCTTTATGGCTGCACGGGAGAAGTTTGGCATACATAAGTGTTGGACGAAAGAGGGGGCTGTTTATGTCCTTGGGGCGAAAGGCGAGCGACATCGTTTGAATTGTTTGGTCGACGTTCAAAACCTTTGCCTCGTCAACGAGGACCAGCAGAGACAGGCTGCCCCTGCTTCCAAGAACGAGCCAACGAAAACGAGAAGAGCAGCTGCGTCTAAGAAATAGCGCCTTGTAATTGTTCGCATCTTTTTCTTTGTTGAATCCCAGGTGGGTGGTTGTATATTCATTCATCATATTCTTTTGCAGGTACGGTAATCTACTTGACTTATTTTTCTATTCATTTTATTTAGTTACCGACTATTTACTTTATAAAATTTATTGGTTTTATCTTTAACTTTACGGTAATACGGTTCGAATTATGACAATTGACAATTTGACAATGACAGTTCTGACGTTAGATATTTTTTACTATAATCGTTCTGAAACAGTTTTCGATTACACTGTCGTTTAAGTTGGGCCATAGCAACACTCTTTTATAGTATTATCTAGCTTTGTTGTATTGTAGCTTTATTTAATAAGTTTAAAATTCTTCTTTAACATTCTTACAACCTGAACTGCCTTTTCTACCTGGGATTTAATATTTAATGTTTAATTTTTAGTTTTTCATATTATATTGAACTGTATTCATCATGACGTGTTAAACATATTTTATTTTTTTCAAACATCTCTTCCATAAGCTGTATTGTATTTATATTGTTATAAAACTGGCAGGTGGGCTTTATTTGAATAGTGTTGAATAGTAGTATTGATTTATTAAGATAAAGTATTATTTATATATTATCATTATTTATTTATTTATTTATTAGTGCATGGATAGTGACAGTGATGACTTCTTCTCCGCGAGTAGTGACAATGATAGTTATATTAGTGTTCCTTCTCTGGTAAACAACTTGCAGTCTTTGTTCTCTGGTGTTTCGAGAGACTTTAATGTTGTCCATATTAATGCACAGAGTATTCCCGCCCATTTCCCAGATATGCTGGCTAGTTTTGACTGTAAGAACATCCATGCTATTCTTGTCTCTGAATCTTGGCTTAAGCCTTGCATTCCCTCGGCTTCGTATACTCTGCCTGGCTTACAGCTCATTAGGAATGACCGAACTTGGAGTGGTGGCGATGGTGTTGCCATTTACCTCCGTTCATATATTGCTTATTCAATATTAAACATGTCATCACAGCCGCCACCACCCAATGCCGGTGAGCATCTCTTCTTGGAAGTCGAGCTGCACCATACAAAAATTCTCCTTGGTGTTTACTACTGTCCATCTTTGCGTGTTGATTTCTTTTCTTCCTTTGAAAATCTCTTACTTAATCTATCTCCTCCTTACAGTCAAACTATAATTATGGGTGACTTTAACACCTGTCTTCTTACAAACGACTCACGTTCCTCTTCTCTCTCTTCTATTGCTGTTTCCACTAATCTGCATATACTTCCTTTGAATGCCACTCATCACTTCCCTAATGCTATACCTTCACTTCTAGACCTCATTCTTGTCTCATCACTTGGTCATGTCACTAAACACGGCCAATGTAGTGCAGATGCTTTTTCTTATCACGACCTCATTTATCTATCTTATAAAATTCGTCTCCCTAAGGCAAAGTCTAGAACTCTCTTGCTTCGTAATTTTAGTGGTATGAATACTGATGATCTTATTGATGATGCTAAGGCAATTGACTGGAAACTACTACTGGATGCTGAAACTATAGACAGCAAAATTGAGTTTTTTGAGAGAAATCTTATTGACCTCTACGATGTCCATGCGCCTGTTCGTGCTATAAAACTAAAGCATGCGCCATCACCCTGGCTCACTGAGGATATAAAACTACTGATACAGAAAAAAGCAGCAGCCAAATCAAAACTAAAATCGAAACCTACTGAGGTAAATAAATTAAAATACATAACACTCAGAAATCACTGCAATAGGGTGTGTAGGGATGCACAACGCCAGCATATCCACAATTCTGTAAAAAACGGAGATCCTGCAAAAGTATGGAAATTCCTCAAATCATTAGGGGTTGGAAAGCAAAGTCAGAATATTAATCCTTACAATTTTGATATTAACATACTTAACCAGCACTTCTCTGCTTCGTCCAATTATGACAGGACAACCAAATTGAATACAATAAATTATCTTTCATCGCTTTCAACTCCTGATTATACTCCTTTTGTCTTTAGTCAGTTTACTGCATGTGATGTTAAGAAGAGCATTTTATCCATTAGCTCCAACGCTGTTGGTTGTGACGGTATCACCCGTAATATGATCCTCCCCATCCTTGATGTTATCCTACCTATTATCACACACATATTTAACTCCTCAATTTCTAGTGGCGTGTTTCCTGCAGCTTGGAAGTATGCTCATGTGGTCCCACTACCTAAAAAATCCAATCCTATATCCTTTTCAGAATTCCGACCCATATCCATACTACCCTTCCTTTCCAAAGTCCTTGAACGTCTTATCCATAACCAACTCAACTCATTCCTCATTAAAAATAACATCCTCAATCCTTTTCAATCAGGTTTCCGTGCTGGTCATAGTACCACTACTGCCCTTGTCAATATTACGGATGATATCAGGTCAGGTATGGAGGACGGCAAGCTCGCAGTTCTCTGTTTGTTGGATTTCAGCAATGCATTCAACACCGTTGACTTTGACGTGCTCCTTGCCATCCTTAGCTCTCTTAGCATATCTCCATCAGTGATTGACTGGTTTCGTAGTTACCTGTTTGGCCGCCGGCAGCGTGTCCATCTGGATGAAACTTATTCATCCTGGTGCGACAATTCTGCGGGTGTACCTCAGGGCGGCGTTCTTTCTCCTCTTCTCTTCTCGATTTTTATTAATTCAATATCTAATTCTATTTCAAGTTCCTACCACCTCTATGCAGATGATCTGCAAATCTACTCTCAAGTTAAGCTTGAAAATTTATCTTTAGGCATCGCAAACATTAATCAGGATCTAGTTGCCATATCTGAGTGGACGAAAACGTATGGTCTTAAGGTTAATCCTGTTAAAACCCAGGCTATAATTATCGGCAGCTCTAGACTAATTTCTAGGATTAATTGGTCAATGCTTCCCCAGGTGTCTTTTGCAGGTGTCTCTATTCCTTTTAGTAAGGATGTCAAGAATCTGGGGATATACATAGACACAACATTTTCGTGGACCGTCCAGCTGCAATACATCAGCCGACGTCTTTTTGCTGCCATAGCATCATTGAGAAGACTGCGTAATTTCCTTCCGACTACCACTAAAATTGCACTTGTGCAATCTATTCTCCTTCCCATTCTTGACTATGCCGATGCCAGCTATCTCGATCTCAATAATGATCTGCTTGATAAACTTGAGCGACTCCAAAATTTCTGCAAAAGATTCATATATGGTTTACGCAAATATGATCATATCTCTGAATTTCGCATGAAGCTCAAGTGGCTGCCAATCCGCCTTCGCCGGAATACTCACATTCTCTGTCTTCTCTATAATATTTTATACAATCCTTCTTTTCCTTTGTATCTCAAAGCTCGCTTTGAATATCTTCACGACACACATACGAAGTGCTTAAGATCATCTGAGAATCTTAGACTGAAAGTTCCAGCTCACTCTACAGTCTTCTACGACAAATCTTTTACTGTCCAGGCTGTACGACTGTGGAATTCGTTGCCTGAGACAATAAGACAGGCACAATCCTTGACAGTATTTAAAAAACTTGTCACCAATCACTACTTAGGAGATATTCCATGACAGTTCTTTTAAACTTGCACTAATATTGTATCTATTTATGGTATCTATTTATATATGTTATAAAGTATATATTTATGTATGTTGTAATATTAGTATGTAAGTACATAGTATTATTATTAGTTTTGTCGAGCTCATCAGAATACACTATTCTTTGAAGTACACCAACCTACCCATTCTCTCAGTCACTAATTCTTGTATTCTATTCTTGGTTGTCTGGAAGAAATCGCAATTTGCGATAAGACCGCCCTTGTACCACTAGTTTTAGTTGTGTAAATATGATCACATGTACTCTTGTATCTTTTTTGTTTTCTGGTGTACAGTAAAGAGTTTTAATCTAATCTAATCTAATTTATCTTGATGATTATGTTGACTTTGTTTTGTTATTTATTGCATTAAGCACTCTTTTGATTACAATTTTATATTTACAAGTCATTTCATGATTTTAGACAGGAGTGAATACAGCAAGAGACATATGTCAGGATTGTTGCAAATGACGTTCCGTAGTCTCTGCCTACCCCTCCGGGAAACAGGCGTGAGTCTATGTATGTATGTCATAATCTCTTGATATTCCTGAAATTGGCGCTTTTTTGTGCAACATGCATTTCTTTAATTTAAAGATATATATTTCTGTTTACAACTAATTGGTTGTTGTGAAGATACAATAATATGATTAGATAAAGGACCATGCGTCAAATTGAGCTCAGTGTCCAACAGAGTTATGGCATATGCCATTGGAAAGGATTTTGTTCGTACTAAAATTTTCACTAGCAGCACCACCTTCAATTCCATTGCAGAAAAAAGATATGCACTTAAATAGATTTTGTAGAAAAATACAATTGTTAGTCATAAAACTGTTATAGTAACAATATATTCATACTTTAAAATCAGTGGCGTAGCTAACTTTGGTGGCACCCGGGGTGGAAGTTGGCGGTCGACCGTTTTCTTTTTTTTTTAGTCGATACCTAACAATTACGGTGCCTATGTGTTTTATATGTTTCTACATTGTTCTTAAAGTCGAGTTCGGGGTGGCATCCCAAAAAGGGTGACATCCGGGACTCTCCCTTCCTGCGCCACTGTTTAAAATAATGGTAAACAGCGCTTGCGCCCGTGTGATTTACAACACTATCCTTCCCTCTCATACCTCTCGGACGCCTGCCCCGCGCCCGTCTGCTCTCAATCAGTCGACTCGTGATTCTCACGGTGTTATCTGTGTGTCCTAAAAACAGGACAGGTTAGAAGTACACTGAACCGAAGAGCATACATGAGGAATCTGATGGGAGTGAATGAAGCAAGAGAGATATGTCAGGATCGTTGCAAATGGCGTTCCATAGTATCTGCCTACCCCTCCGGGAAACAGGCGTGAGTCTATGTATGTATGTTATGTGTGTTTTCGTGTATCCTCTCGGCACATACAATTTAATCCACCGGCAGGTCACCTAAACGATATTATTATTGATATTGATTGAAATGTTAATAAAATATTTTTAACTGTTAGCAGCTGTTTTATTTTTTATGTATTCTTTGCACATGGAATTAAAACTAGTTAAAGATGTGAAACAAAAAAAACTACAATGTCATAACAGCATTACTTTGCAGGATTAAAGTTTATTTATTGTAGGAGAAAAATATTTATAGCAAAATAACCCCATGGATTCTTCGCAAAAATGAGTTTATATCTTTATAATTAGTGCTTTACAAGTATGTTCAAAGTGGTCTCATCTCTGTTGGTGGGTGAGCCCAGGCTTCATACATTTTTGCCCATGGTCCTTTAGTACCTACCTATATATCCGTTATGCCCTATATTGATAATTGAACCTTGATTTCATCCTTACATTACCAATTAACATTTAATTAGTCTCATCATGAAATAAGAACTGCTGAAACGGAAGTTTTATATGTTTTTTTTTTTAAACTTCTTGCACATAATTTACAAATTATTGTACAAAGGCGGACTTAATGCCATTGGCATTCTCTACCAGTCAACCTTTGGGTGGTGCAGAGATAATCATGGTAGGTGCATAAAAAAGCGTAAAGTAATTTAATAAATATGAAATAAGTAACGTTATATAGGAAACTAATAAAATAATAAACGAACAATATAATAAAATCATATAATAAATACATATTATTATAATATATATGCGAATATAAAATACACAAATAAATACTTAGCTTTAAATACATACGTTACGTAATATTATGTACAAATATATATTATATACAAATATGCCTACTGTTGTGATTCTGTCAACTGTTCCATGTATCGCCTACGTACTCTAGCCTTAAAAAGTTCACGAGACGAAGACATCCTGATCTATGGAGGGAGTGAATTCCACAAATGAATACCTTGGATGTTAAAAGACGAATGGACAAGAGTGGAGCTATGGGAAGGACACAAAAGAAATAGATTATTTGTGGAACGAAGGTTTTTGTCATGTCCACTGCAGAGATATTGAAAGTGAGGAGTCAGGTAAGTCACGTTCGGTGAGTTTAAAAGAGAGTAAAGTGTCGTTAACGTGCTCAAATTGCGCCGTTGGCGGATAGGCAGCTATCGCAATTGGGCACGGTAAGAGAAAATATGGTCGTATTTACGGAGATTGAAAATTAACCGAATGCAACTGTTGAGATGTCGGTCAAGTTTATTGAGCAAATCTGCATTCAGATCGAGATAACATACATCACCATAGTCGATAAGAGGGAAAATAAAAGTTTGCACAAGCATTGTTTTCGTCTTTATTGGAAGGAAATTCTTAAGGCGATAGAGAGACCGCAGGGAACCCGTGACTTTCTGACTGACACTCGTAATTTGAGAACGCCAGTCAAGAGTAGTGTCCAGGTGTAAACCGAGATTTTTCACACTAGGGCTGAAGGGAATGATAGATCCGTTGAATGTAATAGGAAGAAGAGAATTTAAATTCACTTTGCACATCATCCTTGAGCTTCCTATCATGATGGCTTGGCATTTAGTCGGATTTACTGAATTAATAATTTAATTCGTTTCATTTGACAGTACTTAATCTGATCCTTAAATAATATACCATGTTATTACAGCTAAAATCCAATAACATTTTCCTGGAAACATATAACGATAAGAAACAGTCAGTTCTAAAGAATTACACACAAAACGAATATTGGATTGCATTCATACACTTTATAATCTACAGTCCAAACTCACAACTTGCTTGAGTAAGTAAGATTTTTATTAGGTAAGGTAACACCAAAACTTAAATTTAAAATTTGAAAGCAATCAAGTTTTATTGGACAAAATTTATTGCACATTTAAAATTTGTGGGTTTGCACCACTCATTAAATCGAACTTTATAAAACAGGGAGTCTGTCTGACCAAAGTTAGTATATGTTTGTTACACAAAGTTTAACAATTAATTACTTAAAATTTAATCTTAATGGCGCTGTTCACCCGAAGAGGAAATGCAGTGAATTGTGATTATTTATCGTCGTGATTGGTGATTTATCGGTGTGTGTGGAGTAATATGTAGTTCCACTGCCAATTTGTCAATTAGTGTCATTGATGACATATCTACGCGGCAGGAAAAGAGAACGTGAATTATATGTATATGTAAGATTAAGGGTAAGGTTACAAGATGGAGATGCTTGGAAAGGTGTTAAGGAGACCTTTGCCCAGCAGTGACAGAACAAAGGTTAACAAAAAAAGGCTTATGTCAGGCCTCTGAACATAAATTAATATTTTAAGTCCGAAGCATAATAAGAACGTAAATAAGAACTTATATCCCAAGCGAGAATTAATGCAACAGTAAGAAAGTGAATTATATCATTGTGTATTGCATATCAGATACTTTGTAGCACGTGGTTGCCACGATAAAGTACTATCTAGATTTACGCCCAAATATTTTATTTCGTTGACGTGTTCTATCTGAACGCAGCCACATATTTCAATTTGTGAGTTGCAACAGTGGGCTTTTAGGCAAAGTGAGTTCATTGGAGGAAGTGAATAATACCGAGAGAAGAAGGCTATGTACTTAGTTTTTTGAGTATTTAGTGTTAATAAATTACTTCTAAGCCACATCATTACCTCCCGTAGAGCGGCCTCACTGAATTGACGAACTTGTTCCCAGTTCTTCCCATAAACCAACAGTACTGTCTTATGTACTAGCATATGTGCTAGTATTTTGCAATGAGGCTTTAGTACAAAGGCTATTTAAGTAAATGAGGAAAACAGTCGGATCATTGATGCAATGCTTATGGGTTGCCACACACAGGGCGTATTTTTTGGACTAGTCCCACTCTCATCTCTTCTACATTATCAATTTGTGTAGCCCCAGATCAAGCAACAGTGATCATAGATGGCACTACTAACTTCTTGGGAAACATAAACTTTCATGGAACTACGAAGTGCATGTAATCGAAAGCTTAAGTGACTTTTTTTCTTAACTTACATATTACTTTAAAACGTAAGTCTAGGTGCAAGGTCCTTAAAATAATAAGCCTACGGTTCTTCAATTTAAAAATAAACAACTTCTTACAATGATGAAATTGACAACAGTGTAAACTATAGATCAGTATGTTAATTGTCCCTTTTGTATAAACGGTGAATATAGTTAATTAATGTTTGAATCTTTCCTTACTCAAAAGAAGCAAATCTAAAGAATTTCGTAAGAACTCTATATTGTATTTTCGTACGAACTCTATATTGTGTTAGTGAAATCTGTGGATATACCAATGCATGCTTTCAAGTCTAAACCCACGGCGCACACAACTGAGAAACTGCACTCTTGAATATACTGACACTGGTCCAAACCACGGTATATTGCTAAACCTCTGGGTTGCTGAGGTCAGACGCAAAACACTCTGAGGACTAGTTAATTATCAATCAATTGCTCTGCCCATATGTAGCATTATGGTACTAGAAAGAAAAATAAGCATGCCTCATTATTTCATGACTAATAATAAATGTTCAGCTTATCCTAGCACGCCCACGCTTTGGTTGGGTGGAAATCCACAACTTTAATGGATGATTCCTGTACGCGATGAATGTACGCGTTATCTGTCATAAAGCGAAGCTACTAATATTTAAAATAAAGCTGATATATCTATTACAAGTCACTTAATTTTTTTTATGTAAAATGCTTCTAGCAATAATTCAATAGCAATAGTATAATTTGATTACAGTAACTATTCAAGTGTAGTATGTAGGCACTTAAGCAATAGAATTCAGACCTAAAGACAAAATAAATATAAGCTTGTCTGTATATTTATAAAATTCTTCAGTCACTGTCTGTCTGACTGACAGACAACGCACAGCCAAAACCATTGGGCGTAAGAAGATGAAATTTTGGCATGTATATTTCTTTAGGAAATCCTTTCTTAGTGCACCCCGCACTAAGAAGAGATTTCCCAATAGGCCACGGGACTGGACAGAAACGTTTTAGCTAGCGGGTATCCTTTAGTCTAAAATAATAACAGAACGATCTAGAAGTATAAGTTTTAGTAATTCACGATTTTTATGATTTTTAGCTTTACAGCTTTAAACAGCAACTTTTTACAAACTTTTAACAGCAGTTAAATACTAATTAAGAAACAAACTAAGCTATTGTCAAAAAACATTATTTGCCTGATTGCCAAACCCAGAACATTAAAAAAAACGTCACAAATCACAGTTTTACTAAACTACATTCAAGAGTATACTGAAATAAGTCAAGAGACGTACAGTCAGTCGAAAGATTAATCTTAGATCCAATTGCACAACTCTAACGAAAATTGTACGGTCTTATCGAGTAATTACTATCCGGAACTTATAGGCGGATCGTGAAACAGACCGCAAGTGTGTTGCAATACATGGATAATATCTAGTCAAATCAGTACACTGAGCTGTTGGCATAGGATGTCTAATTATCGACCATATCTCCGGTTTGATTGATGTATGAAATTGTGCTGAGAAATTATTTAATGAAAACTAGTAGTGGAACTATACTTCCACTTCTAGTTTTCTTAAAGACCAAAAAGCTTGATACATCTCTACACAACCAGTAAGCAATACCTGCGTGTATTTGCTTAATATTCGGGAAGTTTATGTAATAACATGTTGATATTAATCTACGGTTTGCAGATTCTATCTCGTTTTAAAAAAAATACATTTAAACCGAATTATCTAGAAACATTTTTTTATATAATTTGATTTTAATGTGTAACATTCGCGTAATCCCAAGAAAATACTACAAGAACATGTTAATACCCTTTTTTTTTTTTGGTGTCGGGTTGGAAAATCCTCAAAAAAAACCTTCCTACCTAACCTTCTAAAACCAACCCGTGTTCCTCATGTACCCGTGTGTCGGAGGGTAGGGATTCGCATAAGCATTCGTCGCTACCCCCCGACGGGTATTGGCCCGCCAGATGGTCAGGCGGGCCCCGAACAAAACCCCCTTGGCGGCTGATTAAGGTGTTGGGCTCCGCCGCCAAAATACTCAGCGGCCGCAGAGGATAGGGAGGACGGCAACGCAACACCGCATCTCCTCTTCCTCTGTGGTCCCACCGCGACGCATCGAATGGTGCGCCCCCGTTTGGTCGCGGGAGATAGGGCGCGCGGCAACGCAACACCGACACGCCTCTCCTCCCGCGACCGCACCCGACTGCGAGGGACAGACAGAACTGTCCCCCGCACCCGCACCGTTGGACGCATCCTGCGCAGGCCCCGTCAAGCCCACGTGGAGCGTCCCCTCCTGGATCCCTCTTAGCTTCACCGCGGGGTTAATACCCAAATAATGTTGAGATCCCCCCCACCCACCTTGGGATCTGGGTACATTTCTAGATGCCATAGCGTTGTAACTACCTTTTTTTTTTTAATACTTATAGAACTACGTGAAGTCTTTTTTAGGACCAAGGTGATATAGAAAAAAAATATTTCTGAAACGGACTAGCACTGAATTCACGCATGCATGAACATCTTCCTGGAAACATTTTGACCTGTTTCAACATATTTTCGACGTCATTTTGCTTTTCATCGTGTTCATATTTTGATATTGTTTGCTTCCAATTAACATTGCATAGTTAATTGTGCTTGAGCATACTCATAATTTCGGTAATGACTGCCTTTTGTTGACTCTTTTGCTGGTTGCTGAAAATGAAAAGTTGATTTTTTGTTTACCTATTTGGAGATTAATAGGTGGAAAACAATAGCAAGTGTTTGATTGCGAAGCCTGCAGCCAGCGGTGAACAAAACCGTTTCTGTTTACCATCTCGTTTTTAATAATGAAGTTAAACATAAAATTGGTAATTTGGAAAGAGAAAGAGTTTTCTCACCCTTATTTCATAGACAATAGCTTGTCGTTCGTGAAAAATCTTTTTATGAACAAAATATATTATTGATAGCAGTGTGGTTGACGGCATAGAATACAAGTGTCACCACCCGCTATCTTCCCGTGGGTGTCGTAAGAGGCGACTAAGGGATAAAACGATGCAAATACCATCTTTGCGTAGAGACGGAAAACTCGACATCAAACCCTATACGACTGCCTCGTTGGTCTCGCGGATTAAATGTGCGCGTGGGATCGGGAGGACCCGGGTTCGATACTTGGGTCGGGCAGTGTTATTGGGTTTTTCTGTCACGAAATACTCAGTAGCAGCACGGAGTCTGGAAATGTGCCCGGTATTGCAATAGGCTCGCCCCTTATTACGTGGGACTAAAGTATATCTGGCGAAAAGTGGGTGGAGAAATACACCTCTGCCTACCTCTTCGGGGTTATTGGCGTGAGACTATGTATGTATGTATGTGTATGTATATTATTGATGATGTCAAATGGTTTATGCTGTTTTAGATATATTCATATGAAGTAATAAATAAATAGAAATCTTGTAGTCGTTGTTTGCCTTTAATTGACCTCTAGACGGAGTATGTTATTACACAGGTGAGATTCTACTAGCAAAATTAAATTGGACAAGTTGCCGCGACCATAACCACAGGATCGTCACCAATATCACTGCGGACAAAGCAGGTTGGAATTTGGAATATCTTTGTAAATTATATTCTTATTAATCCAATTTAGTCACGGCACTTATGAAGGTTGAAGTTTTTGATGGACTGCATCTTCAATTGCTTTATTTTCTTCAAATCTTTCAGTCATAGCACGCGCCATCATTTTTACGTTCATGGAAGCTGTGGCGTCAATTTCCAAAGTTGTCACGTAAAATATTTATAGACATAATTATTCAAACTCACATCCCACAAGCAATTGATAGTTATTATACATATTGATGGCTGTTTTATATATTTTTATGTACGTACAGAATAACTGCCACATTTATTTGTAAAAACTACAAACCCGAGTTAGCTTAACAATAACATGATTAACAAATAAATATAACACCATACTTAATTCAAGAAACGGCTGGATAGATGATAATATCAAAGATTTTTTTTTGACCCCACCCCGAATAGTAAAGTACGAGTTCATAGCCGACTACAGGCAGCAGCAGACGACATGACGCTGCATCATATCGCAGAGATACGTACCAGTAATGTATTGCTGCACTCATGATTTTTAATCTAACCGCAGACGACAGCGTACCTAGAATTTCTTTTCGGTCTGAGTATTATATGAGACAAGATTTCTGCCATCTTTGAGAAAGTCATTTTCAAATCTTACGGGGCTACACCTTACTATGGCGCGCCGTGGACGTCGTGTAGCTCACTACGGAAGGTATTTCATAGAAATACATAAAAACCAGAAGAATCACCGCGGCAGCTCGCCTGTTCCAGCTTGCTCTAATCAGCTACAAACTCGTACCTTGACTAATAAAATATCGGTATCAACTTGAGGGACACTCACACAAGATTGTAAATGACATGAATAGTTATTTTCTGTAAGACGTCGATGGTACCAATGTCCGCAACTATTCCCTGTCCTCCAGGTGCCTGCAACGCAATTACTATAAATGCAAGTTTTCAATTACTTACGTCGGACTGCAGCCTACTAGGTACAATTACCTGGTCAGAGAATTGGATCTTTAAGCAGAGGAAAATTCACACCTATTTCCTCCAAAATATTGTATCAGAAAAAAAAGAAACAGAAAAGAAAAACACATTTATTCTATTTATGAAGGCACATTTGTACGTGCCTTCATATGTTGTCATATAGAAGGATTAATAACTGTATTAACTTATGCACTAACTATCACATTTATTACTTATGCGTAAACACTAATATTCACAAATGGCCTTAAAAGAATTGTCATTACAGTGACTAATGACTAATGTAACATAAAAAAACGATACTTGCCACAAGATAATAAGCCTGGTCAGTAACATGTTTTAATTATGCTGTGTTGTCATATGATAAGATTATCAGGTTCATTTATTAATTTATTACCTGCTCGTTGTTACTTAATAACATTCATTCAAAAGTATAACGACAAGAACCAATAACATGAGTTTGCCAGGCAAAGTAGCGTTAGTGACTGGTGCTAGTTCGGCTATTGGAGCCGCAATAGCTATCAAGTTTGCAGAGGAAGGAGCACGTGTTTGCTTAGTTGGAAGAAACAAAGAGAAGCTTAGTAAAGTCACCAAAACGTGTGGCAATCCGTTAGTCTTGACCACAGACGTCGCGAAAGATGATGACGCTAAACGAATTGTAAATGAAACTGTGAAGTACTTCGGCCAGCTGGATATTTTAATCAATAATGCTGGGATTGCATTAGCTGTAAACATTTTGCAACCGCAAGTTATGGATATATTTGACCAAGTGATGGCTACGAATCTTTGCGCACCTGTGCTTATATCTCATTGCGCTGTGCCACATCTAGTTAAAACTAAAGGCAACATCATCAATATCTTCAGTATTGCTGCTTTTCGTACGTTTCCCGTAGGTTGCCTGCAAGCAACCATGCTTTAGATCATTTTACGAGGTCAGTTGCTTTAGAGCTAGCGCCGAGTGGTGTTCGTGTCAACACAATAAACCCTAGACCAGTGATAACCTATATATTAGAAAACGAGGGTGCGACTAAAGAACAAGTAGCAGCTGTTTACGAACATTTTAACCAAATAACTGCTCTTGGTAGAGTATCGGATGGCGCAGAAATAGCAGATTTAGCTTTATTTTTGGCGAGCAATAAGGCTAAAGCAATAACTGGTTCGGCGTACCTTAGCGATAATAATAATAATAATAATAATCTGTGGCAACCACAGCTGTCAACATCGGGTCTAAAATTTTGTTGTTTATATTTTTGAATTTATATAATTTATCAAAGTTAATACATATATTATAAATCAATCTGAATTACAAGAAGATCAAAGAAATACGTAACTAAATAAAATATGTCTATATATATCACAAGCAAAACAATTAGAAAAATAAATACGATGACGTTAAAACTGTCAAAAGAAATACCAAGATATACAAATAAATAACGAAAAATGTTGACCAGAAATGCCACGATACGACTTCGAGCACAAACAACAACCCCGGGCTCGTCGCTGAGCTCCGCCTCGCAGCCGGCGAGGCCTCCGCCAACATCGCCAGCGGCTGCAGTTGCGTCGAGCTCAAGCGACGAGTACTTCTCGCCGCCGTCGTCGCCGTCACCTGTGCGTCGGAGAGGCAGAGGCCGGCCGCCAGCCTGCCTGGGACCACGAGACCCACCGGTCTCAAACAGGGTCCTCGCTGCTGGTGGTAATGTGCAGCGCATGCGATGGACGGAATCCATCAACGAAAACGTCATGCGCGCATATTTTGGGGCTACAGAGGGAGGGACTAAACTCACTGCGTATCGCAGTCGCATGCTCCTTCTGTTTCAGGCCTTGGAACCAGGTATCAACGTTACGGCTCAACGATTATCGGATCAGGTGCGAGTTATCCAGCGTAGTAACAGGCTGGATAACGTCGTACTTGATAGGCTACGCTCAGAATACTTACCTACGAGCCAGGCCGTTCACGTCCAACCCGCTAGTGCTCCCGTAAACACAGATACACCGCGGACGGGTAATAATGCCGTTGTGGAGGTGGATGATATGGTTTGTAACGTAAGTATTCAGTACAATGAGGAGGTTATGGATGCTTTGAAATGTGCGATTGAGCAATATCGGTACATGTCACCAACAATTAGGCCCCGCCTGCCCCGGTTGCCTATGCATAGACGAAATATGGCGCTGGTAGGTGCCCTTGATTCGCTATTAAGTAGTTTTCTAGAAAATAGTGAAAATCTTGGTGATACGCACTCAATTCTGTACTGCGCCGCCGTGGCAGCATGTCGTATGGCAGGTGTCAAGTTCCAAGAACATGACACTGTCGTGCGACAAAGATCTGCTGTCCCGGCGTGGCAGTGCAGAATTGAACGGCGTATTGCTGAGACAAGGGCACTTATCGGTAAGCTATTCTGCTTTAGGTCTGGGAATACACGTCCCAGGGTCATGCGCTTTGTGCGCCGAGCATTCTTGGGGACTGGGATCAGTCCTCATGAATATACATCTCGGATCACAGAGCGCATTGACTTCCTAAAGCAGAAAGTCTATGCATGGGCAAATCGGATACGCAGATATAAAAAACGCGTGGACCGGTATATGTTGAATCGTACATTTCAAAGGGACCAAAAGTGGGTTTATAGAAACTGGGACCGACCAGACCAAGATGTGGCTAATGGGCAGTTGCCGGATACAGATGCCACATACAGATTTTGGCGTAGCATATGGTCGGCGCCTATTGGCCACACTGAGGGTGGTTGGATTCGGGATGTTGAACGGGCATGTGAACATATTCCAGAGATGGATAACGTAGTCATTTCAGGCGAAGATGTCACTAGTGCAGTCCGGTCGTTATCCAATTGGAAATCTCCAGGACCGGATGGACTGCACAATTACTGGCTGAAATGGCTACGTAGTTCACATGACCGTTTAGCAACCCAATTTCAATCAGCCATAGAATCTGGATCGATCCCAGATTTCATGACAACTGGAGTAACCCACTTGCTCTATAAGACCGGTAGTACCACAGAGCCCGGTAATTATAGGCCGATTACATGTTTGCCATCGGTCTATAAACTTCTTACGTCTATTCTGAGGGCTAAAATATTAAAACACATAGACTTAAATTCAATTATGTCACACACCCAGAATGGATGTAAGAAGGGGGCTCGTGGTACTAAGGAGCTCCTTCTTATTGATATGACCATTAGCCAACAAGTTCGTCGTAACCGAAAGGATCTGGCGGCATGTTGGATAGACTACAAGAAAGCGTATGATTCTGTGCCACATACATGGCTTTTGAGGGTGTTGGAGTTGTATAAAATAAATACAACTCTACGCACCTTCTTAAGGTCATGTATGGGGCAATGGAAAACGGTTCTTGGCTATCCAGGATGCCGACGGATCCAGGGTAATGGCGACCTTGTTAAAATTGAGCGGGGTATCTTCCAGGGGGACAGTCTGAGTCCGTTGTGGTTTTGCTTAGCGCTGAATCCTCTTAGTACATTACTAGAGGGTTCAGGGTTAGGTTATAGGCTACGCAGGGGCGGTCAGGTCATATCCCACTTGTTGTTCATGGATGACTTAAAGTTGTTTGCTCACACCAATTCACAGTTGATAGATTTACTAAAAATTACTGAAAGTTTTAGTAATTCTATCAAAATGGAATTTGGTGTGGATAAATGTGCAGTGATACATGTAAAACAAGGAAGGATGGTGGAATCTGAAGGGATTCAACTCTCAGATTCCATTAACCTAAGATCACTTCTGCGAACCAATACCTATAAATACTTGGGTATGTCACAGGCCTTATGCATTAACGATACAGACATGAAACAATCGTTGCAAGAACGTTTCTTTGGCCGCCTGACAAAAGTGCTGAAAAGTCTTCTGTCGGGTGGCAATAAGGTTCGAGCTTGCAACGGTTGGGTCATGCCGGTTCTGATGTACTCCTTTGGCATACTCAAGTGGACTCAGACTGAGTTAGACGCCCTGGACAGAAAGGTGCGTACAATGCTGACAGCTTACCGGATGCATCATCCACGCTCATCCGTAATGAGGTTGTATATTCCGCGGAAGTGTGGAGGTCGTGGCTTTTTAAATGTCAAATCTCTACACAACCGCGAAGTATACAACCTCAGAGAATATTTTCTCAACGCGAATGTGGATATGCATCGGGACGTTGTCGCAGTGGACGCCGGATTAACCCCGCTCAGTTTATCGAAGGACAACTGGCACAGACCTGTAGTGCTTAGCAGTGACGATCGCAAGCTTGTTTGGCAGAGCAAGGAGCTTCATGGCAGGTTCTACCGGGCTCTACATGGGCCGGAAGTAGACTTATTAGCCTCGGTGAACTGGCTACGTTTCGGTGACCTTTTTGGGGAAACCGAAGGGTTTGTCTGTGCAATTGCTGACGAAGTGATCATGACGAATAACTACCGGAAATATATCCTGAGGGGTGGCACTACTGATATTTGCCGTGCGTGTCACCAGCCTGGTGAATCCCTCAGGCATATCATTTCCGGTTGTTCTCGTCTTGCTAACAGTGAGTACTTGCACAGGCATAACCAAGTAGCCAGGGTCATTCACCAGCAACTTGCTCTGAAATACAGGCTTGTCGACCGTGAGGTGCCGTACTACAGGTATGTGGCAGAGCCTGTCCTGGATAATGGTCATATCACGTTGTACTGGGATCGATCTATCATCACAGACAGGACTGTTGTTGCCAACAAACCTGATATTGTGTTGATAGATCGATCAGAGCGCCGCGCAATAATTGTTGATGTTGCCATCCCTCATGATGGCAATCTCGTGAAGGCTGAGAAGGACAAGCAGATAAAATATCTGGACTTGGCTCACGAGATTGTTGACATGTGGGATGTTGATTCAGCAATTATTGTGCCGATAATCGTTACAGTGAACGGTTTAATACCCAAGAGCCTCGCCCAACATCTTAGGAGGCTCGCGTTAGAACCTTGGGTCAGGGGCCTGATACAGAAGGCAGTACTGCTGGACACGGCACGCATAGTGAGGAGGTTTCTTTCTCTCGAGCCCTAACCACCAGTAGCTTGGAGCCTGTTCCCGATACTGGTGGGTTTCCATAGGATATTGTTATATTTTTAAATGTATTTTTTTATATATCATATATTTAAAAATATGTTAATATTTTATGAGAGAAATGTGAAATAAAGAAAATAATAATAATAAAACCCCTCTGAGGCAGCCGTTATCTCATCATGAGACTAACGCAATCTCGGAGGGCAGAGTAACAGCTTTCAAACATCACCTTTATCTTGTGATATAAACAAAAAAATAATTGCAAGATGAATAGAAAGCTTACAAACTGCAAGGCAGCTTTGTGGCGAGCTGAATGTGTGTGGCGACACTACGGTCCCGAATTCTTCAGAGAGTCGGTCAGGGCCTCGTTTCCGGCTTGCCTTTACTGGCTGGTTGGAATTGATGCCCAAGAGCGCCCGCAGGACCTTCTGGCTTGCGTTGGTTGGCCGGCCAGAGGGAAGTCGCAAGAGCTATTTGCTCTGGGGTGGAAGTGTCATTTTCAAGGGCGTAATTACGGGGAAACCCGCTCCAGGTCACGACCCGCGATGGCGAAACCGGTGCCGCACCGCTCTACACCCCTAGCCACTCGCACCGGAGTTGCCCTCTGGCTGCCTTTATGGCAGACTTTGTTTACCATGGTGGCTATTTAGAGAGGGCCCATCTAGTGAGTTGGCGAGTCACCGTCTGCCCCTTTTCGACGTACTATAAGAGTAATTAGGGCAGACGCCGTTTTTCATCTATAGTTCCCATATTCACTCATCCATCGAACACCTATCACAATAGCCCAGAGTAATTAGTTTCCATACAAGTAGCAATAGTCCTACACCTGCTGTGGGTAATCCGTGGCTGTACTTCATAGTGCAGTTATGGAGCCTCCTCAGCAGGTGTCCCACCACATCCTAGATTAAAATTCTCAAAGGGCCTCTGCGCGTTGGACCTATGTCTCCGTGTACGCCTGCCAAAGGGCCGTGTACTTTTTTAACATCATATGTTAGAAAAGAACGCGTGAAAGAGAAACAAATAATAATAATAAGTTTATTTTCTTTGAATTCTTTACAAATTGCTCTTATTTTATGTGGTTACATATGTAAGTATCATAAGTATAGAAATGTGTTCTAACACATTTCTATACTTATAATACTTACATACAACGGTGACCTCTTATAGTCTACTATAAGAGGTCACCGTTGACGGCTGTACTAGTGTAAACTGTATTACAGTCCGTCAGCACCTTCCACCCTATGGAAATACAATTTAGGAAATACTGGTACTATTTTTACAATATGTTTTGTTTTGTTTAAGTGGCTATATATAAATAAACTTACTAACAAATCAATATAATTAATATAATTAATTTAATACATTTAAAAGTTCTTAAACAACACTCAGACTGTGTGTTTGTGTAATTAGTGTGTGTGTGAGTGTGTGTGACTGTGTGTGTGCATGTGAGAGTGTGTGCGAGTGTGTGTGTGTTTGTGTGTGCATGTGATTGTATGAAAATGTGTGACTAGTAAGGATTTCCTCTGTTTCTACGTAATTGATTTTTTGGAGCCAGTGGGTTATAATTAACTTACATATATGTGATGGTACGTGGTAAATATTATTTTGTTTATTACATAATGTTGTACAGAATAATGATGGCTAATTACGTAACATTGTGCTCTAGCAAGTGCAGTTTTGTGTGACGCGACCGGGCATATCCTCGTTTTGTTCCGCTTAGTGATGGGTTTAAATTCAGTAGTCATGTGCTTCTGGAGTATGGCTGACCGCACAAAAGGCTGTCGAGCTATTAAAACAGAACATTCTGTATATATTTCATGAGTATCGTACCTTCGAGGCTTGCCAAGCATGATCTTTAGAATACCCCTCTGAGCACGTTCCAGGGGAAGCATAGTAGTTTTGGCAGTTCCACCCCACACTACTATACAGTACTGTTTAAGACTCTGTGCCAGCGCGTAGTAGACACATAACAACGTTGATATTTCTGCCGAATTACTAAGTTTTCTACAGACCGTTATTAAGTTTCTGATATTTCCCGTTACGGAATTTATATGTTCAGACCAATTTAACGTGATATCTATTATAAGACCAAGATATTTCAATGAGGTACTACGTTCTAGATTAGAGCAATCACATTAGGCTGGTACAGCACAAGTACAAGCTCTTACTTGAAATTCATTAGGTAGTTGGGCATTCATGCGATGAGCGAAAGTCATAAATCTCGTTTTTTTAACGTTCAAGGTTAGAATATTGTAATGAAACCAATTCATGACCTCGGTAAGCGCCTTTTCGGTGTAATACTTTGTCTCTTCCCAGTTTCTTCCGTGTACAATAAGAGCCGTATCATCTGCATAGGTGATAATATTACAGTTATATAATTGCTTAGTACACAAACTTTTGGGACCTAAAACGGTACCTTGAGGAACTTCAAAGGTTAGAGGTACATGAGAACTGGTACAGTTACCTACTTCAACACACTGGAAACGATTTGTCAAGTATAAGCGAAAGATATCAAGTGCAATTCAACGAATACCTATTGATTCTAGTTTTTCAATTAGTAAGGGGACAGAAACGGAATCAATAGCTTTTGAAATATCAAGGAATACACCTATTACTATCTCTGAGTTATCAAGTCGCTTTACAATACTTTCAATTAGATTCAAGGCGGCATCCTCCGTAGATTTTCCTTTGAGGAACTCATACTGGTTTTTTGCAATTATGTTATGCTGTGTTAAGAATCTTGTAAGTCTAGTATTTAGTATTTTTTCAAGAATCTTGGACATTACAGTCAGCACTGATATTGGCCTGTAATTTCCAACATTGGTCTTTTCACCTACTTTTTGAACTGGGTGTACCAGGCCTTCTTTTTAAATATCCGGAAAAATGCCTGTCTTAAAAGATAATTTACACAAATACGTGAAGGGGGAAATCAAACTGTCTTTAGCACTTTTAAATACTAGTGTAGGTATATTGTCAATACCAGGTGCAGAATTGTTTTTCAGGTTCATAATAATGGTCTCAATTTCTCTATCGTCCGTTTCAAACAAAGCCATTGAGTCTTTAGGAGGACGTTTTGCTTAGTTATTAGAGCTACTTGTTGAATTTGCTGAGTGTATCCTTAAAAATAGAAGTAGCCAGAGTTTGCCCCACGTCTGCAAAATAATCATTCACCCTATTTAACAAATCACGAGGATCATCATGTAAGGCGAGCAGTTCAACAGCAGTGCTAGAAGGTTGTTTAATGTTTGTAATTTGATTAACAGTGTTCCACGTGCCTTTTGGGTCACCTTTGTTTTTATCGAATTCAGATTTTTCGTAAGCAATTTTCAGCTTTTTTATGAGATTGTTGCAAAAATTACGATACCTTGTATAGGTTATCTGTAATATCGCATTTAGTGGATCAAGTCTTACTCTACGATGTAATTTGTCCCTGTGTCTGAAACATCTTACTAGACCCGGCGTTATCCAAGGCTTAATAGTACGTTGCGATTTGGCACAGAGATTAATTTGGAAGAGGAAGTGAGAGCTTCAGTAATAATATTAACAAGCTCTGTGGCTGCATCATTGGCATCTGTAGTGGAGTATACCGAAGAGAACTCTGACTGCCATATTTTACCTACTAATGATGGATAATCTATTTTACGTACTATACTCCTAATGGTTTCCTTTTTTGGTTGTACAGTATATTTTAGTATATTTAATCGGAAAATCATAGACGCGTGGTAAGTAATGAGCGAATCTAATGTGAGAGTTTCAGCGTGCGCAGACGATTTCAGCATAACATGGTCAATACAACTATCTTGCCGAGTGGGCAAAACATTCGAATCATCGGGAATCGTTTTGAATTTACCGCAGAGATGCTGGTATTTTATTGATGAACCTGGAAAAGTTCACAAAATTTTACAGTTGAGCAATGACCGAATTCCGCTCTAAGCTTCAAAAGCCTTAAATTTTGAGGATTAATCGGACGAAAAGGAACCAATTCACGATTTTTTGAAGTGGGCTCGGAAACTAACCATGGTCTCGCCCATGGCTGAAACACCATCACCACTGAGGGACCTAGAAAGTCCGCCGGAAGCAAAAAGACCCCGTTGGACATTACACAAGCTGGACACACCGCTGCGGCCAGTACGCCCGCGTGAACCAGCTGACAAAAATTCTTTTATAGACCCACGTGTTAATTACGTACCAATAAATCCTTCTCACTTGTATTCTATTGATATTCATTTACAACCTAATGAAGGCACTTTACTTACCAAAGATGAACGACAGATTTTCAATAACTTACTTACCGAATATAGTAGTATCTTTGGTAAGAACACAAATCCTCCCCCATTTGCTGAGCACAGAATAGACACAGGCAATCATACTCCTATTAGTGTGAGGCCATATAGATTGTCACCTACTAGGCAACAACAACTACGGGAGAAAATAGATGAAATGCTTAAAGATAATATTATTGAGGAATGTGACTCCTCATGGTCAGCACCAGTAATTCTCGTACCTAAGGGCAACAATGATGTCAGAGTCTGTATTGACTACAGGAAGCTAAACGAGATAACTAAACCTGACAGATATCCGTTACCACGTATTGATGACTTACTGCATCAAGCTAAAGCTTATGCCATATATGTCTACAATCGATTTACAATCAAGCTACCATCAAATATGTGTACATCCAGATGACCAAGACAAGACAACCTTTGTTTCACCATTTGAAACGTTTCGATTCAAACGTATGCCATTTGGATAACGAAATGCACCTGCAACGTTTCAGAGATTAATAGATAAGTTTATAAGAGGTTTGAAGACGAAAGATAGCTGTGTAATAGCATATTTAGATGATTTGATCTTAAGATCAGTCAGCTTTATTCAACATATAGAAGACTTAAGGGAAGTATTTGAAAAACTTCGAATATATAACTTGAACGCTAACAGAAAGAAATGCAAGTTTGGTTGTTCTGAAGTAAAATATTTAGGACATTTGATTGTACCTGAAGGAATCAAAGCAGATCCAGGTAAAGTATCTGCCATTGCCAACCTGCAAGAACCTAGGAATCTGAAACAATTGATTTCATTTCTGCAAACAGCGTCTTGGTACCGAAGATTCATACACAAGTTTGCAGAAATCGCAAGACCGTTAACTAACTTAACACGAAAGAAAGTTACTTGGCAATGGAATTCTGAAGAAAATTAAGCCTTCAACAAGTTAAAGACTGCATTAACTACTGCTCCTGTACTGAAACAAGCTGACGAAAGTTTGCCATTCACAATAAAAACAGATGCAAGTCAGTATGCCATTGGCGCAGCTTTAGTGCAGGGGGAGGGCGAACATGAACACCCTGTGGAATACGCAAGTAGATTACTCAGTCCAGCCGAATGCAATTATACAGTGACAGAAAAAGAAGCATTGGCAATAGTATGGGCTATATCACAATTTCGTGGTTACATAGAAGGTACACGATTTATAACAATAACAGATCACCAACCCCTTAAATGGTTGATGAATCTGAAAACCCCAACCGGACGCCTTGCAAGATGGGTACTCCAGTTACAACAGTATGAGTTTAAAATTCTGTATACGCAAGGTCGTACCAATGTTGTAGCTGACACATTGTCACGACCACCATGCCCAAATCACAACGAAAACTGCACGATTTGTAGCATAGAAATGGAACTTCCAAGACTGAATGAAAAACAAATACGAGAAGAACAGTTTAAAGATAACGATTTGAAATTGATAATAAAAACATTAGAAAATGAAGACGAATTAGAAAAATATTCAGAATACGTTAGAAAAGGATTTCTGTTACATAAAGGAGTTTTGTATCGTTACTCACCAGATCAAGACGATGATAATGCAAAGCTGCTTATCCCAAGACACGAAATACCTAATATCCTAAAAGCCTATCGTGATGCTCCCACTAGTGGACACATGGATGTTGAGCGCACACTACAGCGTATTACCAATAAATTTTACTGGAAGGGAATGCGAAAAGACATAATCAAATACATTAAAACATGTGTTGATTGCCAAAAATATAAACCTTCAAATCAAAAACCAGCTGGAATATTTGAATCCACACCAAGCAGCCACTGATTTGAAGTTCTATCAATTGATTTGTTTGGGCCGCTACCAAAAGGACCTTCTGGAGAATAATGGATCATTATTGTAGAAGATACTGCCTCTAGATGGGTTGAAATTTTTGCTTTAAAAGAAGCTAGTTCTGAAAATTGCGCATCCATATTGATTAACGAAATATTCTTACGTTATGGATTACCAAGAAAAATTTTGAGCGACAATGGAGTCCAGTTCATATCAGCAGTTATGCAAAAACTTACATTTTGTTTAGAAATTGAACAAGTTTATACACCTGTTTATCATCCTGAACCAAACACTGTAGAGAAGAAGAATAGAGACATGAAGTCACAAATAGCTATGATGGAGATAAGCACCAAAGTTGGCCCTCTACATTACCTGCAATCCGTTTTGCTATGAATACAGCAGTCTGTCAAACAACAGGTTTTTACCAGCATACCTGACATTTGGTCGCGAGTTAAGAAACACATATGATTTGACACACGACTTAAGTTCAACTATCGAATCTGAGAACTTCATTAAAGAAATAACTCCAACTTTGCAACAATTGGCGCAAAATTTGGCACTTGCGAAAGAAAATATTGAGAATAATTTGGAATCAAATAGACTCAAAGCAAATGTTAAGAGAAGACCTGATCCAGGATATAAAATTGGAGACTTAGTGTTAGTAGAGACTCATCCTATTACCCCCCCCCCCCGTGGGATCTCCACCTTGTCGTGGTGGGGGGGCTCAGAAACCGTGGATTGGTGACCCGCGGTGAAGCTAAGAGGGATCCAGGAGGGGACGCTCCGCGTGGGCTTGACGGGGCCTGCGCAGGATGCGTCCAACGGTGCGGGTGCGGGGGACAGTTCTGTCTGTCCCTCGCAGTCGGGTGCGATCGCGGGAGGAGAGGCGTGTCGGTGTTGCGTTGCCGCGCGCCCTATCTCCCGCGACCAAATGGGGGCGCACCATTCGATGCGTCGCGGTGGGGCCGCAGAGGAAGAGGAGATGCGGTGTTGCGTTGCCGTCCTCCCTATCCTCTGCGGCCGCTGGGTGTTTTGGCGGCGGAGCCCAACACCTTAATCCGCCGCCAAGGGGGTTTTGTTCGGGGCCCGCCTGACCATCTGGCGGGCCGATACCCGTCGGGGGGTTGCGACGTATGCTTGGGCGAAACTTGACCCTCCGACACACGGGTACATGAGGCACACGGGTTGGTTTTTAGTCAGTAAGAGTCTGACAGTCCCCTTCGCCCATCCCCCAGGGCGGAGGGACTCCATGAGGATTTTCCAACCCGAAACAAAAAAAAAAAAAAGACTCATCCTATTAGTAACACTGATAAACAATTCTCCGCAAAATTTGCTCCTCGTCGTGATGGTCCTTACATTATATTGAAGAAATATGGCACTTCGACTTATGAAGTAGCACACCCAGATTCACCTGAACTTTCAATTGGAAAATATCACACCTCTGCAATAACTAAGTTTGAAAGAAGAGATAACGTTTTGCCAAATCCTGTTAATCCGATCCGTTGAAGAGGACGACCTCGCAAGAATACTGGTACTCTCACGGGACGCTAACGAGTACCAGAGGGGGAGAATGTAGCAAGACAATATTATCATTACGCGCGGACTCGAATACTTTCCCGCTCGCACAGCGACTACCTGTCTCACTCAACGTGCATCACATACAACGTCATCGAGGTGGTGGGACAAGACCCGCCTATATAAGCTCATGCGCGTCGTTGATTTATTCATTCGCTCGCTAGGCGACTCAGAGTGCGATAGCCCCGCAGTCCACTCTGGTGTCCAGTAGATATAGCGAACCTGATCGATAGCCCCGCAGTCATCAGGTTAGCTAAGTATCGAGGTTTAAAGAGCGATAGCCCCGCAGTCCTCTTCGCCCTCACATAGGGTTATATAAGTATATGCATAAGTATAAGTTGGTAAATGTATGTATGAAGAAATTAGAATAAACGGTCAAAGCTACCCAAGAAGTCTATAATTTCTACACTGGTAACCCTATCGCCCTACAGTTGTATATTTTGTATAAAACCTGCATTATACCAATTTTTACACAATTATAATAAAACTGATAGTGCCAATGACTGCCAGGCTTGGTTTATATTTACTCACTAAAGAAAAAACCAGGAAACAAAAACAGAAAAAGCATACTGAAATAATCTGGTGACACATCAGACCCTTCTAATTTTCGACTCATTTCTGTATTGTCAACGCTTAGTAAAGTTTTTGAAAAATTAATACTTAGTCAATTGCTTAAATAATTTAACATACATAATCTTCTTCACTAGAAACAGTTCGGATTTACGAGGGGTCGTTCAGCTACTGACGCAGGAGTAGAGTTACTCAAAAGTATATTTACAGCTTGGGAGAAGTTGCAAGATGCTTTAGGAATTTTTTGCGACTTGCCTACACCACACCTTTGATTGTGTACACCATGATACTCTGGTCAGGAAATTATATCATTATGGCATTGAGAACAAAGCTCTTAATCTCCTGGTTTCTAATTTGGGCAACAGAATCCAGAGAATCCAGAAGGTTCTGATTAATGATAAGACATCGCCAGGTTCTGCCTTAAAAATGGGTGTCCCGCAGAGTTCAATACTCGGACCATTTCTATTTTTGATCTATATCAACGATTTACCTATTACGTAAAGAACAATCATGAGATTGTGTTGTTCGCGGATGACACCTCTTTAATTTTTAATATTAAAAGACAACAGAATAATTTTGACGAAGTAAACAACGCACTCTCTAAAGTTGTTAATTGGGTTAATGTAAATAATTTATTACTCAATGATAAGAAAACTAAACTGTTAAATTTCTCCATGCATAATGTTAAACAGATGGAAACCAATGTACAACTGAAGGAAACCAGAATTGAGCCCGTCGGGACAAGTTTATTTCTAGGTATTATGCTTGATTCCAAACTTCAATGGGGTCCGCATATAGAAAGACTTTCGGGCAAACTTAGTTCTGCAGCTTATGCGGTTAAGATAATTAGACGCCTCACAGATATAGAAACAGCTAGAATGGTCTATTTCAGCTACTTTCATAGTATTATGTCATATGGGATTCTTCTCTCGGGGAATGCTGCAGACCTTAACACAATATTCGTTCTGCAGAAAAGAGCAATAAGGGGTATTTACAACCTCGGTTCTCGTGTTTCTCTAAGAGAAAAGTTCAGTGAGATAGGCATTCTAACTGTTGCTTCGCAATATATATACGAGAATCTGTTATATGTCCACAAGAACATTGACACATTTAGTAAAAAAAGTGATGTACACACTGTTAATACTAGACATAAGAATAATCTTATAGTTTATAGCACCCGCCTCCACAGAATAAGTAGCTGTTTTATGGGGCAGTGTATACGCTTTTATAACAAGCTCCCTCTTAATATAAGAAATTTGTCTATAAATAAATTCAAAATTATTGTTAAAACTACACTGTGTTTAAAAGCATATTATAATATTACTGATTATATTGCGATAAAAATGCTTGGGATTGAGCTGCTCTAATTCAACACAAAAATATAAATGATGTATAAACTGAACAATTTTAATTTGACTTTTCGTAAGCACTTCAAAAAAGTTTACACGAAATAAATAATCATTTCATTTCATTTCAATATGGCACACCGACAAGGCAAAAATATCAAAATAACGCATGGAATCTATAAGAAATCAATGCAATAGTAAATAAACTGAAGCTAGATGAACTGACCATTTAATGAGAAGCATTAAAAATTACAACAAAATCATATATACTGGTACACACAAGATATAAACAGACGAGGACTTAGACAATTTCAATGAAAATAAAAAATATGGCAGAAAATATGGACTTACAAAGAGAGCTGAATGTTGGAGAAGGCCTTACTTGGACAAATATACCGTCTTGTCGTCTCAGACTCGCTAGTCATTTTGATTAAATTAAAAATAATTGACAAACTTCAGTTTACTTTTATATAAAATTCTCACATTGCTGACTGACTGACAGACAACGCACAGCCGAAGTTTTTGGGCGCAAAAATAAATTTGGCATGAAAATACTATGTATAATTGTACATCCCTTGGAAGGGGTAGAGGTGTAAAGTTGCCATCTAACGGGCACATTAGTGCCCGTTACATGGCATTAGGCTCGCTCCCTATTACATTGGGACCGAAACATAACTGGCGAAGTGTGGGTGTGTAATACACTTCTGCCTACCCCTTCGGGGAAAAAGGTGTGACTTTATATTTTATGTTTTTGGGTAGAGAGGTGCACTAAGAGAGGAATTCCTGAAATTCAAGATCCAGATTTCCTGGATTCCATTCCAGACATGTTACAAAAATGCGGGAGTAGCTGCCGGCATCCTCTAGTTACAGATTCTAATCATCATATAGCAAATCAGTTGCGTGACTTACCTTACACCATATCATCGCCGAGCCTAAACTACAAAAGTTACAAAATATGGAAATTGAACAGTGGCTTTCTTTTTTGCCGTAAGAACCAACTTGGGAAGGGTTTTTGCATATTTCACTACTAACGGGTTTAAAAGTTTCAGCAGGTTATTATTAAAAACTACAGATTTTAGATAAGACTGCGTTTGCTTCTACTTACCACCACATACACATTGTCATACTACATTGTCTAACCTTCTAAAATTGCGGCAATTTGGTTGAAGAGGTGCCCAATAGTGTGAAACTTTCACAACTAACAACATAAACTAACATTATAAGATAAAACATCTCCAACTAAATCTCGTTACGGACCTAGAGTGATAAAATTATAAAATATGTTTAATATCTACACTACTTACTATTAGGCCCTTCATACACAAGGCAATATGATCCTATTCTAAAGTAATAGTTGGGTGTATATAGTAGCACACGATTTTTACACGTGGCATCTCAAGACGCGAATCGTTTCGTCGACATTAGTTAACTTTACACAACAAACAACTCACATAAAATAAATAGTTTTAATTGTTCCGTCATATTGAAAAAACGCAATGCTTGCAGTGACGATCTCGGCAGACAGGTAGCGCCGAAAGGCGTTATCAGCGATGCCTGTTTCTGTAGGCGAACCTCTTTGAATTTATATTGCGGCAGTCGAATTATACCAAAAGTGCCAGCTGTCGAAATTTAAGAAGCCTAAACGAAGGGCCTAACCGCTCAAGGTACCGCTTTAATTTGACATTTATCGCTAAAGCATCACGCGGTCGTTATCTGACCACCCGCGAAGCAAGGCCACTTGCCGTGCTACCTTAAACCTAAACTTACGACTCATCACTCGGGTATTGATATTTGAAATGATGTTTTTATGAAAGTAGATTAAATAAGCTTTGTAGTTATGTTTGAATGGTGACTGAATGACGGAATGTTTAGTTTATGCGACCCGCCGAACTTGATCCTATTGTAAACAATGTCGTCTATCGATGACCTACTCGCCATTTTTGTTTATCATGATAACAATATGGGTTATAAATTGCTTCCTTTTATTATTTTGTATACCTGGTGGTATAAGCTTTACAAAATATAAAATTAAAGCAATGCTTGCTTAGAAAATTATTTAAATGTCAGCATTTGAAATTTGTGTATATTTCACTGTCTTTGCATGTTGCGCGCGGGGCGTAATTATGGATTCAAAACATCATTGTAAACAAATAATATAAATATACTAGCTGACCCGGCAAACGTTGTTTTGTAAATTTTTTTTTTTTGAAAAATAGATGTTGGCCTATTCTCATAGATACCGGATAAGCACAAAAAATTTCATCAAAATCGGTCAAGCCCTTTCGGAGGGAACGAAAACTGTGACACGAGAATTTTATATATTAGATTTGATATTTTTATGTTTTAATTGTGAATAGACTAATTAGTTATAAAATAACAGCAAAAAAATAAACAAATATTGTGTAATAATTTAATTCAAGAGGCTATATCCATTCAATTACCGAAACAAAGGCATTTATTTTTTATTGAATGAAATTATATAGATAACGTTACATTTATGCTATGAATTATTGTTCTATTATGAGTATATAAATAAACCTATCATGTGATATATAATACTCCTATAATTCATGAGATATAGGCTTTCGAAAATTTTGGCGGGTATGGCGGTTATTTTTTGCGGGCAAAAGTAAACAATTGTGCAAAGTCCAATAAGAATAATTCTTATCGGAATCTTATCAGATATGATTTTTTAAATTGGTTATCTAGTTGAAAAGAAACTTATCTAGGTTTGAATCTGATATATAACAAAAAAATATGTTAAAAAAATAAAATACGAAAATTGGCGGCAATTAACAATCATTTATATTTTATATTTTTTTTATGTTTAAAATTAAAATGTTTCTTTCCATTATATTTATTATCTCTGAAAGTAAATTAAATTACCTTTCTAACCATGTACAATACTTATATACCTCCTATAATAAAAAACGACGAGAAATATGCATATGTTAGAAATATAATAGCGCGCTCGAAAATGGCGGGAAAATATTATACCGGGTGCGTTTTATACCGCTCTTGCGTGGGCTTCAAGTATGTTATTTGGTGTTAATTAATATCATTCGAAAGCTTATTTAATTACGCGTTTTTTTATATACAATATTAACTTAATAAATAGAAATATCACCATTCTTTCAACGAAAATATTACGCGCTGTACTTAGCTTGAAAGCCTAGCCTCGAATGTGGCCAACATACTTCTACGGGTGTCCTGAGATGCCTCGATGGTGGCCAAAATGCTTTGAGGGGCTAAACAAACTCATAAGACTAAAATGTCGCAAAGTTCGAAGCACAACTTTAGTACCACAATTACGAATGTATGTCTTGTAAGTAGTTTGGTAGAAAATACATTTGACAACTTTCTTCTCGAAGCAACTGCAATAATTCTGACAATATTAAGAAGATGGATCTCTTAAATCCGACATACGAAGGCAAGGGACATATAAAACATGTTTCGCAATTATTTTTGACGACTGTTCTGGAGATTTCATCGTATAAAACAAAATAGATTAGAGCAATGGCTTTGCTTTGTCGTTTTACGTCACTACCTAGTTTTGTCGGCTTTTATTGAGTTTTGTAATATGTATGTTAAGTTTATTTTTGCTGTTCGTGTAGTATTGACCTTTGTTATACCAACTATAGAAACTTTAAAAATCCTTCGTACTCACATTTTATGGAAATTGGTATCGTTCTAATTGCCAAAAAAATTTCATGGTATTTGGTAAAATAAATGTTTTGTCAATAATGGAATAGAGGAAGGCGCTTCTAACAGGATTAAGTTATACGGATCTATATTATTAGGTTTAAAAAAAAACTATTTCACTGGCTGGAAATAAAATGTATATTGGAACTTGAATAAATGCGTACTTTAACAAAGGAATAGTAAAATAATAGAAAGAAATAGTACGTCCGACCAGTAAGGAGATTGAACACCGAGTAAGTTCTCTCGTGCCTCCGTCTAGGGCTAATACTAAAACGCTGACGGGGCAAGATAAGTATTTGCGGCGATCAGCCAAAAGGGTTACAAGGCCAGGGTATAACAACCCCCCGCATAAGACCGAAATTCGGGGAGGGTGTCCGAATTTCGGAGGACTTAGAATTCTGTTTCCCTTAACCGCGGTGCTTGGATCTGTGAATCTACAATATCTATACTGTCTATATCAATCTCATTATTGTTCGACGTTATTTTAAACTTTGGAATTATATCATATATTTTCACAATTATGAGAACTATGATTATCATAATTACTAAAGTTATAAAAGTATTAATTGCAAAGAAATGTGTTCCATATTTCACTAGTGCTGGTTCTTTATGAATAATGATATCTAAGTTTGTTAATAATTTCTCACTTTCTCTACTTAAAGTTAAATCATTAAGATCTATGTTTTGTAGTGAAATAGGGGACACGATTTTAGACACATGGTCTGAATTAGAATGTAGTTTACAGCATGAGTCGTTGGTTATACTAAAATCTAGCCTAGGAACGGAGATGCTTATGTTAATGGCATTGTCCGATGGTATGAGTTTCGTACTTTTGGTATACACTATGCACTTTTTTGGGGTATGTAATAACCCTATTCCCGACACTAACACTTGACGTATTTCCGAAACACTGCAATCAACGTATACTTTACTTGGGCGAGTTTGTATGTAAAGCCACCGATTGTTACACAGTGGTTGCCAAATGTTTAACTCACCAGAAATCGTTTTTGTTTTGCACTGTGTAGAGATAGCACTTGTCGATTTTGATAACAGTTCACTTTCACACGAAGGGTTTTCACTAATTAGTAATACCGTAGGTACTTGACACAGGAAGAAATCAGAGTTTACCGTCTTACACATATCTAAACTATCTAAAGTAAAATAACTAATCTTATCATTAGAAACAGCTGTATAAATGATAGAAGGTTGAATCATGCTAAATGTATTGGGGTTGCTTAAACCGTGAGGGGTTGGCAACGCCAAGTTATGATACAGGTAAAAATCATCATTTGTTACCAAAGGAACTTGTAATACAAACACAAGCTTATTCTTAAAATAATAGCAACTTACACTAGATACGCTTAAAATTAAATGAATGTTTTCTAAACTAATCAAGATTGGGATTCTAGAGCCTCTAGGTAGATGCCTGTCGTTTTGAACGAGCTCGTCATAGAGCTGACCTGGGGTAAGTATGTTTGGATGTAGAGTGTTTTGTTTAGTCAATAGTATAGCATTAATTAAATCTTCGAGTTGGAAGGAGAGCGTCATCAACGAACTTTCAAGGATATTAAGTATAGATAGGGCTTTTGTTTCTATAATCAAAGCATTTGAAACATTTGTAATGTTATTTGTTATGTGAATAAAATTATTTAATGCAGTATGCAAATTTTGTTCGTTAATACTAAGTTTATTTATAGTTTTCTTAAACGACTCTAACGTGGAATTAGTGACTAAGATAGTATCTTTCATGAGTTGAGCCAGATTCTTTTGGTTGTTTTCCATTGAGTCTATGGCTGCGTCGTATTTCAAAGCATCATCTTCATCGAGAGTACCAAAGATATGTTTGAATGCTGTGCCTACTCCACCAAACCACGCGGCTCGTCGGCTACGTTGTGAGAGTAAGTGAGACATGGATTCATAATCGCGGATTATATCTTTATATCTGACTGTCAAGGGAGACAGAGCATCTAGACATTGATTAAAATTGGATTGCTGGCAGATAAATCTTACAGAACCAATTATTTCATTTAAATTAACAAGATGTGGGTTAATGTAGGATATATCGATATGGCTTATTACGCTCAATTGACCGTTAATTATTTTCAGTTTTCCAAGTCCGTCAAAGTAGATACCGGTACTGGAGTTGAACGGTTGTACAATGCCTGGTTGTGCAGCAATCGAGACGCTGAAATAAGGTAAGGTAAGAAATAGTTAATTAAACAATAATTTAGAAATTAAGCTCTTTACAGGTTATGACGGGTGTGTAGACGACACAGAACCAGAACCTGCAGGTTTCAGCTGATCAAAGTGGTGAGTTACATGACGTCTATTAATAAGAAGGGTAGCTGTGTGATTATTGTAAAGTTTTATTATTTTATATGGCCCTTTCCATAAGGGCGACAGAGCTTTTCTCAATCTCAGGTGGTTTTTAAGGTAAACGTAGTCTCCTACTTTGTAAGGTGGCGGGAGTTTAGCCCGTGTGTCGTAATAAGATTTAGAAGATTGTTTAGATTTTAATATATTCTCTAAGGCTTTTGCTCTAGTGTACTTAAATTTATGTTGTAGTTTCCTAATATAATCGGAGTATGTTGTACCTAAGTTATTGTCATACACAGAGTTGGGTATGTATGGTTTATGGCCGAATATTAATTCGTGGGAGAGAATTGTGTAGTAGTGTGTACGGTTGTGATGTAGGTTAACATGGCTGTGTAGACGTAAGTAGGCCAATTGTCTTGATTTTTGTTTATGAAGGATTTTAAATATTCTTTCAGGGTCGAGTAGCTGCGCTCTAAGGCTCCCTGACTTTGCGGGTGATAAGGTGAGGACCAGAGTTGCTTTATCTTTAGGAATTGGCAAGTAGTTTTGAAAAGATCCGAAGTGAAGTTAGTTCCTTGGTCGCTCAAGATCGTTTTAGGAATACCGAATAGGGAGATAAAGTGGATGAGGCAATCGCTAGTTTCCTCAGCCGTTGTACTACGTATAGGGTAAGCTAATGAGTATTTGGTAAGATCGTCTTGCAACGTGAGTACGTATTTAAGTTTTGCGGGTCCGGACTCGGGTAGAGGTCCGATTATATCTAAGGCCACGCGTTGAAACGGTGCTGTGGATGTAGTTGTAATCTCCATGGGAGCTCTATTTAATTTCCTTAATGCTTTGTTTTCTTGACAAAGCTTGCATTCTTTGACGTAGTCTTCGATATCGCTTTTCATACCTTTCCTGTAAAATTGTTCTTGTATACGCTTATACATACGTGTTGATCCTTAATGGCCAGAAATTGGGAGGTAGTGATTTTCACGCAAGATTTTCGGTCTTTCGCTCAAGGTAGGGTAAGTGATTTTATTTAGGTATATGTTGACACACATCTTTGTGTTATGGAATATATAGGTAAGTATATTGTAAATTTTTGTGTAGGAATGTTGATCAAAAGGGTTTCTAAAATCGGAAATGGCAATATTCTCAAGGTTTTCGTAATTTAATAATTCATTTCTTATTTGTTTCAGGGTCGTGTATATGGATGGGTAAGAAGATTCGTCGAAGTGGTGTACCTTGGTGAAAATAAAATAGATAGTTTTAGAGTTGTGTGTTATTTTCATGAAGGAGTGCAATTCCTTTTCAGCGTTAAGTATTTCGTCTTTGTTGTCAGAACTTAGTAGGATTTCTTGGATATAAGGGTTAGATTCGTCGAAGTCTATAGATGTAGGAATTATTAGAACGGTATGAGGTGATTTAAGCAGGTTCTCGTTATGCTCTTTTAGAATAGTGTCCCATGTTAGTTCTTTGTTAGAAATTTGTTTTAAGAACTTAGTTTAGTCATCGTTGTTTAATCGTGGGGTTTGTTCTACGCCATTTTCGGCAGGAGAAGGAATTTGTAATGATTCAAAATCAAGGTTGCGATCGGCGCTTCTGGGACTAGTATCGAAGGCTCCCCAGTCTATAGGGCTTAACTCGGGAATTGTGGGTTCTTGACTTTGTGCAGGAATAGGATTTTGTGTGGTATTGGGGTTAGCGTTTTCAGTGGAATTGGGAACGTCAGCTGTATCAAGGGAACATGGAGTGTGAGATGGTAATTCTAGTAGAGGGTCATTCAGTGGGTTGAGTCCTTCGTCATTGTCGTTCAGTAGTTCCGATTCAGAGGCTGCTGGTGAGTAAACTTGTATCGGGTTAACTGGGAATCGAGATAATGCATCGGCGTTAGTGTTAATTTTGCCCTTTTTATGAACTATATTATATTCGAACTCTTCTAGTTTGAGACGCCAACGGACTAGTCTCGATCCGGGGTCTTTACAGTTAAATAGCCATTGTAAAGGTTTGTGGTCTGTAACTATTGTGAATTGATGCCCACAGAGATAAGGGCGAAAGGCTTTTGTGCCGAAGACTATAGCAAGGCACTCTTTTTCAGTAACGCTGTAGTTGCACTCGGCCTTGTTAAGAGTGCGGGACGCGAAAGCAATAGGTTGGTCTTTTCCTATCTGGCCCTGAGATAGGATAGCAGACACCGCAAAGATTGAAGCGTCACACGTAAGTATAAATGGTTTTGTGAAGTCGGGATAGGCTAGAACAGGTGACGTAGTAAGCTTAGTTTGTAGCGGTTCGAATGCGAGTTGTTGTTCATCTTTCCAGTAAAAAGGTACATCCTTTTTGAGAAGAGATGTTAATGGTTTAGCTACTTTGGAGAAGTCCGGAATGAACCGTCTATAATATGAAACGAGGCCAAGAAAACTCTTTATATCTTTAGGAGATTTTGGTACTGGGAATTCGGTAACGGCTTTGATTTTCTCAGGGTTTGGTTTTACGCCGTTATTGCTTATCAGATGACCCAGATACGCAACTTCCTTACACTTGAACTCGCATTTATCTGGTTGGAGTTTTAGGTTAAAGTTCCTAAGTCTTTCGAAAATAGAAGTTAAGTTTTGTACGTGACTATTCAAATCTGGTGCATAGCAAACAATAGCATCGAGATACACGAAGCACCTGGAACCCTGGAGACCGGTTAAGCAGGTGTTCATCAATTTTTGGAATGTGGAAGGTGCATTTTTGAGGCCAAATGGCATTCTTGTGAATTGAAAATGCCCCTGGGGTACAGAAAAAGCAGTTTTAGGTGCGTCTTCTGGAGACATGTGTATCTGGTGAAATCCAGAAGCTAATGTTGTGAAATACTGGCTCTTCCCTAACTGGTCTAAAATTTCCGTGATTTGCGGAATTGGATATGTTTCGCCTATTGTGATGTCGTTTAATTTCCGGTAATCGATCACGACTCTCCATTTGCGTTGTCCAGAGGAGTCTAGTTTCTTGGGTACCACCCAGATGGGTGATGACCAGGGTGAGTTAGAGGGTTTGATTATGTTTTGTTTAAACATTTTGTCTATTTGGGTTTCTACTTCCTTTTTATGGCATTCTGGGAATCTATAGGATTTTGGTTGTAGCGGCACGTCTGTATTAGTTACGATTTTGTGTTCAATAGCTGTGGTATAAGTAAATGGGTCGTTTGGGAGATAGAAAATGTCTGAATAGTGAGAACAAATTTGAAGTAAAGCGTCCTTCTCTTCGCTGTTAAGATGGGATGTCCTAAGTGATTCGAGGACCTTTCGTGTTCTTGTCGATGTTTTTTGAGTTAGATTTGTGTCAAAATGTGTATGTGATTGAAGTTCAAATGGTTCTAGGTCAAGGTCGAGGTTAGAGTGAACTGTGATAGGATTTTCAGACGTGTTGACCACTGTGATGTTTATACGCCCGTTTTCTTTTACCTTAACTATGGAATTAGCAATCAATAATGATTCAGAGATATGTTGATCAATGACGACCCCTTCTGTAATATCTGGGTTTTTAACACTGCATTCTTTGACAGTTTCTGTTCTAGGAAGGATAGTATATAGAAGTACAGAGAAAATTAAGCCAATAACGTCGTCGCCAATGTGTAATACGCTTTGGCTATAATTGATTTGGCTTCCGAGACCCTTAAAGAGGTCATTACCTATGATACCATCATGACTCAAGCTAATGTCTTCGACAACATGAAATTCATGAACATAGGGTTTGTTGAATTTTTTAAATATTTGCATATGGAAACTGCCAAGTGTGGGCGTTACGTCATCACCGGCGTCGATGCCTTTCAATGTGATTATGTTATCGCTTAAGGTTGGTACTTTGGACATGGAACTTAATTTCAGCAGGCAAATACAGGAGCCAGTGTCTACTAGGAAGGATAGAGGACGAGAACCGACTGAGGTTTGGATTTTGACATATGGTAAGTATTGTTTTTGTGTATTATTATTGAGTTTATATATTTTAAAATTGTGTTTTTCTGTTTTCAGGTTTGGTGAGTGAAGACACTTGTTTGTAGCTGATTTTAGACAGTCTGGGCTGTCGACGGTATTGCAAGATACAGTGTTTTGATTTAAGGTTTGTGTATATGATTTAGAATAGGATGTAGCAGATTTAGCATTTGTGTTTAGTGAACCCTGTGTTCGAGAAACTGAGTTGCGGTTAGGGTGCGCGTTACGATTGGATTTAGGATAAGAATCAGTAGATTTAGGATATGATACAGAGGATTTCGTGTGTTGATAAAGTGAAAGCACGCTATGAGGTTGGGGCTGGTTACCCTGGTTGTTAGCGTTTGATACAGAGATATTTGGTTTAGTATCGGCTTCTGGTTTAGTAAGGTAATTTCCCGGGCGATACCAGCCGGAAAATTTTACTCGTTTAAATCGTCTTCGTCGGACACGCGATCATCTGCTGCATTGGTACTGAAAACGGCGCGAGATGTACCGGGTGTTGGGTTTGTTTGTGTATTATTTGGCCGCCCATGACTGGTTTGGTCGTTGAGTCGGTTCCTATTGTTGTTGTATTGTCGTTTACGACAATATTCTATAGTATGGCCTATGTTTTTACAATAGCGACACACTAGGTGTTGACCTTCTTGGTCTGATCTGGACGGGAGTTTTGTGATGGTAAAAATCGATTTGGTTGATATTCGCGGCGAGGTTGAAATTTTTGGCTGTCCGCGTTGTTAAAATAGGGCGGTTGAGACTTTTTTGTAATGCTGGATATAATTTTCTCTTCAGCAACTGCGAAGTTGACCGCAGCGTTGAGCGAGTCGGGGTCGCGACATCTTACGAACTGGGGAAGACGCGGTTGTAGTCCCACTACAAAGCTATGGACGGCAAGGTCCTTCATGGCTTCTACGCGGCCTGATAATTCTGATTTCTTTTTAGTGGGAATAGAAATGTTTATTTCAGTCAACAATTTAGAAAGGCATGTTTCGACTCTAAGCGCAAATTGGTTAACGGATTCGGAGGGACCTTGTTTACAATCTTGTAATTCGGTTAAAAGATGTGTGTAATGTTTCTTTTCTCCGAACTGTTGCTTAAGAAATTCAGTAAATTGTTCAAATGTATCGAATTCTTTGATATTACAGGTTGATTCGGCTCTGCCTTCTAACTGACTAAGTATATATTTAAAGAGAATTGGCTTTTGAGACTTTGTTGCTAGGTTGTAGGCATTTTTACAATTTGATATGAAAGAATTTAGTTTTTCCCTTGACCCATCAAAGGGTTTAATGAACTTTAACAAAACATTAAGCTCTATCTTTTCTTCAGGTTCTACACGAGCCAGAACATTCTTAGAGGCACTAGACGTTTCTTCCTTAAGATCCTGTTTGGTAGTCATTTTGAATCAGCTATATAAATCAACACGGTACAATACAACACAATATAATACAAACAATGCTGAAAGAAATATTCACGACACACAGTTACAAAGTAGTACAAAGGTTGCAGTCAGTTTTGTGTTTAGACTGCGAGCTTATCAGTACCGCGAAACAGCGCGGATGTAAAATATAAACTTCGTCTCAGATGGATATGGCAAACAATAAGGCATTGAATGGCGTTACATTTGTATCGTCGTATGACTTAATATAGAATTGGTAGCACAAGTTTAATTATAGAAATTGAAACAGGTTGAAATGGTAGTATTATAAACATTCACTATAATAGACGAATGATAAAATATGCGGCATGGACTCTGAGTTCAATTCCGGTAAGTATAATGTTTTATAGGAATTTGGTATTTGTGACTCACGATAGCACCGCCGCAACTGCTGCAAGGGTTGTCGGAATCATCACGACAACGGCACCACCAGGTCAGCAGCTGCCTCCGCCAGAAAACCGTCAGCACGGCCTCCGTCGCTTTCCAGGACCAGGCGCCGGCTCGACGAATGTGTTTGTTTGTCGACAACCGATATTGCGCGATTTTAACTTGCCCGTCACACTTTCGCGTGTTATGAAGTTCCAGAGACGTATTAGGGTAAGTAAGGGATTTTCGGCTCCCACCGCTGCCACCAAATGTTATACGGGTCTCTATTATTAGGTTTTTAAAAAAAACTATTTCACTGGCTAGAAATAAAATGTATATTGGAACTTGAATAAATGCGTACTTTAACAAAGGAATAGTAAAATAATAGAAAGAAATAGTACGTCCGACCAGTAAGGAGATTGAACACCGAGTAAGTTCTCTCGTGCCTCCGTCTAGGGCTAATACTAAAACGCTGACGGGGCAAGATAAGTATTTGCGGCGATCAGCCAAAAGGGTTACAAGGCCAGGGTATAACAGTTCGTTAAAACTCTCGATCTCATGCTGTTCACGGAAAAAACTTAAGGATTAAAAAAATTGGTTCATAGTTTGTATGAAACTTTTTATTTTTTTATGCTGGTGACGTTGCCAAAGGCTAATGGAAATAATATAATAAAAAACAGATTATATAAATAATTTATTTGTCGTATAAAACTTTATCCCGATTTACAGCTAATGGTCACTCAACACAGAAACTTGGTTATCACAAACGATCTCTAGAGATATTGCCATTACTAACACGTTAGGAGGACGTTTGTTATCATACACAACTAAGTGGTGCCCATCCAACCTAATCGCCTTACAGCACTCTGGGGATGCGAGCAAACCAACGGACCATTTCAAACATCAGTCTTAAATTGTTTGAAGATTTACGAAATGTTGCTGTCACATGTATGTGTTTGACGTACTCTTTGCAACCTCTGTGCAAATGTGTTAGTAAGGCATTTTATTTTTTTTATTTTAAGGCATATAGTCATCTTAAAGTAATTTCGATTTTAGCCTTGGCATCTGTCTAGTCCATAAATATAAATCGACTAACATTTGTCTTAGATGGCTTTCTGAACAGGAGTTCACCAAGGGTTTACTAATGTTTGCCATAATTTAAAATGCCATAATTTCATATGCCATATTGGTATTTGCCATAATTTCATTAGAAATAACGCTTCAGTTGCCATAATCGTGAAATGACATAAAATGACTTTCACTAATTCCATTGGTCATAATCGATCAAGTGTCATAATAATTTAAATCCATTAATATATTTCCTATAATTTTTGTTTTCAATAATGCCATTTTCCATAACTTTTATTCACCATAATATAAATAAAGATAATTTAGTACAAGCGCAAGCAATTATACTTGAATTATGTTGATAAATAAATGATTATACGAGACATATTTTGGTAAAGGTTTCGAAATACGTCGCCGTTTTTAGTGGTTGTGAGTGATTGGGAGGGGAGAAGGTCTCGCAAACCCCCCTCACCATTTTCACTTGCTGGAAATACTTGGTTTCCTCAGAAAAAAAAATTATCTCCAAACACCGGTGTGTATGGCACTGCCAACTTCCACATTCTTCACACTAGTTTAATAAACTAAGGTTGACGGAGCCCTGCTTCGCAGGGCTCCTATTTTCGGATTAAGGTTCAAAAGAGAACCTAACATAACCTATTTAGTTACTTATTACAGTCGCACCTAACCCTAGGTACTCGAAAGCAATGACGCACAAATTTGACATTAGCTGTCTATATCATTCATACAAGATGGCGGTTGCGTTTCGTTTCACGTTTTTCACATAAAACCTAAATATCGCTTTTATTGATTCCACTAGTTTAATAAACTGAGGTTGACGGAGCCGTGCTTCGCAGGGCTCCTATTTTTGGGTTAAGGGTCTAAAGAGAACCTTACACAACCTATTTACTTACTTTCATGATGAGATGGCAACCCTAGCTTGCCGAGTAAGCATCGGATCCGCGTATTAATTACCGAAAATATACTAACTGTGAAGTATCAACGATAATAATGTCGTATATCGGTGACTTATAGTCCAAATATCATCAATCATTGTTAGCAAAAGTGTAGTAATACTAAAACAATAACAAGTGCGAAATCGGACGCGAATAAAGTGCAGTGTAAACAAACAATGAACCAGTGCAAATAGTAAACAATATATAAAATATAATACATATACAGTAAAAATCTGCAACATTCAGTGATTAAACCTGTGAAATAACCATTAAAATACATACAAAACCCGTGAGATAACTGTGCTTAACAAACTGGACGGTTAATTTTATTCGGATGGACACTTTCAGCCAATCAGATCAAAGTATAAACTCACAAATGTATATTTGTAACTTGTAAATAAAAATAGAAAGGAAAGCGATATTTCAACATCTATTGCAAGGTTGAATTGGCACGAAGTTGGGTGATAAGCTTACTGTTGCGAGATCGATTCCGGTTGACGCCCCAGCGCACATTTTGAGCAAATATTGTGTCTACACAGTTAAATAATAATAGTATTTGAATAAATAATAACAATCAAATATAATACCAGCAGCTGCAAATTTTGAAATATTTGTATTTATATTTTTTTGACATTATTTGCAATAATTTGGAATAAAAATATGGATAATTATGTAACTTTCCGCAAACCGAAGAGGACGAGTTCTCTAAATGACATCTCAAAAGATAATTCGACATTACTCGACACAACTATGATGAGCTTGCCAGATTCTACTCTCAACTCCAGTCTAACTATGATTGAACTGCAAGAAAAACTTAAACAAACTTACAAGGAACACCAAAGTGCCCATCAGGAGATTGAAAACCTCAACTCAGAGAACTATAGATTAAAGTTGGACCTACAAAAACATGTTAAATTGTTGGAAACATGCAAAAAATTAACTATTACCGACACTTTGAATATAATATCTTCACCACATTCAGAACGAAAACGGAAATCGACAAAACATGTAAACAAAAACTTAACGCCTGGCGTAAAAAAATTGCAAAATTTAGAAAACACTGACGCGGAAGTGTCACTCGGAAGAGCTTGCAACTTGTCAACCCAAAAAAGCACCTGAAATAATAGACAATGCAATTACACCTACACACAACAATATCGATCACACTGATAATATTACTGGTTCTACGAACAAGAAGCAGTTCACCGGATGTAACTTACAAAATGATATCACATCAGATTCAGGAAAAAATGGGGACCGTAAAGGAAGTACAGCAAACATAATGACAGGTGCTCCGCACGTAAGTAAGAGTAAGGTTACTATTATTGCAGACCAACAAGGGCGCCGTATTCAAAAACGCTTACAAAACCTTCTAGGCGAAAATTTCATGGTCACTTGTTTCTGGAAATCGCAGGCATGTCTACAAGAAGTGCTCTATATCGAAGATAATTCAATAAGTAATTTAAGTAAAAATGACTATGTTATTGTATTGGCTGGCATAAATGACACAAACCCTACTTCACTTCAATACTACTTAGACAGATTTTTGAATCAAGCTCATAATACAAATGTTATTGTCTCTGAAGTGCCGTATAATAATAGCTTTAATGAAAGTACATTGAATTATACTCTTAAATTTTTATGTTCACGTCATCTAAATACTACTTACCTAGATATGAATTATGCCGCGTACTTGCCCAGTTATAAGTTTATGCCATTGTACATACCTCAACGACTACTTAAAGAAATTCTGAGCTCTAATTATAAATTGAATTACAATAAATATATTATGCATCTAAACTGTGATTATGTATACACAAAGCAAATGATAAACATAGCGACTCAAACAGACTTCGTAGAGGTAAATGTCAAAAACAGTGTCATATTGCCTGTCCAGGGTGATAACAAGAAGTCTCTTACAAATAATCAAGAGAATTCTGAGTTTTTTCTATAATTACTTTTACATTTTACATCAAAATATAGCAGGTTTGATTAATAAATTGGACACATTAAATATAGGACTTGAAGAATTATATAACAAGGGTAAAATAATTGATGTTATCTGTATAACTGAATATTTTGTTAAAAGGGGCTATGAGTCTTTTATGTCCATACCTAATTTTTGTCTGGCTAGTTCTTATTCAAGAGATATAAAGCATGGGGGAACATGCATTTTTGTCCGTCAAGGAATTCAATATCGCGAACTTATAGATGTAAATAAACAGTTTGTGTCTGGCGTGTTCGAATGCTGTGCCATAGAAATACTTACGCATAATATGATTATAACAATTATGCATCTATAGGGTGCCTAATCATAAATATCAGATATTTTAAGAAAAGTTGGGTAATGTGTTAACAAAAATTTGTTTGCTGTCTAATAAACAGGTTATTCTATGTGGCGATTATAACATTAACGTCCTTAAAAGAAACACTATAACTCTAGAGCTAGAATATTTTCTACTTAGCTATAACCTCAAATTAAGTCTATATGAACCGACGAGATTAGCAAGTAACACGTGCATTGATAATTTCGCATACAATTGCCAAAAAGAATGCAATGCAGAGATCACAGATCTAGTGCTTTCAGACCATACATCCCAAATTCTTAAGGTGCCTGTAAATAAAACCTGTAAATTGAAATATTGGAGGACGCTTAAACGAGAGATCTGTAAAGAAAATCTAATAAGGTTTAAAAATTACCTAAAATGTTTATGCTATAAAGAAGTTTACGATGCAAATGAAGCAAATAAAGCTTATGACAATTTTATGGACATATTTTCCCTCATTTATAAGTTATGCTTTCCTGAAAAAATAATTACTATAAAAACTGTCAGAAAATCAAAAAGGATATCACATGGAATAAAAATATGTAGTCAAAAACAAAGACGTTTGTTATGGAATTACAGATTAAAACCTAACTTAACAAACAAAAACATTTTTAAGATTTACACTAGACGATACAAAAAGATAATAAAATTAACACAGAAAGCTCAAAATAATCATTACATTAGTACATCTGAAAATAAATCGAAAGCCACTTGGCAAATTATCAATAAGTATAAATTTAATATGCCACAAGAACAAATAATCAGTATAAAGCATAATAATTCAATAATTACACAACTCAAGGACATAGCTAATAAATTTAATAACTATTTTATTGATGACATTAAAAATAATATAAAAATTGACATACACCCAAATATAATTAATAATTCTTATATTAATATTTATAATTCTAGTAACAATAATAATAATAATTCTAATAACAATTGCTATAATTCTAATAATAATTCTTATAATTCTAATATTGATTCTTGTAATTCTAATAATAATTCTTATAATTATAATATTAATTCTTGTAATTGTTATAATAATTCCCAAAACTATAATAAAAATTCGTATAATTCTAACCATAGTAATATTTTTAATAATATGACATTGAAATCTTTATTTATCTTACTAGTTACAGTTAATGACATTAACCGTATAATTACGGGCCTAAAAAACACAAATAAAGTTGGATACGATGAAGTGTGTACAAAAGTGGTAAAATTTGTTAAAGATGTAATAGCTTCACCATTGACACACGTTATCAATTTATGTATTAGTGAAGATACATTTCCGCAATGCTTAAAACAGGTAATTGTTAAGCCTCTTCATAAAAAGGACAGCAAAACGGAGATGAAAAATTATAGACCCGTTGCCGAGGTCCCAGTGTTTTCAAAAGTATTTGAGAAAGTGATATATAATTCAATTTATGTTTTTTTTTGATAAATATCAGTTATTCTGCAAGGAACAAAGAGGCTTTCGAAAAACTAGCACAATAAATAGGGCTGTATTTGATTTATTGTCTTATATCATGCCGACAGTAGATAAAAGGATACCAGTTTGTGCAATATATGCCGATATGACGAAAGCCTATGATTATGTTAACCACAAAACATTACTCAATAAATTGCATGGGTACGGTATCAGAGGAAACGCCTATAACCTTATTGAATCGTATTTAAGTAATAGATCTCAATATACAGAGATAACAAGAGTATGTGCAAGAACTAAATTCGAAAAGAAATTCCTGTCAGAGCCACGATATGTAGAGTTTGGAGTACCACAAGAGAGCGTGCTGGGTCCGCTATTATTCTTGATCTATATAAATGACCTGCCCAAATCAACTATGCATAATATGGTTCTCTTCGCAGATGATAGCACATGTGTAATTAAATGTTCTAGATTTGAAGATTACGAAAATGACATAAATAACTCTCTCAATGACATGGTTAACTGGATGGAAAAGAATAATTTAGTAATAAATTTTAATAAAACAAAAATAATGCATTTTTATCAGCGATGTGAATTGCCAAACATAAATATTGCATATAAAGACCATAAAATAGAAGTAGTTAGTAACACTAAATTTTTAAGAATAACTATGGACGAAAAACTCACTTGGAAACCGCATGCAGAATAACTATGTAAAAGATTGAATAAATCTGCATATGCGCTTTTTAGAAAGGTTAGCCGACAAGTTCTTATAACAGCATATTACGGTTTAGTGGCACCAATTCAAAGATTTGGCGTTGTCTTTTGGGGTCACTCGACTGAACGTGAATAAATATTTAGAATGCACAAAAGGTGTAACCGTTCAATGTGCGGCTTAAAGGCAATGGACAGTTGTGTACCATATTTTAAATCCCTAAAGATACTTACACTACCATCGCTGTATATTTTAGAAACAGCTCTTTTCGTAAAAAGTAATTTAAATTTGTTCACTAAAATGTCTGATGTTAGGAGGGCCCCGATACGCGCACAATACAACAATCAATTGTGTAATATTAAGTGTTCGACAGCGCTAATGCAAAAAAGTTTCTTTGGCATCGCACCAAAAATCTACAACAAGTTACCTGGCACAATAAAAAATATGCCCCTTATAAAATTCTAAGAAATGCTAATTCAAATTCTAATAGAAAAATGTTATTATTCAGTGAATGACTTTCTAAATGATTTATCTTTAGGTTAATGAACTTTAAATTTTTTTGTAATTCTCATTATGCCAATTTGTTTAATAATTATTATAATACTGCATGACATTTTAATTATTACTTATTTGTATGTCCAATGACAAGGCATGGAGCGCTATGTTTTATTTTAAGACCTTTATAATGTGTATACCCATGTTTAACAAATAAAAACTTCTGATTTCTGATTTCACATAAAACCTAAAATTACGTTCCGTTTTTCATATTTAAATGAAGAATTTTTGGAAATTGTTTAATAATATTTAAACGCAACTCCGGCAACCAAAATTACTTTTAGGGGATTAAAACTAACTCCCTTAAGCCCCCTACACCACCAATACCCTCAAATTAGGGCGATTCGTTTCGAAACCCAACCCCAGATTTTTTATTCACAATTAAACCTAAAACTAAACCTCATATGGCGTCTACTAACTAAGCTCGGCGGAGCCCCGCTTCGCGGGGCTCCTACTTCTGGGGGTTTAACAAAAAAAAAGCCAGTTCTAGTTCCTCGTTCCTTCCTTCTAGCTCCTTAGTCTTTTAACCTAACCTATCCGAGTCGGATTGCACTGACTCAGGATGTTAACGATAATTAATTTCGACCTAACAATATTATGTATTATTTTCATAATTATATCAAATTTTGATTATGTCAAGAGTTGATTATGAGATGTGTTACTTATGGAGACTAATTATTATGATATATATTGTTATAGAAAGTCATTTTATGGCAAATAAAAGTTATCACTGTTGAGTTGTTAAGGCAAACGTTGTTAGTATAAATGATAATAGTGCAAGTAAATATTATGATCAGGGATGATCATGGCAAACAATATTAGTGCAAATGAATTAATGGAAAACGAGAGAATACCTTCACCAGAAATTCTCAGTAGCAGCACGGAGTCTGGAAATGTGCCCGGTACGGCAATAGGCTCGCCCCTTATTACGAGTACGTGGGACTAAAGTATATCTGGCGAAAAGTGGGTGTAGAAATACACCTCTGCCTACCCCTTCGGGGATAAAAGGCGTGACGATATGTATGTATGTATGTATGTATAAAAGTAAGCTTTCAAATTATTTCTTCTACTGTTTTATCTTCATGTTGAACTAGGTTAAGATTTTTGACGTGCTTATACACTGAGTATAATTATACCGTCCAAACGCAAACAAAGAAAATTCAAGTTATAATGACTATTAGTAGTTGCAGAAATCTTTAAACGTTCTATCCGGTGCTTATCTGTTTTGAACAATCGTGCATACTTCAAAAACGATTTTGCATAACTGACACATCTTGTTTATTCGTCTTTCTGCCTTGAAATGACTATTGAGGATGCAATCCACGAAATATCTTATCGCAAAAATTGAACTTAATAAGAATGAAATCATAAATGTTGTACTACAGTAGTTTTGAAATTATGGATTTTTTATTTATTTAAACTTTATATTTAATACATTTGTAGGAATAATGGCGGATTTAATGCTAAAAGCATTCTCTCCCAGTCAACCATAGGGTGATGCAACAACGGTCATGTTAAGAGAACATTTATGAGGAAATTTATTTCTGAACGACGGTTAATATTTTACAAATGATTACAGTTGAAATCTGATATAGCCGTATATTTTTTCTTAAATATGTTGTTTTCTATTGTATTTATTTATCTATTTATTGTATTGTAGCATAAAACATCGTAGTCTTTCCCAGGTTATCAGAAATATTTGGCAACCAAAATAACTCAGTTCAATTTGTCAGTATTCATTACCACTACACAGACATAGATAAATTTAGGGGAAACTTAATAATTAAAACAAATCAAGCAGCAAAATTAGATTCTGTTAAGTGTTTACAAGCATGACTAAAGCAAGCACAACATTTAGGCAGGTACAAACGTGATTGGCTTATCAGTTGAGTGTTATCACATTTATTATGCAAAAACAGTATCACTCATTTAGGATAAAAAAATATAGCAGAATTGACCTTGCAGTAACTGATAATGAAAGATAAATTTAGATGCAGACTTGTGATAGGACACTAGTGTGTCATTCTTCTTTTCATCATCATCAGCCTTGAACAGTCCACTGCTGGACTAGGCCTCTCCTTTGAAAGGAGGAATTGGCCTACTATACCACGCTGGCCAAACGGGTTGGTCTATACCAACCCAACCACCAACACTGCAAGAGAAGGAAAACTTGATACAAACCCTATGGTTTGTATCAAGTTTTCCTTCTCTTGCAGTGTTGTTCTCTGCATAATATGCTCCCTCTGTCGGCTCTTACGACACCCATGGGATGATATGGGGTAGTGACATTTCGTATTCTTAATACGTCACCACACGGACATTCTTCTTTTAACTGGGACCTATACAATAAACAGAATATATCGTAAATTTTTTGCTTCATGTTTATAACATTAGTTCACAAATTTGCGGCTAGAACAAGGCTTTCAAGACAAAGTGGTGATAGTGACTGGTGCTAGTTCGGGTATAGGAGCCGCCATAGCTATCAAGTTTGCAGAGGAAGAGGAGCACAAGTTGATTTAGTTGGGAAAAACCAAGACAAGCTCAATAATGTCGCAAAAAAATGTGGAATTCCCTTGGTCCTGATAGCAGACGTCACGAAGGACGAAGATGCCAAACGAATTGTTGACGAGACAGTAAGGTACTTCGGCCAACTAGATATTTTAATAAACAATGCTGGTATTGCCTTTTTTTCTGGCTTTATGCAACCGAAAGCCATGGATGCATTTGACCTGGTGATGGCCACAAATCTTCGCGCACCTGTGCTTATAACACACCTTGCAGTTCCACAACTTGTGAAAACTAAAGGTAGCATCATAAATATCTCCAGTGTTGCTGCTCTACGAGTGGTTAATGGAAATGGTTTTCCCTACAATTCGTCAAAAGCTGCTTTAGATCATTTTACAAAGTCAATAGCTTTACAGCTAGCCCCAACAGGTGTCCGCGTCAACACCGTTAACCCTGGACCTGTGATGACAGATATACTAGACAATACTGGTACAACAAAAGAAAAAGTGGCAGCTTGTTTTGAAAAATTGGCCAAAATGACAGCTCTTGGTAGAGTTTCTGAACCGGAAGAAGTGGCTGATTTAGTTCTATTTTTGGCAAGCGATAAGGCTAAAGCTATTACTGGTTCATCGTATCTTAATGATAACGGAATGTTTTTAATTTTTTTTTTTATTCGGTAATTATATAACGATTTTATTTACTTTGTAGGTACAATCGCAAGCTAATTGGCTTTTTAACCATTTTAAAAGCATGTAATTTTGTAATTATCTTAGTTTTAGTAATGCGATAATTAAGAAGTTAACTAAAGTGTTTTTGAATCCGAAATGTTTTCTTTCTTTAACGATGCATTTTAATTCTATAACCTTTTGTAGTATGTGTATCACGTATACTATCTTATCGTATATTTTAGATATATCATATAAAAGTGCATACAGATTAAATGAAATACCAACAATGTCCTTTAAAATACCAAAGACGTCGATAACAGTTTCACAGTGAAAAATGTGCTGCGTTACGCTTCGCTATATGTGCACCGCCCCAAATCAGATTAGTTTCCTTACACGACAAAATAATAGATTGAAATTTAGAAATAAAATGTTGTCCCAAGAGAGAGACATTGATATAATTGGTTCGGTTTAATTTCAATGTGTAACAGTCTATCCTGTGACCACGGTCCCTGTAAAGTAACCGAAACATCGGATTATAATAAATAATGTACCTAGTTTCTAGATCATTCGGTTAAAATCTGTTATAGCATCCTTTCCAGATTGTTGAAACCATATCAAATATTTGATATTGTTTGGTTTCAATTATTATTGCATTTTTATTTGTGCTCATGATGTCGCTATTTACTGCCTTTTGTTGTCTATTTTGCTATCGAGTAAAATAAAAATGAAAAGTCGATTTTTCTTCTTTGGGGATTAATAGGAGGAAGATAATACCTAGTATTTGATTGTGAAGACTGTTGCCAGCGTTAAACAAAACGGGTAATGTTTACCTCGCGTTGTTAAACAAATTATTGACAGACTGACATATTGATTGACTATACACGTCCAGTTTGTCAGTGTTAGCATAAGCTCAATAAAAACCGAAAGGTGTATATAACAAATAATCGTTTGTTTAATAGCTTAGCATTATTATTGTACTAATGGTACCCAATGGTTTATGCTATTTTCAGAGAGATTGATATCAAGTTAATTTACGACTTGTGAAAATCTTGTCTTCTATTGCATTAAGATCTACAACACAGTTGTGGTTCTATTTGCAAAATTGTATTACACAAGTTGCAGCAAGCGTAACAACAGGATCGTCACCAATATCACTGTGGACGAAGCAAGTTTGAATTTGTAATATCGTCATCTTCCTAGCGTTATCCCAGTTTCAAATCTGGTGTCCGCTTACTAATAAACTTACTAAATAACTGGATTTGGCTAAATATTAGCTTTTCCACAGAGCGACTGCCTGTCTGCCCTCCGCAACCCGAAGGGATAGCGATATTCCATGGTTTAGACCAGTGTAAGTTTATTTAGAATGTACTGACGCCCTATAACGACTTTCAGAGATCTTTCTGACAACCAGGACTTACGGCTTAACGTGCTTTCCGAGGCACGAGGCAAGCGATATTTAACAATTTAATACGCACATAACTCCGAAAAGTCATTGGTGCGCGCCGTGAATTCAAACCCGATACCCTCTGCATGGCTGTCTATTGGTATCTCCAGTAGGCTATCGCTGCTGCTCAAGTTTGAATTTGTAATATCTATGTAATAATTCAAACTCCTATCCATATTAATCCCATACAGTCACGTCGTTTACATTAAAAATGTTTAATATCCCATTAATATACGATTAACTTTTATTCCTCTTTGTTGCATTCGTAGCTGACGCTATCATTCGCACGTTTATGGTAGCTACGGCGTCTGTTTCAAAAGTTGCCACTCTTGTTATTAAAACTCACGTCTTTCTGCCAATTGATAGATATTATGTTCAAACATTTTCCTGTTTGGATATCATTATTATTTTATGGGCTGTTTAATATAGCCAAGAATTCTTGGCTATATTAAACAGCCCATATGATGAGTGAAGATATGATTTTGAACGTATATTATATATACCTGTATACTTAATATTTTTACACTTAATTCGTGTAAAATTAATTCATATTTTACCCTAAAAAATATATAGGCCATTCAGTTTCTCATGCGTAAGTAGCTTTTTTATTCGCTGTATAAGTATTCGCATCACCCTAGAAGCTATGTTCCTGTCATAGTAATATCATAACGCCATTCAATGTCTTTACTGTACTCTAAATTATTTTACATGTCAATGGGCACAACATCAGTTGTCAACGACGCGAGTATAATTTAGTACAAAGCATAAAGGACTGCAAATAATAAAATATCTCACCACGCGTCACAAAAAAAGTTTCTAAACTTGATTGATTTGCTTTGAAATATATTCCTATTATGGTATTATGTTCTATTTTAGAATCAGCTGGTTATGTATTTCCCTTTGTTTTTTTGTTAGGAGTGCTTTGTTTTATACATGATCATGAATAAAGTAATGCATGGATCAAACATTCAAGTTTATAATGTAATTATCTAGTTTAATTTTTATATAAGTACTATAGGAAGAAGTTAATTTGCTAAGAAAACTTATACTGACGTGATAAGCAAATTGTAGTTTTAATTTAAATGTTCAACTGTGTATTGTTCAAGTATTTATAAAGTTGCCCAGGATATAATTATAACCTAGTACCTACGTATACTGTACTATTCTGACAAAAAATTTATGTATTTGTTATCTAAATTACTTACTTGCCAAAGATAAATTATTTTAAGAAATCGACACATTCTTATATAGCTACTCAATTACTATTTACAAATAAAAGTAAAGCGCTACTTGACTTTTAATAACAGCCACGTTTCTTAATAAATCTGCAATTGAAAATAAAGTATTTCCTACTAAAACGTACTATATGTAACCACGACAACATCAACAAAATTTGCCTACTTACTTCCTCGTAATTTTCTTTTAAACAAACTTCCATCAAAACAAAGTGCTTTGGAATATCCTTGGCCGAATTTTATGAAAATAACTCGTAAAGCTTGTCAAAGAATTGTCACAAAGTTTGTTATATGTCATAAATGGCAAATTCACCTTAATATCAGTGTTACTTATTATTTTATATTCGTTGTCTAGTAAAATAATGTCGGTCGCTACTATAAAACATTTATCGACACTACGCCTCCATTTGTTAGATTGACAGTTTATGAGGTTTCAGCTTGTAGCTTGAGCTGCATTATGTTATGGCTACTATATAATAGACATTAGAGTGTTCGGTAGTTTGTTTAAAGCTTACAGTTATTGTTGCAAGTTGCTCCTGAGTGGTTGCTGGGGCCTTGACCTATATCATACAATTTTGAATATTATTGAATGAAGACCGATGGTATGATTGGGTTGATCGATTAATTGTGATTGGTTATGTTTAGCATTTTAATACATACACTGGAAGGTTATAAAATACTTTACTATATTATGAGCTGTGTTTCGAGAAAGTGTGGGGAACGTTAGGGGTCGTGGAGATGATGATACAAAGAGTAGTGATTTTTCGTGTGACTGTGTAGCCAACTCCAATGTCAGAGTTTTCAATCCGCTCGAAGGCTTCTGACATGACCTAACGATTCTTGTCGTGAGTTCAAAACCTGGACCGACAACTACACGTGCCATTCGAAGCACAGTAGCGCTCTGATGTAAATGCCACACGCGATCACTCATCCAATTAGTAGCATGTGCCAGCGTTGCTTAACTTTGCTGACCTTCGACGATAGGCAAGCCAAGACACCTTATGAGCGCTATAACCAGAAGATGCTAGTGAGTAAGTGAGAGTGAGTGAGTGATGATAGCTCGGTGGGATACCTTAGTGTCTTACCGAGCTATCACCACTCTCTTTAGAACGCCTTGCCTAAAGTTTCGGATATGAACTCTTGGTGAAGGTATTCTCTCGTTTTCCATTAATTCATTTGCACTAATATTGTTTGCCATGATCATCCCTGATCATAATATTTACTTGCACTATTATCATTTATACTAACAACGTTTGCCTTAACAACTCAACAGTGATAACTTTTATTTGCCATAAAATGACTTTCTATAACAATATATATCATAATAATTAGTCTCCATAAGTAACACATCTCATAATCAACTCTTGACATAATCAAAATTTGATATAATTATGAAAATAATACATAATATTGTTAGGTCGAAATTAATTATCGTTAACATCCTGAGTCAGTGCAATCCGACTCGGATAGGTTAGGTTAGAAGACTAAGGAGCTAGAAGGAAGGAACGAGGAACTAGAAGACTAAGGCGGGAGCGAAGCGAATTAGTCTTTTAGTTCCTCGTTCCTTCCTTCTAACTCCTTAGTCTTCTAACCTAACCTATCCGAGTCGGATTGCACTGACTCAGGATGTTAACGATAATTAATTTCGACCTAACAATATTATGTATTATTTTCATAATTATATAAAATTTTGATTATGTCAAGAGTTGATTATGAGATGTGTTACTTATGGAGACTAATTATTATGATATATATTGTTATAGAAAGTCATTTTATGGCAAATAAAAGTTATCACTGTTGAGTTGTTAAGGCAAACGTTGTTAGTATAAATGATAATAGTGCAAGTAAATATTATGATCAGGGATGATCATGGCAAACAATATTAGTGCAAATGAATTAATGGAAAACGAGAGAATACCTTCACCAAGAGTTCATATCCGAAACTTTAGGCAAGGCGTTCTAAAGAGAGTGGTGATAGCTCGGTAAGACACTAAGGTATCCCACCGAGCTATCATCACTCACTCACTCTCACTTACTCACTAGCATCTTCTGGTTATAGCGCTCATAAGGTGTCTTGGCTTGCCTATCGTCGAAGGTCAGCAAAGTTAAGCAACGCTGGCACATGCTACTAATTGGATGAGTGATCGCGTGTGGCATTTACATCAGAGCGCTACTGTGCTTCGAAGGGCACGTGCAGTTGTCGGTCCAGGTTCTGAACTCACGACAAGAATCGTTAGGTCATGTCAGAAGCCTTCGAGCGGATTGAAAACTCTGACATTGGAGTTGGCTACACAGTCACACGAAAAATCACTACTCTTTGTATCATCATCTCCACGACCCCTAACGTTCCCCACACTTTCTCGAAACACAGCTCATAATATAGTAAAGTATTTTATAACCTTCCAGTGTATGTATTAAAATGCTAAACATAACCAATCACAATTAATCGATCAACCCAATCATACCATCGGTCTTCATTCAATAATATTCAAAATTGTATGATATAGGTCAAGGCCCCAGCAACCACTCAGGAGCAACTTGCAACAATAACTGTAAGCTTTAAACAAACTACCGAACACTCTAATGTCTATTATATAGTAGCCATAACATAATGCAGCTCAAGCTACAAGCTGAAACCTCATAAACTGTCAATCTAACAAATGGAGGCGTAGTGTCGATAAATGTTTTATAGTAGCGACCGACATTATTTTACTAGACAACGAATATAAAATAATAAGTAACACTGATATTAAGGTGAATTTGCCATTTATGACATATAACAAACTTTGTGACAATTCTTTGACAAGCTTTACGAGTTATTTTCATAAAATTCGGCCAAGGATATTCCAAAGCACTTTGTTTTGATGGAAGTTTGTTTAAAAGAAAATTACGAGGAAGTAAGTAGGCAAATTTTGTTGATGTTGTCGTGGTTACATATAGTACGTTTTAGTAGGAAATACTTTATTTTCAATTGCAGATTTATTAAGAAACGTGGCTGTTATTAAAAGTCAAGTAGCGCTTACTTTTATTTGTAAATAGTAATTGAGTAGCTATATAAGAATGTGTCGATTTCTTAAAATAATTTATCTTTGGCAAGTAAGTAATTTAGATAACAAATACATATATTTTTTGTCAGAATAGTACAGTATACGTAGGTACTAGGTTATAATTATATCCTGGGCAACTTTATAAATACTTGAACAATACACAGTTGAACATTTAAATTAAAACTACAATTTGCTTATCACGTCAGTATAAGTTTTCTTAGCAAATTAACTTCTTCCTATAGTACTTATATAAAAATTAAACTAGATAATTACATTATAAACTTGAATGTTTGATCCATGCATTACTTTATTCATGATCATGTATAAAACAAAGCACTCCTAACAAAAAAACAAAGGGAAATACATAACCAGCTGATTCTAAAATAGAACATAATACCATAATAGGAATATATTTCAAAGCAAATCAATCAAGTTTAGAAACTTTTTTTGTGACGCGTGGTGAGATATTTTATTATTTGCAGTCCTTTATGCTTTGTACTAAATTATACTCGCGTCGTTGACAACTGATGTTGTACCCATTGACATGTAAAATAATTTAGAGTACAGTAAAGACATTGAATGGCGTTATGATATTACTATGACAGGAACATAGCTTCTAGGGTGATGCGAATACTTATACAGCGAATAAAAAAGCTACTTACGCATGAGAAACTGAATGGCCTATATATTTTTTAGGGTAAAATATGAATTAATTTTACACGAATTAAGTGTAAAAATATTAAGTATACAGGTATATATAATATACGTTCAAAATCATATCTTCACTCATCATATGGGCTGTTTAATATAGCCAAGAATTCTTGGCTATATTAAACAGCCCATAAAATAATAATGATATCCAAACAGGAAAATGTTTGAACATAATATCTATCAATTGGCAGAAAGACGTGAGTTTTAATAACAAGAGTGGCAACTTTTGAAACAGACGCCGTAGCTACCATAAACGTGCGAATGATAGCGTCAGCTATGAATGCAACAAAGAGGAATAAAAGTTAATCGTATATTAATGGGATATTAAACATTTTTAATGTAAACGACGTGACTGTATGGGATTAATATGGATAGGAGTTTGAATTATTACATAGATATTACAAATTCAAACTTGAGCAGCAGCGATAGCCTACTGGAGATACCAATAGACAGCCATGCAGAGGGTATCGGGTTTGAATTCACGGCGCGCACCAATGACTTTTCGGAGTTATGTGCGTATTAAATTGTTAAATATCGCTTGCCTCGTGCCTCGGAAAGCACGTTAAGCCGTAAGTCCTGGTTGTCAGAAAGATCTCTGAAAGTCGTTATAGGGCGTCAGTACATTCTAAATAAACTTACACTGGTCTAAACCATGAAATATCGCTATCCCTTCGGGTTGCGGAGGGCAGACAGGCAGTCGCTCTGTGGAAAAGCTAATATTTAGCCAAATCCAGTTATTTAGTAAGTTTATTAGTTAGCGGACACCAGATTTGAAACTGGGATAACGCTAGGAAGATGACGATATTACAAATTCAAACTTGCTTCGTCCACAGTGATATTGGTGACGATCCTGTTGTTACGCTTGCTGCAACTTGTGTAATACAATTTTGCAAATAGAACCACAACTGTGTTGTAGATCTTAATGAAATAGAAGACAAGATTTTCACAAGTCGTAAATTAACTTGATATCAATCTCTCTGAAAATAGCATAAACCATTGGGTACCATTAGTACAATAATAATGCTAAGCTATTAAACAAACGATTATTTGTTATATACACATTTCGGTTTTTATTGAGCTTATGCTAACACTGACAAACTGGACGTGTATAGTCAATCAATATGTCAGTCTGTCAATAATTTGTTTAACAACGCGAGGTAAACATTACCCGTTTTGTTTAACGCTGGCAACAGTCTTCACAATCAAATACTAGGTATTATCTTCCTCCTATTAATCCCCAAAGAAGAAAAATCGACTTCTCATTTTTATTTTACTCGATAGCAAAATAGACAACAAAAGGCAGTAAATAGCGACATCATGAGCACAAATAAAAATGCAATAATAATTGAAACCAAACAATATCAAATATTTGATATGGTTTCAACAATCTGGAAAGGATGCTATAACAGATTTTAACCGAATGATCTAGAAACTAGGTACATTATTTATTATAATCCGATGTTTCGGTTACTTTACAGGGACCGTGGTCACAGGATAGACTGTTACACATTGAAATTAAACGGAACCAATGATATCAATGTCTCTCTCTTGGGACAACATTTTGTTTCTAAATTTCAATCTATTATTTTGTCGTGTAAGGAAACTAATCTGATTTGGGGCGGTGCATATATAGCGAAGCGTAACGCAGCACATTTTTCACTGTGAAACTGTTATCGACGTCTTTGGTATTTTAAAGGACATTGTTGGTATTTCATTTAATCTGTATGCACTTTTATATGATATATCTAAAATATACGATAAGATAGTATACGTGATACACATACTACAAAAGGTTATAGAATTAAAATGCATCGTTAAAGAAAGAAAACATTTCGGATTCAAAAACACTTTAGTTAACTTCTTAATTATCGCATTACTAAAACTAAGATAATTACAAAATTACATGCTTTTAAAATGGTTAAAAAGCCAATTAGCTTGCGATTGTACCTACAAAGTAAATAAAATCGTTATATAATTACCGAATAAAAACAAAATTAAAAACATTCCGTTATCATTAAGATACGATGAACCAGTAATAGCTTTAGCCTTATCGCTTGCCAAAAATAGAACTAAATCAGCCACTTCTTCCGGTTCAGAAACTCTACCAAGAGCTGTCATTTTGGCCAATTTTTCAAAACAAGCTGCCACTTTTTCTTTTGTTGTACCAGTATTGTCTAGTATATCTGTCATCACAGGTCCAGGGTTAACGGTGTTGACGCGGACACCTGTTGGGGCTAGCTGTAAAGCTATTGACTTTGTAAAATGGTCTAAAGCAGCTTTTGACGAATTGTAGGGAAAACCATTTCCATTAACCACTCGTAGAGCAGCAACACTGGAGATATTTATGATGCTACCTTTAGTTTTCACAAGTTGTGGAACTGCAAGGTGTGTTATAAGCACAGGTGCGCGAAGATTTGTGGCCATCACCAGGTCAAATGCATCCATGGCTTTCGGTTGCATAAAGCCAGAAAAAAAGGCAATACCAGCATTGTTTATTAAAATATCTAGTTGGCCGAAGTACCTTACTGTCTCGTCAACAATTCGTTTGGCATCTTCGTCCTTCGTGACGTCTGCTATCAGGACCAAGGGAATTCCACATTTTTTGCGACATTATTGAGCTTGTCTTGGTTTTTCCCAACTAAATCAACTTGTGCTCCTCTTCCTCTGCAAACTTGATAGCTATGGCGGCTCCTATACCCGAACTAGCACCAGTCACTATCACCACTTTGTCTTGAAAGCCTTGTTCTAGCCGCAAATTTGTGAACTAATGTTATAAACATGAAGCAAAAAATTTACGATATATTCTGTTTATTGTATAGGTCCCAGTTAAAAGAAGAATGTCCGTGTGGTGACGGATTAAGAATACGAAATGTCACTACCCCATATCATCCCATGGGTGTCGTAAGAGCCGACAGAGGGAGCATATTATGCAGAGAACAACACTGCAAGAGAAGGAAAACTTGATACAAACCATAGGGTTTGTATCAAGTTTTCCTTCTCTTGCAGTGTTGGTGGTTGGGTTGGTATAGACCAACCCGTTTGGCCAGCGTGGTATAGTAGGCCAATTCCTCCTTTCAAAGGAGAGGCCTAGTCCAGCAGTGGACTGTTCAAGGCTGATGATGATGAAAAGAAGAATGACACACTAGTGTCCTATCACAAGTCTGCATCTAAATGTATCTTTCATTATCAGTTACTGCAAGGTCAATTCTGCTATATTTTTTTATCCTAAATGAGTGATACTGTTTTTGCATAATAAATGTGATAACACTCAACTGATAAGCCAATCACGACTGTACCTGCCTAAATGTTGTGCTTGCTTTAGTCATGCTTGTAAACACTTAACAGAATCTAATTTTGCTGCTTGATTTGTTTTAATTATTAAGTTTCCCCTAAATTTATCTATGTCTGTGTAGTGGTAATGAATACTGACAAATTGAACTGAGTTATTTTGGTTGCCAAATATTTCTGATAACCTGGGAAAGACTACGATGTTTTATGCCACAATACAATAAATAGATAAATAAATACAATAGAAAACAACATATTTAAGAAAAAATATACGGCTATATCAGATTTCAACTGTAATCATTTGTAAAAGATTAACCGTCGTTCAGAAATAAATTTCCTCATAAATGTTCTCTTAACATGACCGTTGTTGCATCACCCTATGGTTGACTGGGAGAGAATGCTTTTAGCATTAAATCCGCCATTATTCCTACAAATGTATTAAATATAAAGTTTAAATAAATAAAAAATCCATAATTTCAAAACTACTGTAGTACAACATTTATGATTTCATTCTTATTAAGTTCAATTTTTGCGATAAGATATTTCGTGGATTGCATCCTCAATAGTCATTTCAAGGCAGAAAGACGAATAAACAAGATGTGTCAGTTATGCAAAATCGTTTTTGAAGTATGCACGATTGTTCAAAACAGATAAGCACCGGATAGAACGTTTAAAGATTTCTGCAACTACTAATAGTCATTATAACTTGAATTTTCTTTGTTTGCGTTTGGACGGTATAATTATACTCAGTGTATAAGCACGTCAAAAATCTTAACCTAGTTCAACATGAAGATAAAACAGTAGAAGAAATAATTTGAAAGCTTACTTTTATACATACATACATACATACATATCGTCACGCCTTTTATCCCCGAAGGGGTAGGCAGAGGTGTATTTCTACACCCACTTTTCGCCAGATATACTTTAGTCCCACGTACTCGTAATAAGGGGCGAGCCTATTGCCGTACCGGGCACATTTCCAGACTCCGTGCTACTACTGAGAATTTCGTGACAGAAAAACCCAATAACACTGCCCGACCCAGGAATCGAACCCGGGACCTCCCGATCCCACGCGCACATTTATGCCGCGAGACCAACGAGGCAGTCGTATAGGGTTTGATGTCGAGTTTTCCGTCTCTACGCAAAGATGGTATTTGCATCGTGTTATCCCTTAGTCGCCTCTTACGACAACCACGGGAAGATAGGGGGTGGTGACACTTGTATTCTATGCCGTCAACCACACGGATGCTTACTTTTATGTCGCTTTAAATTGTAACTGTGTTGTACTTGATGTAGATAAAGATGTAAATCAAGTTTCGTAGTAAATGAATACTGTTTAAAATAAGTATAGCCAGCATTCATCATCATAGTCATCATCATCAGCCAACCACAGTCCACTGCTGGATATAGGCCTCTCCAATAGCACGTCACTGAGCCCGATTTTCTGCTTTTCGTGTCCAGCCGCTGCCAGCCACTTTGCGTATATCGTCACTCCACCTAGCCGGAGGGCGTCCTACACTACGTAGTGTAGCCAACATTAAGTAAAAAAAAACAATTTGAAAAAGAATATAAGAATAACGATTTCAGATCTGGCAGTTTTATAGATAAAATTAATACTTAATGATAAATGTAGTTTAGTCTACTTTAAATCATGTATTTAAATCGACCTATCAGTCTGATGACGGTTGACTATTCAAACTGTCAGATGTCATCGGAAACTAATAGGGCGTAGTACTTTGCAATTGATGGTTTTTGCTAAATATTTCGCAAACGGATCTCTGAATAAAAATATTAATTCAAACCCTTAGAGTATTTAAAAGGCCTATCTAACGATACCCTACACGACATGATAGGAAAATAACAACTTTTCATTGACGTGTATCGGAGTTACCCTTAATACAAATCTTTTTAGAATTTTATTTATCACAATTTACAACCCTGCTAAATTTCAGCTCTCTTATGTTTATAGTTTCCGCGTAAAACGGACATGGCGAAAGTATAAAGGCTCCTTGTTGTTGACTACGGAACTTTTTAAACCTTATACTCCATCAACCTGGTTAGACTAGTAATCGGAATCGAGGCTCCAAGGCGAAAAGTCTTGGACGATACTGCTAAGACGACGGTGAATAACAAAACAAGTAACATTTCTTTTGAGAAATTAGATCTCATGTAATATTTTTAGTTTGTTTGTGTCATATTTTGTATCGATAGGTGATAATATAGTATGCTTAAGTATGATGCTAGAGTTAGTTACATAATTAAAACATTTAATTTCAGAAACGAAAATATTAAAAACACGTGAGAAAGACAAAGGTAAACAATCCAATCATATTCCATTTACTTTCAATATCGGTAAATAATTTATACCTATTTATCATTGTACGATTAATAAAAAATAGTTTTACAATTAGTGAACATCATTAAACCGAACCACTCAACATAACTCCATTATCAGTAACATACGTCGAACCAGTTATTGCTTTAGCTTTGTCACTTGCCAAAAATACGACTAAATCAGCTACTTCTTCAGGCTCAGACACTCTTCCGAGAGCTGTCATTTTCTTATATCTTTCAAAAGCAGCTGTACCTTCTTCTTTAGTTGCACCCGCATTCTCTATTATATCTGAAAACACTGGTCCAGGACTTACAGTGTTGGCACGAACACCACTTGGTGCTAGCTCTAAGGCAATCGACCTTGTGAAATGATCTAAACCAGCTTTCGACGTGTTGTAGGGAAAGCTAGTAGTCAGCACTCGCAGAGCTGCAATACTGGAGATATTGATAATGTTGCCTTTCGTTTTCACAAGATGGGGAACTGCGAGGTGTGTTATAAGCACGGGTGCACGAAGATTCGTAGCCATGACTTGGTCAAAGATATCCATGGCTTGTGGTTGCAAAATACCGGCAAAGTAGCCAATCCCAGCATTATTTATTAAAAAGTCTTTTCCTTAAGGTGCATTGCAGAGAAAGTCTTAAGTAAACACCAGAAGGTTTTCTGCGCTTTTATTGACCTGGAAAAGGCTTACGATCGAGTGGTGAGGGATGAACTTTGGTCAACTCTTTCTGTTTATGGAGTGAGCAGCAGTCTGATACGGACACTTGAATCCTTATATAGGGATTCAAGTGCCTGTGTCAGAATAAACGGGGCCTACACGGACTGGTTTAACATTGATCGTGGTGTTAGACAGGGATGTGTAGCGTCTCCTTGGCTGTTTAATCTGTTCATGGACAGTTGTTTGACCGATCTGAAAGAGTCTGAATGTGGATTAAGAATGGGTGGGTCAGTGTTTAAGACCCTGCTATACGCTGACGATCAGGTTCTATTTGCATCGTCAGCGTTGGATTTGCAGCAGATGGTCACCACGATGAATGAAGCGTATAAGAAGAAAGGTATGAAAGTGAATGTTAACAAAACCAAAGTTATGGTCATAGAGAGGGATGATAGTGTAACTGAATGTGAAGTAATGCTAGGAGATGAAAAAGTGGAGCAAGTGAACGAGTTTGTGTATTTAGGGTCTTTGTTTACGAGAGATGGAAAATGTGAGGGAGATATTGAAAGGAGAGTGAAAGCAGGAAATTGTGTGAATGGCGCCTTACAGTCCATCATCAGCAATGATATTATCCCAAAGCAAACTCGCCTTGCTATACTGCAGGGAGTTTTGGCGCCAACACTGATGTATGGTAGTGAATCATGGGTATGGCAGAAGAAGCATAAAAGTAGAATCAATGCTGTGGAGATGAGAGCTTTAAGGAGTATGTGCGGAGTAAGGCTGATTAATAAAGTGAAAAACAGTGTGATACGAGAGAAGTGTGGTCTAAAAGAAGATGTAGTGACAAAGTTTAAAAAAGGAATGTTGCGTTGGTTTGGACATTTGGAACGGATGGATAAAAGAAGGAATACGAAAGGAGTGTATCGTGCGAGAATGAATGGAAATGTCGGTAGGGGACGCCCTAGGCGGACGTATGCCGACCAAATAGGTGACGTACTGAAAAAGGGCCAAATTAAAAGTACCCATAACCGACGCGCATGCATGATGAGGTTAATGAATGTCGAGGAAGCGAAAGAAGTATGTTTGAACCGAAGCATGTGGCGTTCTATTGTCTCTGCCTACCCCAATGGGAGACAGGCGTGACGATATAGATAGAGACATCCAATTGGCCGAAGTACCTTACAGTTTCATCTACAATTCGTTTAGCGTCTTCATCCTTAACAATGTCAGCTATCAAGACTAAGGGATTTCCACACTGCTTGGCGACGTTCTTGAGCTTTTCTGGATTTCTTCAAACTAAACAAACTTGTGCTCCTTCATCTGCAAACTTGATAGCTATGGCGGCTCCTATACCCGAACTAGCACCAGTCACTAGCACCACTTTGCCTTGAAGACTCATATTCTTGCCCGATATTTTAAAACAATGTTACAAAGTTATAGCGAGCAACGAATATATAATGTGGTTATCTTATCGATTCACATAAGGAGAAGATAGTGCCGGACATTTAATCTTATCTTTCATTATCATTCACTGCAATGCCAATTCTTATAAATCCCATTGGATAATATAATATGTATAATACGCTTAATATTAATTCTAAATATGAAAAGGAGTGAAAATAATACGCGAATAATCATCATCATCTTCTTTGCGTTGCCTCGGTTGCGCCTAAGCTTAGTAGTATGTACAGATGTGACAGAATGTCTTCTGCGACTTCCGCAACCGAGTCAGTTTTTTCCAGGTTCCTGACTAGTAAAAGTAAGAGTAAAAAACTGACTGACCCAAGATCACTTAGAGTACCGACGGCTTAGCGTACTCTCCAAGACACGGCTCAAGCGATAATTATACCACTATGTAGAAACAAGTCTGTGCACAATTGGAAACCATGAAAAGAAAGGATATTGTAACATAAGCTATATCAAACGAAATCTCGTTACAAACAAAGTATAAAATATAAGATCAACACTACTTACATGCAATGTTGTGTGTTGGGACTTTGGGAGGCGAAATGAAATATGTTATTTGTTCTAAATACAACGGTGTTATGCCATAAAATACACAGTTACATGTTCATATATAGGAAGGCGCGACATACACTACACCTCCCCTTTTATAAAAAAAATGTTAACATATTTTTATACCATAAAAAGTTTTAATAAACACAATTACATAATATGGTCTTTCATAAGTATATAAAACCATTCCTAATATTAAAAATAACAAAAATAAATGAAATTACACACTACAATGCACTATTGACATTTATTATAGTTTTGTAACGGACCTACATACATCATTCGGACGAAAAAAAATGAATCAAACACATCATAAAACAAAACTAAATATAAAAATTATAGAATTTTTGTATAGCACACATAATTTTTTGATAATATTTATTTAAAAACGCATATGAAGAAAAACATACCAAGTAATAACATATTATATTTCTTAATTCACAATTCAAACAACCTCATTACATAACTGACTGAATATTATTATTATCTTTATTTAATTAAATCACTTATTTAGTTTTTGTAACAACATTTACTATAAAAAAAAAAAATTCCTTTGCCATAAAATTATTTAATAATCTTTGTGTTACACAAAATCATGTCTTTAAGTATACAAAAACAAAAACCAACACACCGTTTTTCTTTTCAAATAATATATCTTTCTTTATCCATAAAACATACATTTCACAACGTAGGTACACATATATATTCATCACAATCGTCACATTGGTTCGAGGTACACATATTTTTTCGCCAGCCGGACATACTTTTATGATTTAATTCATCATAATCATCATAAGATACATTTTACTTCTTAGTCGACTTTCATTATTTATCATAATAAGGATCTTCCCTTTAAGACTACTTTGGTCACTAACAATTTTCACCGAGAAATTTCGTTTGCACTATGATCAAATTGAAGGCACAGAACCCATCAATGTATCTTTACCTCGGTGTACCTACTAATATCTCATATCTTACAATATAATTCCAAACAATATCAAAGCATTTAAACTTTCCACATGCTACATGAATATTATGGTATATATTAATTCAACGTCGCTTTTGGGTGATCAGTGCATATTGTTATCAAAAACATATTTACCAAATTATTCCCATCTAATACCTACTTATAACTCTCTACATAATAAAACCATCACAACAAAATACTCATTGTAATACCATACTTTATCTATTATATACAGCCTTTCAATATTCTTATCTTATCATATTCAAGACGACGGTACCTAATTACATCCTAAAGTGGCAAATAGATTCTTAATACCGTTTATACTTATACATTTCTTGACCTTCCATAAACCTATTAAAAATAATTCAATTCAATACTTTGACAACGTTTAAATAAACATGTACAGTTCTACGTTTTCATTAAAATCTAATAACACAATATAAAGAATCATTAGATATATTATAATAATATTCAGTCGTATCATTTAAAATATTACTGCATTACAAATTACATTAAGTTTACACAAGTTATTGCACTTATTGCTGATGTAGATGGATGCAGGTGACATCACTTAACCGTGAATATATTCTCGAGTTGGTGTCAAGATTAAAAAAAAATCGATACTTTTGTTGCCATGAGCTATATGCGTGCCAAATAGGTAATGATTATTATAAATAGAAGAAACATAATTTAGAATACATATGATACATTATAAGTTAACTGAAAAATATTGTGAGCAAAAATATTCGACTCTGTTTCAAAAAGAATATATTGTAAATCAACTTATTTAACTGAAAGATTTGCTATAGGTACACAATTACATAAATCTATCTGAAAACTACTGAGTCTAAGATAACTACTGTTTTTGCTTGAGACACATAATAATTAATAAAATTATAAGGTAAAGCCACGCGCAACATAGTGTAAAAAGACCCTTATCGAAAACTGAAACCCCATATAGTACCAATTATTACGATCATTTTTTACTTCGGCACCATACCTGGGAAATTACTGGTTCAGGAGATATTGAGGCTCTAAGTCACGAATTTTTTTTTCGAATTATTCCAAAATCGTGTTTAGAATGATAAATGTACACTTTCTGCCAAATAAACACAAACAAAATTTCTAATATTTCCCTAAAATAAACGGCTTTAAAGTTCCCGACGCGTAGTGTATGCCTACCATCAATCAGCTGCGAGGTCATTCCCCTCGGCCGCGCGACCACGTGATCATAAACTGCCGCCACCGCGGCGCACGGTGTAGGCAGATACGGCCGGCGTAGGTACGATGTCTGCAAGCGCGCGCTATCCATTGCCGGTAATAAAAGTTGTAAATTTTTTAAGCTTAAAAAAAAAAGTTGTTTCCCAGGTATTATTTTCGCGTAGTATGACTTGGCATGATGTGCAAAACGAGTAGATTTCGGCTTGGTGATGGGTCTTGTGACACCCTGTATAGTGTTGGTAAAGGTTCAGATAACACGTCAACAATTTGATACCTTAGGCGACATACCAATGTCGCCTAAGGTATCAAATTGTATAAAAACAAAACAACTCAATTATGATTAACTATTAAATTGTCATACCTATATAAATCAATTAATAACAATGAAATAATATTTATAAAATAATATTTTATGTTAACGCCTATTAAGCATTAGTCCAAAAACTCGTAAGTTTGAACATTTCTACTGCATAGCAGCTTATGTAGAACTATTTTAATATTAATAATATATTGTAGTTACTTTTACAAGGTCATAATTTATTACACACCTTTACATATAAAAATCTACTTCAATCTTTCAAAAATAAGTAGGGGGTCTTATATGAATATTGCTTTACTCGTTTCATAAATTGTCAACAGGCATATTATGTATTATTACGTTAGTACTCTCTTTATTCTGTGGTATTATCTAAACAAGGTTACATAAAACAAATTATATAATATTTTCATATCATCGATAAATGGAAAAGGTAGTAACTAGAATATTGGTACCTATTAAAACTTGTATCGTCTGCGGCAATCATTAGAAATAAAAAATAAAGAACGTCACCGCACATCACAGTCACTTCTCTTCACACCTCTGTCCAAGATCGTGGTTGTCCTGCCGATTCTCCAGGACAAGAATCTTCTTCCACGGGCCAACGCCTGGAAGGCACTGCGGCGCCATAGCTCATAGTGTACATTTCTGTTGTATTTACCACTAGCTTTTGCCCGCGGTTTCGCGCGCGTTAAATTCGGGGTAACACAAATTTACTTTCAGTCTCAAGTCTTGTGAAGACACTTCTGATTATTGTAAAGAGTCCGAAGCTCTATAGGGTACAAAGTAACTCGGTCAGTATCCATGACAAATGTCAAAGCCATGTTTCAATACATGTCCAATATCTTAATAAATAAAATCCTTGTGTTACTGACTGACTGACAGACACGCTACAGCTGAAACTATTGGGCGCAGGAAACTGAAATTTGGCATGTATGTTCTTGGGGACCGTAGGGGTCCACTAAGAAGGGATTTCCCGAAATTCCCACGGGATCGGCCAAAACGGGTAAATTTAAAAAAAATGCAGGCGTAGCTGCTGGCGTCCTCTAGTATATCTATAAATACTTTCGCATTTATAATTTTAGTAGGTAGAGAAAATTGTTTCAGCCGTTTGAGCATAGTATATAATTATTATTAGTTTAGATATGCGAACAATGTAATCACCGTGCACAATATGACAATATGTATGATGTGACATTACTGACAGATAGCACATGCGCAGCACTCAATTATTCGCGTATGCGTTCTTACTTCCAAGAGGAAAATTTGGATACGTACAAACTTCTATCCTCCCTACAATCCCTCCCTGTTAAATTTTTGCAACTTATGGTAGCCTATGTCCGTCTCCGTGGTCCAATATATCTCTATATTAAATTTCAACAAAATCGATTCAGCCGATTTCGCGTGAAAACGGAACATACATACATAATTACATATACACTTTTGAATTTATAATATTAGTAGGGATATAACGTGTAACAATTACAAAAACTGCAATAATGCCATTTTTTCTCTGTACTGATCTGTTTCGCAATTATTTTTGACGACTGTTCTGAAGATTTCATCGTATAAAATAAAATAGCTTAGAGCAAAAGCTTTGTCGTTTTACGTTACCATCTAGTTTTTCTGCCTTTTACTGAGTTAAGTATTACGTATATACCTATTGAGGTTTTATTTGCTACTCGTGTGAAAGTAGTCCTTGATCTTACTGAAACCTTTAAATTATCTCTCAATCACGCTTGACATTGGAACTCGTTGATTTACCGTCTTAAGACACTTCGAGCGACGTGTCGGTTAAAACTCAAAGTTTCTCATTGTGATCTTCAGAGATATTAAATAGGCTGTTACCATAGTTGCCTGTAGCTCAGAAAATTTAAAATAAACCTTAAACGTGTTATTTCTTAACACGTCTATAACCTAGTGGTTATATTCTCTCTTTATAAATTATCCAGCATAAGATCGCATATCATCGCTTAGCATGATAATGACATAAAATTTGTCTGAAGCATATATTTTGCCCTTTTAGTTTCTAACCACAAACGATCTATAGACAGATTGCCATAACCAACACGATAGGCGAACGTTTTTTATCATACATAACTGAGTGGTACTCATCCAACCTAATCGCTTTACAGTACTCTGGAGATGTGAGCAAACTACCGGACGTATAAACATAAGTTGTGAAATGTATTAAGATTTACTTCACAAATATTGTTTGATGACCTAAGCTATTACATTGTATACATTATAAAATTATTAATAATTAATGAAATAATGTACAATTTCCATCGTATTAGCGAACCGATATCACGCTAATATGATGAAGATTCAAGCTGCAACTTCATCATCTCAATGCTGGTTGCATCCAGGGCTTGGCAAAGAGTACGTTTCCCAGTTGAACTTAATTTTCAAATCACTTGTCTATATGATATCGTAATGACCGTGACAACTTTACCGTCTTTTGCGTGTCATCACACAGAGCTATCGCTTTGTAAAATAAAATTTGAAAAACACAGCTCATGGCACCCATCGGATAACCGCAGCACTATAACATACGACACCACTGACGTTTACTAGTTAACACAATCATCCCATCAAAGCCCATGCATCGGCGGACCTACCTATAATAGGAACTATTACTGAAAGCTTTAAGTAAACTATCCAACCAGTGTGGCTTGGATGTCATAACGCCTTACATGTAATACAGCTTCCAGCTATAAACTGAAATGTCATAAACGATCAATCTAACAAATGGAAGTGTAGCGTCGATAAATCTTTTATAGTAGCGACCGACATTATTTTACAAGACAACAAATATTAAATAATATGTAATATTATATGACTGCCTCTGTGGTTCAGTGGATAGCGTATGTGTCTACTGATCGAGAGGTCCCGGGTCGAGCAAAAAGTGTTACTGAGTTTTCCGAATTCTCAGTAGCAGCACGGAGTCTGGCAAATGGCAATATGCCCGGTAACGGGAATAGGTTAGCACTCTATTACGTGGGAGCCACAATTCATAAGGTGAAACGTAGGTGTAATATTACACCTCTGCCTATTGTTACGAATATACACACGTGATGATATAACATTATAATAATAACGATATTGTGGTTAATTCAATTTATATATAACAACATCTTTAACATATTCTTTGAAATCTTCAACATTCCTCTCAAGTTATTTTCGTTAATTCGGCCTCGTCGTCGAATCTCTATCGTGTCTATCTATCGTGGTCAGATGCATTCTCTGAAAGTGATTTTCTACGATAATTTATTGCTATTTTTCAATTTATCTTTTCCAACATATACTATAAAAATATGTAATAGAACAAAGACAAAGATTCCATGGCTTACAAAAGGTATAAAAAAATCTTCGCAAACTAAGAGACAATTACCTACGTTATAAGAGGCATATAATTGGTACAGATTCTATCTATCTTCAATTTGTTATGTGTAATATATTCTTCTTTTTTCATTATACAAGCACTCGCACTTACTTCCAACTTCTTCCTTTCTTCCGTTCTATTAAGGGTAACCAGCTAAAATATTTTTCAATATTTCTACCTATACAACAAGATATAAAATGTAAAAATGCGTCTAATAGTCTGACTGTATGAACGGGATAAAGTCAAAAACTAACCTTCAGATTTTTGTACCGTTTTAACAAATAGATAAAATTAAATTCCTGAGGAAGAAATTCACACGGGTGGAGCCAGAAGTCTAGTATATCATAAATATAATCCAGCTAAAAGAATTCATTTATAGAGAACACTCATGAGAGAGACTAACATTCGTGTATAATTATCGCAACCCTTAAAAGTACAAGTAAACTGTATTTGTTTATTCAAAGGAAGCTTCGTGTGTTTATTCAAAGGCTAAACGGCTGGCAACGCCTAAAGCCTTTGATTTGTCATCGTTTTGTGCTCTACAGTAAACAGCTTTGTTCACGAGTAACTTTCTACCGACTCAGCACACAATTTTCCTGATCACCGAACGTGAATATACCGAACCCTCGTAAGATACGGGTCAGTGCTGTTTTGTTATTCTATGTTTTGTGAAAATTACTATTTATCAACACAAAGGTGTAGGAAAACGTCCTAAGGAATCAATCACGTCTGAGAGTTCTCTACGATATCTGCCACCCAGCACCTAGCTAGCAAGGTGGACTTTAGCCTAAGACTTTTCGTAGTGAGAAGATAGCTACCTGTTTTCAGTAGTGCTACAGTTCATATACAAGGCTGGCCTGTCCTGTCTTATTACGTTTGCAATATATGTATTTGTAGTATACAATATTTGTTCGGATGTTAACATATCAACATTTCTTAATTCTTATAGGAACTTAACTAACACGGTGGTAAGAAAACAAAATTACTTAAAATAAACAGTTTGACTTAAAATTATTTATATGTTTGAAATGTAACTCATCATCATCATCATCCTCTTAGCGTTATTCCAGTTTCTAACACGGTGGTAAGAAAACAAAATTACTTAAAATAAACAGTTTGACTTAAAATTATTTATATGTTTGAAATGTTACTCATCATCATCATCATCTTCTTAGCGTTATTCCAGTTTCAATCTGGGGTCCGCTTTCTAGTCTAACCGGATTTGGCTGAATATTAGCTTTTCCACAGAGCGACTACCTGTCTGACCTCCGCAACCCGAAGGGATAGCGATATTCCATGGTTTAGACTAGTGTCACTTTATTTAGAAGGTACTGACGCCCTGTAACGACTGTCAAAGATCTTCATGACAACCACGACCGACGGCTTAACGTTAAGTGACTAAATATGAGTTGTTTCAAACATAGATATAAGTAAGTATAATACAGTATATAACATAAGCATTATACATATATATATATATATATCACATCGTTTGAAATAGAAGTGATGTGGATTTCAAGGCAAGTGATTGGTTAATCGTGGCACAGCTCGTCTCCGCTCCACCTTAGTGGAACCGCAGCCTAACACTTGCGACTATTACTGCATATGCATTCGAAGTGGTTGATACCGGAAGATGTTTATTTTTGAACTCCCGTCGCACACAGATCTGTTAAGTGTGTATCTGTGGACCTATATTATTATGTAAGTCTTATGGCACCGTGGCTCTTAAGCGAAGGAACCGATGCGTTTTTATTAATTACAAATCTCTGACGACGCGACGTGATCTAGATAGCTCCTATACGCAATTTATGAGAATCTGTATCGGAGACTATTTAAATTTTCATTTTATTCATGTGTTATGGTTTGTTGTTTATATTTTTAACGACAAAGCAACCACAAGCTGCCGCATGCCGAATATTCTAATATTCTTAAAGGTTCAAAGAGTCCTCGGTCGAATATAATAAAGAATAAAAATGTTTGTAATACTTACCAGTTCTACATCCTACATGAAAGTTGAAATCGGACGGTTAATCCTCTTCTGCCACATTTATCAAAATAATAAAGTAATGAGGAACCACTAAAAGTAAAATTAAAATATTTGCCATGCCTATAGAAAACAGTAATAACAGAAGCGTGTCACTACAGCCATTCCGACTTTTACGTTAATTACAAAATCCAACAAAGACCTTGCTACACAAAAATAAAAGACCCCACCACCGACCTCCAACCAACAATAATATCAGAGAACAAATGAGACCAACAATAAGACGATATAAATCACAGCAACATTACCTGTACAAAAGAAAAATTATGTATATACCGACTTAGTATTCAATTGCTTTCCTCAAACGAATGAGGAATGCCTGCTGAACAAATAAAAGAGGCGTGTATGGGGATTAACCACTCGATCGAGGGTCAGACCTCGCGATAAATAATAGCTTGTATCTCAGTGCAGTGAAGTATTTATTTTAATGGTTTCGTCTGTGTGGGGTTTTTATAATTGTTGCTACTGTGGTTTTTGGAATACAAATATGAAATTATGACCAGACTCGCTGCGACCAGGTCTAAAACACATAATTATATAATAAAAAATAAAGGGCCGAAACGATGGTAACGCGCAGCCATGGTAACGCGCTAACCGGTAATAACTGTGAGAACCGTTATATCATTTGTAGTATCTATAGGTAATGTTCCAAGATTGATCTGTTTAGGGTTCCCTACCACGAAATGAAAAAACGGAACCCTTATAGGATCACTTTGTTGTCCGTCCGTCTGTCAAGACCCTTTTTCTCAGAAACTCGTGGAGGTATCAAACTGAAATTTAGATCCAATAAGTCAAGTCTATTGTTTTATAAAGCTGTGAAAAAATCAAATTTCTAAGCCAACGCAATCAAAAGATAGCCGTTTAAGCTGCAAATTTCCGCAAATTTTGGAAACTCGCAAGGGAATCAAAACCTACAGGGTACTTCCCGTGAACTCAGAATCTTGAAATTTGGTACAAAGCAATGTTTTATAGCACAGATAAAGGAAAAATTGCGAAAATTGAAAATTTTTAGTTACGTCATATAAACAAATATGTGTATTAATTTTAAAGTTACTGCCCCTTTCCTCGTGAACGCGTAAAGTTATTAAATTGAAATTCATATCAAATACTCGGGTATATAATACCTTTAAGTTGTAACAAAATAAAACTTCTATCTCAACGTAATCAAAAGAAACAGCAATTTTAGCATATTTTCAAACTCTTAACTACTGGCAAGGGAATCAAAACCTATAGGATACTTCCCGTAAACACAGATTCTTGAAATTTGATACAAACCAACGTCTTAAAGCACAGTTAAAGGAAAAATTGCAAAAACCGCAAATATTTAGTTACATCATATAATAAAAATAATAATAATAATTTATAAGGTACTACCCCGTAGTCTATCCTTATGAACCCGTAGAGATATAAAATTGAAATTCATGTCAAATGCTCAAGTCACAACTAAATGGTACTTCCAGTCGATCTAGAGTCTTGAATTTTTTGTTAGTTACATCATATATTTTTAAAAACAATTATATATACCTACAGGTTTGTACGGAACGCTCGGTGCGCGAGTTCGACCCGCACTTGACCGGTTTATATTTATTGTTTGCAGTCACCGACAACAGGGAAATAATTTTAAGTATTAAAAAAACTTTAGAATAAAATGAATTACAACGAGCGATTTTCTAAGTCGTTCTTCGGCTAGACCATAGGCACAACACGTTCCTACAAAACCCTCGTAAAAGTTGTGCAGTATATTTAAAAGAAAACAGAAGTACGTTAAGTACTAGCATAAATAAATAGTCTTGACTTTTTCTAATAGTCTTTAACTAAAGTAAAGTGATTACGACTTCCATCATTGGTTTGTCGAGTGAAACACTATCTGGTGTGGCTAAAAAATGCTAAATCAACTTATTTACTACCTCAAGATACATAAAAAATCCTTTTTTTACTTAAACCAAATGACTTGTTTTTACTAATATGATGCACGAATTAAAATTGGGGATCTTTTCATAATTCTTAAGGCCATTTCTTAGGTCTACTCCCATTTGAAAAGCATTATTCACATCCAAAATCATAGTGAACAACCAGACTTATGCTATCTTAACTACCTAAACTCCAAAGTAAGCGCCAATCCACATCACATAATTATTAATAGAGGCGCTATTTTAGTAGTACTTTATCATCATCATTATCAGCCTGTTCTTGTCCGCTTCTGGATTTATGCCTGTCATATGCCATGACCACATAGCACAGCTTTTACTTATACTCGCATACATCAACGATGGCATACATAGCTCAATACTCAGTTTTATTAACTTATGACCTTACAATGTATACTTAAAAGTCCAGCTGCAAGTGTCAAAGTGCCTGGCCAAAACTCATTACTAATTGGTAGCGTACAGGGAAGTATATAATGTAGATGCCTCTCGTACAAAACGTCAGGTGGTACGGCTCTAGAAAAACAAATAGAAAAACATCGTATCTACCTAATGAAACGAGGTATCATAAAGTAATTTAGAAAAAGGTCACTTTAATGTACCGTTTCGAAGAATAAATGTAATATTAAATAAAATGTTCGCCGTTGTTTGGGTATTTTCCGTCTATTTCGAGCTACATTATAAACCCTTGAACCTTTAAAATTATAAGTAAATGAAATTGGTTAGTCCAACAATCACATAGACATACAAGAAGCATACTTTGTTATTTAAGTGAATTAATATACCAAGGATCCACAATTGAAAGTTTGGTATATGACATGTATTCTGCGCACTTGCATTGCGAACGTTACATTAAATTTTAACATTAAATGTGTCAACGAGACACCAAATGTATAATGTACACAAGCGTCGCCTTGCGACAAGTGAATAAATAATTATATTTTCTATTCAAATGATTTTGATTTGCACCAACAGGCAGCTAGATTGTTTGGTATGAATAAGTTATGTAGATCACAAAATTGTTCTTTTGATCACTCACTGTTGTAAATACTAAACATAAGGCGAAGTTAAATTCCAAGAATTCGAAGGCATGCTATCCAATTTTCTAAATAGCCTGTCCAAGTATGTGACCTAGTATTTCAAATAGAACCTTATAGAATGAAATTCTTGACCTACTGATCTTTGAACGCTCTGATTTGCGGTGACACGGAAACTATGTCCGATGGAATGGAAAATCAGAAGCTAACTAACGGACCGAATGGGTTGAATCCATTTTATATCTAACAAACCTATAGTTCGACCTATCTGACTTCAATATTCCCATGAGTGAATATCTGAATATCTGATTTTATTGGTAGTTTTTGAAAACTGTTATATGGGTCCCGTTGCATTTAACATACTTATATTTTAGTTTCATATACTGAAAACGGAGCTGTAAACAGCATTGTTTACATAGATAGGAGATAAACAAAGTGTATCATTTATACGACTGCCGTCACTTCAGTGCTGTTAATTTTTGGTTCATTATTACCTGTGACGAACCAGAGCCCTATCTGTTGTTTCCGTAAATCAGAGTGATGAATGGATGAATGAGTTTGTTCTACTTCATTTACCAAAATAATGACTGTTTAATACTTATTAAGTATCTATACGTTCATTTACTTTCTGCAAGTAGTCTCTAGGGTTATGGGAAGTGATTGGATGCGGGTGGCTCAAAATCAGTCTGCGTAACAGTGGGCCAAGATTCAAATAAATTATACAAGTTACAAGTACAATAGAAGGTGTCTTTCAACTGCTGCAGACAAGACCCAAAACGTCAGTTGGAACAGAATTACTTTAGTTTAAGATTTATAAAGCATAGTTTTATCGTAGTGTGATATATTTAACGGTGTCACGTCAAGATAACTCTACTGTAATTAAAATAAAAAGGTCAGTAATGAAAATAATTTCAAACATACCTATTGTTATATTTGTATAGTAGTATACATAGAAACTGAAAATACTCTAATTATCTTCACGATAAACTGCACCAAACATTGAATAACAAAGCTGTGGCAAACAATTGTCCCACGCATGTCACATCTGTGCAGATTATTACAAGGGACTGAGCTAATGTAATTGTTCTGCAAGCAAATAATATGTCTATTTCAAATAGAAAGTAATACATTTGTGGTAACAGCATAAACTGGGGACGCTTCGTTGAAAACTAGGAATATTACATTATTTTGTTAAGAGTGGGCAAACAGTTGTTTTATTGTCAAAGTTTGAAAAGATACGTGAAGCTGTGTTTGCATATTCTATAAGCCTCATATTTTGTATTTGTATTTATTAATAAGCTCATTAGTGCCTTTAATCATACAGCATTTCGCAGGCCAATGCTAGGCGCACAGACTATAGGGATACTACGTATCAGACCGCAATCTGGCCTTTATAATTCGCTGGACACAAGCTCTGGCTTCCTATTGGTTAATTACAATTTGAAGCAAAATGATGTTCGACATTTTTTTTTTAATATTATTTTATTCTTATAGAAAACTTACAGCTAACAGAATATTACATAGTACAATATTAGCAGAAGACAATTACAAGTTTTCACATATGAACAGTATGATATTACAACAAGCACGTACACTGATAACTAATATTATAATATAATATACAAATATTAAGTGCATAAGATACACTAAGCTATTATTTATCACCTATGAAACATACAAACAGAGAACAAAATAAAAAGAGGTAGCAACTAAGTTTCAAAGAAATTTATGTTTATAGATTTTTTAAATGGGCAATGCTAGATGCAAACAGGTCAATGTCAATTCTCCGACACTCCCCGTTAAACGTACGACATGCTCTAACAAGATATGAATTTTGTCTGTACGTTGTTCTCACAAGAGGTACATCGAAAAGATTTGATCTTCTTAAGTTTGCAGTAGGTACGCGTAGTCAAGTCAAGTCAAAAATAGGAGCCCTGCGAAGCAGGGCTCCTATTTTTGCGTTAGGGGTCAAAAGAGAACCTAACATAACCTATTTAGTTACTTGAATTACATATGTAAAGTCGCACCTAACAAACCAAAACTAGGCACTAGGCACATTGGGGTCCTAAACCTAGTCCCAGATTGTATGATATGGTCCTTTTTATATTTCAATTAAATTCGAATTTGTGAAGTAGACGTTTTGGGAGTAGACGTTTTGGGAACTGGTCGTTTTGGGAACTAGTCGTTTTGGGAAAGTGGACAAAATGGGAAATTGACATTTAGGGAATTGACATTTTGGGAAGTTGACGTTTAGGGAGAGTGGACATTTTGGGAAGTTGACGTTTTGAACCTAAAGGGTTTTTTGCGTTTTTTGGACCCTTTTTATAAATCGGCGTTATATACATTGATTTCTAAATCGAGGGCACCTCTCCCAATGAAAAAGACCTTCTATATAATATTGTTAACGGCGTAACTATGCACTTCGCTCAGTTGCGAATGAATATCGGTGATATGTTATCTAGGCCAGCGGACTTATTAAGATCCACCTGCTGCAGTAACCAAAGAACTTCCTCTTCCCTTACCTTACCAGAGTGTATGTCGCATAAGGGAGAGGTAACCGTATGGTCCGTATCATTCCCAGTCAACAAAGGGTCGTCATTATCCATCACCGTCTGTTCTCGAAAGTTAGAATAGAAGTATTTGCCAAACAAGTTACATATCTCTTCGCCGTCATTTGATGATACTTCTCCTAATTTAAGCACTGATGGGTAAGAATTAGTACAGTGTTTCGATTTTACATACTGCCAAAATGCTCTAGGATTTTTAGTGATAGCTAATTCTATGTTTGCAATGTAATCATTGTACAAGTCCCTCTCCAACTCCTTTGCCCGCTGACGTAATGTGGTGAAAGATTGGTAATCGGAAAAAATGTGGTATTTTTTATATTTCGAATGGTATTTAGCCTTTTCCTTTAATAATTTAATCAATGGGCTTTTGTACCAAAGGGGATACTTGGATTGTGGGATGATTGTTTTCGACGGTATATATTTATTTTGTAGTGTGTTTATTTTATCATAGAAGAATTCAACTGAGTTTTCAAGCGGCCGGCGTATTAGTTCAGACGTCCAATTAACTTTATTCATCTCGTCTGTGATGGCATCATAATTCCCTTGAGAATAACAAAACTTTTTACTTGGTTGAGAATGCATCTAACTGGCCTCCATAAAGTCGATTAAGATACATAGTGCCTTATGATGTAGATCCTCCTGCACTAGAGGGTCCTGACTAGGTGAGACTACAACTTCAGTATTTGACAGTACAAGGTCCAGTATCTTATTATTTATATTTTTAAAAGAATTGTATTGTACTAAATTGCAAAGAGTGAGATTATCGCAAAAAGACGTCTGAATAACACCCTGTATGTTTGAAGGATATAAGTAGTCACTATCAACCGCAGTATGCCACTCAATATTAGATCCCCTAAAATGATAAAAGTCTCTGAGGGTTGTTTTAACATATTACTAGTTAAATTTTCAGAAAAGTGTCTTAACTGAGTCATTAAGGAATTACCTAATTGTTGATTACATAATATATGTAAGTAACATATGATTTTTTTATTATTAGAAGTTTGAAAGGCAATTAAATATTATGCCAATTTTATTTGGCACGTGGTGGTTATTATTTGGTTGTTAGTAAGTAAGGCCCTAGCGGGGGCTAGGGCCTTCCTTACAAACTACATTAATAAATATTGCCAACAGGAAAAAATAATACAAAATATATTATTTTATTATTTATTTTTCGTTTTCAAAAAATAGCCAACTGCCAACATCTTTAATAAATTGTAGATAGCACTTCTTTGACACTGTTCGTCGAAGACGTCCAACAAAGTAATCAGCTGAAAATAATTAACAATGTTACTTAATTTGCATTTAATGCCACATAATGAATCTATACGAGTGGCAATGTCACATTTTAGTGTAATATTTTGTTGTTATTTAGAATAAAATTATTTATATGGATTATTTTTAAATTGTAATAAGCAACTAAATGAAAAGTATATAATAAAGTTATAAGATTTTAACCTTGATACAAAAAAACTGTGAACATTATTTTAACTAACTGAGTATGAACTTTTATTCCAATTGTTGAATAATTGTTTATTGCATTATAAAATACTCCAGCTAAGTAGTGTTATTGGTAAAAAAACACAAAATATGACACATAATTGTGACGTTGCTACAGTACTCTGACAGATTCGTTTTGTGCAATGGTTCTTAATACTAGGCATGCAATGATATTTTATACATAGATATGTTACCTCCATACTAAGCATTGTTCAAAATCCGAGCATTATTTTCTAATTGTCACAGCTACTAGTGTCACGCTCTTCGAAGAAAACCAAAAGAAAACTGAATGCATTGGTGACAGAAAAGGCCTTAGACGAGTGGTAAAATTCACGTGTATGTAACATATCATCTGCTTCTTTTTTGTATATAATATCATTGTATGTTACAATTCTCGGTTTTATTAAAAATGACATCTTGGTATCACTAAAGTACCTACCATATAATTTATTATGTTTTAAATGGGTTAATTTCAAAACCTCCTGCCAACTATCATGATGCTTGCTGGTAGCTGCAACAGTAGAATGAAGCTGTTTTCTTTTATAAGTTGTAGATAGCACTTCCACTTGATTCACAGTGCCACTGAGACGGAGGATCTCAGGTAGGATGTCGGGGTTCAAGAGAAACACTGCTAGGCTGAACAGGTTCTTTATTATGTCTCACTACCGCTTACATACAGTATGACCGAACTAGGTAAGCACTGGCCTGAGGGCTGGAGTGTAGACTCCTGCTGCTCTCCGACACTCGCAGGGTAGACTGCTCGTAGGGTCGACGGTGAGCTGGCCGAATTGCACGCTGGGTAGGCAGCTCAGTGGTCTGGCTGTAGGAGGCTCGTAGGCAGGGGCTGATGCGTGGCGGCGGCTGGTAGCGGCACGGCGCCAGCAGCTCTTAATTGTAGCCCGTAGGAAGAATCGTGGCCCGTAGGGTGAACTGTAAACAGCATAGAGAATACACAACAACCGGTCAGGAACAGGCGGTCCCTAGATCGGCTGTTAGCTTAGGAGACACAGATACTACAGACAGAACATATAGGCACACAGACAACTAGATTATGCTTACCCCCAGCGGGACAGTAGATAGAAAGTAGAATAATACTTGGTTGTCATTACAACCATCAGCGAGACAGTGTGTAGGGCAAGTGCCCGATTTAGATCGCGCACCCATTCGCATAAACCTATGACTCACATATTGCCTGCGGCCCTGAACATGACCATATAAGGTAATATTGCGAAGCGCTCTGCGGCTAAGCTGGCGTTAAGCGCCTGCGAGATATTCTAACGCAATACGTAGAGTATTATGTTACACTGCTTCTGAGATAAAGAATACAATAATTTATTATGATGAAAAATACAGTAGAAACATACAATAAATAAAGTATAATAATATGTCACCTGTAGACTTCAGTGTTTCATCATAATGTGATCTACAATAGCTGTGATCGAAATGCTTATTCTTTGTATACTGATGTTCAGCAGTGTAATCCGGTGCTGGAATAAAAGAATACAATAGTTATCACGATGATTCGAGCAATTATAAATATGTACAAGGGCAAAACTTTAACGTACCATCGTACCATCAGTTTCGGTCGGATTCAGAGTTCCACTGAGAATTTGTTTCCAGGAATAGAGTAGGATACGCTAATGCCTGAAGACGTAACTTCTGAGTCAGGAAACGCGATTCAAAATGTTTGTGGCACACTTGTAGACTTCCGAAATCACTTTTATGAAGTAAAGCCACTTTTGGAGTCTTTTCATGCACTTCGGAAAGGACAATGGCAGATCTCCATACATCAAAATGTCTGAAATTAAATTGAAGCGTTCAGTAATAAAAAATATATCAAAATATTTGGCGTAAGTAACAGAGTCTATAAATGATTCTATTTTCACTCAGGAAAGGTGGAAAAAGAAGATATCGGTGTTTGGATTTTTTTTTAAGAATGAACAATGTAGGTAAAAGGAAACTTATAGTATGAAAGTTAAACCAATGAATACAGATGATTTACATTAAAGAAGCTTATTTCGTAAGGATGTCATGTGCCGATTAAAGATTGACGGTTGTCATTAGGGTAGTTCGTAGTTGGCGCCGTTGGCGGCGCTAGCGTCGTTCGCCATCTGTCTTGCATTGCTTTGGCGTAAGAAATAGACAGCTGTTGCACTGACACTCACGCGACTGTTACGCCACCAAGCGGCAATTTGGGTCGTAGAAAGTTTGTCTTAAAAGCGCTAATAAGAAAAACATCTCTATAAATAAATATCTATGCTCTATGGTTAAACATTATCAAATGACATATGTCAGATTGACATCAAAACGCGGAAGTATTTTGTAGCATCTAACTGTCACAGCCAAAGACAAAAGCAGAGCTGCACATTTTAAATCGATTTTATGTGAAATCGATACAACGTTAAAACGATGCTGTGACGTTTTTATTTGATTTAAACGTTGTTTTGCTTCAAAAATATTAGCCTATTGATATAATGTTGATTAAATAATAAATAACCGCATTTTAAACCAAACCAACTATATAAAGGTCGATCGTATCGATTATTTATTTAATAATGAATACGGATATAGCACTCACGTCTATTCCTGTCACACCATTGTCTATGGCAACGATCAAATAAAAAAGTATTCGTAATCAATTGGAATGCTTTTTATCATCTTAAAATACTCCAGCTTTAACGAGACAAAGTGAAAATATAAAAAATCGTAGAAAAAAAAACAATTTGTTTTGGTCATATGAAGTATAAGGTCGCCACAACAAACCTAGACCAAATTCTGCCATTTTTCTTTGTGTAAAATAGCGTCCTGTCGCGAACTTACAAAACCTGGCACACAATACTTGTAGTACATCTTGATTTGCTCAAAAAACAAGTAGATTACTATAATTATTGTGGAACAGAAATATACGGAATTACGGAACTTAATCAACGCAACTATTTGCTTAACACATTTCAACAATTACTTATTGATGTTGACGTTTTAACTATTTCGCGGGTTTCTTGTCATTTGTTAAAGTTGTCAATGATGAATAACATAAAACTAAAAAACAATATGGCGGATTTCTATTTTGCTCCAAAATCTGTTAATCTGTGTTCAAAATTTTGTGGTTAAGTGTATGCCTCTCTTATTTGAGTCATACGTTGTGAGTAGATAGGAGGATTTACCAACGATAAAACGCTGGCCAGACGGGTTAGTATAGGGTTTCATGATGAGTTTTGTATCTCTTCACAAAGATATAACTCGCTATTAGTATTTTCCTTAGTCGCCCCATACGATACCAACATGATGAAATGCAGTAGTGGTACTTTGTATTTTTAATCCAAAATGTGTTATATTTTATATGTAATTATTTTTATCCGCGACACAAATGGGTGATAGTAGTTCTTCTACAATTCATAGAATATATAAATATATGTTCATAGTAAGTAGTTGTTATAAATTTATTAAATATCACTCTCAATACTAAACTTCTTTTCTACAACGATATATACTATTAGAAAAGCGTTTCTAGAAATATACATAAAGTTTAACGCCATTTCTACAGATAAACTCGTAAATCAATACTACACTGGTACAATATGTAGTGAATAACGTCTGCGAAACACGAAAGCTCCATATTAAAACCATCGTGAAGCACTTGCAGTCGACATTAATTATTCGAATCAACTGCGAGACTTCCATGACATATATTCGCATTTGTATACGCCAGGGTAGGCGAACCAATGGCACGCGACACAATATTTTGGGCACGTCGCCGATCATAAAACATGTGTGAAAATGTGTTAAGTAGGTATTTTATGACGATCGAACGCGAGAGAAAAATTTACATTAACGATGCTTCTTTTATATCGCTATGTCTTGGGAAAGCACTGACGTCACTAAATCTGCACGTTTTAGCTGTTTTTGCTCGGTATTGGGTAGGAAACGTCATTAAGGAAGAAATAATTGCGATATAATTGTTGCTAACAACTACAAAGGGAACATATCGGGAACATATCATCAACGGGTTGCGGAGGTCAGACAGGCGGTCGCTCCGTGGAAAAGCTAATATTCAGCCAAATCCGGTTAGACTAGAACGCGGACCCCAGATTGAAACTGGGATAACGCTAAGAGGATGATGATAGATATATATATATATATATATATATATATATATATATATATATATATATATATATATATATATATATGTTGCATCAAAGAAGTTCAAAAACTTCTTTGATGCAAATTTACTTAAACCCAGACAATGCAGAAGTGTTATTGAGTTTTGCTGTTATGCACATTGCCAGCATCACGAAGCTTTGAAATAAATATTTAAAGTGTAACGGAAAAATGTGTCTGTATGTGTTCAGTGTGGGGGTGTGTATGGTTGAGTGTGTGCATGTAATAAACTTGTACCTAGATTTCCTGGTCTTTATAGAATGTTTAACTACTTGCCAGCTTTATCGTACGTATCTCCATAAAATGAAAACTCTCAATATCCTAATCTCTCAATTGTCATAAAATCATTCAAAGAATTCCCGAACAGAGTCCGGCTAATTTCATATGAATTGGTCATTTAAGGCAAGTACCTGTCTCGTATAAAATGTGTGACTAATTCAGCAACATAGCGTCTCGCGAGAATCTCCCGCGATTCTCGCGAGACGCTATGTTGCTGAATTAGTATATAAACTTGAAATTTTGTCTGCTTGCGACGTTTGAAATAGTTTTGGAAATAACATGTCTAAATAGTTAAAATAGGAGATTAACGATTGTATAGAAGTTTGACATTTGTAAACTAATAAAACTCGTATAGCTTATTTGGCCTCGAACAAGTGTAGGCATGTATATTGCGCTGTTTTGTCAGTGTTAAAGTCAGTGCTTTAACACGGGTTCAATTCCCGTACGTAGTTAGTGTAGGCTAGTACTGGCATACACTTAGGGTTGCCAGTTCTCCGGGATTTCCGGGATTGTCCCGAAATTAGGCGTGTTGTCCCGTGTCCAGTAATTTTATTTTGCTGTCCCGGAATTCGAAAATATTAGTTTTTCACAAAGTTACGATACTCCGGTTGCAAAAGTCAAACCAATCATTTCCAAGAATTAAAAAAAATCCCGAAAGTCCCGACCCGCATTATTATCTAGCCAAAGCAGGGGGGGGGGTGTAATTGGCCCGGAAATGATACGGCCGTATCTGGCAACCCTACATACACTGCAGTGGTGACCCCGAACATATCTACGTTCACGCTACGCTCGCGAGATTCCGCGTTTTCGGTCGACATACTTACCGGGCGGCGTTCCTGAGAACATTCCAGAAGACCAAGAAGACAGTGCTTGCTCCAGTGGACTTCGAAGACGAGTAAGAAGCGACCAACGAACTCAGAAAACGTTCCTGTTTACATCAGTGACCGGCTTTGTAAAAAAAAGGTTGGGTGTGGTCCAAGTGGTGAGCGATTTGATTTTTATTTAACATGTCCGACTCTGACGAAAATAATGCTAGTGAAGGAGCGGTCGTACATCCTAGTGTTTTAAGAGTAGCTGTTAGAATACCGCCATTTTGGCCAGAGGAAACCGAATTATGGTTCGCTCAGGTGGAAAGCCAAATTAAGCTATCGAAAATAACTACAGATGACACAAAGTTTTGTTATTTAGTGGCTCAATCAGGCCACCAGTATGCTGCCAAAGTTAAAGACGTTATTACAAGACCGCCCGATAATAATAAATACGATAAGTTAAAGTCGGAACTTATAAAGCGATTATTAGCTTCTCAGGAAAAGCGTGTCAAACAATTGTTAATGCCTGAGGAGCTTGGGTTCCGTCCCAATTTTTAAGCCATTTGCAGGGACTAGCAGGACCATCAGTACATATATGGTCTAGTAGATTACCATCAAATATTCAAACAGTGATTGCTTCACAGGCTGATATTCCACTAGACAATCTGGCAGAGCTAGCTGATAAGCTGCACGAGATAGCGCCGGCGATACCACAAGTGGCGAGCACATCCGCGGCGGTAAACACGACCCCCCCGATCACAGACCTCGTACAGCAAGTGTCTGAACTGACTAAGCAGGTAGCCTTGTTAACGTCACAGGTGTCCAGTGAAGGGAGACGTTCAAGAGCTCCGAACTAGCGAAATAATCGTTACCGATCTTGGTCACGCAGTCGGTCGCGACCTAGATATCCACCACCAGGTCACCCCCATTGCTTTTATCACTTCACATATGTGTCAAAAGTTAACAAGTGCAAACAACCTTGCCAATTTCCATCGGAAAACTTGCAGGGTGGTCACAAATAGCGGCTGGCGACTGCCCTTCATCTACAGGCCGTTTATTTAGAACTGACAAGAGTTCTAAGGTGCAATTCTTAGTCGACACGGGTTCAGACCTGGGGGCTTATTCACACATTGACCTCTGAAATACCATGTTCAAAACGTGTAACATGCACGAGACGTAAACCTGATTCAGTGACGTGACGTACCACGACAATCAAAATATTGTATTCAGTATGCCATACGACAGCTTGTCTATGCCTAGTTATCAATTTCACATCATTCATTCATAAATCTTAATGCCGGTTTTGTTGGCTTAATTTGGATTTTATAAATATTAATTTACTAACTTGTAATTTTCACTATAAGCTACAGTACAAATAAAAAAGGTTAACAAAACTTAAATTATATTATTTTAGTTAAATTATATATAGGAACAATCACAAAATAAAAAATTGATCTTAAAAGTTTATTTCATCTTTAGTACTTATGTCAATTTTTGAACGATAACATATATGATGACATTGATGACAGTTGCAGTCGCGCTAAAATATAAAAAAATATAAGTGCTGTTAGTGCAGCAAATAGCCCAATTTAAACAGATTCTTATAAATCATGATGGATTTATTATTTATCCGAAGACGAGTGAGACGCTGGCACGCGACAGGCGTCAATTTTCATTAAACATAATATTTATTTAAACAACTTTGACACGGACACTGGTAAATGAAAAAGATAAACTTAGTATTTAACCAGTAACGGACACTGAAAATAATATAAAACAAATAAACTTAGTACTTATTTATCCACTATAGTTTTACAATAAACGCGTTACGTGACCTCTTCGCTTACGATATTTTGACAACTGAAACCGCGTCCGAAACGTGCGCTACCGTGCTTGTTAAACTTGAAATTGGCAAAGTGAATACCGTTTAAGCCAATACCGTGCCGACGTGGGTAACTAGCACGTTAAAACACGTTAACACTTCAAAATTGTCATAGTGAATGTGTGCTGTGCGGGTTTCCCCGGTCTGCAGTTAAAACACCCTGTCGACGGTCAAAGAACAAAAGCAGCCGCTAATAACACTGTAATCCATACATACGGACCGCTTCAGCTACAAATAAATCTAGGACTTAGAAGAAATTTCGCCTGGAACTTTACCATTGCAGACGAGACAAAGGCCATCATTGGGGTAGACTTTCTAAGCTTCTACAACCTGCTGGTAGACTGCAGAAATCAACGCCTGATTGACAACGTCACGACACTTTCAGTTCCTGCTGCACGCTATAACTCAATCGACATGGCATCTGTAAAAGCAGTGACAGGTAACTCTTACTATCATCAGATTCTGCATAAGTACCCAGAAATAACTCGACCTCCAGGGAAACAAATACTAGGGAAGCACAACACGCTGCACCATATCAGGACGACCCCAGGGCCACCCGTTGCTTGCAAACCTAGACGTCTCAATCCCGCTCGACTGCAGGTAGCTAATAAAGAGTTTGCAGAAATGCTGGCTAGTGGAGTAGCAAGACCTTCTGAAAGCGCTTGGTCAGCGCCACTTCATCTGGTAAAGAAAAAGGATGGAGACCACGTAGTGATTACAGAGCACTAAATGGAAGAACAATACCTGACAGGTACCCCATTCGTCATATCCATGACTTTTCTCACCAGTTAGCAGGATGTACAGTATTCTCAACCATAGATCTTGTGAAGGCCTACAACCAAATTTCAGTCAATCCTGATGATATTCACAAAACGGCGATAACAACACCATTCGGACTTTTTGAGTTTCCATTCATGACCTTTGGTTTGAGAAATGCAGCTCAAACCTTTCAAAGGTTCATCGATGAAGTTTTATTGGGTCTCGACTTCTGCTATGGATACATTGACGATGTTATAGTGTTTTCAGCGGGGCCTCAAAAACATAACAAGCACCTATGTATACTGTTCGAGTGCCTGAAAAAATCTGGTATCGTTATCAACCCATCTAAGTGCAATTTAGGTCAATCTGAGGTAATTTTTCTTGGTTATCACGTAACCGCTGAAGGAATGAAGCCGTTAGAATCCAGAGTGCAAGCTATACAGGAGTACCCAGTCCCCAAATCCGTCAAAGAGCTGCGACGATTCTTAGGAGTAATAAATTTCTACCGTCGATTTGTACCTAATGCAGCTCAACTACAGGCACCTCTGAACGCTGTTCTTGCTGGCCCTAAGGTAAAAGGCTCCCATCATATACATATGACTCCAGACATGCTGAAAGCTTTTGAAAATTGTAAGTCCTCACTGTTCAATGCAGCACTTTTAGCTCACCCAAACGCTACTGCCGAACTAGCAATCGTGACTGACGCTTCGGATGGTGCTATTGGCGCTGTCCTGCAGCAGAAGAAAGGTGACAGCTGGCAACCGCTGGCTTTCTATTCTCATAAACTCAGCACTGCTCAACGGAAATACCGCCCATATGACCGTGAACTACTTGCCATTTCTGAAGCAGTGAAGTATTTCCGTCACATGGTAGAAGCTAGAGCTTTCACAGTGTTCACGGACCATAAACCACTCACCTTCGCCTTCAAGTTGAATCGCGACAAAAATTCACCATGGCAATTCAGGTACCTTGACTTTATTGGTCAATTTACTACCGATACCTACCAGGTAGCAAAAATGTTGTTGCTGACGCGCTGTCCCGCGTAGATGCTGTAACAACTGCCGTAGACTTCCAAGATCTTGCAAGATGTCAGGACACAGATCCAGAATTGCAGGACTTACTGCGTCACGGTTCCTCGCTGCAGCTGAAAAAGATTGCGTCACCATTGAGTGACAACTTGCCATTATATTGCGACATCTCAACAAACTCACCTCATCCATATGTCACGCCAACGTTAAGAAGACGCATATTTGACTCGCTACACAACCTTCACCATCCAGGAGCTTCTGCTACAGTGCGACTAGTCTCACAAAGCTTTGTGTGGCCAGGGATGCGCAAAGACTGTAGAAAGTGGGTCAAGCAGTGCACACAATACCAAATGTGCAAAATTCACCGCCATATCAACTCCCAAACATCCTCTTTCCTTACACCTTCATCCAGATTTAGCCACATTCACCTCGACATCGTAGGGCCCTTAACCCCTTCGTATGATTTCAGGTACTGTCTCACTGTCATCGAAAGATTTACTCGGTGGGCTGAGGCATACCCACTGAAAGACATCACCGCGGAGACCTGCGCAGCCACACTGGTGTCCAACTGGATAGCCAGGTTCGGCTGTCCTGCACGACTCACCAGAGACTGTGGTCGTCAATTCGAGAGCCACCTTTTCAAGGCCCTGACTTCACTACTAGGCACGCGCCACTTTCGCACCACTGCTTATTATCCTGCTGCGAATGGTATGGTGGAGCGACTTCATCGACAACTCAAGGCAGCCATCATGTGCCATTCCTCACTACAATGGACAGAAGCACTCCCATTGGTACTGCTTGGTATGCGTAACTCCTGGAAAGATGACATTCAGACTACGCCTGCCGAACTCCATCCATTGATCGACTAAAGCCGGCCTACATGCTCCGAGACGAGAGGGATACCCAAGCGGCGGCATCAACTGCACTACCTATCCCGTCTGCAACCACTGCTGCTAGCACCATTGTGGAGCCAGAAAGAAGAACGAAGAGTGGTCGAACAGTGAGATTCCCCAACTTCTATCGCCCGTAGTCACGGGCTGGCCGGGGGGAATATGTGGCAGTGTTGTAAAAATACCGTATAATACCAAAAGGCTATGTATTAAACCGGTATTTTATTATTACTTACGGTATTATTCGTATTTTATGTATTTTATATTCTGATTCAGTTTATAAGACCCTGCGATATTGCGACGAGTTCTAGTTTAAAACATTTAATATATTTTAAGTTTCGATTGTATTCTTTGTTTTAGAATTACTAATTAATAATTTTGGAATTTTAACTTTTGGAAAAATTCATTGCAAAGCCCGAAATTCGTATCGTCTAAACACGTAGATAAATCACGTGTTTCTAAATTGGTCTCGATTTACACAAATCTTGGTGTTCCTGGCAGCACATTCGAAGTTAAAGAAAGTGGTGATGAAGATGATTTAGCTGAAAGTATGATGCTAGAATGCTTACTGCGTCGTCATCTACCGAGAACGTAGCAACACAAGAGGATTTAGATATGGAGGTAGAAGATCCTCTAAATCTCGGGTTTTCGAACTAGGAAGACAAAAGGCGTGGGCGACGTCTGTGATTTTCTTATGGATCTTGTATTAAGGTTCGGGCTTTACGTGTCTCCACGCAGAGAGGAACATAATGTAATTTAGAATAAATAGAGAGATGATTCAAATAACTTTAAGGACCCCTTTGCTCTAACGTACCTTAAATTGTTACGTGTATTTCTTTAAATCATATTTTGACCTTGTTTTTATGGTAATATTGTTGTAGCTAATAGTAATTATGGGTCGGGTTTCGAAACGCGTCGCTCGAATTTGAGGATATTGGTGGTGTAGGGGGCTTAAGGGAGTTAGTTTTAATCCTCTTAAAGTAATTTTGGATGCCGGAGTTGCGTCTAAATATTTTTAAACTATTTCCAAAAACTCTTCATTCAAATATGAAAAATGGAACGTAATTTTAGGTTTTATGTGAAAGTAACTAAATAGGTTGTATTAGGTTCTATTTTGACCCTTAACGCGAAAATAGGAGCCCTACGAAGCAGGGCTCCGTCAACCTCAGTTTATTAAACTAGTGGAATCAATAAAACCGATATTTAGGTTTTATGTAAAAACGTGAAACGAAACGCAACCGCCATCTTGTATGAATGGTATTGACAGCTAATGTCAAATTTGTGCCTCATTGCTTTCGAGTATCTAGGGTTAGGTGCGACTGTAATTAGTAACTAAATAGGTTATGTTAGGTTCTCTTTTGACCCTTAATCCGAAAATAGGAGCCCTGCGAAGCAGGGCTCCTCCAACCTTAGTTTATTTAACTAGTGTGAAGAATGTGGAAGTTGGCAATGCCATACACACCGATGTCTGGAGTTTTTTTTTCCAGAGGAAACCAAGTATTTCCGGCAAGTGAAAATGGTGAGGGGTGGTTCCGAGACCTCCCCCCCTCCAATCACTCACAACCCCTAAAAACGGCGACGTATTTCGAAACCTTAACTGTAATTATTAATAATACAAACTTAAAATATAATTTCTTGCTTTATTCCTGTGCAATTCTACCGTATTCAGTATTTTCAATGATTTCTATGATCATTTACTTCAAAAATATAGAAGAATTGATTTATACATAAAATACCGTAGTAAATGGTATAATACCGTATTATACGGTATTTTTCGTTTTATACATTTCAGTACAAATGGTATAATACCGCACTTACATCTCTAGGCACCACTGGCACCACACATCAACGGCACGGAGTGAGCAGAATCGCTCCGCTTATGAAAGTTGGACCACACCATAAAATCATACGATGTTTGAGTGCAGATGTCCGGCAACTTACACGTGCCGCAGGCACGAACTCACCGCGTGATTTTTGTTCCTGGTGGACGACAAATGTCCTTGACGCGGCGTGCGCGGCGCGGGCGCAAGGCAGTCGGCGCGGAGCTACGACACACCGCTTCCAACCTGCTTAGAGCTTGTACAGTCACGAGCATAAATATATTAGTATGGGCAGATTAGCAAAAATATCTGTTCCGAGAACGGGTTCAATAATATCTGTCTGCATGTACGCAGCAAAAATATCTGACGTTATCAGGCAGCATAATAAAGTGGCATCAAAATGATGTGATGAAAATGCAAAAGCATAAATATGTGACGTTACAGGTGGCAAAATGTTCCGACCCCCCCATGGAGAGCAAATATATGTATCGTTTTCTATTTCTGTAATTTGCATTGATTCCGCCATAGAAGCACAAATATGTGACATCATCTAAGTGGCAATAATATCTGACATTATTTTATCTTCAATTTAATTTAAAATTCATACGAAATTATTAAAAAAATAAATTTTATTTTACATTGTTTAAATATAAGCTGTCGTTTATATTTTATCCTACCATACCTAGGACAAACAGTGTAGGGTAAATTAGGGGTAAAAAGGGTATACTCCATAATACTTATGGTATAAATGTCTTGTGAACTTGTTCTGGACACGCTCCAACATGACACCATACTTCTGTTCATGGGGCGCGCACACGACAGCACTATGTTCAAGACATGTCCAATATCACGACCGAATTAAATTATTTATTCATTGTAGTGAGTAGATCAATTCTATCTACGGCTGCCGAGTAATAAGTTTAGGAATAGGATATCGGACTGCCTAGTCAAATCAGTAACTTTTTGTCACCCGTCGAAACGCCAGTTTTGTATTTTATCAACTACTGTACTTTTTTATGCTTGTATTTATATGAAATTTGCTGTAAGAGCAAAATTAAAATTCAAGAATATTTATAGTGGTGATTTGAGACAATATTTTTGATAAATGATAATATGCAATTTATTTTTAATACAGTCCGATCCCCTATTGTTTTTATAGTAATATATCAGGACCTATCTTATTTTTTTGGATTCCATTGGATTGACGATGAGTTATCGAACAGTATCCATGTATGAAAACATACATGGATACTATTCGATGCAAATATTCCATTCATTGCTCTCGAATAACTCGTGAGTGGTTGTAAAGTTTATATTCAAAGAGAGGCCTTAAAGTTCATCAATTTCCCTTCAGAGAGCCCTGATTCAACCAATCAGAGCGCACATGGCGTTTGGTAATTGCTTACTTATTATTTTACACGTGAATTCGTAAGTAAAGCCATATGCGAAAAGGTGGACGTAAAATAATACAATTTATCTCCCGTTTAGAATTTCGTAGTAAATTAATAAAGTTATCTTCCGGTGACATCTAATTACACATAATGAATTAAAATTGAGTAAATCCACCATTTGCATCATTACGTCCTGTAGCCTCTTTTGCATTGTAAAACTATATTAGCACACACTTGCGAGCCTCGGAGTGACTCCAAATGTCAAAGGTGTGACAACGTAGAAAATCATGAGTTCCAGCCAGAGTTGGATCCTATTGTTGAAACATTGAACGCCACAGATTCTCAATGGGATTCAAATCAGGGCTCTCAGAAGGGAAATTGATGAACTTTAAGGCCTCTCTTTGAATATAAACTTTACAACCACTCACGAGTTATTCGAGAGCAATGAATGGAATATTTGCATCGAATAGTATCCATGTATGTTTTCATACATGGATACTGTTCAATAACTCATCGTCAATCCAATGGAATCCAAAAAAATAAGTTAGGTCCTGATATATTACTATAAAAACAATAGGGGATCGGACTGTATTAAAATAAATTGCAAATTATCATTTATCAAAAAGATTGTCTCAAATCACCGCTATAAATATTCTTAAATTTTAATTTTGCTCTTACAGCAAATTTCATATAAATACAAGCATAAAAAAGTACAGTAGTTGATAAAATACAAAACTAGCGTTTCGACGGGTGACAAAAAGTTACTGATTTGACTAGGCAGTCCGATATCCTATTCCTAAACTATTACTCGGCAGCCGTAGATAGAATTGATCTACTCACTACAATGAATAAATAATTTAATTCGGTCGTGATATTGGACATGTCTTGAACATAGTGCTGTCGTGTGCGCGCCCCATGAACAGAAGTATGGTGTCATGTTGGAGCGTGTCCAGAACAAGTTCACAAGACATTTATACCATAAGTATTACGGAGTATACCCTTTTTACCCCTAATGTACCCTACACTGTTTGTCCTAGGTATGGTAGGATATAACGAATTGAGAGTACGTAGGGAATCTCATATTTAATTAGGCTGTTGCGTGGAATTGAATAATTATAATCCTGGAGTACTGCGATGCCTTAGTCTCTATGTACCAGATCGATACGTATGGCGGCGGCGACGTCCACTACTGTTAGTTGTGCCAAACGCCAGGACCAACTTACTGGCAAAGTGTCCCATATCCAAGTCTATTAAAGTTATTAATATGATGAGCTAAAATGTTGACATATTTTGCTGTCACATGAGTGAATTGACAAAAATTACTATATACACACTGTCCTATTTTTGTTCTGAATATTGTAAGTAATTATAAGTTAAAAAGATGTTGCTTTTTTGTACTTTTTTTTTTTTTTTAATATAGTTCTATTTTTGTTTCATTTTGTTACTTATTTAAGTTTTATGTATATATTGTTTGTTTTTTTATGTATAAAGTTAAGATATAGCGCACTATCGAATTGGGTTTACCTGTACTGATAGTTGTAAGTTAAAAAAAAAATATATAGTATAAAACGACAGCCTATGTTAAAACAATGTAAAATAAAATTATTTTTTTTAATAATTTCGTATGAATTTTAAATTAAATTGAAGATAAAATAATGTCAGATATTATTGCCACTTAGATGATGTCACATATTTGTGCTTCTATGGCGGAATCAATGCAAATTACAGAAATAGAAAACGATACATATATTTACTCTCCTCGGGGGGTCGGAACATTTTGCCACCTGTAACGTCACATATTTATGCTTTTGCATTTTCATCACATCATTTTGATGCCACTTTATTATGCTGCCTGATAACGTCAGATATTTTTGCTGCGTACATGCAGACAGATATTATTGAACCCGTTCTTGGAACAGATATTTTTGCTAATCTGCCCATACTAATATATTTATGCTCGTGACTGTACGCGTCGCGCTATATCATTGTTGCTAATTCATTTCATCTCTTTTGTATGGTTCATGTATAGTTTTAAATTTATCTAATATATAATTTAATTTTCAATCATAATTATACTCTTCATTCTTCGCGTATCTTCTTGCTTCTTTCACCTTACGTCATTAAATACTTAGCTATACCCGCTTGGTGAGTTAAAGTCAGTGCTTTAACCCATTCCCAGTCCCATGAACCATATGTGACTCAGGACAGTTGAATTTCTATTGTGTCTGGCGGTCGGACAGTGAAAGTGTTAATACGGGTTCAATTCCCGTAAGTAGTTAGTGTAGGCTTGTACTGGCATACACTACAGGCTTATAAAGTTTTATATTGTTAGTATTTTATTATGCTAAATTGAGTATGCAATTTCTATCGGGATTAAATTAAAAGATAACAATATATTGACTGTACATATGTGTACTTTTAAGTCACTTAATAAATATACAATAACATGCGTTAATTTTAGTTTTAGTGGTTATTCACATTCTTTTTAGGTTGTGTTTCAGGCAAGCGCTAGTATGTACATCCGTGATCATGGCACTTGCATCAGTGCCGAAATATCGGCTAGCCCAAACAAAGGTACATGATAAACAATATATCCCAAAAGACAAATTAAAACGTAAATTAAGTATGTCATTCAACGTCTTTGTTTTGTGCCTGAAAAAAGTAAATATTATAACAAACTTTACCGAAACATGTTATTTCCTGAGTAAAAATGTCCAGTTTAAATTTGCCAACTCACATTAGCTCTAACCGCACCTTTACAGTATTACACGTAACCTCGGTACCGAGTCGCACATGCTCTAAATCACCTGGCTCTGTTTGGTCTTCCCAAGACATCTAACTACGTAATGCAGGTGAAACTTCCCCAACCGATTTGATAAATTGTTGAGCCCCTGTCTCTTTGCACAAAGGATCGTACTATAGCCAAGTATTCAGGCTTTATGGTTATTGAAAGCTACAGCCTTCTTCTACGTCACTGAAAACCTCAGCATCTAAGGTCAAGGGGTATTCAGCACGTATTACATAGGAAATTTCATTTTGTTTTATATCACTCCAGGGTCTAACAGAGATCTATTCCAACCTTATTTATTAGAATAGGCTCAAGACATGACTGGATTGAAATAAAGAGGACTCTATTAGTAAGAGATATGGTACAAGTCCAATGAATTGATACTCTTGAGATAAAAGTGTATTATTTCGGAGCTTTGTGATTTGAAATGTGATATGGCGTAATTCCATTCAATTCTATAATACTGATATTTGAATGGATGGGCAATATACAAGAATGCCATTAGAATATTCTCTTTCTGGGGACCCTGCAAGGTTGCAAGAATCTGTTCAGTAATAAGTTACGGTCAAATCAACTAGACTAAAGGTGACGTGGAATATCATGATCATATTAATAATCGTCATTTTGAATTTTCGTCTAGTGCTAGATTTATTTACCCAAAGTAAAAATTTGATTTCACGCGCAATTATTTTTAATATTTCTTGTGTGCTACAAATTATTTCAATTCTCACACCTATATAAAGCTTCTAGAACTTCATTAGACATGGCGTGAACCACTACTCGCCAATATACTCCTTAATATCAAATAATACAGTAGACCTTACATATTTACAACATAAGTTCAATGAATGATAACGACTTTTGATAGGTAGATGTCCTTTCCTTTGCCAATGTATTGCTTTTATTTTATTTACAGATTATTCTCCAACTACTAAGCTGGCACACACATAGCACACATACATAAATCCATTCAATATTTAAACATCGAATTTCCATGAATCTTGTGCGTTACAAATACATGTAGACGTGACCAGATTCACCTTGATCATATATCCATAAAGCATTTGCGTGTAACATTTATGTCGGGGCATTAATTGGGGCGGCCATCAAACAGAGTAATCTGGACCGTGTCAGGGGTAATTGGGAAGGAATTAGGACCGTTATTTTTTAATGCTGTTTGCCGACATTGCTTAATGGAAGTATTGGAACTCTTTGTACAAGTTAAATCCTGCCTATATTGACTGTGGCTTATTTTTTTTTTCTAAAACATTGGAACAAAAACATCTTCAAATATCAAATCAACGTTCTGTGAAACATTTTAGTTTTAATTTAATTTTTATAAAAATGCATAAAGGCTCTCTCAAAGCTATATTTATTATCCCCGCCCCAGCACTTCCTAATGCTGCGTAATGACCTGGTGTGAGTGGGTTCATTTCCTCTAAATGTGTTTACATAGTTAGCACTGGTATGCGTCTACTGATTGGAGGTCCAGGGTTCGATTCCCGGGTAAGACAAAAGTTTTACTGGGTTTTTACAAATTCTCAGTAGCAGCACGGAGTCTGGTGATGTGCCCGGTAGCGGCAACAGGCTCGCCCGCTATTACATGGGACCTAAAAATTCATGGCAAAATGTGCTTTGGGGATACAAGCCTATAAAAAAGCATAAAATAATAATATGTATTGGAACATGACTTTGACATTTGACTAGGTATATCCAATGTGATGTTATTAAGTACCTTTCGGTAGATAATGTAATGGATACTGACTGAGTTACCTATAGAGTTTCTGAACTCTTTAGAATAATCAGGAGTATCTTCACACAACTTGAAACTGAAAGTAAATTTGTGTTACCCCGAATTCAACACGCGCGATGCCGCGGGCAAAAGCTAGTATACTATAAATTAAACCACCCGTTATATTAATCAGAGGCAAAACTGGCGAGACTAGGCTATTATGATTTATCTAACACTTGAGATAAAAGGTGTCATGTGCACTGAGCTGGCAACATACATGGCAGGAGTCCAAATACATGTCGGCGGTGGAATTTTAACGAAAGCATTAAAGTAAAGACGAACAGCAAGAATAAATTTAAACCAAATCTCAATTGCATAAGATATATTCATGTGCGGTAGATTTGTCGATTGTTAGAATAAGGGATATCTGATTTAACCATTTAGAGTAACAGACTGTATGTCACCATTATTGTAGTCATCTATCTCGAAAACGGCTGCATCGATCACGATGTTAGGTACTTTAATTAATGAATGTGCGTGATCTCATGGGTCGTAAGATACTCACTGGAATGTCTTTTGGTGCATTATTATTTCAACTCTCCTTTGCGATTAGATCTTTTGTATACTATTATTCATTGGTCTACAAAATTACTTTGTGTACCAGAGACAGATTTTGTTATTAATTACGTGTTATTACTGGCGCGCTTTATCTACGTATCTCGGGATCTTCATAACGATGCAAACTAATGCTACTAATTATCATAAGTCCAAGCCATCCAGATTAAGTCACGTACACACTAATAAAATTAATAAATCCGGTTTGATTACATCATCGACTTCATCATCAGCTTTATGCATATACTGCTGCTGGGCACGGGTTTCTTCTCACTATGTGAAGGGTAAGGCCATAGTCTACCCCGCTGGCCAAATGCGGGTGACAGGATTCACGTGTCTTTCGAGAATATTATGGAAAACTCTCAACATGCATGTTTCCTAACGGTGTTTCCTTCACCGTTTATTATAACAAGCGATAATTAACAATTTAATACGTACCTACATGACTTCGAAAAGTCAGTGTTGCGCGCCGTGGATTCCAAATCCAACCATTTGCGTAGCAGTCTGTCGGTCTCTCTACTGAGCTGCCTCAAACATATCTTCTTTCGGCAAATTATTTTTATATACTTACATATCGTAGATTCAGTGAGTGATACTACGCAAACCACACGCACTTGACTAGTTTTCTTTATTAAACCGAGTATTGGCCTAACTGCAAACAATTTTAAAACGTCATAAGCTGAGTTCATGACTTCAACAATGTATTTCGCCTCACGATCGTCATTGAAGTTCGTCAATATTGTTGAACTAAATAATTACAAAATACTTTAGATCAAAGATTTAGTGCTAAGTACTATTTGATTACCGAATTTAGACGTAGTATTAATTAGTAGGTACATGTCACGTATCTGCTTTATATGTACGTAGTTGTGTGTGTCAATTGGCTTGCTTATTCAAATTAATTAAATGACTTTACATAGACTGATTGAAAATGAACGACCGATCTACAGCGGTGGTTAAAGGACACTGTATGCGTGATAGAACTTTAATAAGTTAATATCATGTACATCATACAACCATTCGCTGTCCACTAATGGTCAAAGGTCTCTCATAATGTGCATCACAATAGCATCGTGAGTCAAAAGAAGGAGGTTGGCTTTCTATACCACGCGTGCCAGACGGGGACGCACAGGGTTTGATCTCGAGTTTCCCAACTCATGGCAAAGGCGGTATTTGCTTCGTGTGTTTTTTTTACCGCCGTCGGAATCAAATGGTGTATCCACACTTCGTATTTTTAATCCAACGTCACACAAAAATTAATCATATACGGGAGTACTTCCGCCAAAGATGGAAAACCAGACTGTTACTGAGTTGCCCTCAACTAACTGTTCACATGTTGTGACCCAAATCAAGTCATAGATCCATTTATTGAGACTTTGTGGCTTCTGTCATACATTATCTGGAAAAAAATTAGAAAGCCACTGCTGGTTACGTATAAGGTTTTAGTTACGGATCTGTTGTGATTGCGGCTCGAATGGATTGCAATTACATCTAAACTCACTTAGGACAAACATTTTGCACAGGGTTTTCGGGATCTTTCTTAGCGGTATTCAAGACACTGAACTGTAATTTAGACATATCATAAAATCATCGCTGAACTTAAACTAATGAAGCTACAATCATGAAACTAAGGCTAAGCATTCCCCCATGTCACAGACTACTAAGGGAAGATATTTTTAAATATAAATAATATTTAAGGCGATTGACGTACGTTAGTACATATACAGATATCGGTGTATAAAGACTTCACTGGACCACGGTAGCTGACTGCCTCTGGATAGTGTATGCGTCTGCTGATTGAAAGGTCCCGGATTCAGTTCCTGGGTTGTGCAAGTGTAACTGAGTTTTTCCGAATTCTTAGTAGCAGCACGGAGTCAGGAACGGCAATCGGCTCACCCATATTACGTTGGAGCCTAAAATTCATGAGGCAAAATGTCAGTGTAATAATACACCTTTGCCTAACCCTTCGGGAATAAAGGCGTGGCGATGTAAAAATTATGCATTTAAGGGACAAAATATGTTTAAAAGAGTGAAACTGCGGGACATAGCTAGTAATATCTGAATTTCTACATTTATTTACACTAGCTACTAGCACATGATAAAAATAAACCGCGCGATTCCTATCGTATTAAATGCATCTGGGAATTCTGTTACTCTTCATATTGCTACCATCCGAACAAATATTGAGTAAATAATATGGTTTTTCATACGGAGAGTCGGGATCGGTACAAAGAGCACAAGCACGAAAATGCTGTTATATGCCTAAGTGAACTAGATAATGCTTTTTGTTAGAGTACCTAATAACAAGAAAGAATGGATATGGAACATCCAAATAGGGAAAACTATAAGTTTGTGGCTCATACTAATATTCCTGGGGTCAATGGTCACTCAATACTAGGTACTCAGTAGGTCTTAAGGTGTAAAACCATACAATTCTTCATTGTTTTAGTAATTTCAGTTCTAGATTAGTTGCGAAAAGTGTAAAAGTGTACTCCATAGATACACTAAAAAAAATATGCCCCTCTTGGACAAAGATTTAAAAAACTCCTCTCGGACTGAGCTTGCAAAACATACAAAAAGACATATGACTTGTAGAGGGAAAGTAAACCGAAGCTTCGAACAGCAAAATTATTTTTCATTTCATTTTCAAATAAAAAAATACCATAATTTCACAACAACATCTGTGTGCTCTCAAGTACATCCGCAAACGCGACCGATGTAAGCCAATCAAAATAGATGTATTTATAAAATGACATGATATGAAATCCCGATAAATAACCTATGTCACAAACCAGAGGCAAACATGCATGTAACACAAAGGTCATTGACACGAGTATTCCATTTTACTGCAAACTTAAAACACTTTTTAACAAACATATTTACTGAAGCGAGAGATTTGTTGGATTTAACGCTATAATCCGCAAGCTACGTAACTCGACCCCAAAGAGCACGCAGCCCGCATAACATCCTGAGCACTCTGTGTGATAGATGCTCTGTGCGGTTCTAACTCACTGAATACGACTTCCCATGATTTGCGATCCAAGTCACAAGTTTTAATCGTCTGACGGTTTGGTAAAGCTTTGTCTGATACTGTATATCGGAATATTAATGTTGTATTGACATCATTGACAGCCTTGTTTTTACATAGGCGCGGTTGAGATTGTTACTACTTAGACATACTTAAAGGGCATGGCAACGTGGTCGTTGCATTTTGTGGACAATGATATTATTATTGCAATACGTAGCATAATGTCCATGAAAAACCATGCCGAATTGCCAGTATATAAAAAGGCTATATATGTATATAAATATTTAATTTGATTTTAGTAAGAGTAACAAAAATATCAACAACAAATACACGCAATATTAAATAATTTATAAATGCCTAATCAACAATTCACAGTACAGAACATCTTAACTAAACGAAACGAATAAAATTATGTATTACGAATAATAATCTGCTACATTCGAAACAAAGCAACCCAATATTCAGCCGAGAACCTATCAAATAAAATGCCACAATAAAACCAACGAACAGTAAAATTAATCAAAGGAATCACAGTAAAATAATAGAATAAATCAGCTAACATCCAAACAAGATAAAACCATAAAAACATGGAGAAAAACGACGCAATAACATTCTTTACATGATATTGAGAAACTATACGGAGGTACTATTTACATGAACGTCTATTTTATGAGGCTTCTATAAGGCTTGTAAACATATAGGCGGATCGCGATGCAATAATACAGCTGGATGATTCGCGAACTAGTAAGTATTTGAGCTTCGGTTTTTACGTCGCGATATGGTATGAACAAATATACTCCGTTCATGAGACGTCTTATATGAAACTAGAGGACGCCAGCAGCTACGCCTGCATTTTTTTTTAATTTACCCGTTTTGGCCGATCCCGTGGGAATTTCGGGAAATCCCTTCTTAGTGCACCCCTACGGTCCCCAAGGAACATACATGCCAAATTTCAACTTCCTGCGCTCATTAGTTTCGGCTGTAGCGTGTGTATATTAAGATAACTGTATTTGTATGTGCATACGTTTAAGCCGAAAGGCTAGACGAAAGTGGTGTGAAGTATTGTGGAGTCGTGACTATTTTCCAATCTTTTAGGAAAATGCTTCTACGTGAATTTTATAGGCAAGTGATATTCGTGATAAAATCACCAAATGGATTTTTATACGGTTTTTACTAATAGTTAGTGTTTTTTGAGACAGGTTCAGGCGTATAATTTATGCAAAGTTTAGTAATATAATAAGTTTAGTAATAAAACTAACGTTATATAGCAAGACATCGCAGGCATACCATATAAACACCATTTTAACCGTTTTAATGTTTATTAACGTAAAAACACTAATTAAAGCCAATATTTTTTAATTTACGGTGCATAGGGTTCCCACCAAGAACTTAGGGTCCCAAGCCAACTTCACCTGCAAGTGGTGCACCTGCCGATCAACGGACGAGGCTCTGGTAAACAAAATATCCCGATAAGCGGCAATAGGCTCGCCACCTATTACGTGGGATCAAAACACTGGCGAAAAGTGGGCGTTTAATATGCCTTTGCCTACCCCTTCGGGGAAACAGGCGTGAGTCTATGTATGTATGTATTTTTTAATTACAGCAAATATGGAAAGAAGAATTGCATCAATAATTTGTAAGCTGATCAAAATGACATAGTTGATAGCTATATTATATTATTTGTCCATTAAATAATATTAATCAAACCGTTTCTTTAAATGCAAACACGAACATCCCTTCTCCCGCGTATTCTATCGGTACCTACTAAGGGTGGTTACAGATTAGCGTTTTATACGCGCGTATGAGCTCGTTTTTGGAAGCGCATGTAGGCGCGTATAGGCGCGCCTTTTGGCACACGCGCAACTCGTACAAGCGTTGACGCGGTTCTAAGCTCGTATAGATACGAGCCGTCAGAATCTATGTTGACACTGACATCATGTCATTATCATTTCGAGCGAACTCACCGAAATATGCCCGTTTACGCGAGTCCGGTTTTTAGGAGCGCGTTATGTAGCGCGTGTGTAAGCGTGTATGCTGAAACGACCGTATACGCACAGAAAAATACGCTAATCTGAAACTGCCCTAACACTTACCATTGGCTCGCGCGGCTCACAGGTATCCTGCTCCCCGCGTATCTTAGTTGCGCTATACGATATATTACTACGCTAAAGATGAAGATACGATTATATGCAGTCTTCATATCTTGGGTTCTATTGTAACTAATATTGTTTTTATTAGATCAAACGATAGTCCATGGTAGGTAAATGAAAATCTAAAAATGTAATTTTCATCATTTTATCAGTTACTATGTTATACGTAGGAAGTGTCGTACTGTATGGCTTACTACGGATCGTACTAATATTCTTTAATTAACTATTTATTTTCTCTGCGTTTCTCGCGTTGCTCGGTCGCTTAATAGCAATTACGCGACCAAAAAATATCTTCTTAAGCATCATAACTTTCTAGCCGTTAAAAATCATCTCATGCCCACGGGTAATGTAATCTCATCCTCATTTTTTCATTAGTCATTATTATCGCGGTAGCGTTATCCCGGTCGCATCCTATACTTTGGCCTTAGGCCCGGGCTACGTTTCCTACAGAACGACTGTAGTTCTATCCTCCACAACCTGACCTGACTCGCCAAAAACGACTGTGACGATCTTCTTGACAACCGGGACCGAAGCGACGGCTTGACGTTATTTTCGAGGCACAGCGCAAGCGCGATAATTGACAATATCCTCTCCACATTATTGAAATATAGTTCAAATATTATTTTATTTCTGCTGCCTGATCTACTATGCGTCACAAATGTAAGCAATCATCATCATATCAGCCAAACGACGTCCACTGCTGGACATAGGCCTCCCCCAAGGTTCTCCACACAGACCGGTCTTGAGCCGCCCGCATCCAGCCTCCTCCCGCGATCTTGACAAGATCGTCGGTCCACCTTGCGGGGGGCCTACCTCTGCTGCGTCGTCCGGTACGTGGCCGCCACTCCAGAACCTTTCTGCCCCAACGGCCATCGGTTCTTCGAGCTATGTGCCCTGCAAGCCTTAACCCTAATGCCATAAAATCTCTAAACTAGAACGCGTATATAACTACGCCATGTTATTTTATAACCCAATAAGTTATCAGATAAACATTTTTATTTAGAATCGGAAACTATGAAGCTTGAGCTTGAATAGTTCACCCGATGCACGGTTATGACACATAAAAAAGTGTATATTATATGTCGATGTAAAAAAGAATGTTCCTGTATTATTCGCGAATCATAACTCCATGGTATAGCTTATGGAAATGAAGGATTTTTGTTTATTAGGGTAAGCTTTGATGCGATAGCAAATGGGCTAGGGAAATTGTAGTTGTGTTACTTGGAATTAGTGGACGGTTAATGTACATAATTATTTAGATTTAACTTGGGCATGCATTTTAGTATCCGATATCATACGAATAATGTCGTTATTTTATTGTCATTTTGAATGAAAAATTTATATATAGGGGCTATTTTCTTAATGAATGATGCACATGTAGGTGAATTCTCGAATCTATACTCCACATGAACTCAATGGCATATGAAAAAGATAAAACGTAACTTAAATAAAAATAAAATGTTTTCAAAACTTCCACTTTAAACTTTCACTACAATACCGTTGCAATTAAATTATGATTTAGACATGGCAAACGCAGGAAAATACATTTTATGGACTATAAGGGATTGCTACGCAAGGGAGTCTCAACCCACGACGCATATCACAGACTATTCGAAGTTATTATATACCTATTAATTTGCTAATTATTGCTTGCTTAACGGTGAAGGAAAAAACGGTGAGGACACTGTATGTCAGAGATTTCTCTATCACATTCTTAAAAGACATGACATGTAATGTTTGTTAACTCTCACTTCACCAGCGTAGTGGACTATGGCCTTACCCTTATCACAATGAGAAGTAGTTCTTGTCTAGTAGGACAGTTTATATACGTAGCTGATAAATATGCGAAAAATCGGTATGTTTCTCCCTGTTTGCAATTTCAAATGTTTTAGTACATTCCACTACATGCGTCTGACTCCGTAAGGGATGCCTACTCAGTTTCAATAAATCTAACCTTTTCATTTTATGATGTACATAAATAAAAGTCAATCAAGCCAGTGCCGCAATGAATTTTATATTTATATAACGCATATTGCATGAAAACGCGGATTTTGGTTTATAAAATGACTGAAATGTAAATATAGCTTAAGCCTTTTTTTCGGTCACAAATTCATTGCGTGATTTTTTGTATATAAAATTATTCTGGCTTGTTGGAACAGTGGTTAGTGATCCGTATATTGTTGCTTATTTTGGAATCAGAGGACCGTGTATGAATTGCTCTAGGACATTAATTTATAATGATTCTCCGTGTGGTTACGGATAAGAATACCAAGTGTTACTGCTCCATTGCATTCAACACATTTTGATAATAATATGTCATATTTTCAAAAAAATCTTTTTCATATATTATTGTAACTGGTATAGCCATCGCTAGGTAAAATGAGGCCTTGTAGCTCGAAGATCTGACGACAGCACGCTAAAATATCTAATGCTAAGGTAGCCGCATAGGTAAGAACTAACAACTTAACTTTCCTTCAAATATAACAAAATAACCTCAAGCTGGAACATGAAAATAGGTTACAAAAGTTTGTGGTTACAATAGAAAGATACGCACTCAAATTATACAGATTACTAAAATCATAACATTGTTCTAGTTTCGCAACGAAAGAACACAGCTCTTTGTAAATATAAATAAATCTAGGACATTGAATATTCTTAGTAGTCAAGGCACAAAAAAAGGAAAGTAAAAACAAGCTTCCGTACATGGATAGGTATACGACAAGTCTGAAAAATGTAAGAACAATTTTCAAGGAAAAACAGAGTTATAAACTATTTGATTTTTATCGTTTAATGATTTGTTAAACTGTTATGTTTGTATAATTGTATTTGTAAATGGTATAATACACGTAGATATGACGTAGGGTCAGTAGGTACGCTTAGTTATGGTAGGTAGGTAGTAGAAGCGACGTTAGAGTAGCTAAATCCAAACACGGCCAACTCCGTCCATCTCGTGACGAAATCTCATTATCCGGCTCTCCATGAATATGTAATGAAGGCTATTATACTCGGGTCCGTCCCAAGGTCAACTTGCGCAATATGGATAAATGAATGCAAGTAATCAATCATAACACGCCATCAGTCATCGCATGTAAAATGTTTCGGATAAAAGACAAACCATTTTGTAATTAGTTTTGCATTTGTCGTTGAAAACATAATTTGTTGAGATTTATTTGTTAGTTGCAGAAGTGTGACCTCACAGAACAGTTAAGAGAGTGTGACCTAGTACGGTGATTTAAATTTATTTTTCTCTGCGCATTATAACTATAATATCACTAGAGGATGCTCGCAGCGCCCCCCGCACATTTTATATTAATTTAATCGTATCTTCCCAATCCCGCAGGAATTTTGGTAAATCCTTTCTCAGTGCATTCCTAAGGCCCTCAAGGAACACTCATGCCAAATTTCAACATCTCGCGCCCAATAATTTTTGCTGTGCATTGTCTGTCAGCCAGTCAGTACTGTAGGAATTTTATATAAACCGTTATAATTTATTTTCTTTTATTTTTAAATGAAGGTTAATACCAACCCTTTTTATGAAACGCTCAGGCTGTTTTCCAAGCCGGTGCAGACCTCTCCTCTCTATGTGAAGTGTTACGCCACGCTAGATAAGTACTACACTCTAGTATATAGTTAAACGTTGTAAGTGTAAAAGTATCCGCAGAGAGTTTCTTCAAGTCTATACGACCCAGTGGCATAGCGTAATGACCATTTGACTGCATTGAAGTTCCCAGATTCTATTCCCGCTCAAGTCCAGTGGCGGCTCGTTTAAAGGAGCGCTGGAGCAGTGAACTCCCAAAATTATAAAATATATTTATACAACTCATATAAACTTTTTCTATAAACATACTCAATATTTTAATACACATCTATTCTCTTTTCTATAATACATATCCACAAATAAGTATTTGACTATATACTAAGCTGTTTATCATAAATTTTGTCAACACTCTTGAAACATACATGGGTATTTTTGTGGAGTGTAGCGCTCAAAACAGCGCTCTTAGTTGACAAGAGCTTAGTACAACGCTTAATACTGAAATGTAATGAGAGCGAAAGAGAGAGCGTTCTATGCGCTGGGCGCGTGAGACAAAAGATTTGTATGAGAAATAAGTCAAATACGGAGCGGCGCTCCTAGCTAGCTTGACGAGGTGCGCATGCGCGAATATATTACCCGACTAAATGATATGACCATTTGTCACGAAGAAAATTTAAAACGTGTGCGCCATTTTTTTTTAATAGTGTTTTGCCGGTATCATTTGAATGTAAACAAAAGCAAAACATTTCTCTGCAAGTGCGTTGGTAATTAGAAAAGGATTGGTGTTTAAAATATAGTTAATTGTATATGTGATCGTGTGTATATATGTTTAAGAAAGACAATTAAATTGTGTAACTAATATGGAATATAACAGCGTAAACTTTATAAAAAACTGTCAAATCCTTAAAAAAATGACTAATTGATAAAACGCTTTGGTTATGTGTGTGGTAATGTGGTTGCGAAAATGCGAAGGAAGTAAGAAGCTGTTTTGTTTTCCGTGTATTTTGTTTAGTGGCGCCGGAGTTGATACTGCGTGGACGGTTCAGGTACCTAGGTGTCGATGATTTAGCACATCTTACTGTTAATTGCAAAAGCATTCACAAAATAATTGGTAAGCAGTTTCCTCTTTTTTATTGTGAACACCCAATATGATCCTTCACGAGCCTCCTCAGCTCAAGTCAAACATTTGTGTGCGTGATCATGTATTTCTGTCATAGTCTGGGTTTTATGTTGTGTATGTATGTGTCTATATATAATATGCATGCATTTACAAAAAGTTCTTCTTTCTAGGACCCCTAGTAAAAATTCTAATTAGTTTGGGACTCATTACTCATTTTACAAGCTTGGCTTAGTACAGGAGCTAGTACTAAGTTTGTATTTATTTTCTGAGCGACTAATAATCAGCTTAACTTATCAGGTACTAAAAAGTGGCTACAAGTGCGTTTCCGGTCCAAAACAACACTACACTACACAAACAAAACCAACTACAAGTTAATCTTTCAGCTGGAAGTAAAGGTTAATCTTTTTAAAGTTAAGTTCTCCAAAGCAACATAATAAAAACATTTAACCGAATAATAAACTAAGTAGAGTGGCTTTTGTGTAATTACAACAAAAAATATGAGACACGAAGCTGTACAACACTTGAGTGCAAAAAACGTCCGGCTCTTGGCTTTCCGCCAATGTTTCGACATCTATATATTAATACGTGAAGCGAAATTTTGTGATCCCTTTTAACGAGGAATGCGCGAATGAAGGATTATGAAATTTGGCACAATTACTGTTTACATAATATAGGTGGTGTGCAGGATGCAATTATTTTTATGAAATATGCATAAGAAATATATGATTTTAAGGAAAATAAACGGCACCAATATAGTCAAACATTGCTACACGCACACACGCGTAACATGTCTAAGTAAACAGTGAGTCTAATTTCAAACTAGAAAGAGAAATTTTTTTTCTTTTGTTTATGGTTTCTTCTATTATGCCTAATAGATTTTATATTTGACATTAAATTTAGCTCGGCATATCTTTATTGAAGTTATACTTCTTTAGGCGCGTTATGAAAAATTTATAAGAGTGAAATTTTACGATGCACGCGCATGTATGACACAAACTTCTCACGGGAGAGGGGTTTTTTAGTTTCTACATTCACAAGACGGCGGATGGGACATTAAAAAAAATTATATGCGTGTCATTTTCGGGGTTTTAAAAAAATTACACCTTTTTGGGAATCCAAGATAGAGCGCGGGACATTTAAAAAAATTAGTCACATTTTCGGGTTTTTCTTGGATTCTGATCATGAAAATGACATGTGTTTGGGAATCCAAAATAGCGGACGGGACATTATTAATAAAAATAATATGGGTATCATTTTCGGAGTTTTCATGAATTCTGATCACGAAAATGACATCTATTTGGTGATTCAGGATGGCGGACGGGACATTTTTATTAAAATTAATATGGGTATCATTTTCGGGGTTTCTATGCAATCTGATAACGAAAATGACATTTATTTGGGGATCCAAGATGGCGGACGGGACATTTTTAGTAAAATTAATATCTTTAAGATCATAATATAATTGGTCCATTTATCATTTGGCATCGTTGTACTGTGTCAACTTTTTTGAAGTAATACTTCTTTAGGCACGTTATGAAAAAATGATGAGAGCGAAATTTTACGATGCGCGCGCATGTGTGCTTTAGTTTCGTACTATAACCGACACCAGAGTTGGCCACACACTTACACGAAAAGAAAAAAAAGAGACAATGGTACATGCAGAAGCTATATACCATCTTATGTTACACAACAATTTTTGGGGATCCCTTCTTTTTGCATAATGTTCTGTGTCCTAATATACTTCGGCATAACGATTTTGGCACAATTTGTTTTGGCATAATAATACTTCAGCATATTTTTTTAGGCATACATTTTATGTTGGCATAATCATCTTAAAGACTAATTTGTTTTGGCATATATTTGATTCGCATAACGTTAGTAGGCCTAATGACTATTAGCATAACGTTAGTAGGCCTAATGACTATCAGCATAACGTTAGTAGGCCTAATGAATATTAGCATAACGTTAGTAGGCCTAATGACTTTTAGCATAATATTTATATAATTATATATTTAACTTGTAAAAAATATATATGCTGTGCAACAAAAGTTAGTGACAGAACCGAATTGCAGCAAAACCGACTCCACTTAAAGACATAAAGACATATTTATTTCTGCATTTTGGTTGTTAACAACACTTATACATGTCAAAAAGTAGTCTTGTTTGTCCTACCTCTAGAGTGTTATTTAAAATCGCGTAGGCGCGTAGGGGCGAGGCGGCCCGCGGGCTGAGTAGCAGGCGGCTGAGGCTGGCCGGCGAAGCCGGCCAGCAAGCCGAAGCTGCGGTGGTAAGCGAAAGCCGTCTGCGACGATTAGCACGCGTGGGGCCGCCGGAGGCCCGCAGCGCCGGAGCCGTGTCAGAAGCCCTGCCTGCTGCATGTTGCATGCTGGCTTGAATGCTGCATGCTGCATGCTTGCTTGTATGCTGCATGCTTGCTTGCATGCTGCACGCTTGCTTGCATGCTGCAGGCTTGCTTGCATGCTGCACGCTTGCTTGCATGCTGCATGCTTGCTTGCATGGTGCATGCTTGCTTGCATGCTGCATGGTTGTTTGTTTGCTGCATGCTTGCTTGCATGCTGTATGCTTGCTTGCATGCTGTATGCTTGCTTGCTTCATGCTTCCTACAGCGAAAAATATACCAAAGATACATTGCCAAAGTCATTATATCCAATTTGTATTGTATGATAATCATTATGCATAAATAAATTTATGCTTTAGGATTTTATGCTTTAGGATATTATGCTTAAAAAAGTTACGCTTTAGAACTTTATGCTTAATAAATTAATGCTTTAGAATATTATGCTTAATCATTATTATGGTTAGAGAAATTATGCTTAAAAAATTATGCGTAAGCTGTTATGCGTAATTATATTATGCGAAAATATAATTATGCCAAACAAAATTATGCTAAGTTATATTAGGTCTTAAAATTTTATGCAAATGGATAGGGAACCCAATTTTTGAAGTGACATCAAAGCAAAAAACACTATGAAAAGTATATTAACGATATCTTTTCCCCAGCTCAAAATCGTGCCTAATTCCTTCGATTTTCCCTTACAGATTTTACCAAAGAACCACGGGGTGAGTATACGGTTTACGCTCTCAAAGTTACTTTGTGGCAAGCTACTGCAACGTCAAACGCAATTTTAATAAAGCGGCTCATCGCGACGTGGCGGTAAAGCTAGCACAGACACGATTAGCCATGGCTTTTTTGAGGTCATAACTGGGTTCTTGGCTTGTGAGTTACGAGCAAATAAATGGAAGCTTTAGCTTACATAAGATCGTAATATGAGCAGCTGGAAATTGTTTGCAACGTGTTTATGACCGATACCGATATGGAGCTTACGTATCAAGTAAGTTGACAATATAATACACTTGTTTGAAATAGAATTAGTTTTTATTATAAGTCAAATCGATTAGATCGATTGAGTAACATTTTGTTTAGTCTATTGAAAATTTCTGACAATGGTCACACTGAACTGTCACTTCCGTTGGCGCCTTGAAAAATTAACACGCTGTTTGCACTCTCGCGTGCCTTGTACCTAATTAAATAATTGATCGCCATTTGAAAAGCACATCCTTGTAGCTACGCGAATAGTTTGTGAAATACGTAATTGCCGCTTTTGACTTCCGGCAAAGTTTGTTGTAAATTGATGACATATTGAACATTTGTAAAAAGTTATGTGAACCGCAAACGTGCATCGTGGTTTGGAGAAGGACTTCGCCGAATTGTACACTGGTATCTATTGATTCTCTTGTTATTTTGGCCAAAATTATAAGTTAATCTATAGGTCCACTTCAAGAACATCACCAGGATATATAAGGTAAAATTTTCATGTACCTACTCAATACTTTACTCACTGTGCAACGCAGTGCATTGTGTCTGGATATATTGTCTATCGTGGTCAGGTAGATGTATTACACCTTCCACTGCGCACTTCTGATACACCTTCCTGCCTGGCTACGGTAATTCTAGACATAATTTTGGTGCAGAGCTGTAGTTGAAATTTAGCCGCTGTTGCATTACTGAGTATAAACTCAGATTGGTATGAGCTTGTATCTTATCACCTTGTAGACAGTATTGTAGTGTTTGTCAGGTCAGTTATTGTCTAAAATACATAATATTTAACTGTATAAGTTGACCTAGATAATTTGAAACACATTGTCACATAACCTCAATCAGTAATTGTTGATTTGTATTGTTGAAAAATCTAACTTAAATTTGTTGTTGCATTAATAAGTCAGTTTGTTTGGATACATAACAGCTGTATGTATCAATAAATTTAGTAAATTTTGTTTATCTCATAATTATATTAAGTTTGAATCATTACTTATAACAACCAAACTTTGATAAACCTTTGTTTGTTATAATATATAGATAATATTGCTAGGTAAGACATATTCTGTGCTTATTTTACTATTGTATATCTCAAATAATACAGCCAGTCTGTCTGTTGCAAGTAATTAGTTAATTTATTTGAATATTTAACTTTAATTAACTTACTTGAATTTTCAAATTTGATAACTTTGACTTTGTTTTGTGTCAATATATATTGAAACTATTAATTTTGTTGGACAGTAGATACCTGTCACTTGCCTGCACTTGCAGTAAACAGGCTAATACTTTGTTGGTTTCGAAGAATTAACAAATATTAAGTTTTGATTGTTAATATTATTTAACGCTTGTCCGGGCTCTTTTGAATTTTGATTATGTCAGCTATCAAGGACTTGCGTGCGGCTGCTGGTGCTATTGCATCAGATTTGCGCTGGTTTGCCTCGGCCAGTGCTTTAGTGAACCGGCCTGATCGCCAGCAGGCCTTACTTCAGAGGTACGAGCGGATTGACGATCGCCTGGCAAGTGTGGAACAGCAATTCCGCACTTTCAGCACTTGCTGTCTTGAAGTGTCAATCAACGATTTCACCGCTGACCAGCGAAATAAGGTCAGCGATGACTATGCCCAGGTCTTAGACCTGTATGATGCTGTCTCCAATACTGCGAGACAACTAGTTGCCGATAGGGAAGGGCAACCCGGCCTGAAGCAGGAGCTTCCTAGGTCAGCACCGGGGCTGGTGAGTAGGCTCCCTACTTTGGACCTCCCCCATTTTGATGGCTGCCTAGGAAGCTACCTGGGCTTCGTTAATTTGTTCGACAGCCTAGTCAATGATAGGGCTGACCTTCGGCCGGCACAAAAGTTGGCCTATCTAATGTCGGTTCTGGATGGGGAGGCTAAGGGCCTCATCCAGCATCTGCCCGTGTCTGACGAGGCGTACCAGATGACTCGGGACCTAATCACCCGTAGGTACCATAATAAGCGTGGCCTCGCCGACACGCACATCGAGCAGATTTTGGGTTTGCCGACGCTCACCCGGGTCTCTGGGTTGCGCACCCAACTTTTGAACCCGCTTTTGGTGGCCATCAACGCACTTAAGTGCCTTGACCTGCCCGTGGACCAATGGTCCTATCTATTGGTGCACATTGTGCTGAAGAAGCTGCCTGCCGACCTGAGGTCGCGTTTTGAGCAGCGCTTTGGTGGGGATAGCGCGACCCATCTGCCCCTCTTTGCTGACCTGGAGAGGTTCCTTGAGGATGAGTGCCGGGTCTTGGACAACTCCGGTGGTGACACGCCGGCTAAGACGCAGCCGCCCAAGGTCAAGGAGCAGGCTCGCGTTCACACCCGAGCCAATGTTGACCGGCGCCCTCCTCGCTTTGCAGTCACGCAGAGCCCAGTGGAGTGCTCTTACTGCAAGGTCACGGGGCACAGAACGGCCAGTTGTAGGGCATTCTTGGACCTACATGTCGCCTCTCGTAGGCGCATCGCGAATGCCCGCCGCCTTTGCTTCTCTTGCTTGGGGTCCCACTACCAGCGAGACTGCCCAAACTCTCGCCCCTGTCCTCACTGTGGAGGACAGCATTTGGACATTCTCTGTATGAATGCCAGAGAGGTTGGCCGCTTGTCCAACCAGCCGACGCCGCCCACGGGCGGGTGTTTTGAAGGTGGCAGCCGAGGCTCACCGGCGCGTAGCCGAGAGTCGCCTCGCTCAATTGATCGTCACTCGCCCCGCTTGGAGAACCGTAGCGTGCGCACGCCTCCTCTCTCTCGCGCACCTAAATGTGCGACCGCGCAACGTCACCAGCAGCATGACTGCTGCCCCAGGTATTCCCCTCCTTTGGCGGAGCGTCCCCGCCTTGACTCGCGCCCACCTCGTTTTGGGCGGGTGCGTCGTTATGACCCCCCACAGATGGCGCGCGGATCGAGTCATCGCGCCTTTGAGGACTTTAAGCCGCACCCTCGTTTTGACTTGCCTGGTCCTGGCCAACGGTCGCCGCCCAGGCAACAATAGGTTATTGACCCCTGCCCTATAACGCCAACCTCCCCCATTGACACCGTTATCCTACCAACGGTTGCTGTTAGGGTCTGGGGACCCACGGGGACCTCTGTTGTTGTCCGTGCTATATTGGACACAGGTTCACAAGGTTGCATTGTTTCCACTTATTTGGTAGGGCAGGTTAAATTAAATATGGTCTCTTTTCCAAATTGTATACGGGGCATAGGTGACGTAGCCTCTAATGTTGAAGGGCAAGTTAAGGTTTTGTTTGGCCCTGTTGAATCTTCACACCCGAGGATTAAAACCTCGGCTATTGTGCTGAAGAATATTTTGGGTATGCATCCACAGAAACAGCTACCCGCTGCTGTGGTGAATTTGACATCGGGATTGGAACTGGCAGACCCCAAATTTGACACACCGGGACAAATCGACTGACTTGTTGATTGGCTCTGATGTCCTCGGTGGAATTTTGATTGGTGGGAAACGGGTCTTGGTGCCAAATGGTTTGACTGCCATCCCAACCATATTTGGATTTGCTTTGATGGGCCCTGTACCTAGGGACCCCCCTCCACCTGAACTTGATAATTTTTTGGCTGTAGGCTCTGCTCTCTCTGATGAGGTTCAGAGGTTTTGGGAAGTAGAGGAGCCTCCTCAAGCTGCCCGTTTGAATCCAGAACATGAGGAGTGCGAGCTGTTCTTCCAGAATAACACTGGTCGACTCCGTTCTGGTTGGATTATTACGAGGCTACCCTTCCTGTCTGTTCGGCCTCCGCTTGGTGAGTCACGACCTTTAGCCGAAAAGAGGTTGTTGGCCATGGAGCGCCGCATGGGTCGTGATCCGGAGCTCAGACAGAAGTATATTGAGTTCATGAGAGAATATGAACAATTGGGACACATGTCTGTGTCAAATTTGGATTGGCGTTCGGTGGAGCATTATTTTATCCCGCATCATGCGGTATTGAAGCCATCAACTGGCAAGCTGCGCACAGTGTTTGATGGTTCTGCGCAGACTTCAACAGGCATATCCTTGAACCAGTGCTTGCATTCTGGTCCCAAGTTGGTCAAGGACCTTTGTGACGTCATCACCAGCTTCCGACGACATCAGGTTATCTTTGTAGCCGACATAAAAATGATGTTCAGGCAGACTATTATCCACCCTGATGATCGTCGCTTCCAGCTGATCCTTTGGAGAGAGTCTCTTTGCGATCCCATGGTCGTCTACGAGCTCAATACGAATACGTACGGGTTAAGATCAAGCCCCTACTTGGCAATACGTTCTCTTTGGGAGCTCGCAGACCGCAAAGGCTTACGTTTCCCAAGAGCCTCCGCCATCTTGAAAGACGATATTTACGTCGATGACATTTGCTCGGGCGCCTCCACAGTGGACGAGGCAATCCTCCTGCGGGACGAATTGATAGGTATTTTGGCCTCCGCTGGTTATGAGTTGCGCAAATGGATTTCCAACTCACCAGCGCTTTTGGAAGGCTTGCCAGAGGATCATCAGCAAGATCCACATCTATTTGAGATTGTTGACAACCCCGCCATGATGGCTGTTCTCGGCGTTCAGTACAGACCAGTCCAAGACATCTTTACATATAACGTAGACTTGAAATTGCCGTGTTCTTGTACTAAACGTCTCGTATTGTCTACTGTCGCCAGGACCTTTGATCCGAACGGTTGGATTTGTCCTATCATATTTTGGGCAAAATGCTTCTTGCAGAAGCCTTGGACAGCAGGATTGACCTGGGACGAACCTCTACACGGTACTCTTGTTGAGGAATGGACCTCTTTTGTATCCTCACTTCCTGCCGTCAACGAGATCTCCTTGCCTCGTCCCATCCTTCCTCCCGGGAAGTACAAGGCCACCCTTCACGGGTTTTGTGATGCCTCGGAACGTGGTCACGCGGCCGTGGTGTACTTGCGCACAGTCAGTGCCTCAGGTCAGGTGAGAGTTTCCCTGATCATGGGGAAGAGCAAGGTAGCACCCCTTCGGACATCTCTGACCATCCCAAAATTGGAGCTCTCGGGAGCAGCCCTACTTGTGCGCTTATTGAACCACGTGTCCAGTACTTTGGGTACAAGCATTTGTATTGATGGGACCTACGCCTGGACAGACAGCCAAATTGTACTTTGTTGGTTGAAGGCGTCTGTCCACACTTTGGAGGTATTTGTTGCTAATCGCGTTTCCCAAATCCAGAAATCCGAAGTCAAGCTGGTTTGGAGACACGTGCCAGGTGAGCTCAACCCCGCTGATTGTGCCTCGCGCGAATGCTTGACGCCTAGTTTGATAGGTCATTCGCTGTGGTTGTTGTCCGGAATGGTTGAGTCGACCAGAAACTGATTGGCCTCGAACGCCAGTTTTGAATACTTCTAATTTGCCGGGTCTACGAACACTCGGTCTTGAAAAGGTGGAATGCGCCTTCGACCCCGATTTTGTGTTGAATCGTTACAGCTCCCTTGACAAGTTGTTAGGTGTTACTGCTTGAATAAAGCGTTTTGTTTTTAATTTTAGGCACCCACAACAGAAACGACTGACACCGTTTATCTCACCACAGGAACGACAGGAGTCCCTCACCTTTTGGGTTCGTTCTGTGCAATTGGCGCATTTTGAAAAGGAGATTGCTATCCTTAAATCAGGGAGATCGAAACTATCGGGAGCTGTTTCTAAATTGAACCCCTTTTTGGACGAAACGGGTCTCTTGCGCGTTGGAGGGCGTCTCAAGAACGCCAACCTCCCTTACGGAGCACGTCACCCCCTTTTGTTACCTAAGGACGGTCATTTAGTACGCTTGTTGGTAACTGACCGTCACCTTAAAAATTCGCATGCTGGTTGTAATGCCTTGTTGGCCATTTTGCAACGCGAATTTTGGATCTTGTCTGCCCGAAGAATTATTCGGAGTGTAGTCTTTCGCTGCATCCCTTGCTATAAGCTCAAGGCTTCTACCATGCAGCCCTTGATGGGAGACTGACCGGTAGATCGCGTAACTGAGGGCAGGACGTTTGACGGTGTTGGCACGGACTTCGCTGGTCCCTTTTTGGTAAAAACGTCGACACTTCGAAACAGCAAGACTGTTAAGGCCTTGCTTGTGTGTTTTTGTTTGTCTTTCCACAAAGGCCGTTCATTTAGAACTGGTCTCCTCGCTTACAACCGAGGCGTTTGTAGCCACATTTGGCAGATTTGTATCCCGCAGAGGGCTGCCTTCCTTGATCCGTTCTGACTGCGGCACTAATTTCAAGGGCACGTATAATTATTTGAATGATGTTGTTAATTTCCTTGAAACCAACAAAGCTGATATAGGTGATAGGCTTGCCCGACGTGGGATAAATTGGTTGTTTTCCCCACCAAATTGTCCACACTGGGGTGGTATATTTGAGGCCGCCGTAAAATCGGCCAAAACACACTTGCGCAGGACAATCGGTGAATCTGTCCTTACATTTGAGGAACTCGCAACTGTGTTTTGTAAGATCGAGGCCGTTTTGAACTCTCGGCCGTTGTGCCCGATCTCCTCAGATCCGAATGATTTGGAGGCCCTTACGCCGGGCCATTTTTTGATTGGTCGCCCACTTGTCGCCTTGCCTGAGTACCCCTACATTGATACGAGACCTGGTCGTCTCTCGCGCTTTGAATTGGTACGCCAGATTACTCAGAGCTTTTGGAAACGCTGGAACTTGGAATATTTGCACATACTCCAGCAACGCGTTAAGTGGACCGACAAGACCGATCCACCCAAGATTGGAGACCTCGTTTTGATCAAGGAGGCTAACCTTCCGCCACTCAGATGGCGCAGGGGGCGCATCCTTCATTTGGTAACTGGGGCTGATGGAGTTCCCCGATTTGCTGAGGTCTTGGTGGACGGTTCGATTCTGAGGAGAGCGGTTGCAACATTGTCACGTCTACCAACCGATTAGCGGACCGGTAGGCCGGTCCGGGGCGGGTGGATGTTTGAAATAGGATTAGTTTTTATTATAAGTCAAATCGATTAAATCGATTGAGTAACATTTTGTTTAGTCTATTGAAAATTTCTGACAATGGTCACACTGAACTCTCACTTCCGTTGGCGCCTTGAAAAATTAACACGCTGTTAGCACTCTCGCGTGCCTTGTACCTAATTAAATAATTGATCGCCATTTGAAAAGCACATCCTTGTAGCTACGCGAATAGTTTGTGAAATACGTAATTGCCGCTTTTGACTTCCGGCAAAGTTTGTTGTAAATTGATGACATATTGAACATTTGTGAAAAGTTATGTGATTCGCAAACGTGCATCGTGGTTTGGAGAAGGACTTCGCCGAATTGTACACTGGTATCTATTGATTCCCTTGTTATTTTGGCCAAAATTATAAGTTAATCTATAGGTCCACTTCAAGAACATCACCAGGATATATAAGGTAAAATTTTCATGTACCTACTCAATAGTTTACTCACTGTGCAACGCAGTGCATTGTGTCTGGATATATTGTCTATCGTGGTCAGGTAGATGTATTACACCTTCCACTGCGCACTTCTGATACACCTTCCTGCCTGGCTACGGTATATCTAGACAACACTTATTTATTTTTCAAGACAATTCCCGCACTACGTATAAATCTTGTATCGTGGAGACTTAAAAAAAAATTGATGGATACAAAAAAAAACAGACTTAAAACAAAAAATGCAAGTTTACACAAAGTGTTGTCGAACCCACATTTGGCACAGTTTTTAGCTCGGGAGGAGCTGCTTATACATCGTGGTTACCATCCGTCATCATCAGTTTACCCATCAAGTACACGTCACTAGAAAGCGTGGATGGGAAATGGGCAGTGTATACAAGGAAGGCTGCAGAGGAGTTGGTATGACAGCATCAAGAAAACAGCAGGAGTGAAATGAATTCAAGTCAACTAATGAATTCGGAAAGAAGCGTACACCCAAGTGGTAGTATAGATCAAGAAAAAAGATGTTTACATTATAGATAATTATTTAAATGGTTCCAAGAGACAGCGAAGGATAGAAAGAGCAATGTAACTTTGTAAAATTTTATTGTTAGTCTTAAACATTAATTATCGTCCTAGCGTCATCCCAATTGATTGCCTCTGTAAGCCAGCGGTAGTGTTAGCGACTGTGAATTATAAGGTCCCAATTTCGATAAGGGATTAACAAATGGAAGCAAATGTTTTATCCTACACCCAATCTCTCTTCGGTGGTGTCGTATATGCCATCCCATCGGACTATGACGAGATAGAGATTGCACTAGTAAACACAATAACATTACCTGTCCAGTTGGCGAATCCCCGTTAAGACTGGCCACCGTAGCGGGGATTCGGTCTTAGAGATATTATTATTATTCCCGTTACATCCAATACTTTATAATATGGTATATAAAAGAAAACTTCAGAATTCTTGTCTCCTGTATCCAATAAATAAAATCCCCATTTAAACTATTATTTCACGTCAAATAACAGTAATTACATACATACATACATACATACATACATATCGTCACGCCTTTTATCCCCGAAGGGTTGGAAAAAGGTGTATTTCTACACCCACTTTTCGCCAAATATACTTTAGTCCCACGTAATAAGGGGCGAGCCTATTGCCGTACCGGGCACATTTCCAGACTCCGTGCTGCTACTGAGAATTTCGTGACAGAAAAAACCCAATAACACTGCCCGACCCAGGAATCGAACCCGGGACCTCCCGATCCCACGCGCACATTTATGCCGCGAGACCAACGAGGCAGTCGTATAGGGTTTGATGTCGAGTTTTCTGTCTCTACGCAAAGATGGTATTTGCATCGTGTTATGCCTTAGTCGCCTCTTACGACACCCACGGATAGATAGGGGGTGGTGACACTTGTATTCTATGCCGTCAACCACGCGGCAATCAACCACGCGGCAAGTAATTAACAAATTAAAACTATCATTATCGAGTTAAATTCACGCACTGCGTTTAAATTACAGCCGGTGATAGGTCCATCCGTTATTGCATTATCTCAACAAGGATAGCAAACAAAATGCTAAAGAAATTAATGTATTGTGCTCATTGTCACACCAGCGACATGCAATAATTATGATTATTGTGTTTAAATGTATCTCATTTATTTGAGTACTACGTACCTACTGTGTATTAAGGTGTACTCAACTAGTTACACATACAAATTCATTTGTATTATAGTGCGTTGTATGATGTGACAATAAATAACTTTGATTTTCAGTTTTAATGAATGTGCTATAAAATTAATGATGATAGTCATACGTGTGGTATGTAACATACCAGGGGGCTAATCGTGCTATTTTCAAACGTTCAAACGTTGACAACGTAACGTATTTGGTGAACGTTTGGTTTTAGTTTGGCTGATGTCAAACATGGTATCGTGCTAATTGTATTGAGCGTTCGAACCGTAGACGCAACCCTTACGTTGGGCTTACGTCAAACGTTTAGTGCTTGACACCGGTTTTTGAACATAGTAAGTACTATTCTTATACTAAAGAGGCTGTAGCGACATCGCGCCATGTGCAAGCACTATTTTAAAAAGATAATTATTGTCATTATGTGAATGTCATTGAATGTCAATAAATATTATAATGTGAAATCATGAAATAATTTTATTAAAATTACATATACGGCAAGTACCGAAATATTGTTTACTTTTGTAATAAGTGATTTATGCAAAAAACAATTAATGATCACACTTGGTCATGTAGAAGTGGTTTTAATTTCACTAGAGTAACGAAGGTGAATTCAAATGATGATGCACCACAACATTACCGCAATTGCAGCTTCTTCTGCTATTTGTCGAGCCCAATACGAATTTTATATGATCGTTACAATAAACAACACCTATTTTTCAGATTTGGAATAATATATAGAGCAGAGAAAGATGCTAAACAAACCCCGAATTGTCAGCGTTCGGCATAATAGTCATCCTTTCTATAAAAGAAGAGATAGACGAAAAGCTGGAGAATTTGAATTTGGCTGACTTTCTAACTTTTCAGGTACGCATTTCAATTACCATTACGTAAGATCCTACAGTATTTACTCTCACTCTGAAATTGTCTCATAATATGCATAAATACCCAACAAAATAATGTAAGTATATTATACTTAAACACAAGATATAGCGCACGTATGAGAACAATATTAATCTTAAGTTAAGTGTCAGCGGGTTTAGTTATTTTGGTCGGACTTTATATTTGAGTAAATAATTACTGAATAATTTATGTTTTAATTTTGTTCACAGTAGCCGAGGCGTAAGCAGAATAATAAGCCGCTCGTTAGCCCAACCACATGGACATAATTGCAAGTTAACAAAAATTAGCAATTTGCTATGAGCCAAATCGAGACCATCATCACTTCTTGGGCATTGAACAAGAATAATATACTATTAATTAGTTTACTAAAATAATGTAAACCAAACCAAATACATAATTACTAGAGGACGCCAGCAGCTACACCTGCATTTTTTTAAATTTACCCGTTTTGGCCGATCCCGTGGGAATTTCGGGAAATCCCTTCTTAGTGCACCCCTACGGTCCCCAAGGAACATGCATGCCAAATTTCAGCTTCCTGCGCCCAATAGTTTCAGCTGTAAAGTGTCTGTCAATCAGTCAGTAACGCAAGGATTTTATATATTAAGATTACTGTGAAGTTCACGTTGTAACAATGGCTTAACAGATGTTGTTTGTTTCAACTCTACTTAAAATTATATTTTGTATCATATTTCATAATCTCAACACAGTGAATAAATAAAATCGAAATGTGAAATTGGAGCCTGCTTTTTAATATACATACCTACTCTATTCCTTTAACTATCTATTGAAGTGGTCCAGCGGTAGTCTGGGTAACACTGGATCATCAGATGTTGGACTCGATACCCGATTAGAAAGTACGCTTATGTTAGCTCACACACTTGTATCACATCCTGCTGAGTCAGTGGTTAGTCTCCCTTGTAGATCGACTTATTGCTCTAGTGGTACCTAACCCTGACTGCTAAGACGAAAGTCATGAGTTCGATTACCACCCAGGAGAACTCTTTGTGCGATGAGCAAATTACCATAACTGTAATACTCGTATGTGTATAAAAGCAATATTTATATATATTGATCAATTGTCTGACTACCATGCCACTAGGTTGTGCCTAGTCTGGGACCACACCGCCAGGTGTCACAGAGAATTAATTTATTCTTATGTTTCTCTTCTTCACGGGACTACCTCGTTGGTCTCGCGGCATAAATGTGCGCGTGGGATTGGGAGGTCTCGGGTTCGATTCCCGGGTCGGGCAAAGTGTAATTGGGTTTTCCCTTAGGAAATTCCCAGTAACAGCACGGAGTCTGGTAATGTGCCCGGTACGGCAATAGGCTCGCCCCCTATTACGTGGGACCTAAAAATTCATGGCAAAATGTGGGTGTAATATTACACCTCTGCCTACCCCTTCGGGGATACAGGCGTGAGTCTTCTTCACGGATATTTTCTTACAATTTACTTAGAAATTCACCCGGTCTAAATTGTCACTAAAGGCAAAAGGCGGCACCTACCCTAACCACTCTCATACTAGTATGGGCAGGTGGTACTTGATGGGCGAACTTATTAGATAGATATGCTCTTTACAGACTCCAAGGCTTGTTACTTTTACTATATATGCAAAGTGGGCAACAGTGATGTTTTGTCATGGTGGGTCTCGTGGCAACAAAGACCCGGAGCAGGTTTTCCCGTGATTATGCCTTTGAAATTTCACCAATCGAATAGCACCTGTGGCCTTCCCTTTGCTGATCGGTCAAAGCAAGCCAAATTTAAGAGCCCTGAACCAACTAGTCAAAATAGGCTGGCCAAAGACTAGGCTCTGACCGACTCATTGAACTATTAGGCACCCACATATTACATGAATATTACAATTCTGTATCAGCACCGCATTGCGCTTCCCACGCACGCACATTCAACTTGCTGCCACCCAGTCCTAATCTAAGACTTAGGTCTGTTACCCGACCTAACAGGTTGGATTCCTAACACGACAAATCTTTGTATGATGAGCACTACGCTTTTGTCTGTGTCTTGGTTAAATTAAATAATTACAATACCTATCTAGATACTTAGGAAAAATAATTATAAAGGAACGTTTATCAGTCGTCTACTTGCTGTATACAGGCGTCTGAGAGCGCAGTGACCGAGTAGGCAGTCTTTTCGCTTAAGCCACCCAAAGAACCTATAACTGTGACAGTATTATGTGTATGGTATACGTATATCCACATAATATTATTGTTTCAGCCTTACAAAAGTGAATTTCTAGGAAGGTATCGCGTCGAGATGTAGCCTTTTTGATGAGATGCCTTCCAAGACATTGTTATAAATATAGGGCCATGCAAGCTTGACGCCAATCTTGCAATAATGAATTCTACCGCAACAATAAGCTATACTAAAGAGATATCTATAAAAATTGTCTTATATGAAAGAATGTTGTTCACTCATTTAAGTTGCAATCAAACGTATTATAAGCATATGCCACGAAATTGATAATTAATACAAAATTAGCTTAATAATTTTCTCAAATTTAAAATATTATATAATTGAAAAGTTCGTCGATAGGAACTTTTGGTTTGACAACGTATGAGACATTCGCGAACGTAACGGTTTTGGTATAAAACGTTGTCAAATACTAGCGCGATACCATGCAACAACGAGAGTTCGCTCGCACGCTGTCACCTAGCTGTCACTGAACGTATCTGCCCTACAAAAACCAAATCGTTTACGTGCAAATAATTAGCACGATACGAAATGTGCATAACGTAACGTTTTCGGTTGAAGTTTGGTTTTGGTAAATACGTTGACGTTTAGCACGATTGCCCCCCAGGTCACTCAGAAAGTATTGCGAGAAAACTTTTTTATGTATGGGAGACTGGCCAGTTATAATTTACTAGCTTTCGCCCGCGGCTTCGCCCGCATGAAATTTTAATAAAGAGTAGCCTTTGTACTTCCCCAGGTTTCAGACTATCCATATCAAATTTCATTACAAACGGATCTGCACATTAGCCGTGTAGCATACATATATTATAAACAGATAATAAGTACTTAAAATTACTTTTGTTTTTATAGTCGTCAAACTTCAGGTAAAGATTAGTATGTAGTGTATATTATTAAAGTTATTGAAGAGCTTATATACCTACTGAATAGAATTGCAGCAAAAATAAAAACTGAAAGCATTACCAGAAAGTACAAATCAGACCGCCCCTCCTCCCCACTGCGCACCAACTCATACTCTCGCGCTTTTAATAACGCTGCGCTTAGGTCAATTATAACGTAAGCTCTATTCTGCCAATCAAGCCCTTTCATTTGATACCCATATTGGGGTATTTGTGGAAAATATGTCATCCGCCATTTTATGGCGACAGCCATCTTAGATTTTTCATAGTGAGCCCTATTCTACCAATCATGCCCCTTCATTCGATACCCATATTGAGTTATTTGTGGAAAAATGTAATACGCCATTTTGCGGCGACAGCCATCTTCGATTTGTCATAGTGAGCTCTATTCTACGAATCAAGCCCTTTAATTAAATACCCGTATTGAGGTATTTGTGGAAAATAAGTAATTCACCTTTTTGTGGTGGCGGCCATCTTGGATTTTTCATAGTGAGCTCCATTCTACGAATCAAACCCTTTCATTAGATACCCATATTGAGGTATATGTGGAAATATGTAATCCGCCAGTTTGTGGCGGCAGCCATCTTGGATTTTATATAGTGAGCCCTATTCTACCAATCAAGTCCTTTCATTCGATACCCATATTGAGTTATTTGTGGAAAATATGTAATCCGCCATTTTGCGGCGACAGCCATCTTGGATTTTTCATAGTGAGCTCTATTCTACGAATCAAGCCCTTTCATTTGATACCCAAATTAAGGTATTATTGGAAAATAAATAATCCGCCATTTTGTGGCAGCGGCCATCTTGGATTTTTCATAGTGAGCTCTATTCTACGAATCAAGCTCTTTCATTTGATACCCATATTGAGGTATTTGTGGAAAATAAGTAATTCACCTTTTTGTGGCGGCGGCCATCTTAAATTTTTCATAGTGAACTTCATTCTACCAATCAAACCCTTTCATTAGATACCCATATTGAGGTATATGTGGAAATATGTAATCCGCCAGTTTGTGGCGGCAGCCATCTTGGATTTTATATAGTGAGCCCTATTCTACCAATAAAGTCCTTTCATTCGATACCCATATTGAGTTATTTGTGGAAAATATGTAATCCGCCATTTTGCGGCGACAGCCATCTTGGATTTTTCATAGTGAGCTCTATTCTACGAATCAAGCCCTTTCATTTGATACCCAAATTGAGGTATTATTAGAAAATAAATAATCCGCCATTTTGTGGCAGCGGCCATCTTGGATTTTTCATAGTGAGCTCCATTCTACCTATCAAACCCTTTCATTCGATACCCATATTGAGTTATTTGTGGAAAAAATGTAATCCGCCATTTTGCGGCGACAGCCATCTTGGATTTTTCATAGTGAGCTCTATTCTACGAATCAAGCTCTTTCATTTGATACCCATATTGAGGTATTTGTGGAAAATAAGTAATTCACCTTTTTGTGGCGGCGGCCATCTTAGATTTTTCATAGTGAACTTCATTCTACCAATCAAACCCTTTCATTAGATACCCATATTGAGGTATTTGTGGAAATATGTAATCCCCCAGTTTGTGGCGGCAGCCATCTTGGATTTTTCATAGTGAGCCCTATTCTACCAATCAAGCCCTTTCATTCGATACCCATATTGAGTTATTTGTGGAAAATATGTAAAACGCCATTTTGCGGCGACAGCCATCTTGGATTTTTCATAGTGAGCTCTATTCTACAAATAAAGCCCTTACATTTGATACCCATATTGAGGTATTTGTGGAAAATAAGTAATTCGCCATTTTGTGGCAGCAGCCATCTTGGATTTTTTATAGTGAGCTGCATTCTACCAATCAAACCCTTTCATTTGTTACCCATATTGAGTTATTTGTGGAAAATATTCAAAATATGTAATCAGCCATTTTGCTGCGACAGCCATCTTGGATTTTTCATAGTGAGCTCTATTCTACGAATCAAGCCCTTTCATTTGATACCCATATCGAGGTATTTGTGGAAAATAAATAAGACGCCATTTTGTGTCAGCGGCCATCTTAGATTTTTCATAGTGAGCTCCATTCTACCAATCAAACCCTTTCATTTGATACCCATATTGAGGTTGTTGTGAAGTAATATGTGATTCGCCACTTTGTATCGGTGGCCATCTTGGATTTACAATCATTTAAATAATTATTATCTTTTAATCTCGATGACAATATGAGTGTATACCAAATATCAGATCAATCATCAGGAAGGGGGTAAAATTCCAATTACTAAATTTGACCCAAGCAAACAAATAAAGATAATACAGGATTTTCGCCGACTTAGTTGATACTTTTCCTTATAGTATGGCAACATTATACATTTTTTTAATAAATTGTAGCCTATGTGTTATTCTGATGTATAAACTATATTACTGTAAAGTTTCATCCAAATCCGTTCAGTAGTTTTTGCGTGAAAGAGTAACAAACATCCATCCATCCATCCATCCATCCATCCATCCATCCATCTTCACAAACTTTCACATTTATAATATTAGTAGGATTTAAAATATGATTAGGGTAAACAGTATAATGATTGGCACCCTAAGCGGTTTCTACTACTAAGTAACAAATTCTCAGGAAAATACAAATTCAATAATATTTTCTATGGTTTAGTCGGAATTGTGTTTACATGGGCATTAATAAAAGTAAAACATCATATTTAATAAAGCCGTTTTATTAGCAGAAAAATGTGCTCAAACTTATTTCTTAAGAAAAGTACAAACATTGGCATCCTGGTATAGTTATTGGCAGTACCCAAATGGTACAATCATTGGCACTGTTGGCCTAAAACCGTGATACCCAGACAGTCTTAAGACTTGATATCCGGATCTTTATACATACATGTATCATGTAATCAAAATATATATTTATGACTGTTTATGTAACCTTCTAATATTTCTTACATAAGTCTATATTTGAGAGAAGTTTAGTTCATTTACCACGTTTTTCTTGCGGCATATTTTTCTAATGTAGCTCATCTTGTCTCTTAGATAAATTGTAGCAAATGAGCCCTGTTTCAGTTTCTCACAAGCATTTTGTTCGTAATATTTTTGTCTATACTAAGTTCTTTGTTTTAAGCGATATCTGTCCTGATTTCTGGGTACTTTGTAGAGAAAGGTTGCTATCTCTGTACGACCGTACCATAGTAAGTTGGGTGTAAATGCGAAGAAATATACAATCTAAACTCGTTTTTATGCGAATTTGACGGAAAACAAATAAAAATCTGAAAAAAATATGATTCTAAAATGTGCCAATGACTATGTTGTTGAAATTTTTTAAGTATAGTCATTGGCACTATCGAAAAACACGATCCATCTATTTAATAGCGCAAAACTAACGTTTATTAAGCTTTAATGAAGATAACAGATACTGATAAATAGGTACTTTTGTGTAAAATTTATTAAAAATATTTTTTTCGCTTCGGAAAGTAACTACCTAACCTAAACATTTCATTAATTTTTTAGGCAATTTTCCTAAAATTTTTTTAAAATAGTTATTAAATAAAAATGATTCATAGTTAAGATTTAAATATTTGTTCTGTGTATAAGAAATAAGTTAATCCTGCATATGAATGTATTTCTGTGACATAATAATATAAGATTTTCCTAATATTCAGGATAATTCAGCAGAGTGCCAATCATTGGGGGGGTGCCAATATTACTATAGTTTACCCTACTTATAAGTAAAAATAGGTACGTTCTAAATTCAAAACTTCCCTCCACATTTTTTGCGAGCTAATTAAAATTACCGTGTCTCATTGAAAAATCGATTTGTTGTGAGAACATTCTCGCGCTATGTTTTTTTACAATTTTAAATGTTACCTGAAACCGGACGAATCGTGCGATAGTCTTCGAATGGCATTCATGGATGAAGGCCCTTCTAAGGCAACCGTGTATCGTTAGTATAATGAATTTAAGCGCGGTCGACTAATTTAGGGGAATGAAGGAAGAAGTGGTCGCCCTTTGACGGCTGTTACGGAAGAAAACGTGCTAGCAGTGAAAACTTTGATCCAAGACAAGAAACGAGTTACATACCAAGAGATTCAGCATATACTGCAGATTGGATCAGGAAGCCTTCACGAGATTCTACACGTGCATCTACGGGTGCGGAGGATAGTTTCACGCTGCGTGCCGCACAACTTCACATATGTTCAGAAGCAGGCAAGGGTGAAGCAGGCTCGTCTCGGCGTGTTTACGACATCGTTACAGGTGATGAATCCTGAATTTATCAATACAATCCGCCGAAACGACGCGCCAGTCGACGGTTTGGGTGTTTCAAAACGAATCAACACCTACCAAAGTAAAGCGACCTAGAAGCGGGGGAAAGATTTTGATCGCGAGCTTTTTCAATTTGACCGGCTCCTTGGTGTTATTTCCTTTACGAAACCAAAAGTTTTCTCTGTTGTGAGCAACAAGCGACCAAACACAGGGCTCCGCGGGCTACTGCTCTACCACGATAATGCGCCAACCCACACCGCAATCAAAACGAGGGACTTCCTAGACAGCACACCGGTCCATTTCCCTCTTTACAGCCTTGACCTAGCACCGTGTGGCTTCTTCTTATACTCAAAAATAAAAAATCAGCTCAAAGGGGTACAATTTTCGTCACCGGATGATGCACTCTCAGCGTTCGAGCAGGTTGTAAACGAGGTATCTACGGCAGACTGGAAAAAGTGTTTCGAAAACTGGTTCAGACGCAACAAACTTTGTATAGAGGCTGGTGGAGAGTACTTTGAAAAGATGTAATAAAAATATATTTACTTATAGAACATTTTTTTTAGTATTGCCTTTCTGAGTGACCCACGTATGATGCGATATGAAAGTACTAACCTCTCAGAGTAACGGGATCGTTACTGGTTCCAACATGAATGGAGCACTTAAATTTCCAAAGCAAGACATCCCTCCTAAATTTAAAATAAGGATGTTTGTACTATGCACTTTGCTCTGCGGGTAAGAGCGCTGTTAGATGACGCTTGGAAAATATGAGTGCTAGAGATAATATCTTTTAGAAGACTGCTCCCGCTCTAGTATTTGATCTTTTTTCGATTTCCCAACACAAACGACGGCCATGCAACTCCTTTGGTGTAGCTTTGTACAGATATACTGCTAACAATAACCTAAAATCAATAATTATTTATTATTTGTCATCTGTATAGGTTTATCATGGCAATAAAGAATTTTGAATTTGAATTTTGTGTGCATGGGCGGTGGTAATTGCTTACCATCAGGCGATGAGTCTGCTCGTTGATCGCCTATTACATAAAAAAGGAAATATAGGGCGGCCATATGAACTCCGCAATAAAACAACGGCATCCCATCAATATTGGGCTCGTTTCAATCGTATTGAAGGGTGCTTTGATCAATGCTCAGTGACTAATGTAAGCTTGTTTTTAAAAAGAAATACATTCGATCCATTAAATTTGGAGCGTCTAGATATAAAAACACATATTCGTTGTAAATATTGCAACCATTCGGAATAAATACAATGTTCGCATCTGAAACAAAAAATATTTTTCCAAAACAAAAAGAGTTTGATAGTAATTCATAATTGTATTAAATAATATTTAAATTATTTATTTCAAAAAATCACCATATACAAAGGAATAACCAACAATAATGAATTCTACCTCATCCGCACGAATACCCAATACAATCACGTCGAAAATCACGTCAAGAAATATCCAAGTACAATAACCAGCATTCTAATCTCAACCGTAAAGCTAAACCCATAAATCATAAATTAAATTACCGAGAATTTTCGCATTTAAAAACAGTTTTCGTCGCAAATGGAATACCAGACAGTGACAAAAAAACAAAGTCGGAAATCATCCTCGAACGTCGGAATCATTCGTATTATTTACAGTATTCGTATTCTAAACACGGGACAGATGAATCATTCACTAAAAACGAAAAGGAATGGGAAACTAACTTTCGTGTAAATAATAACTTGTTTTACGCATATCCACTAAATATAAATAAAAAATGATTGAAGTTTCTCACTGAACAACGATCAGTGTAAGAAGTTGTTCCAAGATTTTTCAATCAAACTCCACATTTTATTTATGGCTCTTATATTTAAAGCAGCGGATAAACATAAACAAAGAAGGTTGATGACATTTTGATTGATATTTTTTGTAATATATGCCGATTGGGATAATATCGGAGTAAGATTTGTTTATTATGGGTGCCGCAATACAATAACAAATACAGTTATGCAGTGAGCTTTGTTCAGTCGCTTGGAACACGACAAGGACACTTTTTTAATTTTTTTTTTTACTTATAAGGAATAAAATCAGCTGTATATTAAATATTGCAGTACAGAATAAAAGTAACAAATATACTACTCACGGCGTTATTCACAGATTACAATAAAATAGCTAGCTGTTGATAAACTTCTCTTTTTAAATATTAAAAATTAGAGCTTATATCTATATATTAATTAGTAAAATGAAGGTTCAAGGTCTATCTTAAAATAGATGTAATTTCTTTTTTAAATACATTCTTGGCAAGAAACATGATGTCAATTGAACAGAACTGATTTGTAGTGGTGAGTGCTCACCAGAGTTGGTACGACAGACATTGGTTGCAAATAAACATTTTGAGCGTGTTTCACGACCATGTACAGTGCGAGGGATCAGATAACACAAATTGTTCTCAAGTTCGACGCAGTTAAGCTGGTTATGACATATACTAAAGAGAGTCATCATACAGAACAGTGCGTCTAGATTGTAGGGTAATGAGGTTATATTTTTGCATTAAAGATTCGTAGGAAAGTTTTTTGCGAAAGCATCTACAGTGCATGGCACGTAGATTTTTTCGTTGCACCCTTTCTATGATTTCTTTATATTTAATATAGAATGGATGATGGCAACATCATTTTCCAATTGAGGCCGGACTGTGGATTTGTATAAATATAAGTAAGTAGAGGGACGGCGGAATCCCCTAGTTGCTCTCATTACGAAACCATACATTTTATTTCGGACTGTTGGTGCTTTATTAACAATATTATCCACGTGAGCATCAAGATATAGTTTTGAGTCCAACATAACACCACCACACCTCCTAGGGAAGTATAAGCCATTTTATAAAATAAAATACAAATAAAGCACCAAATTGGTTCCAAATAATAAAAAAACAATCTACACACGGGGTCGCGCGTAAACTTTTCGACGTTGGGCGCGCGTAGTGCTTTGGACTACTACAACTACTACTAAAACAAAAGCTAATTGTACAACACGTGACAGGAAGGGATATATGGCTCGTTTTGTTCATAATGAACTGAGAAGAAGGTACTCAAAGCACGGACAATTTGTAACGAAAATATTAGGAGTTGTAAATAAAAATCTTTTAAGTGCGGTCGATTCGACGCCGCGCGACCTCTTGAAGGATAAACGTCCATCTAACCTTTAAACACTATACCTTAGCTCCTAAATGTTAAGGAGTTATGTATTCAAGCATCTACAAGAAGCAGTTACATCATGTTTTTTTAAGAAATTATAAAAAAACACATAGAAACTTGACGATTTTTCCCAATTTGCCTGAGTTTCCATCATCAGTGCCTGACTTTGAGGTAATGGAACCACCATGGGAGAAAAAAACTTTCTTCTTCTCTGAAGTCGCCAAAAGTGGGTGATTGCTAATTTAAAATGAGTAGTAGGTATATGTCGGCGATACGCCAGGGTTATCGTGTCCAGACTCCATTATAATAAAAACACTGACGTAATATTACTTGGTTTATTTTCAGACAATTTCTAGCACAGAACTGAAATAAAATGTGACCTACAGTCCTTTTTATACACTAACCGTCATTACATTTAATGTTTAACAACTGCCACTTCCTTTACAACATATAATTGAAATTACTATACAATTAGTTATAAACTAATCAAAAATCGACATTAATATTGTAATGAATTTTGCACAACACCAAATGATTTTTTTTACACGAATAACAAATTTATTTTATTAACCAAACGCTGCTTTACAACATTGTCAACAGATGGCGCTATTAACAGGATGTAAATGAAGCATGTCATTTATTACCGAAAACATAATAATAAGTGTCAGAATCATGTTATTTAATACTAATTGATTTTACTTTGAAAGTTTCTGGAGTTATCTTAATAATTAAGCGATAAATTAAATACCCAATCTTTATAAAACAGTTAAGCAGCCAATACAGTGTCTAATATTGTAAAGTAGTGAAGTTCTCAGCTCTGTGTTCACAAACAGTTATTTAAATATCAATCTTAACTATTATTGACATTTTCGTAACAATATAATCATTATATATTAATTTGCGCCCATACGGCCATTCTGATCCAGCGCGCTGCTCGCGCTGATTATTTAACGGTTACAGAATAAACAGCATAACAAACAAAAAGAATGAATATGAAAATTACATAAATAAGCGTTTATCATACAGAATGAACTAAAAGTTATTTACAAGGCTTCACCTAGTCATAGGATCTTAGCCTGTGGCATGCGTAACCCATCACGGGATCTAACAAACAATGCTTCACCCATGGCTAAGCCAACTCGTGGCATCACCGATTACGGGATCTAGCAAACAATGCTTCACCCATGGCTAAGCCAACTCGTAGCATCACCGATTACGGGACCTAGCGCACACAGGCATCACCCACATAGGGATCTAGCCCACAAACGGCATCACCCATATAGGGTCGATTTAGCCCACGCGGCATCACCCATCACGGGATCTAGCCAACACACGGCATCACCCATCACGGGATCTAGCCAACACACGGCATCACCCATCACGGGATCTAGCCAACAAGACCAGGATCAAGGATACGCATGGTGGCCAGCCAGCGTTTTGGGAAGGATGTTGGATAGGAAAAATAAAATTTTACTCAAACACAAATGCAAAATTTGCCTCATAAACACATCAATGCATATACATAAAATAATCATCATCGTTCGTCATGATCAGTTATATAAATACAATGCAATTACTTAGGTCTGACAACGACAGTGGAGGAGGTAGAGGACCCCCCACGTAAATCGGTATCTGACGAATCCTCCGCCCATACGGTCAAGCTGCTCATACAGTTGTTGATGTTGATCAACAAAGGTTAGCAAACAATGCTTGACTCCAGCTCTGTACAACACTCATGCGGCATGTGTGCGCGTAGCCCACACACAAAACCACTGACGTCAAAAGGGCGGGCCACCGTCATCCATACATACCAATCAGCAAAGGACCGCTCGTCCATCCTCTCCTCACACCAAGGTCAGGTCATCTGCCAGGATGTCATCACCAACCTGCAACACTCAAAAGACAGGTGGTGGGCAACATTTCCCACCCAAATATTAGTTCCATGAACCTTCGTAAATGTAGATGTAATAAAATTCTACTCTTACAAAGTGGTGCGGTCTATTAAGCTATATCTATATATCAGGCATGTTCAACCTGTGCATTGGTCTATAGTTATCTTTGCTACAACAGTGTTGGAGCCCATATTTTACGCATAAGGTAAAATACAAAAGACACTGAATTGTCTCAGATTCTGTCTGACAGTGCCATTTTAGATAATTAAATATAAAGTTGCCGTGTGGTTGACGGCATAGAATACAAGTGTCACCACCCCCTATCTTCCCATGGGTGTCGTAAGAGGCGACTAAGGGATAACACGATGCAAATACCATCTTTGCGTAGAGACGGAAAACTCGACATCAAACCCCATACGACTGCCTCGTTGGTCTCGCGGCATAAATGTGCGCGTGGGATCGAGAGGTCCCGGGTTGGATTCCTGGGTCGGGCAGTGTTATTGGGTTTTTCTGTCACGAAATTCTCAGTAGCAGCACGGAGTCTGGAAATGTGCCCGGCACGGCAATAGGCTCGCCCCTTATTACGTGGGACTAAAGTATATCTGGCGAAAAGTGGGTGTAGAAATACACCTCTGCCTACCCCTTCTGGGATAAAAGGCGTGACGATATGTATGTATGTATGTAAATATAAAGTTATCAGGATACCCATATTTTGCAGTCTCGATAAAACAGTTAAAACTTAATATATTCAAAATAAGTTTTATCCACATCAAACAGGAAAACAAAATGGCAAGAACAAAGAGAGGCCTATGTTCAGCCGTGAACAGTCGGACTGTTGGTGATAAATATGAAATGATTTCAAACCATGCAGATCCAAGAATTTCGAAAAAACTAGTGCTTTAATTATTACTCATGTAAGAACATGTTTAATCCAATATTGAATATTTTTAGTCATAGTGCAAGCTGTGAAATTGTTGAACTGTTTGCCAACTGAGCCATAAAAAAGAAATTTACAAGCTACCAATATTACAAGGCAAGAGTAGTGCAGTCTTATTTGTAAAAATGGTTCCACTCAGTTTGTATAGTTAATGTGGTGGTGAGTTTATATCAATAGTTTTATTTGACTTTATATTTTTCCCCCCATTCCATATACGCAACACAGACCAATCGCATGCATGGTTCTCGCCGCTGTCAAACCTGTCACTGTCCCATTCCGTCGCCGCTTTAACTTTTTAAAAGCCGATTGGCAGACGTACTCGGCACAAATAGACTTGGAGCTATCTGAAATTGATCCCACACCAATTAACTACGAAAGGTTTGTAGAAGTTGTTTGGAGATCCTCTCGAAGAAGTATCCCACGAGGTTGCCGAAGACACTATGTTCCAGGCCTAAACAAAGACTCTGCAAAGTTGCTCACACGCTACCAGACTCTGTATGAAAAAGACCCATTTTCTGAAGAGACTCTGACAGCCGGGAGAGGACTTATGAACTTGTTAGCTGAAAGCCAGCGGCAATCCTGGATGAAACTCGTGTCCAGTGTTGATATGACGCATAATAGCAAGAAGGCCTGGTCTACTGTCAAAAAGCTCATTGGCGATTCTGCAGCTGCGTCCAACCCTGGCCAAGTAACAGCAAACCAAGTTGCCCACCAACTACTGCAGAACGGAAAAGCTACACTCCGAGTACAAAGGTCCAAATTAAACAATGTCACTAACACCTGCGACACCATAAGCAAGCCGTTTGTCCTCCCAGAGATCATCTCCAGCATCAAGACCTTGCAATCTGGTAAAGCTATGGGTATAGATGATATAACGACGGAACAAATAAAACAGCTGTATCGTGGCTCTTAGCCTTGTTCAACTGCTGTCTAAAGGAGTTGAAAATACCAAAAATATGGAGGCGAGCAAAAGTAATTGCTCTTCTTAAGCCAGGCAAAAGCCCTTTATACCCAAAAAGTTACCGTCCCATATCATTACTTTGCCACACCTTTAAGCTCTTTGAGCGAATGCTGTTAAACCGCCTCACACCAGTTTTAGAACAGGTATTAATACCAGAACAGGCTGGATTCCGACCAGGCAAATCTTGCACTAGCCAAACATTGAACCTCGTCCAGTACATTGAAGACGGATTCGAAACCAACAAAATTACCGGTGTTGTCTTTGTTGGGTTGGGTTAGGTAACAACTGCATACGACACCGTAAACATCAGAAAATATTTATTGTTGTCAAAAGTTTACGATACAACACAAGACAAAGGGTTTGTTGACTTCTTGAATGTGGTCTTAAAAAACCGGCGGTTCCAAGTGCACCTGAATGGAGAAAAGAGCCGATGGCGGACGCAGAAAAACGGGCTCCCACAAGGCAGTGTTTTAGCTCCTTCGTTATTTAATATTTACACAAACGACCAGCCAAAAACACCGCGTACCAAAAGTTTTTTGTACGCTGATGATCTCGCACTAGCAGCTCAAACATCGAGCTTTGAAGATGTAGAAATATCGCTCAAGGTAGGATTGGACGCGCTTGACAAGTACTACGCCAAAAACGCCTTACGGCCTAATCCGTCAAAAACCCAGTCTTGCGCGTTCCACTTACGTAACCGGGATGCGAAGCGAGCACTCTCATTATCATGGCGAGGCGTTAACATAGAGCACTGCCCTCGTCCACGCTACCTGGGCATCACCCTGGACAGAGCGCTAACATACAAGGCCCACTGCTTAAACACCAAGCAAAAAGTCTGTGCGAGGAATAATCTGCTGCGACGTCTAACTTCAACAGCCTGGGGAGCGGCCCCGCATGTTCTCCGAACCACAGGGCTCTCACTTTCGTATTCCGCGGGCGAATACGCGTGCCCAGTGTGGCACCGATCCGCCCACGCAAAGGAAGTAGATGTAGCCCTAAATGAGACATGCCGAATCATAACGGGCTGTTTGAAACCAACCCCGCTCCATTTGCTATACCCTCTAGCAGGCATCGCTCCACCGAATGTGCGACGAGAAATAGCCTGCGCAGTGGAGAAACATAGGCAAGAAACAGACCTGCGACACTCACTGTATGACCATAAGATGCCTCGCGCCCGCCTTAAAAGCCGAAAAAGCTTTTTAAGAATAACTGCTGCCACAAATGACAACCCAAAATTGGCAAGAGAGCAACTGTGGGGCTCTAAGTACCCGGCCGCACCAAACTTCCCTGCAGCGAAAGAAAGCCTGCCTCCTGGTCACAACTTGCAGTGGTCGACCTGGAAATCGCTTAATCGCTTGAGAACTCAGGTCGGGCGCTGTAGGGAAAACATGGCTAGATGGGGATTTTTAGACCACTCACTGGTCCACTGCGACTGTGGAGCTCCATCCCAGTCTATGGCACATTTGCTTTCTTGCCCTCTTTGCCCATCTACCTGCAGCAAACAAGACCTTAAAGTGGCTTCAGATAATGCCGTCACCGTGGCCAAGTTTTGGGAACAAAAATTTTAATGTGAGCTATTGATACGAAGAAGAAGAAGACTTTATATTTAAGGGAATTTTGTAAATAATGTTAATATTTATTTTAAACTGTTAACATGTGGTGCTAATGTAATTCTTATTTATTCATACACAATTAATAATTGTTTATCTGAATAAATAAATTCAAACTGACTAATCACAACTGACTTAGAAATAAAGCATGAGTAGTCCATACATTTACTTTTATTTGCCAAGAATAAATACTGCTAAATGGGAAAAGAGATAATATGGATTTTCACATCATGTTCTTATAACTCACTTACCATTATCCTAATAATCATATTCCTATCTGTCTTGTATCCCACAAGAGCTAAGCAATAAGGTTGGCACTAAATTTTATTGGTTTATCACTGGTTGTCATTGTAACGTTTCTTCGTGTGTAGAGAGATAAATTAGATACAGTATCGTTGGTTACGAAATACACTTATTTGTCAAGCGTTACACAATATAAACCCGGTAGCTAGTGGCAAGAGTTAAGACTCAGGGCAGGGTAGGCAGGCAGGCTGACGAGACTTCGGTCCTCCAGAAGAGAAGCCAGCACTTAACTGAGGCAGCGTCCAGGATCCAAAAGGGGGGATTCGCTGTCGCGCCGCGGTATTTATGTGCCGCAGGTAAGCGAGGCGGCCAGTCAGAAGTAGTGGGGGTACCGCGACGACTCCCACGTCACATCATCTTGAATATAGATGCAACTAACTTAGCAAATGAACTCACAACTAAAATAAATTGTATTTACCGAGTATAACACTAAGGGTTGTTATTTATAAAAGATTAGTAGTCACCTGCCTTAAGATTTTCAACCTAAAATGCTTAGAGATGGACTTTTATAAAACCTAAGTGAGTGCATATGTCCATAAAGAAATCTACTGTCCAGATCTCATGTTTCTAGCTTCAGTAGTTTGGGTTAAGCAAGGACTTATCATGGTCGGAACAAATCATTCTATACAGGTATAAAATTAAGCGACAAATATTAAGATATGTTGGGTTCCCTTGTCTTTATTTTATTTTATTTTATTTTTTATTTTTTTTTAACCTTAACTTAGGCTGCAAGTTGACAGTAACAATTTCAACATAATGTTAAAATGAAATCTTGTAGGCCTACAGAGTCCACAAATATAAATAAAACCTATTTTGTAACTTTATAATATTAGCTTAAAAAATATGTAACAAATTTATTTTTATATCTACCTTCTGAATATATATCTGTACTAATATAATAAAACTGAAGTTTTTTTTGTTGAATGCACTTATCTGTGAAATTACTGGTTTTATGTAAACAATTATTTTTGTGGTGGATAGTCATTTATCAAGAGAGGCTTCATAAAATCGCGTCGTGAGCACTAGCCGTAAGAAATGCAGTTAGTTAGCCTTATATAATGTATAACCAAGGGCTATAAATAATATTTTGATTCCTTTAATGTTTTACTATTGAGATAACCTATTGACTACCAATTGAATTCATATTCAGCACATCGATTAGCTTATTTAAACTGAAAGCAAATCAGGCAATTTATACAATGGATCTATATCAGAGCTTCAACTTGAAAAGGGCAGTTATACCGTTCTTTACTAATAATTATATTAGTAGAACCACATAACAACAAATCTTTTTTCTCTTTCTTGTGTAGATAAGCAAGTTTTACAGAGAGTTTCCTACATGGCCTAACGATTAATAAACAGACAAGAGCCCCAGCCGACGGCATAACATGACTATAAGCACAATAGCACTGCTATGTACCAAACGTGGATAAACAACAGTTACCTATAAGTTCTATTTGGGGTGTAACGTTCGTAATTTTGACTGTATTATGTTTATCTGGTAATCCTTACGGGGACAGTAGATAATCGTGTAAGCACCATAATTTATAAAATTAGGATGTTTCTCAAAAACTCTAATCAAATCAGCTCTGGATAAATACCTCTGGTCAGTGCATCAACAACCCGCATCTGCAACCTCTGGTAGCACTCTGAGCAGAACAGCGTTCACGCCACAGCACACTCCGGTGCTTGCATCCCGTCGTAGTCGCTCTGTCACTCTCGCTCACGCGTGGCCCCACGTGAAGTGTAGACGTGCTCGCCATAACTCCGACACACCGTGTAGTCTCCGATCAGAGTTGACTAGCGCCAAACACGACTTCCAAGCGCTTGTCGCATCAGTCTTCAGGTCATCATTGGTAATGGCGGCCAAGCCAAGAGACCCATCACTCTCGCGCCAACTGTAGACCCCGAAGTCTCTTAGGAGCGTTGATCCCACCGCTGCTGTCGGCGATACGCCAGGGTTATCGTGTCCAGACTCCATTATAATAAAAACACTGACGTAATATTACTTGGTTTATTTTCAGACGATTTCTAGCACAGAACTGAAATAAAATGTTATACAGTCCTTTTTATACACTAACCGTCATTACATTTAATGTTTAATAACTGCCACTTCCTTTACAACATATAATTGAAATTACTATACAATTAGTTATAAACTTATCAAAAATCGACATTAATATTGTAATGAATTTTGCACAACACCAAATGATTTATTTTACACGAATAACAAATTTATTTTATTAACCAAACGCTGTTTTACAACATTGTCAACAGATGGCGCTATTAACAGGATGTTAATATATTCGCATGTTATTTATTACCGAAAACATAATAATAAGTGTCAGAATCATGTTATTTAATACTAATTGATTTTACTTTGAAAGTTTCTGGAGTTATCCTAATAATTAAGCGATAAATTAAATACCCAATCTTTATAAAACAGTTAAGCAGCCAATACAGTGTCTAATATTGTAAAGTAGTGAAGTTCTCACTTCTGTGTTCACAAATAGTTATTTAAATATCAATCTTAACTATTATTAACATTTTCGTAACAATATAATCATTATATATTAATTTGCCCCATATATATCTTAGCCGTCCTCGTGTTGGGATCAGTTAGCACGAGTATTAATCAAATATACATATTACATATCTTTATAAATACTACTCCAATAATCAATACTACAATTTATTTCCTGCTAAGTTTTAAAAACAAAATATAACAAAGTTGATAGTAACTTAGAGATAAGAAATATTCTGTCAAGTTATATTAAGTTACGCAGCAATCACAAATGACAACCCGCCCTTGTAAGTAAATTAAATTAAGAAACTGTATCAACTAAGAAGGCTGTTAGACGTTTTGTTGCAAGCGCAGTGATTCAACACTTTTTGACCATATCTTTTTATCGGGTTGACTCGGGTTGATTTTTATACACCTAATAGGAACCATAGACCTCAGTATCTGGTATAAATTTCAATTTGCTAGGTCCACCCGTTCCTGAGAAAATCGGTGGCGACACACGGACAGACAGACAGACAGACAGATGGACAAGAAAGTGATCTTATAAGGGTTCCTTGTTTTACTTTGTGAGATATGGAACCCTAAAAATGGATAAATGCAATCCTATTTCAAGAAATATTGAATAATAGGAATATTTATACTAAGTTCTATGGTTATACCAATGTCTATGAAATCTGTATGCATAGAACACATGGTGGGAATACATATAAACGTGCAGTATATTATTTTACAAGCAAGTTATTTTTAATGTAAGTTCAAACTTGCTAGGAGCAAACATTTCCACAAACAGTGTTTGGAAGCTTTCTGTTCGTAGTTATATGCCAACAATGTAGAAATCAAATAATACTTTAAGATACTTGGATCGGAAATTTAAAGACCTGTTTGCGAAAACAACGTCTGTCTGGCATGACAATAAGTCACAGTGTTAGACATTAACTACCTAAAGGCGTCCCAAGTGTCTTGGTACTTAGGAGAAGCCAAGCTAGGTTCCCATATATTGTGTTGGTCGTTCTATTAGTACCAATGTTCGGCTAAGATGGATCGCTGCTTTTCGGATTAGTAGCTAACCCTTGTTTTTTCATATTTATTTCTCTAACTGAGCTTATTCACATCTTGGGATAAATATTTTCTGACATTATGATAAGTCAGTTGTGCTGAGTACTGAATTCATGACGTCTAAAAATAAAGACCGTTGTAAGGGATGAAATGCGCCTGACGACGGACAAGCAGAGTAGTTTCAGAATTATTTATAAATATTATTGCCTCCTATTGCTTCAGCTAGGCATATTTACAGTCTTTATTTTGCTCCAAACAATCACCCGGTGAGCTACTGGCAGAGTAATAATTAATGCTACAGGATTTTTGACCCAGACAAAGAATTAAAAAATAAAAGGCCTCTCGTCTAAGCGCAGATGGATGGAACGCTTTATTGAACCAAGTTAAATTTAATTTAGTAATACATAATTTGAGCTACAGATCTAAAATTAAACCTCAATTAATTTCACCTCAAAGTTTGAATTGGATTTAAATTTAGTTTAGAAACAGATAATTGAAATTTGATTAAATTTGGAAACAATGCGCTAAGATGATTACTAAAAAATATCTTGACTTATAAGAGAAGTTCGTAACATTATATATTCCTAAAGTTAATTTTGTGTCAGGGTTTCAAAATTTTACCGTTAAAGCATTTTGTATGAGAAGAAATTGAGTAGACTTAATGCATAACCTTAATGTCGGATGATATAGCTAGGATTGTGGAAGTATAATCTGTTCATATTTTTTATCTTTTCATTTAAACCATGGTGTTTGTTTTTCGTGTACATGGTGCATTTTAAATTGATTTGTAGGATATATGAAGTACACAATTTTACACACCGCATTATAGAAGGTCGTACAAGTTGATAGATGATTCTATGGACACACGGATTTGCACTGCTCGGCTGTGTACTCCAAACTACGCACATCCATATCTGAATTCTAAACTATGCACATGCAGAACTGTCCACGAACTTATTGCCATGGAGACTTTGACGTTAACTGGTAAAGCAGGATGCATAGAAGATATTATGTATGAGGTATTCTGAACAAAACGATCTTAGCAGTCGAATGATTGTTTTATGCTGTGATCGACCTTTGCCTTATGATTCCTATAAGGCAGACACTGGGTTGATTGTTATAAAACGATGTTTAATGTTTATCAACTGCCAATGAATGCTTCAAATGATTAATGCTTTATATACAGCATGTTTATATACAGCTTTGGTAATAGCTCTCTTGATAATGTTTCGTGTCTTCGGAGTAAAAGTTTTTTATTTACAACTCCTAATATTTTCGTTACAAATTGTCCGTGCTTTGAGTACCTTCTTCTAAGTTCATTATGAACAAAACGAGCCATATATCCCTTCTCTACCTGTCACGTGTTGTACAATTAGCTTTTGTTTTAGACGCGGCGTAGTAGTCCAAAGCACTACGCGCGCCCATCGTCGAAAAGTTTACGTGCGACCCCGTGTGTAGATTGTTTTTTAATATATAGAACCAATTGTAATGATAGCAATGATGAAAGCGTTATTGACGTGGATGAGATCGTGAAGGCACTAGTGTCACGTTTATAGGACGTGAACAAAGAATTTGGAAAAAAAAAACTTCACTTTAAAAATAAACAATTAAAAAAAAAAGGAACTTAAAAATAAACAATTTAATTTAAACTATTTACAAAATAAACAAATGAAATTAAACTATTTACATACTAAACAATTTAAATATAACTAGAGGACCTGCTACGGTACTGAAATGTGGAATAAAACGCCTATACCAAGACGCTGTACCCAGAAAACGTTTAACCTCCTTCCTATTAGTAGGAGTGGGAAAGTCTAATATGGCTTTGACCTTATCTGGGTCAGTCCTTAAGCCATGAGCATCCACAATGTAGCCAAGATAACGTAATTGACTTCGAAAGAAGTGACACTTGTCCAGGTTGACAGTGAGATTAGCCGAACGTAATTTTTGGAAAACCTTCTGAAGCAGTTCTACGTGTTCCTCGAAAGTTCTGCTAATGATAATTACATCATCTAAATAAGCAAAGACTTTGAGCTCGAATTCAGGCCCGAATAAGAGATCAACAAGTCTCTGTTGCGTAGCAGGGGCATTGGTAAGTCCAAAAGCTGTGACTTTGAACATAAAAGTTCCTCGACCAGGAACATAAAACGCAGTCTTCTCTCTGTCCTTTTCATCGATTAATATCTGCCAAAAAGCTTTAGATAAATCAATGCTGGTAAGATAACGCGCATCTTTTAGATTATCCAATATTTCCGACACATATGGCAGCTTATCGTCCTTCTTTGTAACAGCATTAAGTTTACGACTGTCTAAGCAGAAGCGGGGCTTTCCATCCTTCTTGCCGACCACTAACACCGGAGAAGACCACGGGCTCTCACAAGGTTCAATAACGTCTAGCGCTAACATCTCATCAACCTGTTCAGCAACAATACGTTGCTTTTCTGGTGACATGCGGTAGTATCGCTGTCGAATAGGTTCAGCATCACCAGTATCTATACGATGTTTTATGACGTGAGTACGACCTAAACCTCTCTCTGCGTACGAAATGTCCTTAAAATTATTAACGACATTGTCAGCTAACAGTTTTTGAGAAGAGTTCAAAGTGTCATAGCCACACAGATGATCAGTAGATGACGAAGAAATTTCCGAGAGCCCGGGATCAGTTAAGAATAAGTTTTCTTTCTCTGATAAATACTTAGGGCACAGGTTGAAAGTGTTCCAAAAATCGATTCCTAAGATTAAAACGGTTTCGATCGCTGGAATAACGTGCGCCTTAATAATAGAAAATTTATCTTCAAAGGTCAAGGGTAGAAGAATATAACCAAGGGATGTTATCCTTTGACCTCCTGCTGCAGTAACAGTTTTTCTCTCATCGTTGCATAAAATCAGACCTAATCTTATTAAAAGTTCATGAGAGTTCTTACCTAGGATAGTGACGGCGGAACCAGAATCCAACAAACCATACAAAAACAAATCCTTATTGATTCTTACCTTCGCATGAGGCCTAGGGTCATTACTCGGTTTGACATTGAAAATTGTAGAAATATGTTTCCTAGAAAAGAAGTTTTTTACAAACATGAGCCAATCATTCCAGTTCGAGCTATCTGTATGACTAACCGCATGCTTCCTACAATTTTCAGAAACTAGTTTTTTGGTTTGCAGTTTGGACACTCTGGTGTGCGAACTTCCTTCAGGCCACACTTAAAGCAAAATACTTTACGCTCAGCTGTGCAGTCTTTCATAGAGTGCGTATTAACACGGCAACGGTGACAGTAGGGAACTTTGGAGATAGCCGAAGTTTCGACTTCAGGAGCCTGAATTTCAGAGACCTTTTGTGACCCTTGATGGTGAGCACCGTCGTACCTATTACGAGCGTAAAAATTACCTTGGCTACTAGTCGTCGACTTACGCTTTGAAGACTGGTAGCCAAATTCCGGAGCCAATGTATTAGCTGAAACCGAAGGTGGTTCCTTAAAAAAATCTGAACGAACCTTTATGCGTTCATAATTCTTGCAAATTAATTTTAAGTCTTCCAGTGATTTAATATTAGGACTAGCAGCTTTGATAGTTGAGTAGCAAGGACGAATATTATGCAGAATGATTTCGAGTTTAACGTCTTCCTCTAAAGGTTTACTTAGCCTGGAGAACATGCCTTGCATTATAGATAAATAAATTGTTATGTTCTCTTCCTCGCCTTGCGTACGCTGACGAATTTCTGAAACCATGCGATAATCGTAGTCGGGGACGTCGAAATCATTCTTTAACGCAATTAGTACCTCATTCCAACTATCGAATCTGCCCCTGATGTTACGGTACCAATGAAGTGCATCACCACTGAAAATATCGGTAGCAGAACTTAGCATTTTATTTTCAGTTATATCTTTAGACGTACGGAATTCTTCAACTTTCTGTATAAATGATCTGACACAAGATTTTCCGTCATATTTTAACTTATTCAGTTCTCCTATTAACCCGCGATCACACGAAACTGCAATATTCATCCCGGATAAATTAGGTTTATTTAAAAAATCCTCTTCAGAAATAACTGAAGACGTGGACTGCTTCTGGTCTTTGACCTTTGGCTTATCAAGGCTCAAAAGCATCTCATAATACCCCTCGTAAATTTTCTTTATTTTATCTAATTTCGATATATCATCAGCCGCCTGCGGTTTTTCAATACGTTGAAGCCTATAATATAAATGATGTAGAAGAGACTTAGTTCTATTAAAAAGAGATTCATCAAAGTTAAGTTTTAAGGCATCCAGATTAGCCTTAACCTTCTCTAGCGTCTCTTGAGAGCCTTTACTATCCTCTGAAAACTGGAAAACCGAATCGATTATGTCATCAGACGAATATAATTGAGTTAATTTAGTGACTTGACGTCTTAAACCCGCTACGTTGTCAGAGGGAAGTTCTCCACGGATAGCAACTTCATACATGAGCTCAGATTTCTGAAGCTGTAAATATTTTATTGGAATTGCCATATTGTTATTTAAATAAAAAAAAATTTAAGATAAGAACTGGGTAGGTTATGCACAATTTACAAACATAAATCAAGTAAAATCCGCTCTGTTACAATTTATTTAAGAACAAAACCAAACATAAAATAATAAGACAGGTGAAGTCAGGTGAAATACACTAAGTTACATTTATTTAAGCGACTCAAAATTTTATAACTACAGTTTAACATAATAGAAATTACGGTAAACTACACAAAGTTTATGTAAATAAACCTATTATTTAAATGAAGAAATTACTTAAAGTTCTAAGAAATTTAAGACAAGTAGACAAACACTACTAGAAAACCACCACCACATAAAACCACTAAAAAGACCAAAACCAAGTGCGAAAGACCTTAAACCACGTTTTTGGGCGCCATTGTCACGTTTATAGGACGTGAACAAAGAATTTGGAAGAAATAAAACTAAGTTTTGAAATTAAAAAAAAAATAAGGTATATTAAAAAAAATTGTAAGGTTCGGCCTAGGTCGTTGCGCACTTGACTAGCCTTCCACACTTCCCTGGCGAGGTCCCGTCCTCGAGGCGTAGTCCAGGTCAGCTCGGACACTCCACTCAGGCGATGAAGGAGACTGGGAATCCGGTTACGTCAGTCGAACCGTGACGTAATTCCTAGGAACAAAGGCCGAATCATTAAGCTGCCGGTATAAGGGGCGCACGGGAAACGCTAGGATGCATGGCAAGAACTAGATTGGCAATTTAGGGCTTATAATGGCGGAAGAATTCTAAGTGTGAAAAATCTAAATTAATAGTAAATGTAAGCAAGCAGAGACGGTTACAAACGTTGAGCTTTGAAAGTTTAAGTATAACATAGTGGAAGAAAGGCAACTATAAGCATTACACACAAGATAAAATAAAGCTACAATATTTAGTCGGACTCGTACCTCTAAAATTAACACAAAGAATATAATACAACAGGTAGGTAACGGCCGTTAGAAATCTTTATAAATAAATGTGCACAACTTACCCAAGTTTGGGAATCACGGTCACTAAATTAATAATTACAACTGTTGTAAGTATATGGAGAAAGGCAATCCACTCTTAAGTTGATATTAAAGTTTTTAAATATTCGTAAATAACTTAACGTTCAAGATTGATATTTCGTAATGACGGTTAACCAGTGAGAAAATTAGTCAAGGCGACAGCGTTCGTGCCTCGAGAGGTTCGGCTACGGACTGCCTGTGATAGCTAGGTGCGCGCGCGGCGCGCGGCCGCTGGCGGGCGGCGATGAGGAACCGGTACTTCTGTATATATATAAAATAATGTGGTTGTCCGCATTGCTTGCCGTTTTTCCCTTTTGTTTATAGTTATATTTAAATTGTTTAGTATGTAAATAGTTTAATTTCATTTGTTTATTTTGTAAATAGTTTAAATTAAATTGTTTATTTTTAAGTTCCTTTTTTTTTAATTGTTTATTTTTAAAGTGAAGTTTTTTTTTATCAGTAGTAAAGGACATTTATGTACACTATGTTACACTAGGAAGTATGAAAGTAGGTAAGGCTGCAGGATATGATAGGATTACAGTCGAAATGCTGAAGGCTGGACAGGGCATCATAGTTGGTCAGTTGCAGCGGTTATATAACTTGTGTTGGAACACCGGCCAAGTACCTAATGACTGGACCACAGCTGTAGTTGTGCCTCTTTATAAAGGAAAAGGCTCGCAACAAGACTGCAAAAACTATAGAGGCATTAGCCTTCTCAGCATTGTTGGCAAACTGTATGCAAAGGTACTTATTGAAAGAGTTATGGAAGTAACCGACAAGAAAATATGGGATGTACAAGCGGGATTCCGAAAGGGTATGGGATGCACGGATCAGGTTTTTTCCTTGCGAAGCATAGCCGGAAAATTTTTGGCCAAAGGTCAAAAGGTCTATTGCGCATTCGTGGATTTGGAAAAGACTTACGATAAAGTGGTGAGGAATGAAATGTGGTCGGTGCTGTCAATGAATGGGGTGGACAGCAGCCTCATTCGAGCTCTGAAATCCCTTTATGAGGATTCTAGAGCTTGTGTGAGGATAAACGGAGCATACACTGACTGGTTTACCATCGATAAAGGTGTTAGACAGGGATGTGTAGCGTCGCCGTGGCTGTTTAACCTCTTCATGGACAGTTGTTTGCAAGATTTAAAACATAGTGACTGCGGATTAAGGATGAATGGGTTACTCGTCAAATGCCTCCTTTATGCTGATGATCAGGTGATACTTGCATCTTCAGCGGAGGAGTTGCAGGAGATGGTAACAATCATGCATGGTGCGTTAGAGAGGAAAAGAATGAAAGTGAATGTAAGTAAAACGAAAGTTATGGTGTTTGAAAACGAGGAATGCGTTACGGCTTGTAATGTTTTGATCGATGGACAGCGAGTGGAACAAGTGAATGAGTTTGTTTACTTAGGTACGTTGTTTACAAGAGATGGTAAGAATGAAGCAGATATTGAAAGGAGAGTTAATGCAGGTAATAGTGTGAATGGAGCTCTGAAGGCGTTTATGAACAGTCAAAACGTGTCCAAAAAGGCACGTTTGGCTGTACATAGAGGTGTGTTAGTGCCTACCCTTATGTATGGTAGTGAAAGTTGGGTATGGCAGAAGAGATTTGAAAGTAGAATAAATGCTGTAGAAATGAGAGCACTGAGAAGTATGTGTGGTGTGTCTTTGACCGACAGAGTAAAGAATTGTGTGATACGAGAGTGGTGTGGGGTAAAAGAAGACGTAGTGACAAGCATTGAGAAAGGCATGTTAAGATGGTTTGGGCACATGGAGAGGATGGATGACGATAGACTGACAAAGAGGATATATCAGGCTAGTGTGAATGGGACAGGACAAAGGGGAAGACCTAGGAGAACGTTCTCTGACCAGATTGGAGACATCCTGAAAAAAGGACAAGTCAGAAGTACCCTTAACAGAAGAGCATGCATGAGTAACTTGATGGGAGTGAGTGAAGCAAGTGAGGTATGTCAGGATCGTTGCAAATGGCGTTCCGTAGTCTCTGCCTACCCCTCCGGGAAACAGGCGTGAGTCTATGTATGTATGTATGTAGAACCAATTTGGTGCTTTATTTGTATTTTATTTTATAAAATGGCTTATACTTCCCCAAGAGGATTACCTCTTGGGGAAGTATTTCAGTCATTATTGAATTATGGACTGACACAATGCCTTGTACATCTGTATAATGAGGTTATGATCTAAAATAAAGCGCAGTTTTTAACCGACTTCTAAAAAAGGAGGAGGTTCTCAATTCGTCGGAATCTTTTTTTTTTATGTATGTTCCCCGATTTCTCTAAGACGCCTGGACCGATTTCAAAAATTCTCGTTTTGATTGAAAGAGTATACTTCCTAGTTGGTCCCATGATCATCAGGTCGGGATCTGATCATGGAATCCTGAAAAAATCGAAGGAAATCTTCAAATTTTATAAGCACACTTGAAGCGATTTGACCATAACAACCCAATGCCGTAGAGTTTAGGGTCGTTTGAGTTGTTTTTACATAGACTTTGATGCTGGATGTTTTCCAGGGTCTGACACCATTGTCAGACCCTGGACCCTGCTCCATAGCAGGAAGGTGGCCATGGGATCTTTGTAATACAAAGACGCAATCCCATTGAGTTTGGACTCGTTTGATTCGTCTTTACATGGACTTTAGTGCTGAATATTTACCAAACTCTGATGATGGAGCAGGAAGGTAGCCATGGGATATTTGTAATACAATTACGCAATCCCATCGAGTTTGGGCTCGTTTGAGTCGTTTTTACATAGACTTTGATGCTGGATGATTGCCATGGTCTGATGATAGAGCTGGAAGGTAACCCAATCTCATCAAGTTTAGAGTCATTTGATTGGTCTTTACATGGACTTTGGTACTGGGTTTTTCCAGGGTCTGACGATGGAGCAGGAAGGTGGCCATGGGGTCTTTGTAATATAAAGACGCAATCTCATTGAGTTTGGGCTCGTTGGATTCGTCTTTACATGGACTTTAGTGCTGAATGTTTACCAAACTCTGATGATAGAGCAGGAAGGTGGCCATGGGATCTTTGTAATACAATAACGCAATCACATCGTGTTTAGGCTCGTTTTTTTTGTCTTGGCAAACACTTTGGTATTGGATGATTGCCGGGATCTGATGATGGAAATGAAACGAACGTGTTTAGGCTAGTTAGTTGAAAACAAAAAAAATACTTGAAATTGCCAGAAAGGTACAGGTCTACATTTCATAATTGAGGCACGTAAGGAAGACCTCTCCATCATGTACCACCTACACTATCCTATGTACCTACCTACTTACCACCTATTACTTTTTTTATTAGTATACCACTAAAAAGCAAAAAATAAACATTATTTTCAAATAAAAAAGAAACCGACTTCAAAACATGCTAAGGAACTAAAAAACAAAAAATAATTGGTTTTGGAGCAAAAATTTTTGGAGTCAGTGCCAAGCCCTTACGCAAAAAGTTACTAAATTACAAAGTACCTATTCTATCAACAACGAAAGTTATATAAAAATGTGTAGTGGTTTTATAGTCAGATCAGAAATACTTGGCACCGACTCCAAAAATTGTTGCTCCAAAACCAATATTTTTTTTGTTTTTTAGTTCCTTAGTATTTTTTTGAGTCGGTTTCTTTTTTATTTAAAAATAATGTTTATTTAAATACAAATAATAGTTTTCGTATTCTAGATGTTAAAGCGGCGATATGTTGTTTATAGGAAAGGGTTTCATACAATATGACACCTAAATACTTAATATTAGTAGTGCTATTTATTTCTGGCGAGGTGCAAATGTTTCTTGAATTAAGATTACAGTTATGTGCATATAAGTGAACATAATTATTATGTGTTTGGGTGTTACGCATGCAAAATTGAACGAATTTAGTCTTATCAGCATTTAAGGTTAGTAGATTCTGTTTAAGCCAATTATTTACTACATTAAATCCTTGTTGTGCATACTTCTGAGCTTCCGTAATGGTGTAAGCTGAGAAAAGAAGCGCAGTGTCGTCAGCATACGTAACAATTGTGCCATGGTTTAGGTTGAGCACACTTCCTTGTGGAATGCCAAATTGGGGCAGTAGCAATTCGGAACTGATAACGTTGTCTATTTTGACACATTGATACCTATCCCGTAAGTAGTCTCAAAACAGTTTTAACTATGTGCCTCTTATTCCTAAGGACTCCAAATACATAGTTGAGAAGCAGTGGGATTGATACAGTGTCAAATGCTTTTGCCAGATCAAGAAAGATGCCAATTACTTGTTGACTTTTTCCAAGATCCTCGGTAATATAATTAGTCAAGGTGTGTACTGCATCTGCTGCAGATAATTTTTATCTGAAGCCGAATTGCTTGTGGGAGAAGAGGGAGTTATTTTCAAGTCTTTATCAGCCTTTATAAGTCCACTGCTGGACTGGGCCTCTCCTTTGAAAGGAGGAATTGGCCTACTATACCACGCTGGCCAAACGGGTTGGTATCGGGTTTGTATCAAGTTTTCCTTCTCTTACTGTGCTGTTCTCTGCATAATATACTCCCTCTGTCGGCGCTTACGACACCCTTGGGATGATATAGGGTGGTGAAATTCCGTATTCTTAATCCGTCACCACACGGACAATTTACATTTATCAAATTATTTTCAAGCTATGAAACTAATCTATTGTTTATAATTTTCTCGAGTACTTTAGTTAGCCGTGTGGTTGACGGCATAGAGTACAAGTGTCACCACCCCTTATCTACCCGTGGGTGTCGTAAGAGGCGACTAAGGGATAACACGATGCAAATACCATCTTTGCGTAGAGACGGAAAACTCGACATCAAACCCTATACGACTGCCTCGTTGGTCTCGCGGCATAAATGTGCGCGTGGGATCGGAAGGTCCCGGGTTCGATTCCTGGGTCGGGCAGTGTTATTGAGTTTTTCTGTCACGAAATTCTCAGTAGCAGCACGGAGTCTGGAAATGTGCCCGGTACGGCAATAGGCTCGCCCCTTATTACGTGGGACTAAAGTATATCTGGCGAAAAGTGGGTGTAGAAATACACCTCTGCCTACCCCTTCGGGGATAAAAGGCGTGACGATATGTATGTATTTATGTAATTTAGATATCGAAGGTAGTAGTGAGATTGGCCTGTAGTTAGTTACCAGATCCTTTTGCCCTGATTTGTGTATAGGAATTACTATTGCCTTTTTGAGGCATTTGGGAAAGATACCTTCGGACAAGCAAATTCGAAAAATGTGGGTTAATGGAGGTAGGAGTACGTGTGCCTAAAGGTATTCAGTATTTCAGTGCTTATACCGTCCCACCCTGCTGCTGAGCTATGTCTTAGTGATAGAATAATTCGTTCTACTTCACTTTCATCCGGTTCTAGTATAGCCAAAGACTTGCCACTACTGTAATATGTCGGAACGGTTGAAATAGCAGTTTCTGGACTATTGTTTCATGTTCTTTGAATTTGTTCGGCCAAATTTTTTATTCCTTATCGTTGTCCTATTATTATTCCTGTTGCTTGCAATAGTTTTGCCTTAGGGCTGGGATCCACTTTCCACCCAGATATGAAGAATATAGCTTTTCAACAGAGTGACTGACGTCTGACCTCCACAACCCAAACGAAATTCGATAGCTAACACTAATGTCAGAACATTAAAAAATATTGATTCCTCATAACAACTACAAAAGATTCATTTACCATTTAACGTGGTTTCCGAGGCACGTGGTAAGCCAGAATAATTAACAATTTCAAAATCAGTGGTGCACGCAGCCGTGTTCTTGGTGCTCAAAAAAAAATCTTATCCCTAATTTGATTTCAGAGATAAATTAAAATACATAATATTTTACACGAAATCTACGACTCTGTTAATTAAAAATGTACTTATCAACACTAGTCTCTACAAAACGAGACCCTCTGCGTATAATATACTTCCTCATTTGACATAAAAAATCTTTTTTAATCTCATTTATATTCATAGACTTGCAGGGATCTCATTCATGAATATAATGTAGCTAATTCTTATGTGAGCTGACAAAAAGGCATACTTTATATAATATACTGGCAGAAGTTAATACGGTCACTAGGAGCTCCAATTCCATGTTGATCTTTAATGTTACTCTGGGCACACCTGCCCATCTTTGGTTTCCCTTTGTGTGTTGTAAGTAAGCATTAAAACAATTCACACCTCATACCAGCTGTACTTTTCCATAAGTTAAAGGTCACTAGTACTGCTATGATTATGAAAGCAAATGTTCTCTGCAATAATGATACATTCAAGGCCTTATTGTAGAAAGTTATATACCACTTATTCGCGTTAGATTTATATTTTATACATATTTGTCGCAACGAAATTGTATGTAACCATGTATGGTGGACGAAGGGTTATTTAAGAATAATTAAATTTGATCTACATACACGGTTGCAGAAAGCTTCAAATTAATTCTTTATTACTTAAAGGGAGATTATCGCTAATGTGTGTCATAATTTAATGGCGTTGCACAAACACACTTTACGCTTGATTAAACATCATTTAACCAATGAAGAACTAATGCCTACAAGTGAACGAAAAGAGTGAACATTTCCGTTTAGTTATATGCTCAATAATCTATGAAATGTACTATGAGTAAAAATTTCATTAAACAAAACGTAATGGTCACATATATCAAAGAGGTGTAATTCTAAATATACATATTTAGTAAACCTGTGGTCAAGACTATCAAAACTTTTGTCAAAAATTGACATGTTTATGTTATTGTTGTATTGAATCATTTTTACGATTTTAATTAAAATTGTTACGTTTTGAGCTGAAAAGCCGAGAAAATTCATACAAAGAGGGAGCCTGGCGCTTATCTATATATTAAAAAAAATTGTGTTTTATAATACGAGTCGGCCAGCCCGTTCTACGCAACCGATTCGCATGATTTTTTTTTTAATGAAAGCTCTCGGTGCATAGATTTGTCATCAAGCATTAGAAATTACCTAACTTGCACATTCATCAAGTTATATGCAAAAACAGTTTTCTCCCATACATTTTTTACGTTTTCGTAGCCGTAGTCAATGACTTTCTGCTTCTATATATCTGGTTCTCATTGAGGTAGGCGTTTCGTTATAGGCCTAAAACACGCGCTGAAAAGAGCTCTTTCATTTGATGGTATGCTTATTTAAATTGGGTAAGTTTGAAGGAAGATAGGTGTGGACATTGAACTTATTTTTCACTATTTTCCTATAAATTTCTTAAGATTCCATTGCTTTGTCTCTACATGGACGGTTCTAAATTCAAAAATTTTTTTATGGCATCTAATAAGTTCCTTGCGGTAACTGCCAGGAAAAAACGTTATGCCTCCTTAAGGT